>JAWWLV010000144.1:31243024-31255063 GCA_035041135.1 Platyrinchus mystaceus
AGTGAAATATAAATATTGTCAAGTTACCTAGGAATAGTTGATCTTCATATATACATATAAGACTACTATTTAAAATATACAGTATTTACTGAATGCTTTATAACCCATTTAACATACTGATAGCCCACTTTTAATTCAGTCAAAATAATTTTTACTCCAATATTCACCATTGTTGGCCCAAGCCAATTTAAAACAAGAAATTTTCACTTTCTAACAAACTACATTCTCATCTGAAATGCAAACACTGAATATAAAGTTTACTAAGTACTTCCTAAAAGTAAAAAAAATGAACAAATCAATCTCACCCACAAACAATCGTCAAGAAACAGAACGAGAACAAACATACATTAAGCATCCACATACATAAAAATGTCAGAATAAACCACTCACAAGTGCAAATAACTATAAATGTGAATAATTAATGACCGTCTACTGAGTAGCTATTGCTAGAAATAAATGTTGGGCTGTTAAAATTGGCCCTAAGAAAACTAAGCCACCCTTCTATGATGAAATAGTTTAAACTGTTTCAGATGAATCAGAGCCATTAACAAGATTTGGGGGGGGGGGGGGAGGGTGTAGGGGTGTTTGTTTTGGTTTTGTTTTTTTTTTTTCCTCCCTAACAAGTAAGAGAAATCAGCTTGATGCAATGGCATCGATCCCACCTGGAAGCAGCATTTTTAATGATAACATCATAGATCCTCAAACAATCTCAAAGAGAAGCTAAAGATCCTGTAAAATCATTGGTCAGTGTTAAACATACCACAGGCACGTCATCGTGTTCTTTCCCTAATGTAAGGGACTAACTGTGCCCACATTTTGGTAATGTAACTATGTTAAGGGCAGTAACAATATAGAAACATTTCAAAACTAATTCATCAAGTATTATCACTACTCAGTACCTCCAAATGCATCTTGACTAATGAGGCCAATCAGTTTTTTAAGATTCTTGCTGATAAGGCAAGCACATGCTTTAGAAACATGTTTATCTTTCTACTTGATAGCTACACAAACCCATCTTTTACCCCACAAGCAATATGATAATTTTGCAAATAAGATAGATATTTCAGTAACAGAGCTCTCCTTACTGGCACATTCACTTTACCAAGATGTGGCATTCTTGAGGTGTGAGGTAAAACCAAATGCAGTCTCAATGATTTATCTTGAAATGAAAATTAACAAGCTCAAAAACTCTATGTGAGTCCTGTTTGGACTTAGACTAGGACATGAACTTTCCCAAACACATGCTACTTCTTGCAGGTATAACATGTATAAAATCAAGATTCCACATGAAGAAACCAAAAAAATGGCTGTTCTCAACATGTTATGCCAAATATGTTATGCCAATCTATATAAAGGATCTTCGAAAGATAGGTAGAGATTGCTAAGAATCAACTGTCATGAATTCAATCTCCATTTCAGAAGGAATACCTAGAAGGCTGCATTAGCACTACAAATAAGTATGTTGTGGCTTCTGATAACAGCAAGTACTATGAGAAATACAGTGAGTGCTTAGAGGAAATTTGCAGAGTATTTCAATTTTCAAACTCTAGTCTGCCTATAGATATTCAGTGCACCTGAGGCCTGGGATTTTTGAATGACACAAAGAAAAGAAGGAAAGGCCATCAAGAATCCTCAGTCATATTTTAAAACAGTAAGCAAGGTCATATACAACAGTTTCATCTCCCTTTTTAGAAATAATGTTTATTTTGGAACCATTAGTTGTTAACTGTCAGTTAAGAGGTTTTACCTTACTTTCAGGTCCACTATAATTTCACAAGCAACAGAAATGTTGGTAGGTATGAACATCCCTGTATAACAACAGATTAACTAAGTAGTAAGACATGGAAGCCTTGAGATACTAAGATAGACCACTTCCCAAAACTGTATGTTTAAAACACAAATTTCCAATAATATAAATGCAAACCCCTTACACTTGACACTGTATAATGCAACATTCATTTGAATCACTTTCTGAAGGACTTCTTCAAATGCTATATAAGTGTATATATACACTTCCCAGGTAACAACTATTATTTTCACAGACACATTATCAAGTACCTAAAAGATACATCAACAGCTCATTATTTAGCACTGTGTGTACAAATAGGCAGATCTACCTGGGTACAGTTAATACAACTAATTGCAAACTTGTGCTGAGTAAGGTTATTTTTGCTCTAAAATGATCTGCAGATTTTATTGCATGAAGGGTTATGAGAAGTAGCTGAAGTTGCATTGGTAGTAAAGGAGCTGAGCAGCCACATCTCGTGAGAAGGAAAGCACCCCACAGCAGTTAACACCAATGTCCCTTCCCCAAACATAAGAAAAATATCCATGCATAAGGTTACATTTACATCTAAGCAAATAAATTACCTGCAGAATGCATCTTAACAAGCAGAAGGCTTAGTTATCTTATTTTCCACTCTACTTTTTCAGTACTTTCTGACAAATGAGTCACAAGGGCCTTGCGAGTTGACACACCATAATGTTCAGTGTTCAATTAGATCCAACATAAGTTTCTGTGACTAGCACAGTTTAACTTGGAGCACAGTCACTGCTGTTCTGTGCAAACCTATCTAAGCTAACAGAGTAGAGAGCCAAAACGGTTGCTTTTGTTGCTAATTAGTTCAGGCATGTTTGAATCCATAAAGGAAACACTTTTAGTTTATTTTCCCTGGGAATGCTACAAAGTTCTACTACAGCTTCACAATGTAACCATGTGGATCAAGGGAGGCCTCTGATTCACTTAGAGAATATCAAATCATACTACTGAATTGTTCTCCTGTTTCATGGCTTTATTCTGAATGCTCTGAAACGTTTGAAAGCATAGTTTCTGAGAATTTGTCATCTGTAGTGTCAAAGGCATTCACGGCAGAAAAAGAAAATCTTGTTGAAGGCAAAATTCAGTAAAGATGACTGTAAAACCTAATCCACACCTTTGAATTTGGACTGAATATCCATCACTTTAACATCTTGTAAATGACCCAATTTGTTTACATGGCCCTGTAGCTTTTTATGACTTTTCCATAAAGAAGTTATTACATCCATTCCTTTTATTTTGTTTTAGAGCATTTGAATGAGCCCCAGAACCACAAGCAAGTGAAACAGACTCTCTGCAGATGGAATTGGCCTCATATAACTCTCCACTACTGGTGAAATAGCCAGAACAACACTCTGAGTTTGGAAATGCCATACCTTCACATACAGTAAAAGAATTTCCTGGGCCATATGTCTTTTTCAATGTTTAACTATTTCATAAAATGAGTGCTGGTTTCCTGTCAATCCAAGGAGGAACATGGAGCCCCTCTCATGGCTCCAATTGTTTGGAACAAGGATGAAGGCAGTCAGATGGTTACACTGAGAAGTACACTGAGGGAGAAAAAGTAAAAAAATAATAATCAAACATGGATATTCTAGCTGCTATCATGCAATAGGTCACCCAGTGAGGCCCCCAAATAATAGTTTAATAAAAGACTGGACAACTGAGTGTTTTGAAAAGATTACAACTAAATATAACAACTGAAACAAACAATATTATGCACTAGTTCACAAGTCAGTATCTTTGCCAGGAAAGTAATTTTCCCACTTCATGTGCTTTTAAACAAAAAATGTTTTAAAAGTGGCATAGAGAAACTGAGAGCTATGGATTGACACAGAAGGTGTGCTAAGAACATCTCCAAAACCGTTTTTCCAGGGTAAGCTACTCTTTAAACATGACACTCCCTGGTATTTTACGCACCAGCTTTTTGTTCACAGAACCTTACAACTTTGCTGATATGTGCCAAACTGAGTAATGGTTTAAAGATGTAGAATATCAATACTACAAAAAGGGCACCACTCATTTACCCTTTACTGCCTGAACCTAGTTTGAAGCAGATTACAGGGCCAGTTCCCTAATTAACTGCAGCATCTAACCTCCTGCCCCCCATCTTCTTACATGATTTATTGCCAATTCATAATAAGAATATTACAGCAGCAGCAATGCAAAAAAGGAATTAAATGTACAGGAAACACAAGGAGCATTGTTTCCTTTTCCCAAGACATTCTTTACTTTTTCTGAGACAGACAGACTTAACATTTCAAGAAAAGCCACATAAGGGCGATAAGGGAATTTAAATCCAGCACTGAAAATTATCACTGGCCATGCCAGACATTTGCTGAAAGCTAGGAAGACCTCCCTTACTTTCCTCTAACAGAACTGTAGTATCATAGGGAACGTAATAGGATAGGTATCCAACTAATAGCTGTATTAATCTAGAAAATCGACCACTAAAAAAATTAAAACCAAATATTTTTAATTCCAGCCACAATGCTGGCAAGGTGCATGACCAGAGGACTGCGGCCTCCCTGCCTTTATCTTGCTTTAATCAGGACCACTGGTACCCTCCATTTCATGTTAAGAAATCAGTGCGACAGTGATCAAACTGAGCCATGCCTACATACTATTTTAATGCAGTTAGTAATCAGTTTTAACTAACTCAGGGAGAAGTTTCAGTGTTTTGGGCTTTCAGGGAGTAGAGGAACAGAGGTGTCCTTCACCCTAGAAGAATAACCTTAAAACATCTGTGTTTACAATGATACCTTGAACGAATTTACCAAAAAGTGCAAGATTAATGAATGATTTATGAGTATTAATTCATGAAAAGGCACATTGCCACTGAAAAAAATATGTTATTGATTATTCCCTTACAACTCTCTCATTCTCACTACTATAAAAGGATGCCACTACATGAGAGATAGCCTTTGAACATTTTCTTATTTCATTTCTGTTTCTGCCTGTATGGATTGCATGGAGGTTAATTCATATTCACTTTCCCCAGCTCCAAACACCTGCATATGAAAATTGCAGTAAGAAAACAAAAAACAAACAAAAACCCAAAAACAAACAAACAAAAAAGCAGTGACTATCACTGCAAAGACCTTCACTGCGGAGTTAACCTGCCTAGTCTCAAATTAGCCCAGTGTAAGAACAGCCACACAGTGAAACAATCCAGTGGTTCAAAGAGCTAACTAAACAGCTGATTTCGGTTGCAGCCAGCTCACCTGATAGTCAGCATAAGTAAAAGCCCATTGACATGGGTTGGGGTGGCACATGCTTACAAGACTTTAGAGGCATCCACAGCAATAAGAAGCCAAGCAGGCTATGAGCCCAGGGCAAAAGTACAGTCATGCCTATGCAAGGTGAATGCCAAAGTCCAAAACTGTGGGCATACTCAAAAAGGTGTAATATTTGGAATAGAACTAGTAAACTCAGAAAAAAAGAGACAACCCCTGCTGACCCTAATACAAGAAGGCCTGCAGGAGACCAGGGAATTAGCTGAGCTCTCTCCTTTTGTTTACAATGATTATTTTTTTTAGTAGTTCTTATACGCTCTCTATATAAGAATTTCTCCCTGAGCA
The DNA here is from genome assembly GCA_035041135.1 of Platyrinchus mystaceus. Classification (NCBI taxonomy): domain Eukaryota; kingdom Metazoa; phylum Chordata; class Aves; order Passeriformes; family Tyrannidae; genus Platyrinchus; species Platyrinchus mystaceus. The sequence goes on from JAWWLV010000144.1 coordinate 31,248,422, forward strand.
TCTAGAGTCCTGCTTTGTGTCACCCAACCAACCAACTTCTGTGGAAACTGATTAGGTTATGAAAATGTATAGAGTTGCTGTTGTACACTTGCTTTGTAAAGATGAGGTATCTTCTCCTACGAGAAGACTGCTTAGTATGCTGTAGGATCACAAAACTAAACACAAATAGCCAAATTTAACACAGAGATAAGTTTTTAAAATCTCAGTAGAAGGATGTCAGGAAGAGAAGATCAGAAGACAGATGAACCCTAAGGCTAGGATATCTATAGATGGAGCAATGAACAAATTTTCCAGTCATTGCCACCTTAAAATAGCATCCTGCAATCTAAGAACACCTCTTGAAAACATCAGTTCATATTTTAGCTTCACAATAACATATTATGAATTTTCACTTACCTACTTGAATAAAAGCATTTCACATTCAAACACAAGCTGCAAAAGTTTTCCCCAAAAGGGAATGACAGGGGACAATTGTAAATTTTAACATACAATTAATTTCTCAGAAACTCTGAAACAACAAAGCACTCATACAGATGCCTAAGTGCTACTAAAATAACTGTGTGCTGTGTGTCTCTTTTCTGTTCTGTAACTTTTTCTAAATCCCACTGTTCTCTGTTAAAAGACTACATACATACAGGCCAATTCCTAAAACACACACCAGGAAGTGTATTCTTCATGGTATGCACTTTGTGACTAAAAAGCAGAGGCATGGCTCTCTGATAAAGCCAAGAACAATCTATAAAGCAATTGAAGAGGCTCATTTCCAGCTAAGGGAAGTGGGCTTGCTCAGCACATCCTCTTTCTAGTAATCAGGAACTGCCAAACATAGCAAAAACCAAAAGCAGCAACTACCCAACAGAAACAAAAAAAAAATCAAAACCACTCTGATATAGTGCACAACCACTGCTAAATGATGCTAACCAGTACCTTTCTACTTGTTGACTATGTAACAATTAAGACTCAAAGGGTTTGGACAAAGTTTTAAGGTTAAAAAGACTTTATGTTTATGTGAAGACAAAGTTCAACTTAGGCTCTTTGTCTATATAGCTGTCACTGTCTCAAGGTCTGCCCCATGTTTCTTCTTCTTCATAAAACTCTGACTGACAGACAAACTAAAAAACCCCAAACAACATGATATGAAACTTTAAAGTCTGATCAGCAAACCTAGTAAGAACTAGTTAATGCAAAAACACAATTTCACATTAAATTCCATTCAAGATACTTAACAATCATACAAGAAGGTTGGAATGACTACATATTTGGGACAAGTAGCAAATGGTCTGTGCTTTTAAAATCCTACATTTACCTTACAGAAGAAACTCAGAGAAGCTGCAGGACTAAGAAATCCCAAGCAGCACTCTGCTGAATAGCAGACAATATATCAGAAGTCAACTAAAAAGGAAAAAAAAAACAGTTTTAAGAGTTTTCTTCCTCTGCAATTTACTGTAGTGTTGAACAACTTCTCTAATTTGCCACAATCTTTTGCCTAAAGTCAAAAGAGGACGTGCTGTAATTCATCACTTTCCAGGAAAAGGGCTTTAAAACATTTCAAAATTAGTCTTAGACTAAATAGAAATTGACTAAACTTGAGAAAAATTTCATCACTATCAAGTTTCCTTTTAGATGACATGCTTATATTTTATACTTTCTTATCTTCTCGAAATGCAGAAAATTTCTGCTACCCAGCAGTACTCAACAGGCTGTGCTGGCACTCTTCAATCCAACAAGAGTCAGCAGAAGCGGCATCCCACCACTACAAACTACGTTCACTTATAAGAGATAATTTTGCAGTCAAATGACTGAATTCAAGCAAAAGCACTGACATTTGCATCTGCAAGGATTCAATGTGCTGCATCACTTGGACATCCCCACCTTTTCCAGGTGTTCGGCCCACCTTAAATTAACTTAATCAGGAACTCTGTTGAGATGCTGTCCCCTCCTTGAATAAGCTGGAAGCTCCCTTTGGAGACACACAAATCAGAGAATCCTTTAGATGGTTCTGAGGAGGCGTGTCAGGCCATGTACAGGTCAAGGGGATGAGAAAAGCTCCCTCTGGCACTTCAGTTACGCACTCAGTTCCAGCTGCATTCATCAGCTTTTCCCAAGGATGGTCTGAGATATGCAAGTCTCAAACTCTGTCTCAAGGGCACCTCTTTAGGGGGTTTTTTTGAGCTACATAAATCATGCCCCTGATTATGAAGCAGTTGGCTACTGAAACTGATTATTAACAGTTTCCATTTATGTGGGGGAAGAAAAAATGAAACAAAACCAACCAAACAAACAAAAACCAACCACCACCCAACACCTTAAAAGACATTAAGATCTGTGAAAAGACAGATCATGACCGGTACATTACCTGCAGGATTAATGCGGGTGTGTCAGGACTGACAGAAATCAAGTAAGTGCTTCAGTTTTCTAAGATTTACTTCAGCAACTCTATTTACGGCTGTTCATTCATACTTGAAACTAACTGGAGGAAAGTTAGTATTTCTCATTGGCCCTGGTGAGCTGCTAACTGATCTCAGGTTCTTGGCCTTCTGAAGTCACTCATTACTACTCTTTAAACATACATGCCACATAAGCTATACATGTCATTGCTTATGGCACCCAACAGCAGTTTTTTCTATAGAGAAATCCTCATATTTCTCATAGAAAACATAAGAGTTGATAGCTTAGGAGAATTCCTTTAAACATTTATTGCATCTTCTTCTAAACAGCCAAGAAAACAAAGTTTAGATTCTCCTTCCATCTCATGTTGCGTCAAATCTATATTAAACTAATAATATCACATAAGCAGGTGCACTCAGACCATCAGGGTTAAATCATTCACATTACTCACTCTACCAACAGCTCCCTCAGATGCTGCTGAAACTACAGAAACAAGATGAAGATACTATATCAAAAACAGCCATTAAAAGAAGATAAAAATAAAGCAAGAAATATAATAGAAAGAAGAAATAAGTAAACCATCCAGGTAATCAAATTCAATACATAAGAGATTCAGTTTTGTTCTTCAAAAGAAACTGAGCATTCAGTTTACTTGACTGCAAGCATTTCTTGACTTTTTACTTCAATATGGAAAAATGTTAATAAATACATCAGGCAACCATAAGAGAAATAATAAAGCCACCTAAGTATGAAAAATCCTTCAAAGCATAATCTGCTCTTCAATACGACATGAATTATAGAAATAAAATCCATAAAGATAAATGGCAGCCATCACTGCATGCATCATTTACTGCTACTTTGCTTTCCAGAAAACTTGCATAAACTCCTCTGATCCTCCAGATGAATATTTACTCAATTGAATAAAATAAAAACATTAAAGATAAATAGGAATTTTTCAAGGAAATCACATAAAACCTCTTACTGTCAAGTAGAGTTACAAATAAAACCTGTTCCTAAAGAAAATATCACTATAACAGAGGAGAGGCAAATCAAAACATGGAGGTAGTTTTAAGTGGGTTTAAATGGAGCTAGACTTGCCCACAACCACCAACACACTGAATTTCCAGGAGGTAACAGCAAAACACTGTGTTCTAAAAATATTTAATTTACAAAGAAATATTTACACTAGGAAATTGCCACCTAATACAACATTCACTATACAGTAGAAACAAGAGAGGTCCTTATATCTACCGTTAGCAAATAAATTGAGTTAAATTGTAATTTTGAAGTTAATAATAATTTAGCTAATAGATAAGTAAATACCAGTTATGAACAAGTTAATTCTTAAGCACATGCTTACCCTTTGTAATACAAGTAGTTCCACTGAATTAATAACTGGTCACAGACATCTTCAGTATCACCTTGAAGCAATAATTATAGCACTCATGTGTGCAGCTGAGTAACACTGTAATCCATTCTATTCCAAAACTTCTTGGCCATTTTGCAGTTTTACAAGTTGAGGACAGAATTTTTATTTGTAGACTGCATGAGTAAAAAAAAAAATCTCCCTCTCTCCTGACCAGAGATTATTTGGCATGTGAACAGCAATATCTCATTCTCATACTCCAGGGAGTTTTAACCTGCCTCTAGCTAAAAGCTATACAATCTTTAGATTGCAGTAGAGTGTAAAAATCACTCTAATTAAATCAAGTAAGAACTGGTTTGACCAGTGTTACTTATCCCCCAAATAATTAAAATCAGTTAAAAAAAGTCAGGGATTGGTACTCAGCTATACCTCAACTTTTTCAATTGCAAAAATTACTTTAAGAATTAGCACAATTGTAAAGCAAACCAATACTTCTAAGTATTAGCTACCACATAATACAGTTTCAGGGCACTTATAAAAAAAAAAAAAAAACAAACAAAAAAACCCCAAACAATTTCTTCTGGCTTTGTATTTGTTCTAAGATGTAGTGACTATCTTAGAGCATGCCAAATTGCGTTGCAAACCAGTTGAAGCCTGACCTAAGCCAGCTGTGTTTCTGATATATGTGAACAACATCTAGTTTGTACTGTCACGTATACTTACACCTATTTACATATTACATTTACTTATTTACATAAGTTTTGCTTCTATGCTGTATGATCTACCTTTTACACTGTTGTGCTCCCATTGTTGGACCCTGCAGGCCCTTCAGGGCCCAGCTGCGTTATCCTGTAACAAACCTTTCAGAGCAGACTGACAGCATAGCAGGTTTCCTTGCACTCCTGACAAAGTTAAAGCAAAGCAATGACAACACTCTGTGTGTTTATATGCTCCATATGCACACCATGCAAATTTAAGAGAAGGCAGAGTAACAGCACAAGACATTACTATAAAATTGCCAAGCACATTTTGTCACAAACTGGTGCCCTAAAGCCTATAAACACCGAGTAAGGTGGGACAGGGCAGAAAGTGAGTGATTTCTCACACAGAGTAGAAAATTTCCTGTACTGTGCACAAAGTCTGATTGGTTTCCTGTCAGAATAGCTGGGTCCCTGAGTCTTTTGATCACTTTCCTCTGGCCCTTCACAGTTGCTCCGATTAGAGATTGATCCCCATGCTGCTCTTTGATCAGCAGCTCCGGCAGTCTGCAGGTGCCATATATCATCACATTAACAGGCCACTGCAGTATTAATCTCCCCCTTCTAAATTTGTTAGTGCACTGCATATTCTATCCATTCACAGAGCACTTGCAAAGGTCTCTGAAACTTTGCTTTCTATTACAAGATACAACATAGAATACTTTTATCTGGGGAGTTCCAAGTTCAAGTTCAAAGTTGAGAGAATTGAATTAGCCTCGAATCTGCGTTTCTGCTTTATTTCATTACAGTTTAGAGAGTTTTGAGAGCTCCCAGATTGGCCTTTTGTGTTGGTTTGTGCCCATGGAGCAAGCTTGTTCTAGATGACATGTAAAGTACTAAATTTTTCAAACACCCCCCCACCCCCCCGCTGGCCCCATACATTAAACACCAGGGTTTCCATGCATGTATGCTAACAGCTTTAATTTTAGATATTCTTCACTAACTGTGGTTTCATGCAGTATATAACGTTACAGTTTGTAAAATATTCTTTAAAATGACTTCATAATAGCAGATCAAGAGGAAAGGCACTTAAAAATCTGAATAATGTAAATCATATGGAGTTCAGAGGCTAAGCAAATTACACACCCCGAAGCTGCCCTTGCTGTATGAAAGGAGTCTTTCTCCAGTCCAGCGCAGCCCCAGCCCAGGGGAACTTGCATTTGAGAGTTTTCTAAACATTTCAGGTACACTTGAAAGTTGAAAGTAATTCTCATTTCCTATGCAGGATTAGCTCGTTTCCAGCCCGTACAAAATACCACTCATTCGCGCGCAGACACAAAAACCCACAACCCCCCCCCTCCCCGAGAGCATTTAGGGTACAAAGGTGCGCGGGTCGTTGTTGGGCTTGTTTGGGTATTTTTTTTAGCGGGGCTGGGAGTTCGGAGGGGAATGGGACACGTTTTGCACCTCAAATACCGCAGAGGAGGGAGCCTCCGAGCCGGCGCCGGGCTCCCCCCGCCCGCCCAGACGCTGCCCTTTTACCCACAGCGCTGCCCGAGCCGGCGGGCAGAGCCCCGGCTGCCGACCCGCTCTGCCGGCCACCACCCCGCGGGGCCGCGTCCCTCCGCAGCGAGGGGCTGCCCCGCGGGCGGAGGGAGAGCAGAGGGAGAGCAGAGGGAGAGGAGAGAGAGAGGAGAGGGAGAGGAGAGCTCCGCGCCGGCCGGGCGCCCGCCCCCGCCCTGCCCCGGGCTGCGCGGCGGCGGGTGCTGCGGCTCCTTACCGTTCTGCTCCTTGGCGCCGGAGAAGGCGAACTTGCTGCTGAGGTCGGACTCGGCGACGGCCCCGTGCCTCCGGCCGGCCAGGGCAGATGTCAGCAGGAGCAGCCCGAGGAGGAGCATTGGGCCGGCGGGGCGAGGGGCTCCGGCACAGCAGGCACTGGCGGCGAGGCACCGAGGCCCGGGCGTCTCTCAGCAGCGCCCGGCGCGGGCTGCGCCGCTGGGGAGAAGGCAGCACTGAGCCTGCTCTGGCAGCGGAGAATTGCAGGGTACTTTCCACATAATCCCATCCAAAACTTTTTCCTAGAGCGCTCTTCTGTGTCTCCAGGTTTTGTTTGCCTTTGCCTTTTTTTCGTCTCTCTCTTAAAAAGAAAAAAAAAAAAAAAGGGAAAAAAAAAAAAAGAAAAATAAAAAA
>JAWWLV010000144.1:31255163-31301836 GCA_035041135.1 Platyrinchus mystaceus
CTCTTGAAAAGAAAAAAAAAAAAAGAGGGGAAAAAAAAAAAAAGAAAAAAGAAAAAAAGAGGATCAAAGCAAAATCTGGACCCAGACCAGCTTCCCAAGGACTAAACAATCCGGTGCCGTGGAGGGCGGGGGCCGGAGGGGCCGGGGCCGGTGCTGCAGCCGCGGAGGAGCGCGCACCTGTCAGCGGCACCGGCGGGGGCGGGCGGGCCGCGCTCGCACACAGCCACCCTCCCCACCCGCTGCTCGGCGGCCGCGCCGTGTCTCTCGACTCCCCCCCCAACTCCCTCCCACGCCCGCCGTCCCATCACGGCGAGGGCGGCACCTGGCGCGGCCGTTTACGCCCCGGGAAGTTGTCGGTGGGAAGAAGGAGGCGAGCGGGGCGGCCCCCGCCGCTGCCCCCTCGCCCGTGGCCGAGCGGCGGCGCAACAGGTGCTGGGGCGGCCTCTGCCCCCGGCGGGGAGGGGACCGGGGGGGCTCCCGCTGCCTCCCTCCTTCCCGCGGTGAGGAACCGAGGTCACCGCGGTCCGGAGCCGGGTTCTGGGTTTGGTAATTAGAGTGAGGTGAGTTTGTTTACTGGGTTTGTTGTTATGGCAATTGGGTTCGTGCTTGAAAATTTGATGCTTGGTTAAACATTTCATCTGAAGGATGCCTTTATAGTGGCAAATAAAACACAGAGAGGAGGTTTTTAAAAATACTCTGGATGCTTAATTTTTTCCTTTTTTTTTCCTTGTGATAGAACTTGCTGTTTTGGTTACCCTGAAGTGGACCTCTAACATTGACATAAGCAGATGGAAACACAGGTTCAACTCTTTTTAACTGTCCCTTGCTTGCTGAAATACCAAGCAGTACTCAGTGAGGTGGTATCTATAAAGCAGAGGATTGGATTCCCTTCTGCTGTTTCCTCAGAAATCAGAGCTGAGTTTATGGGAAGGACTAAAAGGAATGATGATGTTAAGGACCCATACAGATCTCCATTAGAGATGACATTTCCAGTTTGCCAAAGGGTTTGCACTGTGGCTATGTGATTGGTCGGGTTAACAAGACTGAATGCTAACTACATACCAGGAGGCTGAAAAAAAGCAGTAGGAAGGACAAATCTTTTTCTCTCAACTGAGAAGTTTTGGGAGAGTTTCTTAATTATGACTTCAGCCCCCATATCTCCGAGGTGGTTTTGGGGATGGATGGGAAGAGCAATATAACCATGGTATCACTCACTGTCTGTGCAAGGTATGCAAGAGAGAAACTGAGTCTGCTCTGCCAGAGTCTCAAGCACACACTACATAAATTTCTTATCCTTTGACCTAGCTCTTTCCATTATATAACTGAGCTGTTTCTTCGCCTCAGCCAAAGCAACCCTTGAGACAGTGATAAACAACCCCTCTGTTTCTAATAAGTGACATATTTCCAGTAGCAACTGAAAGCTGTCCAGCCAAGTTGGGCTGTCTTCTGAAAAGCAGACTTGGAGCACATTGTAAATAGCAACCCTTCACTTACTGAGCATGAAGAAAGAAATGTACTGCATAAAGAAGACTATGTAGTTACTTTTATTATTGTTAGCATTACTATTTCTTTGGTTTCACTATTGTCATTTTTAAATGGAAATAAAACATGTACTACTTCACAGGTCTCCTACCCTGATGATTACAAGCAGTGGGTTTTTTAATCAAATAAACAAAGTATTACAATGTAGCTTAACCTTCATTGCTTGAGGATTTTGTGGGTTTCTTTGTATTTTGGACAACTGACGGCAAGTTCACTCTGAAAACATGGACATAATGTCTTACACTCTATACATAAAAAATAAAGAATCCATTGAAAAATCATAAATCTAGCTGCATAAGGCCAGTGTTTCATCTGGGGGTGCTGGACCATGCCCAGAGAAGGGCAGTGGGGCTGGTGAGGAGGCTGAGCACAAGTTTTATAAGAAGAGGCTGAGGGAGCTGGGGTTGTTTAGCCTGGAGAAGAAGAAGTTTGAGGGGTACCTTATCACTCTCTACAACTACCCAAAAGGAGGTTGTAGCAAGGTTGGGGTTGGTCTATTCTCCCAAGTAACAAGCAACAGGGCAAGAAGAAACAGCCTCATGTTGGGCCAGGGGAGGTTTGGATTTGATATTAGAGAAAAATTCTTCACAGGAAGGATTGGAACAGGCTGCCCAGGGAAGTGGTGGTCACCACCACTGAAGGTATTTAAAAGACACATAGATGTGGCACGTGGGAACATGGCAGTTCTAGGCTTGTGGTTGTAGTCAGTGATCTTATAGATCTTTTTCAACCTAAATAATTCTATGATTCCACGGTCCTGGCTCAGATTTTCAAAGGAAAATGCAAGAACCCGCATAGTGGATGAATATGGAATAACACTGCCTGGGGAGGACGCTTTAATTCTAAACCTCCTGTAATTAAAGATCAGGGTATATTTCCAATTCTTAAGGCTCTACTTCTTTTCAAAAATGCTTTTCTTGCTAATCCCACCCAAAATATCATGTGCGGTGATCTCTATCCTTATAAGTGTCCAATCTTCTCTGAAATTCATTCTAAACATTTATTACAAGCTATATTTATTTTTAATGCTATTGCTCTCCAGTTTTAGCAGGTATATGTATGTGTTTAAGTTATGAAAACAGATAAATATAGATTATTTACTTTCTCTACCCTATTAATTTTCTGTATCGCAGCCATATCACATCCTTTCCCAGATAGGCATTTTTACTATGGTTGTCACATGAACATCTCTATAACTCTAAGCTTCTCAGAATCCCATCTAGTTTTTCTGTGTTTTATTTGGGATGGGACAAACAGAACATGACATTCCAAGTGAAGGCCTACTCTATCATTATATAGTGAATGAAGATAGAATGTTTCATTGTATATAGTATTTCACGTGCATGTCATTTATATGATCTACTCATGTATTCAGAAGTATTGGCATTAAAAAATTATATTCTAAATGGTTAGATAATTGCAACAAACTAATGTATATTTAGTTCAGACCACTCCTTCCAGTGCATATTGTGTTGCCTATATTGAACTTCACTGGGGACCATGATGCCAATGCAGCTAAGAGTTCTGATGACTCCAGTGCCAAGTACAAATTTCTCTGGATATCATTCTTCTCTATGTACCTAATAAATATTTTTAACTACATAAAGCTTTATGTTCGTAACTTTTCTCCATTATTAGAATTGCACTCCAGTTTTTGTCTTTTTTGATAAGTTATTTTGCTATATCTCAAAATTACTTAGTTTACATTCTGTGGTCTTTCAAAGAGTTCTTTTTTCCCCATAGGTTGTTTTATGACTCTGGTTTTTATAATCCTCATTTAGAACTTCTTTTGAAGCAGTATTTCTTGTACTCAAATAAAATTTTAATTATCTGGATTATGCCACAGCAATTTATTGTTATTGTGACTTAGCCACCAGAGAAAGCAAAGGCCTATTAGGACATCAGAGACTTACTGTGATGGTATACTCCTGAGCTATAAATATCCTTGAAATGAAAAGGCTTTCTCTGTGATTATTATTACCTGAAATTAAAATATACATTCATCACGCAATCTTCAAAACCTTCCCTTACATCAGCAAATAGAATTTCCCACACCAAAGTCAAAATAAAATGATCACAGTGCCAACAGAGGTGGATGGTTACACGTGCTCCAGCCCTCGTTCCTTCACCACTTTACAACAACAAAGATTCCCAGGTTACAAGGCAAGGTGCATAGGTGTTCCCAGATTGCCCTTTATGATTTGTACTGATGCCAAGACATCTTGACTGACTTCAGGGGGCTCTAAATATCCCAAGCAAGTTCTGCGAGGAAGCGTACTCTTTCCTTTTCCTATAAGCCGTCTTCAGCAAGACTTCTTCCCCCTCCATAAGGTATGCAATGAGATAAGCATTTCTCTCCTGAGCAGGAATAGAGTGAGGAATACAATGTTTTGGGGGCAAATAGGAAAAGGCTGAGATATTAACCCATTTTTAACCATGGTGTAAAACCACAAGGAAATGCTTCTGGAGATGGGTTACTTCTATCAACTTCACATCTCACAGAGTTAGAGCTAGGCATTTACATACCTTTGCAATATTAGGACCCATTTTTAAGAAAAGCAGATTGATTCCCTTTTCTCTCCACAGCTTGTGTCACTTCTTGATATGAATGGGGAAAAAAAAAGGAATTAATACATATGTAGTTTTATATTCCCATATGTTCCAAAATGTACCTGTATAATCCTTGTAAGATCATATGAAAGGCAAAACAATATTTTGCAAAACTTAAAATCCAATTTATAACTAATGAATATCTGCTCATCCAGACACACAGGCAAATGTCTGCTTTTGTGCAAGATGCTCCTGATTTCAGTGTAGCTACACATTAATTAGTTACTGGTATAGAATTGTTGAGGTTTAAATGCTTATGCTCACATTATGGAATTATTTTTAATTAATAAATTAGTTATTAAATATTTTGTTTGAGCAAAACCTTTTATGGATGAGTGATAAATATGAAAACAGAAATTACATTAGAAACGCTAATAATCTTTCAGAAAAGCAACAATACAATATTCTTCTCTCATGATCACTGAGCAATAGAAAAAGAGGTATTTGTTTATGACTCATAATCTTACTCATGTGAGGTGAAATGACTGTGTATGGAATTGAATAGAAAATCATTCCTGTGTTCGAAAGTACTCCTGTAAATGAGGTAGTGCTAAATTTTAGTGTTTCAGTCTTGTTGTCGATTCCTGCTGAATTTGTAAACAAGTTGAAGATTTGTTGTCCCATTTCCATGCTACACTCAAAAATATATTGAAGAAAAAGTGTGAAGTCCAGACAGGCTTCAATTTTGCTGATGCCTATACAGTGTGAACCACTTAGACACAACCAGAGAAGAAGGAACTCCAAATATTCTTTGGTCACTTGAATTACATCTCTAAATAAAAGGTGCCATATCTATTTTGCAAATCCTAAAATGAGACTTCGGTCTTAAAAACACACTTAAAGATAAGCATTTGTACATAGACCTCTAGGCATATAGATGTTGTTCTGCTCAACATTGCATAGCTTAATAATTTTTCAAAGTCCTTGTACTTTTGTGTGATTTCTACTTATAAGCATTGCTTTAGAGCAGTCATATTTAATAATCCCAGTTATTTAATCAACTGCATACACATATATTGTCCAAGCTACCTGACAATGCAACTTTCTTTACATAGGCTGTGGAAGCTACAACAGGAGACAAGGAAGGAGGCCCACTAGAGGTCTCCCAAACTGTTTAAAAGAACACTACCCACTTCTGACATTTGGTAGCTCATTTGGGTCTTGATGGGCTTTCAAAGTCAGGATGTTAAAGGCAGAACATGGCTGTCACTTATGCCTTGTAACATGTTTGCTGAACTTATACACAGACTACACCAAGCCTGAAAGGGAAGCAGTTGCCAGTCTTAAAGTCAGCATTTCCCCATAGGATATGTAGGTGTGTTCTGGGTATGAGGGTCTCTCCCTCAAGGCATTCATTTTCTTCTGTATGCTTTCAGAGTAGAATGTTTCTATCATCTTACACCCCAGTTTAGAGGCATCTCAGTATTCAAATGCTTTTCTGCACATACTTGAGTAAGTGCATAAGAACTATGACAGGCTTGCTCAGGTACACATGAATGTTTACTTACTTGTGACTATGACATGATTTTGCTCATTTATGTCAGAAGTCAGGTAAGTTTTCTGCTTTTTAATCAGATGACATCACTTATTGATCAATAATGTCTTTGATTCTATCAGCATGCATGAAATTCTGTCATGATCACAACTGAAGATGGCATGTCTCTGTGTCAGCTCTAAAGAACTATTGAATTCCGGATAAGTATTAAATCTTATCTCCCTGCATGTCTCCCTTTCACTAAGCACTGCAAGATACAGATTTGCAATCAGCATACAAATTTTGATTATTATTTCCAAGCATTACTAACCACTGTTCTTTGAAAAAATAGTATGTACTGTGTAGTTATAAAGTTGCATCACTGTATCCAGATTCAGTAAAATTAAGGGTAAACTGTTATTAGAAACACACATAGATATAAACAGATTGTTTCAGACACTGATAAAACCCACTTAGAGCATTACAAGATTTTTTTTCATACTGAAATATTTCTAAGCTATTTTTATATGAATATTTTATTGCTTTGAAACTGCTCTCCAGAGAAATGAAACACAGCTGAGAGTATTTATGGCACAGCAGCATGATTTTGCTACCAATATTTGCAGTGTATCTAGCACTTAACAGTCTGAATGCAGACTGTCTATCAAATACAGATACTAAGATCCATTCCAACTAGTTATCTGAATGGAATATTTATATCTATTGAGTTTGAAGTAGAAAAATAACATTTGTTGGTTTTCTTTGATGTCATAGGTCTTTTATGCTTATGTTATTTAGATTATTATTGATACTAAGGATTTTGGTTCTTGAGCATGTTTAATTGAAACAGATTTTTTTATATAGCTGTAGTGCTTCAACTTCAGTCTTCTGGTCCTTCAGTCCACATGGAGCAGGAGTGATGCTGAGATAATTATATAGTTATGAGCCTTCATTTAAGTTCAAATTCAGCAGAAGAGAATGGGAATCATATTGACAGCACCAGTCTCCAAACAGCATTGTTTAAAGGCTAAAGTGAGATTAAAGTTTAATTGGTTAATGAGATCCATCTAAGAAGATATTGCAAACAAGCCCATAAGTAAGAGGAACATTAGGAATCTAACAGGAGTAGAGGAGTAATGGAGAACTGAACAGCAGAAACAACCACTCAGGAATGATGAGGCACTGGAGCAAAACTTATGCTATGTATGAAGTATCTGTCCTCCCTAACCCTGACTCACCACTTTACATTTCCTCTCATTTGTCCTCTTCCTGTCTCTTCCCTAGTCTTCCTCTCTTTCGCCTCCTCCCTTTCAGCTTTCTCCATGAATAAGTTACTACTTCTACTGCACTCATTATTTAGTTAAAGTCTTGGCCTCCTAATTTTACCTCTCCACACTTGATTTAAGTACTAGCTTTCCTAATCCAACTCCTTCCCTTCATAACTGGTCCTTTGATACTTCCTAGCACTCATATTTGTTTCTTCTTTGCACTTTGCCCTGTCTTATTTCCTGTCAGTCTCCAGTCCAGATTTGCTTGACACAGCATATGTTTTTTCCTGTTATCATCTCATAGAATGACTATTCCACAACTTTACTCAGGGTTTCATTGCAATGATTTGTTTGACATAGACTGGAGGAGTGAACCAGTTTGTGCTACAGATCCAGTGGCCGCAGTATGGATATGTTAGAGAAGGTCTTTCAGTATACTTTCATAAGAAAGTTCTAATTCTACAAGACAGCTATGAGGTGATAATCAATGGTAAAATATGTGTTTCAAAAGGTATGTTTTTTATTCAAACTGAACTCACAATGTAAACACACCTGCTATCTTGTCTGCCCCATTAGTTATGACACTTTTCCCAGATCTCTCTTTTCTAATCTACAGTACATACCTCTCTTCATTGACAGAATATCTCTGCCTCCGAATGAGGCAGCTTCCCTGTTCCATATTGCGTGGAGTCTACTTGAGAGAATATATGCTAACAATTCATCTGAATCCAGGCTTGGCATAATGTACAGAAGCACACCAAAGGTTTATTCAGGCCATCAGGAGCTTTTCCAGAGAAGAGATGAAGAACTTCCAAGGAACTGATCTGTAAAATTTAAACAATTTATGTTAAAAAAAAAAAGGCATCAGGCACATATTCAACAAATAGTTGATATCACTTTCTAAAACATGGATTCATGAGGAATTTGGAAAAAAAGCTTTATCACGCAGCACATAAAAAATCATAAACACTGAGTTTCTCATCAGTTGCCTCATTCACAGAACTAAGTTATTTTGGCAGAAATAAGGTTCAAAATGGCACATGGAGGCTTTCATCCCATGTATTTTTCCAAACTCAGAAATAGGAAAAGTCTTTTAAAATGTCAGTTCACCTTAGTAGATGGCAACAGTTCTAATATTTTTAGAATTTTTAAACAAATCTCATTTAACCCCTTTCATTCAGTAATATGTTTTAAAAGCAGATATAGATTTTATATGTTTTTTAATAAGATAAAATATTATTGCTAAGAGCTTAGCAGCAGAATTCTACCAATTTTTTTCTACCTCTTCTTACATAAATATAGGTAGAATTTCTGCAGATTATTAATATATTAAAATAATTTGAGATACTGAAGGGCAGTTAAATTTTTACTTAGATACACTGCAGAAGAACATATGCAAAAGCCTACTTTAGTATTAATATTTCAAATCATACATTAGTTTTTGTATCTGGAAATCCAGGTAATGCTGCAGCTGCCAGTTGGACAAGAGTAAAAGAATGTACGAATGATGCGTTATTCATACCAGTAAATTCTCATTGTTATTTCCTTGCCAATTCTCTGAATGGAAATATACTGCAAAGGAAAATAATTTTAAAGCTTTTTCCAGTAATTTTTCAAAGCTATCCCACTATTAATCACTAGAGTTCATGTCATCCAGTTAAGAATGCACAATATTCCAAAGTATAGCCAACATTTTTCTTCATTGATCAAACACTGGCATCGAATCACAGTGTCTCATTCCCACAGCACTGTGAAAAAATAAGAACTTCAGCTTCACTGCCATGTGGATCACAAAACATGCCATAAAATGTCATATCGTCATTTTCTAGTGCTCCTTCAGCATGCTGGTTACTGCCAATAGCCCAAAATTTAACATTTAATCAGAGATGGAGAAGCTGAAGATGCTGAAGTTGTCAGCATCTTTTTGGGTGGAACTCAGTACCTCCCAGGATTATGCCTCTATTCAGAAAGCGCCTCATCAATGCCCAGAATGAATGGTGTGAATAAGGATGTACCTGAAGAAGCCTTTAATCAATGCAAAATATGAATGTTATTACAAGGACATATTTTGAAAGTGTAAACCAGTTTTGAGATGATATTTCTTAATCTACACAAAGGTTCCTAATCTAAATGGATTTGTAGGACCAGATTTCTAATCCTGCCCACTGCACTATTGGATGAGAGCCTAAAAACTCTTCTGCACGAGGAGTCCTATCACACACATAGAATGCATAAGCCTGTTCATGCCTAAATAAAGCAAATCTGACTTGATCCTCTGTAGCTCAGCACATTTCTGCTCAATCCTGTGAACCACTGAACTGAGTAACATTAATTCCATTATATTCATTAAAAAATGAAAAACAAAGCTAAGAAACAGTGCTCAGTCTTTCATGTAATTGGAAATTAATGAGAAAGATAGTTCAACAGTGGGGTGTCAGCATTCAATTCAGCTGTCCTGTTTACAGCCTGATGAATGGATTTTGATCTTTTTTTGATGAAGAAAATAATGAAGGCTCTATTTTCAGTGCCATACCTGGTCATGACCAGCTAAGTCATACTAAAGCAGAATGATCACTGTGAGAGCTGGGTAAAGGTACAGAAGCTGAGTTATGCCTTTTTTGTCATGCAGTCTGTATCCTCCTCCTCAGTTTTCAGGACTCATGCATTTCTATTCTTTTTCACCATCTTCTTATCAACTACTTGTGTACTTATTGCTACCTACAAAAATATTTTGTCATATAAACTTATTTGCTATGTTTTGTAAATTTCGAGAAGAAAAGTGTTGTGTGCGATAAGTTTAACAAGTGATTATAGTAAGAGCTTTCCCATGCCTGTTGTATATCTTATGAAAGCAGAAGGAATTTCAGTTTGGAAAGACAGCAGATAGCCAGTAGACAATCCTTTTTTATCCTGGTGTAGCACAACAGAATTCTGCTGATGGAAAGACAAATCAGTGCTGGTTTTGTAGTGGAGATGAGTTATTATTTTAAGGTCATTATCAATTTCTTCTACCTAATTTATAGTCATGGACCATATTTATTCTTCCAGTGATCTCAAGGAGAGCTGTTTGTGAGGGCAATTCAATCAAACTGGGACTACTCTAGCCGCTGAAAGATCACTCAGTCACTTTGCTCCTTCTTCTCACAAATGATGAGCAGTTAAATATCCTTGTACTACAAGTACCAAGTTATTGTAAATGTACTTTTAACATCTGCAGTTTTAGTTGAGACTAATATATGGCTTCAAGTAACTTAGAGAAATTAATCCTAATTGAAAAGACGAGAAGTATGTTATTCATCACATGGACTAATTCAAAACTGCTACTGCAGTTATCAGATGGAAGTCAGAATTATTGTAGCAGTTAATTCTTATATGAATATTATGGTATTAAGAATAGCTGCTACATGTTGAGGCAGTGGAAAATTCTAAACTCTTTTTGCAAACCTGTTCCATTTCTTTTGCCAAGGTTGTTACCTTTGATTTGTAGTTCTTTATCTAATGCTGAGTGATTTTTTTTTTTCAGACCAAGTGCATTAATAGCTTAGGGCAATATTATTTTAGGTAAATGTGCTCATAGAACAATATTTACAGCTGCTAAATAATAACATTTTGGCTCTTAAGATCGTTAAATTAGGTTCTAACTTAACACTATAAAAGGAAAATAAGCAATATAATAAAATATATAATATTTTGGAAATTAATGAGTTTGAGAATCTGTAGGTATTCAGTGTATAAAATAAACATTCATGCCTCACTTTGCAGACTTTAACTTGTTCATTTTAATCTGTGGTAGATTGCAACATCCAGAAGGAAAAAAAAACCCACAAAACAACACAACAAACAACAAACCAAAAATCCTTCCAGCAACACATTCCCTTTTCTGTAGTCACTCATCACTCATCTCTGGTATATCAGGGACAAAAAGCAAAGTGATTGAAGTATAAGAATCACCAAGTGACATCTGACATTTATTCACTAGAACTACTGAAACAGCTACAAAAAAATGAAAGATGAATGGAAAATTTCACTACAGAGAAATCACTATGGGGATTAACCCAGGCTAGCTGATTTGCATGCAAAGCTGTGTTAGCATGTCCGTGCTACTTTTTGGATGTCAGGTTGTGTATCTTTGCAGTGCTGCATTCTGCCTTCAGGAGGTATCAGTTCCCTCAAATAGCTAGGGATTTTTCATCTGGCCCAGCTCAACTTAAATCCAGCCTAATCATATTCCTGCCCACAACAGGTTCCTCTGGATCCTCAGTTTGACAGCACTGTTGTGGGGCAGTCTGCAGACCCTACGGTACGTGGCAGCACTGTGTGGACAGCTAACAGCTTATCTGGAACAAAACACAGGATTTAAAAGCATTTTGTTAAGATATTATCCATAATTCTGGGAAAAATAGAATTGAGTCATCCCAGCACTTCACTTGAGATGAAAACCATTCTTTCACTAAGAGTGTTGTACCTGGTAATTTGTGGAGCTGACTTTTTTGGCTATAGTTAATGCTTTCCTATATGATGCTCTGTTAACAGGATTTTAGAATCATACATTTTGTCCATTTGATTGTAAGCTTACTTTACCGCCATCAAATTGTGCTTCAAAATGCTAATATTACAGCCTACTAAATTCTCCTGATATTCATGCCAGCTGAAAAATAAGTGCTTCTGCAGGTATGGAAAAGTCTGTTAATACAGCATCTCCTGTGAAGGCTATATACTTTCTATTCCCAAAATAACGGAGGAGATTGGTAAGTAGCATCAGCTACTAAAAGTAACCATCTAATCTTACTGACTTGCACCCAACCCAAGAAAATTGTCTCAAGGGAATTTCAATATTTGTGTTAATTTTGGGTAAGCCTGGACAAATAGAGGAGATTTATAAAACTGGAAAAAGCAAGTGGTTATAGTTCCACCTTGATGGGAGTGGGATATAGTACATCATGTACTGTGACAAATTAAATCTGAGGTTATCTGCAAATCTCCAGTTACTAAAAAAAAAGGGATTAGAATGATCCAAGTCAGAAGAGATGTATTAGCTTGAGTTTTATAAATTAATGGGGAACTAAGGGTGATTCTATCCATTAGTTGAAATCATTCAACACTGTTTATGGCAGATAGAATTTGATGTTGTCTTTTTTTTTTTTTAACAAGATTCCACACTTTGTTGGAAAAAGTAATAATATTGATAGTGTTGGTGTAAAATTCCTCATGGAAATTTGAGTGTATGTTGTGATACTTCACAGCATCTTCATTAAAAGACTGGAATATAAAATCAGCAAGGACTGGAAGGTAGAGCTGTTTGGTGCCTTAGGGCCTGAAGGCAAGAACAGTATCTTAGAAAAAGTTCTTAGCTTCATGAATCAGCAGATATGTAAGAACTCAGAGAAGCAATGTTACATGATGCCATTTAAAATCTGACTCTTGAAAGGATAGGTGAGGAACATGACTAAAAAGCTAGAATCGATTTATTTGCAACTGTGAAATGAGGACAGTGTGTCCCAGTGTCCCAGTGCACATTTACAAATGGAACATAATATGAACATGCAGTGATGAGGGCTCATATCCAACCAGCTGGCAAATCTTAATTAATTGGAATCATATTATCCTTTCAAATTAGGTTTATATTAAAATGCATTGGTTCTCTGTAAATCAGGAGAGTGAGGTTTCCTGCTAAAGGTCTATGTATCAAAAGAGTAGCTTTGCAGCAGGAAAATTCTTCAAACATGACTTTGAGTGTATGACCAATTGTGGTGTTGGGAATCTTGTGGTTTTGGACTCAAAAGTGGACAATTAAAAATTTAGTGCCGTAACAAATAGATAGTAGAATCATGTTCCTGGTTGTTGTTTGTTTTTTTTTTTTTTCTCCTTTAATTTTGCATCCCTTGCAAAGTGTCATTTATTCAACAGGAAAGGCTTTGGATATTTCTGTTGCTTTGTACTGGATGGGACTCATATTGTGTGCATAGACTGGGAATTCCAGGAATTCCTGGTCCCCTTCCTTACAATACCTAGAAGCCCTTTAGTCCAGAATACAAATTTGAACAAGAGCACCTTCATGAGAAAAAATAAAAAAATAAAAAAAAAAAGTCTTGCCTACCATTTAAAGCTATGCAGTAGGAGGCATAGATCAAAACACAGTAGGCTGGACACATGGTGAACCTGGATCTCCATGTAGTGTACGGTAGCAGTAACCACTGAGTTATGTCCTGGTTTTGGCTGGGGGAGAGTTAATTTTCTTCATAGTGGCTAGTATGGGGCTACCTTTCAGGTTTGTGCTGAATACAGGGTTGATAATGTAGAGATGTTTTTCTTATTGCTGAGCAGGGCTTGCGCAGCGCCAAGGCCTTGTCTGCTTTCCCTATGGACACACTGGTAAGGAAGTTGGGGGTGCGTGGGAGGCTGGGAAGAGACACAGCTGGGACAGGTGACCCAAATTGACCAAAGGGATATTCCATACCATATGACATCATGCTCAGTATATAAAATGGGGGGAGGAAGAAGGAAGGGGGAGCGATGTTTGGATTGATGGTGTTTGTCTTACCAAGTCATTGTTACGTGTAATGGGGCCCTGCTCTCCTGGAGATGGCTGAACACCTGCCTGCCCATGGGAAGCTGTGCTTTGGTTTGCTTGTGGCTTTTGCTTTCCCTATTAAACTGCCTTTATCTCAACCCACAAGTTGCAATTCTCTCCCCAAGCCTACTGGTGGGACAGTGAGTGAGACGCTGCATGGAACTTGGTGGTTGCCTGGGATTAAACCTGTGAAGACCACCAGATGACAGAACATTTAAATAAGGTGCTGCAATTCTCAATTTTTTTATGAATCTTCTAAAAATAATGCTTTCCTTGATTAGCAGGTCATTCTAAGTTACATCACAATGTGACCATGGAGATCAGACATCATGTACTTATTAAACCTGACATTTGAAGGCTTTTCTAAAAATAAGTTCTCCCTTTGCAGAGAGGATTTCTCAATCACCTTACTCTTTTGTGGTATTTGAGGATAAAAAGACTCTTCAATGACAGGAAAAATTCCAAAAGGGTGTCTGGAATATTGCAAAAAAACCCCTATATATGATTCATGAATTAACTATTCATTCGGGAGATTATCCTATCATACTTTCTAGCTGAGGACTGAAGGAAACAGGCACCGCATCATTCAACTTTCAGGCTCTATGTCACCATATATTAGGTCCTTCCCTGATACATCAGGATGTGTTCTCCTACCATGTGAATTAACCATAAGTGATGTGCCAGCCTTGCCTGCCCCATAGGAAACCCTCTCTACTGCTGGCTTATTTGAGTACTTAGGAAACAGAAAAACTGGGTTTAATTATCTTTTCAAGCTAATGGTAGCTTAATCACACCTCCCCCCTCTGAGAGGCTATGAGGAAGAAATGTTCTCTAAACAACTTAATAAAGTGATGTTTGTGTCTGGTAGCAAATCCAAGTTTCATTGGATGTGAGGGAGAAAGCATTGGATCCCTCAGTCTAGCTAATATTGCTTGGTGTGAGCAAGAGAATATTAAAGCCTTACTTGTGTATTTCTTTTTTGTGGAAACTAGGAACACAAACCAGGATTTCCCAACTCCCTTTTCTCTCTTTAGTGCTGTAACAGATAGTAGAATCATGTTCCTGGTTGTTGTTTGTTTTTCTTTTTTTCCTCTCCTATAATCTTGCATCCCTTGCAAAGTATCATTTATTCAACAGGAAAGGCTTTGGATATTTCTGTTGTTTTGTATTGGATGGGACTCATATTGTGGATATAGACTGGGAATTCCAGGAAACTGTCCTATGTACTCTGCCCTTTCCAGTTTTACTGAAAAAACATTTAATCTCCTAACTGTTCTCCTGGGAGCCTGGCAATCTTCCCAGTCCACAGTGGTTCTAAACAGAAACAGTGCACTGAGCATCTGAAGAAATTCAAGGACACTTAAAAGGAGACAATAGTAAGTTTAGGTGCTGTTGATTCCTACCTTAAAGCTAAATGTTTTTGTTTTCTTCAGTTGTAGTATCAGGAAGAGTCATGAATCATTGGACAGAAGCAGAGCAAAAGTGCTTAATTCATCATTCAGGCTGATGAGTATTTAATTAGCTTTATTATGTTTACAAAACTGGGTAAATAACTTCATTGTTTCTCAGATGGGGAAACTGATGCATAAGGAAAATAAGGAGCTATTTTAATATCAATGTTCTCTGCTGCTAGCTCAAGTCAGAAAGCCAAATATATTTTTCCTTGCTTTTCTGGACAGGCTTTTAGTGAATATTAAACAAGGAAATTATGCAGTGAAGTTTGCCAAGAGGCACAGAAATGCATACCTAGAAGAGAATTCCTGCATCATTGAGATCTCCCTTACCTGAAGGCTGTTTTTTAGAACTGTTTTTCTGGAATATTGCCCACAGTATTCCAGATGAGATTTTCACTTGTTTATTACTTCTTCATCACTGCTTGAAATACTAAATCTAGTTGGAAACCTTATAAACCTCTAGTCCTCAATGCTGCTAATGTATTCTGATCTCTTCTGTGTTGCATTTCAGTATTATTTTTCTAAGCCTTCCAAACCTAAGGGCTCAGATAAAGGACATTACTGGAAAACTCTCCAGTCTAGTAAGGCCCTCAGTTATTGGCTGTTCAAACTGGCAGCAATGAAATAACAAATTCCAAGGACAATCAAAAGTGACTTCAAGGCCCTGGGATGATTGGAAAAAGGATCTGGAGCACAGATAGTGATTTCCTTGATCCTTCCAGTGACATGGAATAATATTGATAAGAATAGGCAGATCCATCATGTGGCTCTGAGATCAGCCTGATAGGAAAAATTTTGGGGTTTTTGACTCAACAGCTGATCAACTGACATGTGATGAGATGTACCTCAGAGAGGAAAAAGAGTTTTAGTTCAGGATCTAGCAGGACTTGTTGACGGAGCTTTAAACTAGCTTGGAAGGGGAAAAGGAACAAAACCAGGCTCTCCAGTGATGAGCAATGGGATGGTGTGCCAAAACTTGAGAAAACCAATACTTACGGGATCAATCTGCTTCACAAGGTTGGCTACAATGTACCACACCTGAAATGTTTCTACACCAGTGCAAGCAGCATGAGGAACAAACAAGAGGAGCTCAAAGCTTTTGCCCAGTCCCAGAGATTTGACGTCACTGGCATAAATTAAACCTGGTTGGATGAGTCCTGTGATTTGAG
This sequence comes from Platyrinchus mystaceus, assembly GCA_035041135.1. Classification (NCBI taxonomy): domain Eukaryota; kingdom Metazoa; phylum Chordata; class Aves; order Passeriformes; family Tyrannidae; genus Platyrinchus; species Platyrinchus mystaceus. The sequence continues at coordinate 31,271,252 of JAWWLV010000144.1, forward strand.
TGCCCTGTTGGATAGTTACAGGCTCTTCAGGAGGGCTAGGCAGGGCAGAAGAGGCGGACGAGTGGCACTGTGTGTAACAGGATGGTTAGAATGTATGGAGCTCACAGTCGGCAATGAAACAATTGGGAGTCTCTGAGTGAGAATCAAGGGGCAAACAAATAATGTGGATGCCATCCTGGGTGTCTTCTATAGACCTACCAGCCAGGATGATGATGCCAATGAATTATTTTGTAAGGAACTAAGGGATACTTCCAAGTTAACTGTCTTTGGCCTTATGGGGGACTTCAACTTGCCAGAAATCAACTGGGAGCATCACACAGATGGTACAACCCGGGCCAGAAGATTCCTAAAAAACCTGGATGACAACTTCATGGAACATGGAGCCAAGTTAGAAAACTGCTTTCCTTGATCTTCTGCTTGTCAACAGAGTGGAATTCGTAAGCAAAGTGGAGATTGGTGGCCATCTTCGCCACAGCAACCACGAAGTGACTGAGTTTAAAATTTCTATTGACAGGAGGAAAAGTGCCAGCAAAACCTCAATTCTGCACATGAGGAGAGCATAATTCAGGATGCTCAGGGAATTAGTAAGTAAGGTCCCCTAGGAAAACGTTTTTGCAGGTGCTTGCCACTGTAGGGAGAAAATTCACGAAAAGCTCAGCTGTAGCTGAAGCTCTGCAGTAATGTGGGGAACAATAAAAAGAGTTTTTTCAAATATATTAATGGCAATAAACATCCCCTTGTTTGGGAAAAAACCAAAACTAAACACAACAGTATATACCAGATTATTATCATTATGTTAAAAACTCCCACACGTATAAGTACAAACATAGGAAAAGAAAGAAATGTTGGTCCTAAAGTGCTGTCATTTTAATAAGAAGCAAAACTGGGTTAGCTAAAGTCTGGAAAAGTAGTGTCATAACTACTGCATGATCCAGTCATTCTTAAAAAACCAAGCCAATAATGAACTCATCTGCCTAACAGCTCGCTGCTTATGCTACTGAAAAGATGTTTCAGGGAGAGCTGAAAGAAGCTGAGGGAATGGTTCTCAGAGAGAGACCACATTTTTTATGCAGTATTTTGAAGAGAGGCGCAAACACAATTTAGGTACTCTACTTTCATTTAAGATGGATTGATATTTTCTCACCCAAACTAATTAATTTTCCTAACTTCTTCATGATGAAACTATTTACATTTTACTGAACTTTAATCAAATAGGTAGAGTTAATTGAGTTCCTGCAGGGCTTGACAGGCAGGCCAGTTGGCAATAGCAATATGTATCCCTGATGTTTTCACAAGGGGGCTGGGTTTTCATGGCCCAGAGAGCTTAAGCAGATCTGGCCAGGCTGTGTTTATGTGCTGTAGAGCCATAAAACCTGACCACAGCTATTAATATCTTGGCTTCAAAGAGGGAATTGGAAAGCTATGTCTCACCAATGCAGGCAGGTTGCATTGCAAACTGGTGCCAGCTTGGGTTCATCTTCAGTTTCCATCTGCAGCAGTTCAGAAGTAGCTCAGCATTAAGGTTTAGACTCTCTGCTTGGTGTGAAACAGAGGGGTAGATGGACACATTATGAGAAAGAGACTGTTGTCTTTTCTTATAATCAACCACTCTGAAAGCTCAATCCCCCAGGTGGCCTCAGGCAGGGAAAAAAAATTGAGGGAGTGCAGCTGGCTTGCCATGCATGATGTTCATTCAAACACTGCAAATGGAGTTTCCAATAGGAAACTTTCCTGGAATTTCTGTTTGCAAGTTACTAGAATGAAATTAAAGTTACAAAATATTGGAATTCCCCAGTTTTGCTCACAGTATGAGCCAAAAGAAGATCCCCAAATTAATCACAGTTTGAAAGAAACCTATTTTGCAGTATTTGTTAGTAAAAGATAACTTTCCACCCCACACCCCTGAGAATGTCAGTAAATAAAAATGCTGCACAGAGACCTGGAGCTTAAAGTTTAATGAGAGTTAGGCACTCAAATTGGCATGTACATGGTGTCTTGACCAAGCTCAGCCTAGAAATGGCATTGCTTCGTGGCCAGATAGTAGATTACTGGTAGATCACCTATTTCTCATCAATCCTGGCTGACTTATTCTCTAGTTCTGCAGTCCTGCTGCTACTTTTCTATACCTTCATTCTTTTTTAAGATGTTCAACTGAATAACATCAACCTTCAGATTCAGTCACCCTTATGTAAGGTCAGTCTCCATTTGTTCTTTCCTGGACACACTTCTTGACGTTTTCAATGTTTCTTATTTCTCTAAAACAAAAGAGTATTTTGTTGTTGTTGTTGTTGTTAGGATAATGTGAAAGAAAGCCTGGGTTTTCTAGAGACTGGTTTTTGGAACACCAGATTTTGCAGACATCCATAACCTGAGGATCTGGATGCTTCCTTGTGATCTCCAAGACATGGGTACCGGTCCACTGCTGCAGCTCAACAGAACTTGCATGTCTTCCTTCCCAGCAGGGCTTGGAGTTTCCTGTGATAAAAATCCATGTTCTCTTCTGAAATTTCCTTTTTCTTAAATAAAAATGGTGCTCTCCTGACTAAGTGTCATGACAGAATATTCTAAACTGGCTCTATTTGTGATCACTGATTTGAGATGAGGGTGTGATGACTTCTATAGTTTGGCAGAAAAAGCCCTGACACTATTCCCATTTCATTTTGAAAGTGAAATGTGAGTCATTTAGGAAGTCTCTGCTTTGAAATTCAGTAACCCTAAAAAGAAAACTAATAAGAAAATACCTGAGTGATAAGTCCTTTTTAATCGACAGTGGCAGCATTGAAGGGTGGATGACTGTGTGTGGCCAACTGGTCACACACATACCTGAACTCTCTTATCACTAGAGCCATGGCTACCTGAACTTACTTGCATACATGCATTTGTGTCATATTGCATCTCCTCATCACAAAATCTAAGTCCAAATTATAGAATCAAAATCATAAATGATTTTCCCCAACACGAGTGTTTTATCCAAGCATGTTCAGGTGTTTAATAAACATTGATCAGAGAGGTTTATTTATGCAATGAATTTTGCTTCATTTGTTCATCCTACATTTTCTGTGCATAGCATATTTATTTGAATTTATTTATCTAGTGACCTGTCTTTTCCAGTTTCTGTATAAAATGGCTCTTGCAAATATTCTGTGCTTAAAATGTGCCTATTTGTTTTGACTGAACAATTACCTCAATCTGGATGTTTTTCCCTGCTGTGGTTTGAAACTGGCCTTCCATTTAATAAACCTACTTTTCTACACCTGTTGTTGTCACACACCATCTTGCTCATTTTAGAAAGACTAAAAGCAAAAAAGATGTATGTATGGGAGAGATAATATTATTTCAAAAATAATACTTATGTCTCCCTGCTCTTAAAAGCTTTTTTTGCCTTTTTTTTTTTCCTCTGTCATTTAACATAGCTATATTTCCATTGCCTTTTGAATTGAGATGCAAGTCCATACCAGAGCTTCAAACAGAATGCAGAAATCCTTTATGTCGTTTCTCTGGTGTTGTAGCCAGAAAAAAAAAAAATCAGTAATTGACTGAAGAGTCATAACATATGTTGCTAATCACATCAATTAAACTCTGAACTCTAAACAATAAGGATACAAGCATATACTTTAAATAAAAAAACTTTTTAAATGTTTTCTGGGTTTCTCCCTCTCTCTCACTGAGACCTTTCCTAAGTTCTTTAAAGTATTTCAGACAAGAGACAATAATTGGATTTCCAGACCTGTGTTTATTACTTGAACTAGAAAGAGAAGTCTGGAGTGAATAGCCTAAGTTCTTGCCAGAATGGATTCATAACTTATACAAACTGACTCTGGTTTTTGCTCCCCTAGGAAAAGGGTCCTCTCACATTTATGCATTTAAAGGGAGTCTGGTGCTCAGTCTTTAAAGATGCAACAAGAAAAGTACTAGCATTAAATGCATACTGATCTACAACAATTACCTACATGCTTATTCAAAATTAAAAACAGACAAACAAACAAACAAAAAAAAAAAAAAAAGAGGAGAAAGACTGGGAGTAAAACAAGTAATAATGGCTTTTAAAAATGTGTAATTTTTTTTGTTGTTGCTCTTAACATGATGTCTTTCTTTGGAAATATCCTTTCCAAAAGCATACTCAGTCTGACATTCTGGTACATTATTTTTTAGAAAACTTGCTGCTGTGTCAAAGTTGCAGAAATCTGTCTTGTACTTTATCCATCAAAAAAAAAAAAAAAAAGCAATGAAGAAGCATTCTTTTCTATGTAAAAAAAATAAATTGCTACCTTAGATTTACTGTAGAATGCACTGATTCTTTACAGTGCATGTACAGTGATAAATGATTCTTTACAATGCACTGTTGAATGTCCACTATAGGCCAATACCCTCAAGGGCTCTGACATTTTTTGGATTCTGTAGAACTGGACACCTGAATGGACTCCAAAATATGTCAGGGAAGTGCTATGTCAGTGGCTTCACAGTCAAACGCTTTGCTAATATGGGAATTTCCCAATTTGGCCTCCCATCAGATCCTGCAAGGACTGAAGTTGAGAGGTATTTTTGGTTCAGACATCATCATTAGAGCACAAAGCAGAAATATCTCCCAGTTTAAAGTGTTAGTAAGCATGATTATACTGTTAAACTAATTCTGTGGATGGAATAGATGTCAGAGGAAAATCTAATTTACTGTCTCTAATTGGTCTGTTATGCTAACCAGATTAATATACAGACAGAGAAGTAAATGTATGTGTAGTGGGTTGACCTCGGCTGGACGCCAGGTGCCCACCCAGCCGCTCTATCACTCCCTTTCCCAGACGGACAGGAGAAAGAGTAAGATGGAAAACAACTTGTGGATACGGATAAGGAAGTTTACTGAAGCAGAAGCCAGGTGGAAGCTTGCACACGCAAAAGCGAAGTGAAAGATAACCTGGTTTATTCTCTCCTTCCCATGGGCAGCGATGTCCGGCCACTCCCGAGCAGCAGGGCTTCAGCACGCACTACGGTTCCTCAGCAGGCAGCCATTGGAGACAATGAATGCCTGCCCTCCTGCTCCTTGCCTTAGCTTTTATATCTGAGCTGACGTCATATGGTCTGGAATATCCCTTCCGTCAGTTTGGGTCAGTTGGCCTACTTGGGTCCCCTCCCAGGATCTTGTCCTCAACTGAGGAAGGAATGTTACAGTGCTGGTGCTGTGCTCAGCAGTAACCAAAACACTGGTGTGTTATCAACACCCTTTTAGCTACCAATGCAAAGCACAGCACTGTGCGGGCTGCTATGGAGAAATGAACTCCAGCTCAGCAAGACTCAATACAGTATGTTTTAATTCTGATTACACTAGGGAATACATCTTTATACCACATGGTGCCAATTTTATATGACTGTAAATACCCTTTGAAATTCTGGACAGGCATGATTTGAGTTTCAAATATATTTTTGAACATATTCTTTGTACCTTGCTTCATTTCCATTCTTAGTTAGGAATATAATTTTTAACCCTGAAAAACCTTAGAAAAGACATACTGTAATTGTGGTTGAGAAACGTGACATAAATGTTGGAGAGATAATGAAAAAAAAAAAAGGCTATTTTCACAGGCTTCTAGCCCACATCAGTTTGATGGCCTTTGAGTAAATCAAGTAAACTTGAAGTAAGCCCACTTCTTCAAACTAAATGTAAACTGTAAACCTACTTAAAATTGCCTCGAAAAAAATATCCTGGAAATTAATACTACATGATCCTCTGCTTGAGGGTATTATTTTCATTGATCAATATCCAGGGAAATAACTTTTAATCTGTTTTGCTCCAAGTCAAACATAACTACAGAGAGAGTATTACACTCACAACAACCTGAAGTTAGCATGGTAGGTTAAAAATATCTTAAGACTTCCTTCCTTCTTCCACCCACAGCTATGGACCTGATTATAGAGTCCTTAAATCGTTCTGAATCTCTGCTAATTTTGCCAAAACAACTGATTATGAAGCACTATTGAGTCACTCTTTATATCTAGGGAAGATGTAAAATATGGTCACAGTTTTGTGCTGACCCCTTGATGAAAGAATATGGTCATATATAAAATGTAAAATGCTATCAAAACCTAAAACCAAAGCACTAACAAAAACAGAGGTGGCAGGTTCTTGGATCAAGATGTTCAAAGGACTAGAAAATACATTTGCTCCTCTTTGGCATATGCCTGAATTGTGCCTGCAAACCAGTTATACTGGGAAAGAGAAACTTTACTGGGATGTGACAATCTTCAGATAGTTTACCTAATTTGAACATAAATTTATAAGCGATCTCGATGATGCCTTACATACTCTCTTAATCTAGCTGTATTTGTAATCTGTTTCTTATTTTCTAACTTTGCCTGGTAATAAGCCACTTTGCATTACAAGATAATTTAACCTATGCAGAATGAATGCTTCTGGGGAAAGTTGCAGCCGGTCCACCTACAGAGACAAACTCCCTGTTGACCCTAAGGGTTTGGTATCAGATCTCAGCTCCAGTGCCCCGTGTCTAGATGCCCAAAAAGGGCATCCAAAAGGCAATTAAAGGAAAAAAGAGGATATTTGTGACTCAGCAGATATTAGCACACATTGTAGGAATTCATGGCTAAGGAAACCAGACCTGTTCAGTCTTTGTCCTGCCCTTGAAATGAAAAAGAGAAGGACATGTATCAGTATGAAACCTTGTATTTCTAACACTGGGCCTGAGCTGAAATTCTCTAAGCAGGAACAAGTTTATTCTATGTGAGAGAAAGATTATGACTCCTCAGCTTCCATATTGGTTGGGGGTTTTTTTCTATATTTGAAGATCATTTTTTCTATTTGCAGTGTTTTATTGTACTCTATCAGTTTTTGTAATTCAAACCCTCAAAGGGTCTTGAGTCTGCAATGGAAAATTGTAAAACTACAGAAAATGAATTTCCTGACTAATTGAAACTTTGGCAGGGAATGTTTTACCTAGTTATAGAACAAGGCTTTCCATTCAGTCCATCACTTAAAAGAAAGTCCGGTTCTTTCCTTCATTCATTTTTTGCTATTCAAACCAGGACTGTTCTTTTTGGAATTGTGTGAGCTTTTTGTCCTCTTTTGCCTCTTGTGTATTCGGAGATCATCCTTGAACAAATCTCTTTAAGGAAGAGGCACATGTAATAGCAACCTAAAACTGACCCCTGAATTAAATGACATCTAAAATTAAATTACGTATTTGTTTATTGAAATGTTGACTGGTTAAATGCCTTAGGACTGCCAAGATTGTCCTGTGTTACTAAAATGTTTTAGAAAAATTGTGGTTGTGTAACATCTATTTACTCCTGTATGTTCATGTCCAGTCTGGTCCACCTGGAGAGCTCTCCCTGACCTCCCACAGCCAGTGCTGCCCCTCTGACTTTGTCTGTTCATTTATCTGTCAAGGATGCCCCTATTCTGAATAAACATGCAAGACAGTTAACATGGTGTAGGAAGGAGCGTGACTGCTGGTGACAGACATGGCACTAGAGGAATCTGTGTTGTTCTTGGCTGCAGTCATTTCCAAGCAGGAAAACAATACCTTGTTTTCTTCCTTCTCACAACCCCCAGCTTTCAGGGCAGGAATTTCATTATACTTTGGATGGGTGGAAAAGCTATAATCAAATGCCTGTGGCAGGTATACAGGAAGTTTGCAATAGGTTGTCAGAGCAGAAGAACCAAGAAAGATGCCATAAAGCTTCAATAAAAAACAAAACTTTTTCGACGTGTGTTTTAAGGAGCAGCACCTATTGCAGCTCAGTCAGCACTCTTGGGGTTGATGACTCTCCAGCCATCCTAACTGTCAGGAGAGAAATGAGAAGTCAGAAAGAGACATTAGCTAAGTCTGTTGTGAAAGAAGAAATTGCTTTGTATTCTGAGACCACAATGTCAAACATTTGTTAAAATGAAAATTTAGAAAAAGTGAGGTCAGGACTTGCCTTTCTTAAGTGATCTACTTTAAGGTCTTCTAAGTATACCTTACAGTTTGTAACTGACTCACTGTGAGTCCAAAAAAAACATACATTTTAATAGCAATTGCCTTCAATTTGCCTTCAATTCTGTTTGAAAGTTTCTGGTAGGGTCTTGCCTTTTGTTTATTCTAATTACTGTTTTCTTTCCTTAGAAACATGCTAACTTTTCTCTCAAGCAAAATAGGAGGTAGCAAACTTGAGTACTGAAACAAAAGGGAAAAGAAAACTCAAACACAACAGCAATTTGGAACACTTGGTTGAAAGTGACTATTTCTGCATGTGCTTATATCTGTCTTTGAGCAGGGAGCCAAGGCCTGGACTGACGCTCTTTCACATCAGCATTCTCACAGATAAGCCTCTGAAGGAAAAGGTAGTTCTACATCATCAGCTTTTTATGAAGCCCACTAGTGAATTACTGGTTCTCCTGCCAAAAGCCTAACAAAATAGGAAAAGACAAGAAAAGATATTTAGTCTTCATTTGCCTTTAAGTGCAGTATGATGGTGCATTTTCTATCACATGACTATGCATCACAGTGGAGGCATCTTGCATGACTGAAAGTCTGTAAGCCTCTGTTGAAAGAAAATAATGCTCTTGTAAATAGTTTGGATTACAAGCATTTCTAATGGCAAATTTTCTGTGATAAACTTTTTTTGAAAAAGTCAAATTTCAGTTGGTTGAATTTAGAGTTTTGATATCCTGTGAGTTGCCAGTTTTCATTAAAGAATGGGAAAACTTCTAAAAGTAACTTAAATATTTCAAACTGAAGGCAACTCCTGTGTCTTGTTCCGTATAGACACCATACCTCACAAGGTTAATCTCATTAGACCTAGGTCCTAAATTATGGATATGATTTGTATCATATGCCTTAAAACGATAAAATAGATTGCAGCCAGACCAGCTGTCCAAGTTTCTATGTAAACCAAAATATAACAGCATCCTTATTTAGATGAGAGCCCAACTTTCTCATTTAATCCTTAACAATCCTCTGGACACTTCTTTGTTTGTTTCTGTCTCTCCTTGAAATCTGAATCACTAACTATAAGGCGGTGTGAGATGGGGCTGTGTTTGTTACAGATTCATAACACAGTAGTCCTAAAATTGACATGCATGTCTGAACTTGCTCATGTAAGTAGTCCCACCAAGGTCACCACTGAAGACAAGAATATGCTAATAGTAGTAAATGCAGAGCAAATGTATTCTCACAAAATATCTTCCCCCTCTGATTTGAATACACTTGCTAAAAATGCACTTTATGCTTTTCCACTGAGAATCACTTTTACAAGTTTAAATATTCACAAGTGTAAATATAATATTCAACTAGAGAAGGAATAACCATGGCCCAAACTTTCATGAAGAATTAGCCTAAAATCTTACACCGCTTTATACCCATGAGTTTCTCTGAAGCCTTTACTTAAAATAAAAAAAATGAGGAAAAGGCATTGCAATACTTTTTCTTCCAAAACAAAAACAAGTATTCAGTAGATATCTGAATATTCCTTCAGGGTGGTAGTCTAAAGAGGGAGTTTCCAACAAGCTTTCTTGTCTGCTTATTTCCCTTTATTGCTTTACAGTGATAAACTAGTTTACTTTTAGTAACTTTTACAATTGTTTAGTCTGACTTCTTATGAAGTAATAAGTAATTCACTCTTCAGGAAATTAATTAAAATGCCTTTTTGGTAGTTTTTGTTTGTTTTTGTTTGTTTGGGTTTTGTTTGTTTGTTTGTTTTTGGTTTTTTGTTGTTGTTGGTTTGGTTTGGGTTGTGTTTTTTTCACCACAAACTTCTAAAAAGTCTTGTTGACCAGGAAATTTTTGAAGGGATGGGTAAGGTTATGAAGTCAATAGCCTAAAGAGGAAACTGCAGCTGGCAGTTCTGGGTATATTGAGCAATTGCATTTTCAAGTAATCCTTGCTTGTTTTTAGCTTTTGTGGTAACCTTTTATGAGGTTCGTGTAGTTGGTGTTTCTTATGTAAGGGGAAAACATGGCTGAGGGATTTATTTTTGGTGCTTTCTTCTTTTGGGACTAGAAAGTAAATAACAATTACTTTTGTAAGCACAATGATGCAGGAGTTCAAAAAAAGCAGGGAAGTGCAGAGTACTCATGTGCATGGATGTCAGGAATATATATAATTTAAGTCAGTCATTATGGGAATTTGGCAAACACTTTTCACTTTTGTCACGTCCTTTTCTTTTCCTGATGTTCCTTTGGGACTTGTTCATAAACAACTCCAGGCAAAATTTCCCCAAAGCCCCACAAGGATTTCCCCTGAATTTCAGTTCAGATTAAAAGTTGTTCTTGGCACCAAGGGTGTTCTTGGGAACAAGGTGGTGGAGAGCAGAACCACAGAAAGGGACCTGGGGGTGCTGGGTGATGCCAGGTTGAACATGAGTCATTGTGCCCTGGCAGCCAGGAGGGCCAACCATGTCCTGATGGGCATCAGGCAGAGCATCACCAGCCAGTCGAGGGAGGGGATTGTCCCGCTCTGCTCTGCACTGGGGCAGCCTCACCTTGAATATTGTGTGCAGTGTTGGGCACTGCAATATAGAAAAGATATTTAGCTGTTGGAGATTGTTCAAAGGAGAGCAATGAATATTATATATATATAAAATATATAATAATATAATATAATATATAATGATATACTAATACTATACTATACTATACTATACTATACTATACTATACTATACTATACTATACTATAATATAATATAATATAATATAATATAATATATATAAGAGAAATCTCAGATTGTACTTTTATGTTCCAGTTTCGAGTAATTAAAATGCAAAGATTATGCCAAGGTTGATCTCTAAAATACATGTGTGAGAGAAGTGACCTTGCTTTTTTGCTAAAAAATAACTAATCCTGATAGAATTTATCATTGAAAAATTATTTCTTCATTTGTGGTTATGATCTCAGTCTGGAAAATATTGACAAAATCATATCAATAGAAGCTGTTTTTCCGTATTCTTAATCTTTTGAATAAAAAAAAATCAAGTCATGTTAAATGAAAATACCATATCATAAGGTATCTATCACAATGTGATCTTTGAAAAAATTAAAATTGTGTGGCCAAATTATCTGTGTGACTTTGAAAATCTTATATCTTAGAAAGCATTAGATACTACTTCCATATGGAAAAATTCTGTCACCGGTGGGGCCTTGCATCATTCATCACCTTTTTTTATTCAGCGGAAAACAAGATGTAAGGAGACTTGATTGGTCTGATTATGAGGAAAGGGTAAGTGTAATGCCCCAAATAAGAAAGAGGTGGGGCATATGTTGATATAATATGTACTTTCTATTAGATATGTGCAACCAAACTCAGTACTAGAAGCGAGCAATAAGGTTTTAACTTTAAGGAAAAGAAATAGGTTAGAAATCAAGAAGAAACAGCTGGTGACTCAAAAAAAAACCCCCAAAACAAACAAAAAAACCCCAAACAAACCAAAAAAACAAACTTTAACACTCCAAAAATGTAAATTGTCACTGGAAGAATTAAACTAGCTGGTGAAACACAACTCTTGTATGTGAGAAAAGCCATTAGCCAGCATGACAGGCCAAATAATAATGCTTTCTGCCCGAGTAGGATTTATCTGTAATTGAGGTCTAGTTTCTCCTGAATTCCATTCAAGACAGAAGTCAGAAAATTTGGAAACTTGATCTGGTAAACTCCCATTTTCGAGGTTAATGACATATCTTATCACCACCATGACAACTGCCTGAGAATGTCTTCCTGAGCCTGCAGTTCTGTAGGTCAGTATTCTGGAAAGTATTTCTAAACTGTGCTTCTGTCAAAGCTTTTTCTCATTCTCTTCCTGGGAAAGGTATGTATTCTGTATTCCTTAGAGCTTATCTAACTAGTCATTAATACTCAAAGGAGAGAAAGATAATCTCACAACTGATATTTCATACTGATGTTTCTGTCACTTATTTAATTATTATATCCTTTCAAACACAACTAAAAACATATTTCCAGGAGCCTTGTCAAACGCGATCGGACCCCCTGTAAGTCACTAGCAAGCATTCCATCAGAGTCTCTTGCACAGTCCCATTTTCCAAACTATTAAAATGTGGATGTGTTTGTCTTTGAAATGTCATAATTGCGTCCACTGGAGCCTGCAAGTTTTGAACTGAATCCGTGCAGAGAACACGAACTGCACACCAGCCATAAGCAGTGCCAGGTGTCATGGGTGGAATTAGGTGAATAGCATTGTGAGCAGACATGGCTTTCTTTAAAAATATCAGCTCTTCCAAAAGGACTGGTGAGGCTGTGAGAGGTGGTAAAGAACAGGTCTCTGTGTATACTCTTTCTGGTTGCTACTAGTACAACGTCCATGGAAACCCAAAAGTTGCCTGTTAGCTCAGAAGCAGGGAACACAGTAGTGAGGGAACAGTTAGAGGCTTATTTTTATTTTATTTCATTTATTCCTGCTTCAAAATGGGACCTTAACACATTGTGTTTTGAGACCACTTTAACAAATGAATGCAGAAGAATACAGGGAGAATCTGTTGGTGGTGATATGTCCTTAAGTATGGAAGGAAGTATTTGCTTGTGCTCTTTGCCAAATGAAAGGATTACAGGATTAATTAGTGCCTGCCTGCCTTGGAGGCCTGCTCTTCTCTGTTCATCTGCCGCTCTGGTTTGCATTTCACCTGTGATTGCTATCATATTCTCCTTCTTGTAAGTAGTAATTTCTTTAAACTCTTAACCATTCCTCTCTGTATAAGCTGCCCATTATGAAAGACACAGCCAAAAAGGATCTCTATCTTAGTATATGGGAGAGATTTAAAAAAAACAAGTAGATAAGTGTCCTGTAAGACATTTTTTTTATGGCAATCACCCACTTTTTCAAAGAGGAACTCAGAGAATGAAGGACAGGTATTGAAACTACACTTTACCTGTCTACTGCGAATTATTTTATCTCATAAATTTTGTAAAGCAGGGAAACTTATTATTAAGCTTTCCATATTTAAAACATGATGACTAAACATTTCCTAAATATGAGAGACAATTTTGGCAGAGAGCAGAGTAGAAAGGAAATTTTACCAGTACTAAACTGTCTTTTTCCATTTTTTGAGGTAGCTGGAGTGAGCTTGTTGGCAACTATGTTCTCAGCCACAGAGGGTTTTCTGCCATTTTTATGTGTGAGGAATTGTTTAGAAAACTTCCATTATTTGAAAACTAAGCAGCTTGTCATTTGTGATTTTAAAGCTGTCTGCTGTTTAAGCCATTATCAAAATCCACCTGTATGTCCAATTCAGGGATTGTGTTCTAATATCTTTACGTACACGGAGATGCCAGAGACTAACCAAAAATCTCTGTACTTTGCCAAAGCAAATAAATGAAGAAAGTCTCTAAGGGTAAGGGGTGAACGGAACAGATGTGATAACTTTACTTTACATTCACCTGCCTCATATATAGGTGCCACATTAGAAATACAGTTTGAGTGTTGTTATACTCAGCCAATAGTCAGCAACAGAGAAGTGTCTTTTAGTATGTGGGCAGCCACATTTAAGTCATATCAACACTAACACTGCTGCAAATTATTCAACATGCTGAACTCAGGGTAGTTTACAAATCTCCTTTTGAGCTGAGGCATACTGATCAAGTGTAACATCACTTGAAAAGGGAATTGCATTTTCATTCCTGTAATCTTGTGCTTCTACCTTTTTAACCTTAATAAAGTTGGGCTTTTTTCTGTTGCAAAACACAAAAGAGAAGGAAAGAAAAAAGAAGTTGTCAACTGGCTGATTTCCAATTTGCATGAGTATAACTGAATACAGAATCAGCCCACTATTTGGCTTCACTTAGAAACAAAGGCCCTGTCCATATCCCATTAAGACTGATGAAAAATGTAATTCATTTAGTTTGCTAACAGTGGATTAAGCCTGTTAAGAAAAATTAGTTTGTTCTCAGGGTAATGACAGTTTCTATGTAAAACATAAACGATGTAATTATTTGTAGACCAAAAGAACATATTTTCACAACTTTAATATGAATTCCAAACAAACTTTTTGAAAATTAATTCAAAATTAAGATAACGCCTGTGCGTAATTAGGTTTTTCTTACTGTGAAACACTGCTACTGGAGTATGGTGTGTCTCTTTGTTATCTATCAAGAAGAAAATTATTCATAAAGACTGTGATTATATCCCCAACACAGTGGCTGCACTAACTATAAAGAGAAACCTGTTAGTCGTGGTAGGCTTCTAATAGAATCATAGAACCATTTAGGTTGGAAAAGACGTCTAAGATCATTAAGTCCAACCATTAACCCAGCACTACCAAGTTCACCGCTAAACATTCACATGTCTTTTAAATACCTCCAGGGATACCACTTCCCTGGGCAGCCTGTTCCAATGCTTCATAACCCTTCCCATGAAAACATTTTTCCTCATGTCCAATCTAAACTTCTCCTGGCCCAAGCTGAGGCCATTTCTTCTTGTCCTGTTGTTTGTTACTTGGAAGAAGAGACTGATTCTCACATTGCTACAACCTCCTTCCAGACAGTTGTAGAGAGCAATAAGATCCCCCTTGATCCTCCTCTTCTCCAGGCTCAACAACCCCAGCTCCTTCAGCCGCTCCTCATTGGACTTACTCTTCAGACCCTTCACCAGATCTGTTGCCCTACCCTGGACTCATTCCAGCACCTCAATTTCTTTTTTGTAGTGATGGACCCAAAATCAAACACAGGATTCAAGGTGCAGCCTCACCAGTGCCAAGTACAGGGACACAATCACTGCCACAGTCCTGCTGGCCACACTGTTGCTGATATAAGCCCAGATGCCATTGGCCTTCTTACCTACCTGGGCACACTGCTGGCTCATGTTCAGCTGCTGTAGACCAGCACCCCCAGGTCCTTTTCTGCCAGGCAACTTTCCAGCCACTCTGCTCCCAGCCTGTAGCACTGCAGGGGATTGTTGTGATCCCTTTGTCCAGGTCATTGAAACAGGACTGGCCCCATACCTGAGCCCTGGGGAAAATTGCTAGTGACCAGCTGACAGCTGGATTTAACTCCATTCACCACCACTCTTTGGGCCCGGCCATCCAGCTAGTTTATTCTTCGGAGAACAGTGCACTGATCCAAGAAGTAAGCAGCCAGTTTCTCCAGGAGAATGCTGTGGGAAATGGTGCTAAAGGCTTTACTAAACCAAGTGGGTCACTTTGTCATAGAAGATCAGGCTGGTTAAGCAGGACCTGCCTTTCATAAACCCATCCTGACTGGATGCTAATAAATTGCTCCTATCCCACAGTCTTGGGAGAAACAGATAAAGGACTGCTATTTTCTTTTACTGACACTAAATGGCTAATGTGAAGTTAACTCAAAATGACTGTTTTGCTCTGGGGGAAGAATAGCTGCTCATTTGTTATTTAGAGTACCAGAGGGGTTGAATATGCCTTGCACTTACAGTTGGAATCTTGCAGGATGTGTCAGAGTGTGTGACTGCCATGCTGTGAAATGGTTTCTTTCCTGGTGGAATCAAGGCTGAAGGCACTCATTGGAGTGCCCTTGACACACCTCACTTGCTATATTATCTCTTCATGCATGTGCATTGTGTGCACACCATCAGATGTTTGCACAAACATAATTTTTGGTAAAGACACAATGTGCATATACTGTCCTAGGACCACAGAGAATTGCAACACATTTGCACCACTTACTAATATCAATATAACCTTAGTCTCAAGCAAAGCAAGAATCTCTGGGCAGATATTTTATGGGAAAAGTAAGATTTTAACTTTTTTTCTCCAATAACACAATGTTCTTGTGACACAGTGACTTTAATAGCTTTTGAAGACTTAATGCTCACTGAGGCAGTGAAAACAAGGTAATCTCATGGAAGTGCTCAGGAGATTTTAGTAGATAAAATGTTAATATTAACTTCACTGCTAGCTCATTTCAGACAAAAACCCCCGCAAACAGGCTTGGTGGGGGCCCAAGCCTCTCTCCCCATTGATGTGGATAGCCTCAGTTACCAAGGCAAGGGGAAAAAGGGCATGTATAGGGGCTCCATTTATATTCCAGGGTCTTATCTGGGAAGACTGATTTTTTTTTCCTTTCCCCTTTTTCCTTTTGTTTCCATTTTTCCTTTTTTCTCCTTTTTTTATTTTTATGTGCTCCTCTGTCCCCTCTTCCCCCTCCCTCCCCTGTAGTTGCTTTTTTGTTGGTTTGGGTTTTTTCCCCTTTTCTCCTTTATCCTAAATCAGATCCAAGGCAGGGTTCAAGTTCATTCAGGAGATGACAAAACCTGACCTCCCTTCTGAGCTAAAATCACTGCTGGGATATATGAAGATTGTAACTCTGTCCTAAGGCAAAGTCAAACAGGTTAGCTTTGTGTGGCTTTCCCTGGGACAGAGGAAGGAAGCAGTGCTTTCAGAGCTAGGAATCATCTCTTGTTACACATTAGTGGCTGGCAGTACTGTCTCCCAGCAGGTCTGGATGGGAAGGAGTTGGAGCTGCTTTGGATGGCTGGATCTCCTTCCACTCAATTGCCATGTGGTAAGAGCAAGCCAAGGTGTGGACCAGGTTTGGGTGTTTTGTCAATTAAAGTGCAAATGCAGCTCCTATTTGGACTGCATCATCAGTAAACATCAGTGCCTAGTTTTAAGGAAATATAAATTTTTAAAATTAAGATCTTTTATGTGGCCTTTTTTTCTGGTTAAGCCAATAAAATGTTTTGGCTACATTTCTTTACACTTCAAAGTTTGCATTTGGTTTATTTTCTACCACTTTAAAAAGAAAACCATTGCTCTGAACTTTTGTTGTAAATAGCTCACTGGCAACAAAGTTGTTTTGAAAGACAAGACAAAGAATAAAAAAAATCCTTTAAACTACACTGAAAAAGATATTTCATAACTAGAGCACAAAATCCTGGTTTTCATGAACTAAAAGGGAATTTTTTCATTAACTGTTGCATAGGGAAACATCAGTTATGCATGGCTTTTTCATTCTTAGTAAATCACAGTGTCTCAAAATTTTGATGTTTTACTGTGATCTGAATCTCTGCAAAGCTCCAAGCCAAGGTACTTATTAAAGGAAACTGTTAAGTTAATTTTGATATACTTAATAAACAGCAGAGTTAGGCTTTGTTAAGTGGCCTTAAATGCATTTTAAGCAAAAGACCCAGTACCTGAAGTGGATTTAAGAAGACCATAAAAAAAGGAAGCCATTTCATTTTTGGAGTGACTAATCTAGCTACTAATCTGAAAATTCCAAGACTTAGTATTAATATTATTATTAGCATTTGTGCAAGTTAGGCACAGATTTAGAGACAGGAAAGGAGACATTGCTGGAACTGTGAACCTGATGCTGCTTCAATTCTATCATGAAAGGAGACCAAAAGAGGAATTTGAAATTCTAGAACAGGAAAGGGTGTACCATATTTATTTCATCAAATTGTATACACCTAAAAGATGAGGTGCTAAGAAGCATACTATATGGGCTTGTCAAAACACACCAAGTCAACTAACAGTTCATTGACAGCACAGCTAGCTAGTAGGAGTGAAATAAGTTGACTTTAATAAGACTGGGCTGTGTTATCTACCTCAGCATACGCAAACAAGGAAATGTGGTCTAGTTTGAACCTTATTAGTGCTAATTCAACCTCCTTATCATCAGCTCTTAGCTCAACATAACACGACGATTTGTTCCCTCTCCCCTACGCAGCATTTCTGATGCCCTGTGCTCTTCAGTCACCATTCAGCTAGGAAGGTCTCTAGCTTGTGACTGCCAGCCTAAACATCTAACCCAAATGGTGTTACTCATGTCCTTTGGGCCAGTTGTCTAAAAATTGTTTTATCTAGAGGTCCTTAATTCCAGTCGAGGCTTCAGTGATGAGCCCACCCAGGCAGTTTGGAACCCAGCCTCCCAAGCTGGGAATGGGTGAGAGTGTCTTGATACCTCCCACATGCTCTGTGTTAGTGTCCAGGCCCTCATGCAAGACTCAGAGAGTGGGATTGGATAGGTTGACAGAAATCATTAAGATTAGATTAGAGTGGGTGCTGAGAGGCTGGACTGGGAAACTCCATAATAGGAATGGAGTGAGGAATATAGTGAGACCATAGTGGCTGAAGCAGAGAGTAAAGCAAGGACAGCTTGTATAGTAGACAAGGTCCAACCAATCTGAGGTCAGACTGGGGTCTAGCTAGGAACTGGAAACCAGAATAGTCACTTTCTGGTCTGTCTTAACTGGAAGCCCATATGTTTGGACCCAGACACTGGCACACAAACCTAAGATCTTTCTTCACAAACTGTTATTGGGCAGACCACAGGGGAAGCAGGGAAGGATCAGGATAAGAATTGAAAATCTCTTCTACTTGTGAGTCTGAGTGGTTTTTGGGTTATAAAACAAGAAAAATGGGGAAAAATAGAAAATCTGGGGCAAATACTTATGCACATGTACTGTGTGTGAGTAAAAACAAAACAATGACATGAAGAGCCTGGGATTTCTGGTTCTTATTTACCCAGTTTTTCTGTCCTACGGGAATTTGGTTTTTGGAGCAGGCCCATCATGCTAGACTGGACATCTGAAATAGCCAGTCTCAGACTATTTCTCTGCAGTCTGACAGTTCCCCTGTGCACCCAAGCTACCCTATATTCTTCTTTTTCTAACCTTGGAGTGGCAGGGCAGCGGTGCCCCTGATATGTGCATTGTTCTAATATACTAAGGTCTATGTACTTTCACAACGATATTAAGAAAACCCCTGAGCTGACGATGATTGGAGTTTGGAAAGGTATTTTGGTAAAGTGTAACATCTGCTGGTCCTGC
This sequence comes from Platyrinchus mystaceus, assembly GCA_035041135.1. NCBI lineage: Eukaryota > Metazoa > Chordata > Aves > Passeriformes > Tyrannidae > Platyrinchus > Platyrinchus mystaceus. The sequence continues at coordinate 31,289,987 of JAWWLV010000144.1, forward strand.
TCATACTCTTCCCTAGGCACTGGTGCAGACAGAATGTTGCGCTGTGGGGTTCAGTGGTCTGAAGTAGCTTTTATGAAGACATTTGATAATCTTCATCAAATATTTAATGACTGCATGACCTTCATATGAGCACTACTGAATTCATACTGCATATAGAATAACCGAATGCTACTTTGACACAATATATCTGTCTGGACAGGCAAACCCCAGTGCTAGCCTTTCAGGTGTTCAATATTGAATATTTCCATTAAGTCTGGCATTTAGAGTCACTGCAGGATCTATGATTTTAACTACTATGTTCAAGATAAGCACTAACATAAAATACAGATCCTTAATCAAAAAAAGCATTTCAAAACACACTTAATAATGTGAATAACTCCACTAAAGGCAATGGCTTTTCTGACTGCCTGAGTTGATACCATAGTAAACCTATGTAAAGGAAAAAATGTAACAATAATCAGATGTAATCTGAAAATGAGAATGTATATTTTTCAGCATAAAAGCAGTTCTCTCTAGCAACACTGATGTCAGATCCATGAACACGTGTGAGTCTCTCCTCGTTCAAGACAGGAAGGGTAATGTCTTAGAGGAGAGAAAAAAAGATGAATTAAAAGTTTTGTATGTTCTTCAATACTATATGACAACAAATCCTAAAATCTCTGGCATCTCTGTTTACAGTTAGGCATTTAAAAAAAAAAAAAAACCTAGCAGCGCAAGAGCTTTCAGCCCATTTTCTTGAACTTTCAGTGCCAAATTTATTTTTAATGTTGATGTAAGGTATGTATTTTACTCTGTACATTTCAGGCAGAATGTGTAGAATACTTGTTTCCATAACAAGCTGTCATTATAGGAAGAATGGAATTTCTACAGGGATTTCTGGGTAGCATATTTTTGGAATTTGCTATTTTGGAAATTATTAATTGCTATTATAACTTCTGAGAAAACCTAGTGCAATAACTAGGCCCCAAGTATATAATTACAATTACTCTGAAGTCTGTTTTTCAAGCTAGGAGGACACGGCCTTTTTGAGGCATGCTCAATTATATCCAAGCCTCTGAGAAGTAAGGGTTCATGTAACAGTTACTGCTCCAACCCTTAATTTTGTTCAACATTTCTATTCTTGAGAAATATCTCCCTAAATAGTGTGTCACATACCTGCATTGGTGTCTTGAGTACCTATTTTTCTTGCTGAGTTCATTCATTGTCCAGAACTTCCACTGCTGTATAAATAATGGTTCTTCTATGTTTTACAGTCCTCATTTCACTCCTTACTCAAACAATTCGCAGTCAGGCATAACTGGTTCTTTGTATTTTCTGAAAGAAAAGTAGCAGAACTCTAAAATCAGGGTAATTTTAGTAGTGTCTTTTGGGATCTCCTAAAGCAGATCATTAACATGCATGAATCCTTCACACTGGTGTGAAAACCCAGACGTTCTCTCATTTATTGTTTTTCTGAATTGCTAAATCTGGATGAGGAAACAGATTCTAAAGTTCAGACTTATATTTATCAGCACAATTACGGAGAATATAAATTTTTTAGACTAAGAACCAAACTAAGCCCTTAGACTGAGATTCTGCTGAAATAGCTGTCTGAAAGGCAGAAGGGATCTGTTTTCTTTATGTAGCGGGTACACGATGAATTTTGGGGCTCACGTCCATGGAACTGGAGCCTGGAATAGGAACAAGTCATTGCAATACTATGACAGTGTGCTAAAAGTGTTCCAAAGACTCTAACTGAGCATCTTGCGCATTGTAAGAAATTTGCCCTGCAGGTCTTTGGCACCATATGTCTAGCAGGTAGCTGACAGCTGTTCAGACTGAGCGCAAATCAAGAAAAATTTAAGTAAAGAGCAACTACTACAGTAAAGCACATCAGCAGTGTGATTTAGGCAGAATACAAATGCTATGGTAGGCAAAAAGGAAATTTGAATGGGATATTGCAGGCTGTCATCACTTTTGTCCTCTGGAATATTTAGGTATCTTTCCAAAACTGTCAGCCAGGAGGAATACTTGAATCATACTTAAAACTCTTACTAAATGGAATTGCCTTGACTTGCCCAACAAGGCATCTGTCTCTTCTTTTTATTATGTAAGTAGAGGAAATAAAGACAGGCACTTAATCCTGTACAGCACTTTGCATGAAATACGTGCCTTTAGAAAGTGTTTATATTGCAGGAAGTATAGAACGTGTTGTTGAATGACATCTCAATGACTGTCTTCCTGGTTCTTTTCAAGGTAAATGTATATTCGTTATCAATTTGTATAGATATAGCTGTGGCACAGTTATTCATAAGGCATGTAGTTCATGCCTGTAGCATGTTGATAACAATTACTAATCATGCATTAACTCTTCACAAGTCATTTACATCTACCTTTATGCATGAACAAACACTGCCTTTAAGAACTTTAAAGATGACAGGCTAATCCTTTTCACCACTGACGTATCTCAATTCTTCAATGACAGTATAATCCACAAAAGAAACTACACTGGCACTAAATGTGTTCAGTGAATTAATTATACAATTGTATTGAAACATAGGGGTTAAATTTGTATGCATACAAAAAGGCATATTTTGATTTAATGGTAATTTCCCTCCCCCCAAAAAATATTTCTGAACTTTTCAAAATATTATCTTTCAGTAAGAAAATGAGCTTCATAATTTTCAAAGATTTTTAGTTGGTTCTTTTAACACTATTTTAGGTATATGACTGTGTTCAAAGCTTTTTTTTTTTTTTAGGTACTACACTGACTGAAAGTGTTATAAAGTGCAGCAAGAGTTTAAAGCTTCTTCAATGTCACTAGTAAAATACTCCAATACAAGGAGAGGTGCTTCAGATTAGAGAACACTTTTTTTGACAATTAATACATTTTGCAGACTGACTAACCTGTCTTTAGGAACATGCTGAACTTCACATAGCAAAAATATTAATATTAGGTCTAGGCTTATTTACATAACAACAGGAACTACAAATTTAATAACTTTGAAGATTTTTTAAAGTTGAAATCTCTGTAAGTATTTTTCACCTACCAATATCAGCAATGCAAATTTTACTGGCTTCAGTGAGCTAGGGTTAACTTCAGTCTCTTTGGCAACGACATTACAGAAATGTAGAAATGCTATTCCCTTACACTTGCCTTTTTGGTCTTTCCATACAACAAATGGATATGTCTATTGTAATATGGATACCTCTGCTTTCCATATTGATCAATCCTCTCAAGGATTACAGGACATCTACTCTTTTCTGTTGTTTTGAGGTTTTTTTCTCAGCTTTGGGGTTATTGCTACAGTACTTTTGGTTTAGAAATAAGAGAGCAGGGTGTTGCAAATGAGTGTTTTAAGGTTGCTTAAGGAAGCACTGGCAATGGTATCAGCAAAAACAGGTTTAGTATAAAAACAAAAGCACAACAAAACTCATTGGCAAGGTTCACTCTACTACTTACTAGATGGTTAAAACACACAGACAAAAGCAAACCAAAAGCCCAAAATAAATCAATCTAAACCAAAGTAAACCCAAAACCATCTATGTGGAGGCTGAGGGATAGGGCAGGGAGGTAGGTCAGGGAAGAAAATAATAGGAGTGGGTAAGGAAGAACAGAATAGGAAAGGGTAAGGAAAAAAAGGAATATGAAGACCTTCCTGTTGGGTCACAAGGTTCAGAGTAGACTCTTGTGCTAAACTGAGCCCAGTCTTGACTAACAGTTTGGACCTAAAGGTTCAATAGCACTTAACCTTAACGGCACTTAATAACTTAAGATAAACAACTTAGCAAAGAATTCATATAGAATTTACTATAGCATAACAGTAAGTCACAGGCCTAACTTACAAACTTAAAATACCTAAGGATTTAGGGGAGCAACGTTCCTGGTACATTTGCTATAGCATATTCATGCTTGCATGCACACAGACACAAAGAGTCAGTACAAGGCATACACTTGAAAAACTGTCCTCGGATTCATTGAAGTACATCAGACACCTTTGCATCTTTTCAACAGTCCTCAGAGGGACTTAGTCCAGGTGCAGTTGGTCAAGGCTGAGGCCTAATGAGCATTTCTCAGGTCACAGTGCAACCGGGGTTGGGACGAGTGGTGTGTACACCACCAGATGGGGGAAAAAATCTTGAGGTCATACACACAGCTTGACAGTGGTTTGCACATGGAGATATGTCAGCAAAGGTATAGTAATGACATAGTAAATGCAAGTAATAAAATGCATAAGTCTGCAAGGAACATAGGTTTTGAGTATCTTGTATGATTCCAATTTTCTATAAATCCATAAAAGCAATAAGAGGTGGCTGTTTCCTGTGAAGTACAAGCCTAATATATATATATATATATCTCATGGCTAGGCTTCACGAATGAAGCATCTACCCATGCTTGCTACAAGCACGCTGATGGCTAAAGAGGCCAATACGAGATAGATATATATATAATTACCAGCAATAACATATTTGAAGTGGCACAAATTTCTAATAATTTTCTCATTTAATTTTAATAAATAAGACACTTCATTGTGTGTTCAGCTCTCCCAAAAGTCTTCATTTTAGAGCCTCTACCAAGGCATAGTAGTCAGAATTTTCCAGTCATATTTGCCAGATCGACCCTAAGGATCATCTGTCATACTCAGTATCTGTAAAGGAGAGGGAGATGAGGGAACTGGAACATTAAGGAGGACAGACTATAATTTTCTTCATCTGATGGTTCATCTGTTTGCTATTTTGTTCACTGCTGGGTTTGCTACTTCAAATTTCTGTATTTCAAAATGAAAGGAAAATCACTAGTGTTTACAGAAGAAATTAAATCAGGTTCTGTCCACATTTCTGGTCATTTGTGGCAGAAGAGAGAAACCTTTTATACCAAATACCTATTTTTGTCCCTATTTCCTACTATGACTTGAGGATATATACATCTTTACGATAGTAGAGAAGGAAAAAAGAAGACAGACCTTTCAGCATTCTTCAAAAATCATTCTTAGGTGCTCTGTAAACCTCCACACCTTCTGAATGATCACCATAGCCATCAAGATGTGACAGGTGATTGAAATAAAAAACGTTTATAATTACAAAGGTTTCAGAACATGAAATCCTTTCTAAAATTGTGTTTTCTAATTGTGTGAATTAAATCAACTCAATTTGTAAGAAAAACAAGCCTGGTGAGCATTGAAACTAATGAAATATGATTTTTATTTGATGTGGGTCTTCTGGCTGCCTGGCTTTTTAACTGAATTAACCTGAAAGACTGGGCACATGTTCTTCTGTTAATAGAAATTTAAAAATACGTATTTGCTTTCCTGAAAAAAGCTTTGTAAAGTCTTAAATAAAATTTTGTCAGCTATTTGACATTAGAGGTTTTGATTTTCAGTCATAATTCCTCTGTTAGTAAAGCAGATGCTTTATGAATTAAATATGTTCGTGTCTAAAGAATTTGCAGTCACCTTCTCCCAGATGGTTTTTCTGATGTCTAGTAACCACTCAGGCCACTCCGCTTTCTTTCTCACTCTACTTCCTTCTGCAGAAACATTGACTCAATCTGTCTTCCCAGCCAACTGCCCTTATAGAACACACAGGAATAATATCTCTGAGTTCTCTGCCTTTTTTGGTTTTATACATTTTTACATTTTTATTTTTATATATTATTTCAAATGTGGTGTCAATCACTTGAAAAAATCAAAAGTTTGCCACAAGGTGTTTGAAATATGCACACAAAAGGACTATTATTACACAAATCTCATTACCTTAATAAAGTAAACTAAGAAGAGCAATAACCCCAAAGAAATTCTATTTTATACAGCTGCAAAGTATCTTTTGTGTGATTGAACAGCAGAGCTGGGCCTTCAGATGTCCATGTTCTACTATTGCAAACTAAAGAAACAATTAACGTCCCTTGGCTGATCACTAGGAAAGATCTTATTATATTTTGCATTTGGTTTATACCAGTATTTTCTAGTGATCAGGATATTGTCTAAGATCAGGAATTCGTGGGAATTATTTCTGAATTAGACAAATTAACATTGTTAGATATTCCTAATAGTGGACACAGCAGCAATTGCAAGCCAAGGAAAGACTGCTAAGTCTACCTCTGCACTCTGAAATACAATGAATATTGAGACAGATTTGAGTGTGTCCTTATACATTCATTTACTGGTAAAACCTCTATCTTATTTACTTCTCTTCAATAGGATCTCTGAAATACAAACCATGCTCAAAACCAATCAGCAGAAGCTGGACCATTACTCATAATCAACTGGCTTGGTGGTATAAGACTTTCATATGAGGCTTTTTATCCTGGTCCTTCCCATTTGGGCATTGCCACATCAGTTGCAATAGGACATTTGAATGGTGTGCAGGCTGCCCTCCAGACTCCTGCATGCATGACACCTCTGGCTTCCTCTAGCAAGTGTGGAGTGAGGGAGTGAAGTGATTATTTTGTCCCTGTTGGTCTGCCAAGAAGGTGCTGCCAGGTTGGAAAGCAGTCGCCTGTGACCTTGGACAGCTTTTATAGGGTGGGAGGTGGAAGAAGAGGCTTTTTCCCATAGAAAATGCATTCACTGAATTGTCCTGTTGAATTACAAGTATTTATCTACCCTGAGGTGTTTATTTTCATAGCTGCATCAGGAAGCACTTGCCAATGCCTGCACCTGGCCTCGAGATGGATCCTGCTGCCCAAAGCAAGCCTTCTTCCTCCCTTGCTATGGAGATTCTTCATCCTTCTGGACGGCTTGGCTTTGCCCCAGCCCTGGTTTTCCTGAGTCTGTAGCAAGTGCCCTAAGATGACAGTGTTGGGAGGACATTAACTTTAGAAGAACTGAAATAACAGTGAAAGAGCTGAGTCATGAGGGGGGATGTTGGGCAGGTTTGGGTAGAGGTCTGCTTAAAAGGCAAATGAGAAGAAGCAGCAAGGCGGGGGGGGAAGTGAAAGGTGAAATTAAATGTTTGTGGAGATAAATAGAAGCAGCTCTGTGTCCCCAACAGTGAACTGTAGGAAGCAAAAGGAATTATAAGGAAATGCAGGCAGCAATTAAAAAAAGCCCCACAAAACAACAAGTGCCTGGGGGCAGTGGAAACCTGGCAGGGCAAGGCAGAGGGATGAGTGCCCTGGGGGTCAGGCTTTCCAAGTTGCCAAAAGCCATCCTGCAGGCTGGGAGGTGAAGACATTGTCCTTAGCAGTGGGATGGAGGCTCCAGGGTCTGCTCTGTGGCGCCATCATGCTCCGTGGGGCCATCATGTCTGTCTGGCAGTGGATGGGGGCCATGGTGGGGCAGGGGCAGCCAGGACAGGGCAGCTTGCAGAGGCAGATCAGGCTCAAAGCAAGTCAGGACAAGGAGCTGGTGCCACTGCTGAGGCAAGTGGAGGTTCTTCAGACAAAATATCTAACTTTGGTTCTTACCAAAAGCAGAATACACTTGAATAAAACTCTTTTGCTTAAGGAGAATGGAAAAGTAACAATCCTATCTCCTTTTCCTTCTTTACTTTGTCCATTCATTCCCCTGCTAGCAAACATGCCTATGGGAGGTTGGCTGTGACCTGCTCTTTATTCTGCCTTCTTCATGGGAGAGCCTAGCTCGGGATGAGCAGCCTGTGGGACTTGATCAGGTTGAGTTGAAATAGCAACTGTTCTGGTTTGGGCTGCAATATATACTTTTTTCTTAAATGTAGCTTCTTGGTATTAGAAAACAACCAAGCGTGCAGCCCAGTATGTGCTGTGGTTGACTGTTGAAGGAGTTATTCCTTTGCTTAAGCTCACATGAAATGTTGAGAATTGAGGGGGGATTTATGGCTTTGAGGCACTAACCACCACAGAACAGCTCCTGGGATCTTCCATGCCAGCATGGCTGGGGCTCTGCATTTTCTGGGACATGCCAGCTTCTCCTGCAAGTCCCAACGCATGGGGGCAAGACCCAGCCAGGCTTGCTGTAGTTGGAGGAAAGAGTTGACGATTCCTGACAGAAAATATTACTGAATTTAAACCTCAGCTGTCTCCACTGCTGCCTGCTTTCCTGATACCTTGTTCCCCTCTTCCAGGTGTGTGGGTGAGGGAAGGACACGGAGCTGGGAGCTGGCGTGAGGGTTTGTGGGGCCTTGGTACTGTGTGTGTGGTTCTGCCCCAGAGCTGGTCTGCAGCCTGGCTGGCCAGCTGAGCAGATGGAGACTGTGAAGGGTAAAACGTTGGGAGCTGCCGTCCCAGCTGAAAGTGGAACCAGGAAGGAGCTATCATTCTCCTCCATGTGCCTGGTGTTGTGGCAGGCACAGGGAAGCTGACAAAGCAATTGCTTCTGTCTTCCAGGTAGTCCCCAGCTTGCAGGTAAATTATGACCTAGAGGTGGTGCCCAGCCCCAGCACAGTGGGACAGGAAAGCAAAACTGAGATGGAGGGAAGGGTGCAAGTCACTGGATGCTGTGGGCTGGCAGAGTCTGGGAAGCTGGCTGGGATCCAGGGGGATGCTGCCCACAGTTGGTCCCTGCCTTGCCCCAGCATCAGGTGTTAAGACATGCCTTGCTTCAAAGAAGCTGCAATAGAAAAATGCTTTTGCAGGTAAAAGAAACTGTCTTTGAACAAAGTCAGGGGGGAAAGTTACTGGCAAGTGTGGCATAAAGCCTTATCTGTCCCTTGGGGAAATTTTTATTTCAGGGAAGAACCACTTCCAGAGGAAAGGTTAACCTGTGGCACTTGCTGAGACTTTCAGGCTCCTACTGTTTTATTTGGTGGGCTTGTACCTAGAAAATGGAGACCTCATCCATGAGTTCAGCTGTGTTGGGAATTATGGACACACTTGTGGACACAGTGATTTTCCAGGCTGTGGGTGCTCTCCCTGTGATAGAGCAGCAACTACAGCAGCCTTTTAGGAGTCCACTACAGAGTCTAATCCTCCCATACTCAGCAGCCAAAAAAAAAACAAACCAAAAAAAAGAATTTGGTGGAGTGCCTGTTCTGGTCCTCCTGGTACCTGCTGTCTTTGTTCCCAGGTAGCTGGAGCTCACCCTCCCTGCTCAGCTTGACATCTGTGGGCAGGGAGCTCATTTGAAACAGCTCAAAACCAGCTGCTTCTTCACATCTCGCTGTGACAGCTTGGGAATGTGGGGAGAAAGAATGATGGGATAAGAAAAGCCCCTTCCAGGGTTTGGGGCTGATGTGATCCATGGCCAGGTCATGCAGGAGCATGAGGAGGAAGAACAAATGCATGGACAAGGAGTCAAACTCACTTGTATAGATGTACAAAAAGGAGGGGACCGAGGAGAGAAGACATGGCTGCTCCCCCAGGCTATAATCATTAAAGAATGTCCTGTTGTAAAAACCAAAACCATCACACCAGCACAAGCCATGAAGCCAGAAGTTGATTTCCATTATATATCTGTTTCTGGTTGCCACATTTTCTCTAACTGGCCAAATGGAAGATAACTGGGACACCAATATTTTACACTTGCACCCCCAGGGCTTAATAGACTTCCTCAATTCTGCCCAGGTTCTGGCTTGCAGCGTCGTTTGTGCCCACATGAAAGAGTAGCAGTGGAGAATAGTCTGTGCTCTTGAGAAGTTGTGAAAGCCTGTCCTGACAAGCCTGTGGCAAGGCAGGTGCAGGGGGACAGGGTGATGCTGAAGGTGTGCTGTGGGGTGCAAGGGCAGTTAAACATGGCTGGGTGACAATGCTTTCCCCAGCTTGGCAAGGTGCTGCTCATTGTCATCTTGGAACCACAAGCAGGGGCCAGCAGTGGGGAAGTACACCAGGATAGTGACAAGGGACAGGCTGCCAGACCAGGGGAAGCATGGCTGGCAGCAAGCATCCAGCCTCAGCTCAAAGGTGCTGTGAGACGGACAGCATCATGCTGGGGGCAAGACAGAGCTGTGAGAGATGCCCATGGCCAGAAGCACCACAGAGGAGGACAGGAGATGTTGACCCATCGTGCAAGGGAGGGACAATCACTTGCTTCTGCCACACTGTTAGCTCTGCAGCAGGGCCAGCTTAGTTTTCTTCCTCTCCAAGGGCATTAGGAAGGTACTGCCATTGGGAGCATCCTTTGCTCCCCTTCCCAGGAACCCTGGCTGTGGGATCAGGGTGGGTGGTTCCCCAGGGATGCAGCGGACAGCGCTCCCCTCATCTGCCTCTGTGGTGAATACACTTGCTGGCCTTTCCTCCCACCTCCCTGAAAGCTATCAGTGGCTGGCCCGAGTCACCATGACAACATTCCAGGGTAATAAGTGTCTGAGGAAGCCAGGGCAAGTGGGGAGGGAGGGCGAGCTTCCAGTAGGAAAATGCCTTCAGTGATGAAGAGGTGCTGCTGCACACACAAAGTGTGCCTGCAAGTATCCAAGTTCAACCATTCTTAAATTTTTGAAATCACTCTTAAATCAAGTAGTCCTCGCCACATGCTGATGGCAGCACATCTTGTCCTTTTTTTTTTGGCAGCCTTCAGTGTGTGTTGGGTGCAGGTTCTCACATGAGCTCACCCTGTGACATGCCAAGCTGGAGTACGTGGCAACTCAGTCTTGTCCTACTGCCACCTGCATCCAGAGGCCAGACAGAGATGAATTCCACCCCCATGGCCATAACTGAACTGGAGGACATCAGCAATGCTCAAGTCGTCTCTCTGGCTGCTTGTGGGACAACAAAAGAGTGAAGGAGATGGTCCTCGCTCCATTGAGCTAGTCCTATGCTGTAGCCCTTTAATGGCTTGGACCTGCTTGGTGGATCTATTGCCAAGATGAGGTGGTGGGGAGAGAAAGGTGGGCTGGCAAGTTCCCTCTGCCCACCTTGGTGTCCTGGGCTGCCTTCTGCCCCTTCCCTGGGCCTGGCAAGGGGATGCTGGAAGAAAAGACTAACCCTTGCTTTGCTACAACTTCCTTTCAGGCAGTTGTAGAGAGCGATAAGGTGTCCCCTGAGCGCCCTTTTCTCCAGACTGAACAATCCCAGCTCCCTCAGCCACTCCTCGTAAGACTTGTGCTCCAGACCCTTCACCAGCTTTGCTGACTTTCTCTGGACATGCTCCAGCACCTCAATGTCCTTCTTGTAGTGAGGGGCCCAAAACTGGACACAGGATTCGAGGTGCAGCCTCACCAGGGTCGAGTATAGGAGAAGAATCACTTCCCTGGTCCTGCTGGCCACACTACTCCTGATACAGTCCAGGATGCCATTAGCCTTCTTGGCCACCTGGGCACACTGCTGGCTCGTGTTCAGCTGCTGTCGACCAGCACCCCAAGGTCCTCTGCCATTAGGCAGTTTTCCAGCCACTCTGCCCCCAACCTGTAGCGCTCCTTTGGGTTGTTGTGACTCAAGGGCAGGACCGAGCACTTGGCCTTTTTGAGCCTTATACAGTTGGCCTCGGCCCTTTGATCCACCATTGCACTGACCTATGCAAGACGGCACTCCATCTTCCTGCCATCCTACTGAGCCCCTCTCCACTAATGCCCTCTTGTCCCTGCTAACACTATCAGTATCTGTCGAAAACACGCCATCGAGCGCATTCTCCTCCCGCCAGAGACCGGAGGATGCTTCCCCTCCACCCCTTCCGCATTTCCCACCGCCCCGCCCCGACACCGTCCCCAGCGCCGGCAGTGCCGGTGCTGTTGGGGCGCTCCGGCCGCGCTCGCCCTGCCCGGCGGCGCGCCGTGCCCGCGTGTGGGCGGGCAGCCGGGACATGCTCACTGGGGAGCGCCGCGGCCGCACATGCTCACTGTGCGCGGAGGCACCGCCGGAGGTAGGGGCTCGCTGCGCCGCCGGAGGAGCCGCGCTGTCCCCCCGTCCGGGCCCGGCATGGCCCGCCGCCCGCTGCCCGGCCGCCGCCGGCGCTGAGCGCGGGGAGAGCGCAGCGTCCGCCGGTGAGCGCGGGGCGCGGGCGGTGCGGCCGCGGCGGCGGCGGC
>JAWWLV010000144.1:31312354-31327373 GCA_035041135.1 Platyrinchus mystaceus
AGAATAGAATAGAATAGAATAGAATAGAATAGAATAGAATAGAATAGAATAGAATAGAATAGAATAGAATACTTCAGCTGGAAGTTACTTACAGTGATCATCTGGTCTGACTGTCTGACCAAATAAGGAAATAAATTAATTCTTTTGCATGATGAAGTCAAATATAAAAACTTTGAAGTCAAATATAAAAACCTATAAACTCAACTCTGGGAGAATTCCTATAAACTCAACTGTGGGAGAATTGTTTGAAGTTGAATTAATCAATTATTCAAAGGAGTTAGAACACATATTGCTTTTTAATTTCTCTTATCTTAAATTAGCAGAGGTTTATTGTACACAGAACACACTAGTGGAAGTTAACATATGTTGCGTAAAGTAAAAATTTCCTTGCTTTATTAGAAGAACATTTATCTCTGGATAAGTTCTGCTGGAATAATTAGTTCACCTACGTGATTGTTACATGTCACAGAGGTTTTACTGGGTTTAATGCAAGAGATGGGTGGGGAATTATTCACTGCAGCCACTTAATGCTGCTCCTCAATTCTTCCTGTATGTTGCAGTTTCTGCTATTGTCATGGATACATACTTCTTAGTATCATACATCTTTGAGTAGTCTTCAGAATGCATACTTATCATGCTAATTACTGATGAGTACCCCAAAATTTCAAGGAGGGTCGAGTGGTTATTTGCTGCCATAATTTTTTCTTTATTTATTATTAAGCAAGTACAAGAAAATAGCTAAACAGATGTGCAGCTTTGAGTTTCAGAAATTTCCTGAATGCAACAGAGAAAACAGAAATCAGATTTTTTTTTCCCTGAAGGATAAAATGCTCAAAGGGTATCAAGGAGACTATGATATAATAAAATGCAGTTATGTTATCATAAATGGTTGACATGTTTTTAATAATAGGGAACTCCTTCACAGTTTTGTTTGTAAACGTTTTAGCTGTTGGATGAGGAGATTCAATCTCATTGGAAAGGCACAGTGAGTGCTACCAAGTCATCAGATCTTGTTCATTTCCTCCTGTTTCCCTTATGGTCTGAGTAAAACTAGTTGTTTTTAATGGTGACATTATTCATAAAAGCTTTTCAAGGGCTAGGATCTGATCTCATCTCCAGTTTTCAATCAAATAGTGATATCATGCAATGCTGACCATTATTTATTTATTAATTAATTTCCCCATAGTCCATAAGGAAGATGCTGAACCGGAGCTGCTATAATTGGGCATCTTAAAATCAGGAAGTCTAATATATTCATACAGCTTTTTTTTTTTTTTTTTAACTGGCCAGGTTTTTTTTTTAACTTTGGAGAATTAATATTTCTCCAATAAATGTTTAAATAAGGCAGAAGTCCCAGAGGACATGAAGGAAACTGAAGGATGAGAAATAAAAAAGCAGTGAACTGAGATGTTTCAGAGAATAACTTGTAGGTCTGTCAAGCTGACATTCGTATGGGAGAGAATAATGAAAAAAAAGAAATTTAACAGGGTAAAGTGCCAGATGCTTAAAGTACCTGGGATGGGGAGTGATGCACCCATATTGCTTTTTATTGCACTCCATTTCATATACTCTTGTAGCTACATTTACCTGTCACAGGTTCTTTTGAATTGTAGCAATGGTTTTAACACCCAGCACAATATCAGCAAGGTAATTGAAGATGTTTAAATTCCCCTGCAAAAGCAGAGGAGAGTCCAAGGCCTTGTTTTTCTGTGTTTAACAAAGCTTTTATTAGCACTTGACAATGAGATTATGCAATCCTCCAGCTCTGGGTGGAATAGCTGGCGCTGGCATGTGAGAGCAGGAGACATGCCAAAAGCCTCTGCATGGTTTGGCACCTACAAAGTGGCTGTCAATTTACTGAAGTTCCTAATCTGACAGCCACTAAAAATAGTTCAGGTGACTGCTTTCTACTGATGAAGAAATCATGTCCCTCTGGATATTTATGTTAGGAGGCAAGGGAACAATTTGTGAATTGCAGTCTATTTGCTTCCAAGATTATGTGGATTAAATAGGAGAGAATTTGTGTTTATTACAGTTTCTTGAAAAACACTAAAACATCTCAAGGTAAGGAAGACTATACAATGTGGAACCTGGAAGTAATGGACTTATTTTGCTTGTGAAATGGCATTTATGGAATTACTTTAAAATTACTTCAGTTTAAGCACACAGTCGTTTCTGTCTTGATAGTAACTGATGAACTTTTTTTACAGGCAACAATCAGCTGAAGATCTTGCAAGAGTACCTGCTAATTCAACCAGCAATATCTTGAATAGGCTATTGCTCAGCTATGATCCCAGGATAAGGCCTAATTTCAAAGGTTTGTGAGATATTTCAGCCTTTGCTTTAATCTTTGCTATTTAATTTTTGCTCTTTTCATACATAGAAAATTTATGTAGAGATAGTATTCACAACCTAAAGTTCTGTTTGTTGGTTTTTTTTAATGAAAGTTTCCCTAGATAGTATAAAACTGCAGAAGATATTTACCCTTTTGAGCTGAAAGATACCATGTTAGGATTTCATTATCATAATAGTATGTGATGCTTTATTATTATTACTTTTATAAGAGACTTCTTAAAAGTAGGAGTAGATTTTACAGAATAAGTTTTAAAAATATCTTTTCTATGCCTACATTTTAGTTAGACTTTTTGTAGTATCTCTACTTTGCAGTATTTTAAAATATCAAATTTCTCCATAGACATCCTTTAAGATAACTGTAAAAAGTTGAGATCAACACTATCACTATTTGGAAAAAGTATAGCTATTAAATCCATTAAAGATATTTTAGTTATAAAGCTTATGCACTTTAGTAATGCATTTAAACTCATTCTCTGCCTTTAAAACATCTCTCTGGTCGTCAGTGTTGTAGGATTCTTTCATGTAGGCAAGTGTGACTTTATTACATATGCAGAAAAGGTTGGAATACATATTCTCTGCAAAACCTCTGATAACTCATAGAGCTGTAATTTACACTTTCCAGGAATTAAGATTATTTCCCTTCTGAAAAAATACATTTTATTACATACAATTTCATTACATACAGACTATGCAGGTTTAATAAATCAGTTCTTTCCTTTTAAAACTCACATATAATTATATGTCCACTAAGAGATATTTTAATATGCATATTACTAGTATGAAAAATTTGGAAATCTTTATTGTGCCTTTGAAGAGACTATTTTCAGATGTTCTGTTTCACTGTTTTATAATCATATTAAACTCAGTTCTTAGCAAGCATACTGCTTCTTTCTTATTCTTATTACAGAACCATATTTATATGTTTTCAGTACTGAGCCTTGTCACAAAGAATAAACATCCAGCCTCTTCTCTACCTGTTCTTCAGCATAATCAGCTTGTAATTGCAAAGCATGTTGCAGATTTCTTTATGTTTTTGATAACCCTGCTGGCAGCCTGGTAAGAATCAAGACAGAAGGAAAAAGGAGGACATGTAATGTTAACTCACAGGGAGGTGAAAGAAAAAGAACATTTTCTGACAAGTGGTTTGCCCATGTTAAAATGTTCCTCACACATGAGTGATTTTCTTGGATGGCACTTTCTATTTAAATCTGGAAGAGGGAGTACACTCTTGGCTACTACTGATGTGATGGGTACTCTGTCACATGCATCAGGCATTAAAAGAATTATTATGCTTATTGCATAACCAAAAGCATCACATTTAAGTAGTCTGATTTAAAAAAAAAATTAAAAAAACAAAGAAACAGAAACCAAAAACAATAAAAAAACCAACCACAAACTGGTTTAACTGAAAAACATCTTCATACGTTTCTGGTGAACCACAAGAATGAGTTTGAATTTATATATTAAATGTACACCAAAATATTTTATGCAGACAAGCAAGCTATTGGAAGAGGCATATATTACTTTGTTCTATATTTGCTTACTCTGTCAAAACAGTCTTCATATATTCTTGTATCTCTTTTGTTGCTGAAAGTAGGAAGATACCCACTGAATGAAGTTTTTGTAACAGTGTAAATGAGATCAGATCTAATGGACATGCTGACACTCACAACATAGATAATAAATAAAACTAGTGGGCCATGATTAGTTCTCACAACCATCAGGCCACTTCTTGCTTGGTGATAACTCTCTGTTAACACCATATTAAATGACTGCCAATCAGTTCCCCCAGGGTGAGAGAGGGCAGATATAGCAGCTGTCACACCATCCCTCTGCAGCTACAGGAATCCTAGCTGTGGAAAAGAGACAAAAATCCCGGCTATCTTAATATCTTCACAGCTGCTGGCTTCTAGAAGTTTTTCTTGGCAAATTGGTAACCATTGTAAAATGGAGCAGCTTTGCAACTCTCTTGCACCATGACTAGACAGCTGTGAAAGCTGCATGCAATAATTTTTACCTGCCTGTATTCATACTTTACAGTTACGTCCTTGACTCGCACAGAGGTATCCTCTTAAAATATAAATAAATGTCTCATCATAAATCATAAACAGGTAATTTGGGATGATAGATCATCATTATGACCTTGACAGTTAAAAGTGTCTGCTGCTAGAAATGTGAATTGCCTCTATCCATTACACTGTGTGCAAAAGTAAGACTGGCTTATGCATTCTGTGATAACAGAAAATCATGGAATTCAAAAATTATTCATTTAGATATATGGTCTGTGAAATTCTTTAAGATTATCTCTCTAGACTAAGGATTTTTTTTTTTTCTATTTTCTCATCCTAGGTTGAAAAGAGGTTTTGTGATTACCCTTGGTTTTGTATATACTAACTGGAAAAGATGAAGTTGTAGGACCCTATAAAAACATTTTACATTGCGGTATCAGTATAAAGGAGTTTTTATTGAAGGATAATATACCTTTACTGGATTGTACTGCTCACTAGTTGTTATTTTTTTTAAAGGAATTCCAGTTGATGTTGCAGTTAACATCTTCATTAACAGCTTTGGGTCAATTCAAGAGACAACTATGGTAAGACAGAAATGAAATTATTATAGCACACATGGAGATTTTCTTATAAAATTTCAAGTTGAGGATTATGAACTATGAAGTAGAAATAATTGTTGTGGTTGTAGGCACTGAGAGTTAAGCTAATGGGGTTAGTGATTGACTGACTGTGCTTTATGCCATAAACCTATTCATCTATTTTGCTTTATATGTGTCCACAGATTATTGTAGCTTTAGAATCTGATTTACGTGAAAGGAAATCCATAGTTTCTGAGATGCAAGAGATACACTTACTTGCAAAAGTTATTAAGTTCAGTGGAAGAAACCTATTGGTAGTACGAATGAAATAATCTTCCTAAGAGTTGGTATATAGGTTACTTGCTGTATTATTCAAAAGAGTACACCGGGTCATTCTGACTCATAATCCAGAGAAGCAATAAACCATATACCCCTAATAAACATTAAAACACATTTTGTTGTTGTTGGAATTAAGTGCCCATTTAAAATTCAGAACCAGCTTACATGTTACCTTAATGACATTTCAGTAGGACTGCAGAGCTGCTCAAAGTTTTATGTACATTGTAGCTGAAACAGCTTTTGAACAGCTTGACCAGAAATTTCTCTTTCTTTAGCTAGCAGTCAATAAAGATTTAGATTTGATTGCAAAGGACTGTAAGCCAACTAATAGCATTACTGGGAAGTGTTATGAAAACAAAAAAATTGAGTTTGCTGAAGATGCCCTGAGATTTATTTCTGAAAACAAAAGGAGGACTCAAGTTTAAAGAGAGGTAGGGAGGAAGAGCAGGAAAGTAGCAGTGAGATAAGTGTCTAAGATGTCAAATATATTAGGCCAGATGGCCCTTTCAAGTTTCTGAAATTTATTGCATGCTTTAAAAAGTGACTTTTACAGAGGCTTTTTTACAATTTACCCAGATTCAAATAGTAACAAAACATGAATGTAAGGGGTGTGCTTCCTCTCACCCCCTCCAAAAAAAAATTAAGTATGCTCTCTCCAGCAATGTATATATGCCTGCCTGTGACTCCCTGATAGGGTCATTCACAAATTTACTAGAATGTTCTGTAAGATAAGTCATACTCTCCTCCATATTTCAGAACTTCAGACACCATCTTTAATTTATGCTTTTATTTAGATTTCTGTCTCCAACTGAGATCACCATGATAGCTAAGCATGTTTATGTGAAATTTGGATTACTTCTTGATGGCCTTAATATTTCACAGGAAGCATGGACAAAATAAACAGTCGATCTGTTCTTTCATATTTCACTTGGAAAACTCTTCCTGCTGCAGTGGGAATTGGGTCCTGTGGACAGTCAGGAACCACTGCTCACTTTGGGGATAGGTTGGTACTTGTCTTCAGGTGGTCTGGGTAATGCGCCAGACAGTAGAAGCGAGTCCCTTAGACTAGGAAAGGGCTTGTACCTTCAGAATCTTAGGAAAAGTATTTCCTGGAGATGAGGCACCAAGTTTGTGAAAGACCGAAGGGCCTCTTGCATTGAGAAAAGGAGACATTTGCAGGAGTACCAGAACTGCTGAAAAAATTCCTTGGTGTTGGAGAAGAGAGTGGCTGTCTACATATCTACTATCTCCAGGATTGGTGAGAATAATGAGGAGTATTGATTTCTTGACTGTCTCTAAAATTAACAGAAGCAACTAAAGTGGTTGGAGTGATATCATTACTGATACAAAAATCTGTGAAATTTTAAAGTATTTCAGTCAATGATGTATATTGTGAGGAATCTTCGCTCTGTAGCCACTTCTGGTGCCAATAATTGAATTAATAAGTTTTTGCAAAATCTGTGTGGATTTAAAGCATCCTGCTGTAACTATGCCAAAGCAATGATTCCTTCTTTTGGGTGATGGAAGGGTGGGAAAAAAGTAACCATGGTGCCAGATGACCAGAAGTGAGGTGGTGTTAGAAGGCCCAACAAATGTGTAGAGTGCAAGTGAGAAAAGGTCCCATGATAATTGCATTCTTAGCTATGCAATTGGCTCATCCTCAACAAAAAAGAGTAGAGATTACCTCCCATGAAGGTAAAATCTGCTTAGTTTTAAGAGAGAAGGGAGTTTATAGAAAGGCATCAACATATTTGAAGTTATATTGGTTTAAAGCAAGATAGTACCCATACTGTGGATCCTATGCCCAGAAGCCTGTATTGCTTTAATCAAGCCCTTGTGAACAACGTGAAGGGCAAATGTTTGCTCTGTGTCTAGGAAGAGCAGTGTTCATGTTGTGTTGTTGAATACTCAAAAGAATTGCAATGTTTCCATACAGTTATGAGGCAAGTTACCTGGAAAAAACAAACAAAAAGGTTAGTTAATTACAGAGAGAATCAGAATTTGTGCAGATAAAATGGAGAACAGCCTATGCCAGAGCTACCTTCCAGTAAGCTCCCTTTATCTTGAATCCTGTAACTTGTTTCCTTCTAAATCATTAGACCACTTTTCTAGGATCCCCATGCTAACTCTGCTTCTGATTTTGCACACGTTTTTTCATACTGCAGTTTCGTGTGATAATATGGTGGTTATGCCACATTTAGAAACTGTTTTAAACTGGATGACCAATCACGGATTCCTAGTGATAGAGAGTTTCTGGTATAAACACCCACAGGACTATAATATTTTAGCTGTGATGGTGATCTGACTCTCTGTCAACAGAATCTATATTCAGGGCTTTTACTTGCAGTGTGACCTTTCTTCACTGACTCAAATGACAAAACACCACTTCTTCCTTCTCCTTTACTTTAAAACCTTGCAGAAAGGTCTTTTTAATATTCATGTATATAAACAAAAATTCAGTTTCCTAATTTTAGTCTTAAAAATGAAATTTGCTACTTTATCCAACAAATATACTTTATCAGAAAAAGCACTATTATTCTTCCTTTCTTTGTGTGACTGCAGTTCATGTAGAAAGTCTTTCATGATCTGCTATGTGCTCCATTTTGCAGAGACGTATAGGCAATGCCTGACTTCTGGCCTGAGGAGGTTTTCTGGCCACATGCCCACTATTTAGTAGGCTGCATTTGAAATATTTCCTAGAATGCCTCCCCTTTCAACCTCCCTGAAAACAACTTGCCTTCTGTTGGAGTTACACGGGAAAACAAAGCCCTGTAGAATACTTCTGTGTTTCTTTCTACCTGTCAGGTCTCCCAGCTCTAATGCTGATGAATATCTCTTCCACCCTCTTCTCCTAGTTTCAGGCTTTTTAGTTCCTATTTGGCTCTCCTTTATTATAAAATGCCAATCACACCAAAATATTCAAAAAATGTTTGTAAAATGTACAGCAGGAAGACCAGTTGCATCATACAGACTACTCCTTCAGCCCTTGTTGAATCTAATCACAGTACACTTACTGAATCTTAAAGTCCATGGTGCAAATCTGAGACGACTGGTTGCAGACTTCTTTCAAAGTGGATATATACAGATCTTAGTCTACACTGCTGCCAGATGCTGTAATAGTTCACATTCTTGTAAGAAGCAGCCCTTCTGCACATTGTTGTCTGGTTAGCCACAGTTTTGTATTGTGACATCTCTTTCCTTCCTTCTACATTTTCTGTATTGCCTCAAGTATGTGGTGGCCTTCCTCTCCAAGTACCCCTCTCACAAATCTCTAATCCAGGCCTGATTATTTTAGAACCTACCTACTTTAGATTAGTGGGATTTTTCTTCCATTGAGTTAAATCGGAACAGAGTCAAGTTCTTGAAATGTCTCAACATCCCATTGTTTAGTCTATTTAAGGTCATTTGTAGTAGAGCAAGAAAGGAAATAAAATACTATCCGCCTGATCTTACTTCCAATTCTTATTTTGCCAGTGCATTCTGCTTTTCAGTGATGTAAACAACTCCTTCTACTGAATCGGTAAGCTGAAGGCAAGTGTTGGACACTGCTTATCATTTGCCTGTGGCTTTGAGAAGGCATCTCATTTTGTTAAAATTAGGGTAATGCACTTGTTTACGGGAAAGTTGACTTTTGTGCAACAAATAGTGTAATGCTTGTGAGCATGAATGGTATGCAGTATTTATCTCATATGATTTAGCGTAATTTTTTTCACTAAGTCAAGAAGTGCATATGGAATTGGGAACTTCAGCAAGAAGCAAGTAAAGGAAATTTTCAATTATATACATATAATTGAAAAGATGCTTTCTGAGATAATGACCTGAATTCCCTCTGGTTCTAAAGCTTCTCTCTGAGAACCTTCCAATACAAGGTCACTTCATATTAACTATTATTTTTTGTTTCTTCTTTACTTTGGCAAGACAATATAGGTCTCTGTATAAATAACAGTCAGACTATGTGTATTTTTTCCAAAAGAGACTACCAACAAGTAACAAGTACTTAGTTTTGATGCTTTGCTTTTCCTTGCAATGCAGTAAGGAAGAATATTACACAGTATAGTGTGATAAAGAAATATCTGAGCTGATTTGACTGGTGGACTGGACATGGAAAAATGAGCACTGTATTTCAATTTACAGGGTAATTCAACAGGCTAAATTATTCTGCATGAGGTCTTAGCCAAGTGAACTCCTTCCTGTTGAAGTTAGCATGACAGTCTCAACATGGCACCTGCTTTGGAATGTAAATGCAGTAAATGCAACAGAATACTTCATGTTGTATCAACAAAAAGTATAATAGGGCATTAACGTGGAAAATAAACAACTTCATAAAATTAGTTTGTATGCAGAATACTTTGAAAAACCAAAAATACTTTGAGAACCTTCATTCACAGATTTCTAGCATTTTGCTATAATTGTACAGCAGTAACAGTGTTTTCACTACTGAAGGAGGCTTTGTACCCAATAGACAATTATGCAAAAGCAAAGCACGCTGTAGAAAGAACTAGGAAGACTGGAGATAGAATTTCTCTTACATATAGAATTTTGGTTTATTTGGTTGGGTTTTTTAACTTTATTTCAACAATACCCTTATTCTTTTTCTGTGTGTGATCTGCTTAGTTTACATATACTTGAAAAAAGAGGCACTGGCTTAAATGTAAACGTAAAAAGCAAGAAGACGTAGAACTAAGACTGAAAAATCATGACTGACATTCTGGGTCATATTTTTCCTTTGGATTCACACAGCTTTCACTAAGGACAGAATGTGTGCAGGGTATCATTTTGCCTTGAGACACATGCTACTCCAATTCCCAAAAGCAAAATTAGGTTCTTGTTGAGCATGGCTCTACTACTGTCCATCCTTCATCAAGAGTCCTGCTGAATCCAGAAAGAGATTTTCTCTGTAAAGCCTTGATTTTTTTTCTCTTCGAGACTGATTCTGTTTCTCCTTTCATACCTGCTACCTCAGTACTTATGTTGCAAGCTGGCATCAGTTTTCCTTTTACCAAAATAGTTCCAGATCACTGTTAGAAGGTCTGAGGCTGTATTCTGGGTGTATAGTGTAACATCTGCTATCTACCTGGACTCTTTTCTGCTTTTATAGTGTGATATTTTGCCATCAGTGTGCCACTTAACCAAATGGAGAATAAACTGGAATTGGCACTCACAGGATATCCTGATAGATGTGATATTTTGTGCCTGCTGCCTGCAGCCATTTAGTGTAGTCAAGCTATGGCCTCTCCCTGCCCTGCTGCATGCTGTTCTCTGTGCCTAAGTAACTGGGGGGCCACTATCGAGGAGATGCAAAAATGATTCCAGGGGGACCAATTTGGTCCTGTATTTAAAGAAAGTTGCTGTATTCAAAACATGAGTGAGACATAATCTACCTATTTGTAGTGAAGTATATTAAATCTGACACTTATTAATGTCATTTGAATCGTGATTACTGTCTTTGTGATAGAAAAAATCAGGGTATGAATCGTTTTTCTGATAGAATGGTATTATTTCTCTGTGGGTTTTCTGCTAGAGTTTTGTCTAGTCTAATATTTATTTATTCTTCCCATCAGGATTATAGAGTCAACATCTTTCTAAGACAGAAGTGGAATGACCCCAGACTCAAACTGCCCAATGACTGGAGAGGCTCAGACACACTGACGGTGGACCCGACTATGTTCAAGTGTCTTTGGAAGCCAGACTTATTCTTTGCAAATGAAAAAAATGCTAACTTCCATGATGTCACACAAGAAAATATCCTTCTTTTTATATTTCGGGATGGAGATGTCCTAGTCAGCATGAGGTATTTTATTTACATATTTTACTATTTTTTAAAATTACTTTATATGAAATGTGTAAGCTTATTAGACTTAGTAACATAATATGACTTATGACTAATACTTAAAATTGTATGACAGTTTCTAAACAATACTATAATTTAAATATGTGTAAGGAAATCAGATGAAGGTATTTTAAAGCATATCAGTTGATAGCACTGCAGGTGCAAGAAATTCGAAGTGTGTGTACTTTTGTATGTCATGTTAAGCTAACACACTAAGTAAAACTAACATTATTGGAACCAAAATTTAAACCCCTTTGATAATTGCTTAGATTCTTAGACTCATAATGAGGTGGATAAGGTATCTGAAAAAAAGCCTCCAGCTGAAGAATGTATTTTGTACACCACTTGAATTTCTACATCAACTAAAGCAAATGATGATTACTTACTAAAGATATAGGGAAAGGCAAAAATTACAAAAGTTGTGAATATAAATGTTTTGTAAAAGTACTGTGAAATAATACTGATTAAATTCTATGCCTGAATGGATATCAGGGTTTTTTGGAAGATCCCAGAATACCGTTCAATTTCATTGCAATTAACATGTACCTTTTTGTGGTTTGAGTTGGTTTATCAAAGGTATACACAACGCCACAAAGACAGTCATCCACTGAAAACAGCAAATTGATTGATTAAAAAGGATGTCATAGTGAGTTACAGATCTGGAGAGTTTATAGAACCAATAATTTGTAGAGATTAGGCTCAATTTTCTAACAGCAAGTGAATTTTCTTCTGGTGTGAACTGGAACATATTGCCCTGAGAGAGGTAAAAATTATCATCTGAATATACTACAACTTTACCTTTAAGAGGGAACTACTTCAGAAGTTAGGGCCACATGAGCTATTTCTTCATGTAGTAGAAATGAATAAAAAAATGGAGAGTCTGTGTTCTTTTTTGCCCATTTCAAATCAGGATGAGAAAAGTCAATCTCAAGACTATTGCTGACAGTGATCAGAAAAGAAAATACGTTAGGCAATCAAAGCATTTCATTTGGCTTGCTCTGAAGGTCCTGGTTTTGATTTCAGATGCTTCTGTAGCAGGTTTTGAAGTGTGTAGAAATTAATATTTCAAAGTAGAAAATCACTTTCAGCTATGAAAGAATTTTCTTATTTGAAGCAGCAAATGTTAAATGAAACACTGAAGCCTTTTTCAAATGTTGCAGCTATTCATAAGTGAGCTCAATAGGTTAGGTTAATGATTAATGAATATTGACTGAATACTAATGGAAGTGTTTCTGATAGAAAAATTGTTTTCTGAAAACTTGGAAATAACAAAACCAAATTCAATAAGTTTGAAATTAAGGTCATCTTCTAAAAATACACTTTATTTTATTAACACACTATGTTCTTAGATGATACATATGCAGATAATACTTTTTGAGGCGTTGTGCTTAGGTGGCATTTTTAAAGTATATAATTCCTGTGTCTTGTATTTTTAGTTCACATAAGTGTTATCATGTATAAATTAAAGAATCTCCAGTTATCAAAATACTTGAATGACAAAATGTGTATGAGAGAAAGCTCTTGTGTAAATGGTTAAGAATTAGGAAACTGAAAATAGGAATAAACAGCTAGTGCTCACATCAGGGAAAGTAAGCAGTGGAGTGCCACAAAAAAAATCTCAACTGGGTTTTGTGCTTTTCAACATCAATCATCTGGAAAACTGTGAATTTCCAAGTGCTTTTGATGATACCAAAATTTTCAGAACAGTAAAGGTAAGAGACAATGTAGAACCACAAATTAATCTAATGACCAGGCAACAAAGTATGAGGTGAAATTCAAAGTAAATAACTGAAAATTATGCATGAGAAAAAAAATTTTTGTAACATCATATAAAATCTGATTGGTTTTGAGGTGGTTGTCAGCTAAGAAAATTATCTGTGAGTAGTAACAGCTGGTTGTCTGAAAATGTCAGCTAATACGTTTGAGAAAGTGATTTGAATTCTAGGAAGTATTAGGGATGAAAGAGAATGTTATGCCACTTTATAAATGAATGCTACACTTGGATCGTGAATACAAAGTGCAATTCTGGTCTTCCCACTGGGAAGAAGGAAGGCAAGGATGGTCAAAGGTACGGACCAGCTGAGCAAGGCAGAACTTTTCACGCTGGAAAAAACAAGATAATTGAGGTGATGACATAGAGATCTCCAAATCACAAATGGCACAGAGAGAATGGATGGACACTGATTTTTTTGCCTTCTTTTCCAGTAAAAGAGCTATGAGACAAACTCGGGATATATAAAAGGAGATTATTAGAGTGTGTGCGGCTAAGCTATAATTTCTTTGCTGCAAGATGCTGTGCATGTTAAAGGTTACACGGTGTCATGGTTTAACCCCAGCTGATAATTAAGTACCACATAGCTGCTTTGCTCACTTCCCCCTTCACCCTGGCCCTGGTGGGATGGGGAGGAGAAGCAGGAAAAGAAAGCCCATAAAAGTCTTAGGTTGAGAACAGTTTAACAATTGAAGCAAAGTAAAACAAAATAATAGGTGTAATAATGCTAATATTAGTTGTAATAAAATGGAGAGGGAGAGAGAGACATAAAACCCAAGAGAAACAAGTGATGCAGAATACAATTGCTCAACACCTGCTGACCATCCCTTCCCTGCTGCCTCCCATCTTCTTGTGCACCTGCTCACTGGCAGAGCATGGAAACTGAAAAGTCCTTGATTTAGGGTAAGCACTGCTGAGCAACAACCAAAACATCAATGTGTTATCCACATTATTCTCATGCTGAATCCAAAACACAGCACTGTGCCAGCTGCTAGGAAGAAAATTAACTCTGTCCCAGCCAAAACCAGGATACGTAGATTCCAGAAAGCAACCAGAATCAAAACAGCTTCTTGGAGACAAAAAAAATCTGTCAAGGTCCTTAAATACTGAAACATCACTTCTGGTTTAGGGAGTCCTTGAGGTGCAACTTTGGGGATGTTGCTGGATATCTGGAAAAATAACATTTCCAGATTGCCATAGTATCGTATTCTTTTTTAGGAGTCTGCCATTGGCCACTGCTGGAGACAGGATTCAGTTCTGTATGGGCATTTGGTTAGGTTATTCTTATGACCTATATGTATTTCGTCTTGTATTAGTAGTTCTCTAATTTGTGAACTGTTATATGTTTAAAGCCCTCTATAAATTTTATTTTCCTATTTTGTACTAGAGATCTCCATTTCAAACTGCTAATTATAACTTTAAGTTTTGTTTCTGCTATTTTAGAAGATGAAAACCCAATACCTGTGATTTTTTTCTTTCTTATGGCCATTTACTACTTATATAGCAGCTCACAGTGTTTTTAAATACTATTTCTGTATTTTCAGGTTGTCCATTACTCTGTCATGCCCTTTGGACTTGACCTTGTTTCCTATGGATACACAGCGCTGCAAGATGCAATTGGAAAGCTGTATGTAAATTATTCTGTGCATAAAAGCATTTCTCTTCTAGGCATGCATGAGAATCAAACAAAAATTATCAGTTCTGTATTGTTCATGTCCACATCTTTAATGAATTGTGAAACTGATACTCACTGGTTCCTACCAATGTACATTTTCCTGTGAAAGATATTTCTTACAGTTATGGCTCTGTGCACTCTTGATTTTAGCTTTTGCTATCAACCATAATGACAATTGAGGAGTTTTATAGAAACATTTACAATAAACTCAGTCAAATAGAAACACATATCATTTGGAAAAAAGAATGCCTTCCCCAGGTAGCTTTAACTTCCACAACCTGTTCTGCTTTGGAGGTTGTTGGGGCCCAATTTATCCCCTTGCATTGATGATAAATGGTATTGCTTGAAACCCCTTTAATATGGTACCAAAGGAAAAGTGTTTGATGCCAAAGCAGTGATAACATTTAGTGTGAAATGTTTTGAAAGTGGTTTCAAGATGTGCTGAGGCTGTAGTCAGGCATC
>JAWWLV010000144.1:31327402-31344348 GCA_035041135.1 Platyrinchus mystaceus
GCCAAAGCAGTGATAACATTTAGTGTGAAATGTTTTGAAAGTGGTTTCAAGATGTGCTGAGGCTGTAGTCAGGCATCAGTTCCTTACCAATCCTGTTCTGATCTCCAGGTGATTTAATCTTACGATGGGGCAGACAGGTCTTGTCTCTGAAAGGCTTCATGCAGACAAAATGTTTCTGGAACTCATGTTCTTTCTCATGCCCCAAGTACATGAGTGCCTACGCAAGGACAGCGTTTTTCCAACACTTCAATCCCTGGTGATCCCACTTTCATAGTAATTCTGTTTTGCTGAATAAGGACGAGTGTGGAGCAGAGAGAAGGAAGGTGGCTTGCTGTTACAGCCTGTTCCTGCTGTAACACGAAAACTTGTTCTACTTTTACTCCACCAGCTCTGGTGGGAAAGGTGAGATTAGGGAAAGGAAGTCACAAGTGAAGAAGGAGCAAGGTTAATTCAAGCTGGGCAGGGTATCCCAGTGGGGACAAGGGTAATAATAACAATAACAACAACAACAACAATAATAATGATAATGAAATTGTATTGTAGTTTTCAATGTAGTTTTTGATTTCCAGCATTTATCTTTAGAACTGTAGTATGTCTGTAGTAGTTTTGCTCATCACTACTAGGTATGTACATTAGCTGAAGTAAACTCTTACGGTAAAGTTTGGGGTTAAACTGGAATTAGACAGTAATGTTAATAGAAGTTTGCTCAAGCTTTCTCAGTCCAGGTTGCTTCAAAAGCACTGCAAGGAATAGTTATTCATGAATGAACTAAAATGCATGCTGTGTTGATATATTCAAGTTCAGCATGAAAATACTTCTTTGGAAAGACAGTGTGCTTTCTTCCACCTTTTAATTCAGTTGTCAAAAGTAAGAATGGTACCCATGACCTCCTGTCTGTCCCTCCAGTTCTTTCTATCTTAGCATTTGGCAGTTTTATTCTTCTTAGGTTATTTGCAAATCCATATTTTGTTTCTACTTGCTAGATTTCAAAATCAAAAAAGGCCACCAGTTTTTACTGAGTTGTTCTCATATCCACAGTTATGATCCCTAGTTCTACACATTCTCTATAAACACAAATTTCACTGTCCAGTAATTGTTATTATAAAAGAGCTCTGCAGTTTTGTGATATGCTGAGTGTTGGAAGGGGGTGAGACTGATTTTATGAATGAAGCATTAAAACAACTAATTTTTTTGATATTATCTTACATTATGAAGCTTTGGGACATTTTGATTTTCATTAAATGGTTGTGAATCATAGAGACACAATAGAAACCTTATGAGTAGTTTCACTTTTTTAATCACAGCTGCTTTTAAAAAGTTTAAAAAAAAGAATCTAATGCTTCCAGGAAAAAGAGTGGTTGTTTAAACATTTTTAAGGGGTTTGAACTGCAAAAGGCTGCATTCCAACTCCATCTTTTTTATGTTTCCTCATCTCTGTTCCCATCTAACACACATTATCTCTGTTTGAATTAAGTTAATCTTTAATAAACAGAAGGTAGCAAAAAATGGCATGTAAAATCATGGTTCTGATTATGCATAATCAATATTGCTTTATGCTTGAATATTGTGAGTCTAACTTTCACTGCCTCTTGCTTGGTGATGATGTATATATCATGATTTAGACACTCAGGTGTGCTGAAGTCTGTCCATACTCAGGAGGTCATGAAGGCACTGAACTGATTTCTGTAGGACTACACATCTACTCAAATTCCTCATCAAGTATTTCCTGAATGGAAATGCTTTCATGAGTCAGGGCTTTTAGTCTGAACAAATAAGCAGAGAGGCTGTTTTACACAAAACACAAGATCCATCACAGTAATGGAGTTGTTAAATTCTTTTTAAGTTACTTGGATTTGTGAGTCCTGTTAAAATTCAATACATTTTTCATGCTTTGCTGAAATAGAGTATGAATTAATATGGAGGCTTGAAAGCTGTGGAGAGTAGAGCTTTGCTTTCTTTGTTTAAACAGTACACACTGTAACAAACACCTCTTCATCAGCTGAAAATATAATGTTCCACCCATCAAATCCTAATTTAGGCCTATGTAAAAATTGAGCTGTGAATTATTTAATTTTTGTATTTATTTATTTGAACAGGAAATAGAAAGAAAAAGACTGAAAGAAATACGGTACATATATGCTAGGTTTTCTTGCAGAGTTTAGTCTAATTGAGGTGGTTCTTTAAACATATATTATTTTTTTTTTCTTGTAGTTGGTTACACAACTGATGACTTACGGTTTATCTGGCAGTCTGGAGATCCTGTACAGCTAGAGAAAATTGCTCTGCCTCAGTTTGATATTAAAAAGGAGGATATTGAATATGGTAACTGTACCAAGTATTACAAAGGCACAGGTAGGTAATCTAAGTGATTGCCTTGGTAAAAACCTTCTAAGCTTCCTTCAAATACTGTTTATAGTTAATGGTTAATACTCCAGTCCATGTCTTACATTTCATGGGATAAAATAGATTACTTTTAACTAATAAGTAGTTCATATAATGGTAACTTTTATATGTGATTACTACAAACTAATTCAAATATAGAGACATCTAAGCTGAAGATGGGATTAAATGTTTGTCTTGATTTTGCTTACATATCTTGTAATCTTTGTATCACCATTCTCTTTTTATAGTTCTATTACCTGTTTATGCTTGTAAATGTCTAACCTTTCTGAAACAGTGTTCACACAGAATCACGCCAGATGCAGCAAAGTGGTTAAATTTTGATTTTCTGGTTCAAATTTTGTTCCATAAATAGATAGTATTAGAGTGTAACTTCAAGTGCTTCATCCTGCAGGTTCTTCCTTTACTCTTAAGTGTTCTGGAAAGTCTGTCATTATAGAAAGCTGCTTAAAATCCTCAGCCCTGTATTTATTTAATCCTACAGTTGTTTTCTGAATGTGAGCACAGACTTATCCAATGGTTTCTGTACTCTGGTTTTTAATGATTGTATCTTTTCTACTTTGATTCATTCCTGCTTATGATTATATACAAACTACTCACATACTGTGGCAACCACAAAACTTTCTACAAGAATGGAAGTCAGCAGGTGTATTTTAGGCAGTGCTCTTGCATCATATAAATACATCTCCCATTAAAATTC
Organism: Platyrinchus mystaceus; assembly: GCA_035041135.1. Taxonomy (NCBI): domain Eukaryota; kingdom Metazoa; phylum Chordata; class Aves; order Passeriformes; family Tyrannidae; genus Platyrinchus; species Platyrinchus mystaceus. The sequence continues at coordinate 31,330,503 of JAWWLV010000144.1, forward strand.
AGCGAGGCAGGCTGTGGTGCTGCAGCTTCTGAGGACCCTTTGCAAGTTTCTCGTTGACCATTCAGCTGAAGTGGAGAGTCTGTTACTTGTGATTGCTCCTGAGCCTGATTCCAAGTCTGAAGAGATCTCAAGTAACCTTAGCAGATCTCAGAGTTAAGAATTTAACTTGAGGAGATAAGGAAAATTGAAGTGGAGTTTGTTTTTTAACTGCAAAATGAGTGAGTTCTTAACCTAACTACATAATTCAGCATCTCGGGTGATTTAACATTTGTGAATAATAAGAAATTAGCTCTCTTCAGGAAAATTCTGCACTTGTGAAAGCAAATCAAACGACTGGCAGTGATTGCATTCAAATCTAAGTCAGGATATGGTAGAAACTTACTTAGTAATGAGAAAATTGTTTTTTTCTTAATTAAACAATGAATTTACTGAAAAAAAATAGGCTATGAAGTAGTGAAAAATTAGAGGGAATGGATCTTGCATTTCCTGAATGAAATCCATACAATTAGAAAACTGTAAAACTTGCATTCTATTTGAGGCAAAAAGGAAATACTCAAGATTGCTATCTTGTTATTGAAATTATCGTGATAATTTTGAGTTTTGCCCTAAATCTGAAATTAAATGTCTAAAAAAACTTTAGATATTTTAGGTAGCTTTAGGAACCTTAAAGAAAAACATCTAAGAAAAATCAGTGGTGCTTTCTCAAGTTTCAGTGACTTGTGACCACAAGATAAATGACACTGTGCAGAATGCTCTGTAAAATGCTCACATTTTGTGTGTGTGTGTGTGTGTGTGCTTTGGAACGTTAAAGAAAGAACATAGAGGACCATCAGTTAAAAAATTAATTTTTGTAAAGTTTTCACAATGCTTTTATTGCAAATCCTTTCTGTTAAGAGTATCCATTTAATTTCATAATCAAAACTGGAATTAATACTTCAGTAATGTGAATGGAATACTTTAATACTCTGAAGTATTTTTAAAGGGTGTTATAAATACTCCATTTTTATTTACTTTAAATTCTTATGCTGAAGGTTTTTTTAAAAGACCTTCGCACACAGAGTTAAAATTAATTCAGTGAAGGATTTTGCCAGATAATTAAGAGAAGTGTTGCATGAAGGAGCAAATTTTCAAAATTATGGCTTATGTAGGAGATTCCTGCCAATTGGAAAGAACTTAATCTTTACTGCTTATTTTTGTCAACTGATGTTTTATCATACCTATCTAAGTTGAAAGAGGGTCACCAAATCTGGGGAGCTTTTGTGGCAATAAATTGAATATATATATATTTGCAAATTGCCTGTTATTCATCAATTGTGTGACAGATCCAAAAAGGTCCTTGTTAGCTCACTGATGAGGGCAATAGATACTATACCCTGTCTGATGAAAGATTATTTAAATGAAGGCATACGGAATACATTTCCTACATAACAGAAGCAATGATTTTGAAGGTCATCCCTCGTTTGAAAATAAAACCTAAAAGTATCAGGAAACTACTCAGAAATTATAGAGGGAAAACATTTCAGCCAAACAGATCACTGAAAATGATAGAGTGGACGATAAAATACAGCATTAAATAAAATACAATGTAGAAGACACTAGTCATCTACACAAGGATGTTTTTCTTCAATGTTTTATTATTTTATTGTTTTGGTGTTTGTATGCCCAAACAGCTCCTTTATGATGACTTGTCATTGTATAGCACTTAACTGATAAAATATGGAAGATAAATAGAGAACTTTTTGACAGATTCTAGCTTCTAAATTAGCTTTGCTCCAGCTGGATTGATAAATGTGGTCCAATCTGAATTCTGAAGTTGTTGTAATATAACATAGGAATTCCCTTCCTTTGTGATAGAATAGTTTCTGAAGGGTTTTTTTTTTTACAACACTGCTGTGTTATTATTAATATAAAAATGCCAGTTCTGCTAATTGAGTGAAAATATGAACAGAATTTATTTTGTGGCTATCGGATTTCTTGATACATTTGTTATCACCAACAAAACCTTTGGTATCTACAACATTATTTTTATAGAATTATCTTAAACAGATATCTTCTGAAATATTTGTGTGCTTTAGATACTCATTTTAAAAGATTTTATGCAGTATTCCTTGTTTTCAAAATTTACAGCTTTTCTAGAGCCTGTTTTAAAAAGTCTGTACCGATTTAGAGGTCACCTGTATCAGCTTTCAGTACTGGGGAAATCTGATTAGAATCACATTCAGATCCCCTCTTTCCATTCTAAACTTTCTATACTAATATTTCTTAATTCCACCTTTTGCACAAATTAATGCTAAGTAGGATTTTCAGGTGAGCTTAAGGTAGTAGGACTGCTAGACTCCATGGGTTTTATCTGGACTGCATCCTGAAGCCAGCATCAAGATGAGAGTCATTTTAGCTTCCTGCTACTGATGTGCTTTGAGAAGATGGAGGGTTCTTTATAGAGCACAGATAATGCCATAGCCTGACCACACTTTGTGGTCATGTAGATCTGTGTTTTGAATTTTTTTTTTTTTCAATTAAACTCTTTGAATTTATAAAGACAATTGAATAATTGAATTTTTGCTTTTAAATAGGAAAAGGCCTGGAAGATATGAATTAGAGGTTCACTTGCAAAGCACGTTAAACATTAATGCGTTTATTTCTTTAAAGGTTATTACACTTGTGTAGAAGTAATCTTCACTTTAAGAAGACAAGTTGGATTTTACATGATGGGTGTTTATGCTCCTACACTGCTAATTGTTGTTCTATCCTGGCTGTCATTTTGGATCAATCCTGATGCAAGTGCTGCAAGAGTCCCACTGGGTAACCTGTGTTTTCACATATGTCACAATCCGCTTTAACACCATTCTCTGTTGCCTGGACCCTGAAAGCAACTTCACTTCCATTATCTGCTCATCATTTTCACCGAAATCTCGTCATTCCTAGTCCTGTAAAATCCACCTCCACATTAAGACTTCACTTGATAGTAGTTCCATCATTTGTGTGGCAAGCACACTGTGCCTGCTCCTCTCAACCTGGACAAATCTGATCTTATCTATGTACGGGTGATGCTGCAAAAATTGTGGCAATATGCAGTTTATAGGAATTTGAACATTTGAATTATCAGTGGATGATAAGTAAGGCTCTAAAAATCTACCTATTGGAACAGCTTTTCTGAAGATTAATAGAAACATAATGATGTCCGGAACATAACTAGTATTCTTGTTACCTCCTTGGCTTTATTTCATTTGAGACTCAGTTCATGAGAGTACTTCAAGCACATGTGGTCATGCTGCTCAGCACAGTAGGCAGGCCCTTCATTTATTATGAAATAGTAGGACACAGAGTTACTAAAACCAGTGTTATCTTAACTAATTGGACTGTACACAGGACTCCAGTTCTGGGGTGGCCAAACCTGCTGACCCCTCTGAAATGAGGAGCCAGGCTCTTCTACCTTGACACTTCTGTTTGGATTCCATTCCCCATGCTCTGGCCTTCCCATGCTCCCCTTTTCCCTGGCACTCCCACCTGCCCAAGCCCGTACTTTCCAAATCTTTGCCATGTCCCAGGAGGTTTAGTGCACCTGTTCTTAAGATCTCAGTGGTGCAGTTGCAGAATCTCTCCAGCTGCCTTCCTTAGGAACCTCTTACCCACACTGGAACCTCCACACCTCCACAGGACATGACCCTTGTGCAGCCTCATGTGCATGAATCTGTGCCGATGAGCTCTGGAGACCCTTGGAGTCAGGACCTGGCACATCACTTTACTAATCTGTGTCTGTGATCTGCAGAGTCTTGCAGTAGTGGGTAACTGAAATAGTGGGTAACTCTGTGTTAAGAGCCATCTGGAGCAGGAACAGGGTTTTTTATGTGGAAAAGCATCCACATACTCCCTGGCCTGAGCTCCATTGCTCTCTTCTCAGGTAATCTGCCATGACTTCCAGTGCTAACGACAGACAAACAGAGGTACAAACCCCCCATGAAATAGGAAGGGTGTGAAGGTCCTTGAGTATATTCAGAGGAGGACAACAAAGTGGTGAAAGGACTGGAAGTCGTGTCCCATGTGGAGTGTCTAAGGACTCTGTGTTTGTTTAGTTTGGAGAGAAGGAGTCTATGGAGCAATCTCATTGCTCTCTACAGATTCCCGAGGAGGGGAAGTGGAGAGGGAGATCTTGAGGTTTTCTTCCTGGTGTCCAGTGACAGGACTCGGGAATGGTTCAGATCTGCACTAGGGGAGCTTCAGACGGGATTACTGAGAAAGAGTAAAGAACAGGCTTTCTTGAGAGGTGGTCAAGAGGAGAGCCTGACAGGGCTTAAGGGTCTTTTGGACAATGCCCTTAACACGCTTTACCTCTTGGTCAGCCCCTGAATTGGTCAGGCAGTTGGACTGGATGATCTTTAAAGGTCCCATCAAACTGAAATAGTCTGTTCTGTTCTAAAATGTGGAGAACTGTGGTTGGAGCCCTACTTCTGGTTTGTGAGCCACAGTTGGATACTTTGCTGTAAATGAAGTAAACCACATTATATTCAGTCTTTTTTTCTAGAGGTCTATTTCAGAATACAAATAAGCTTTTTTGCTTTTGACCTTTAAAATTATTAATAGTTACTTGGAGAGGAGTCTCAACCTGCTTTTAGTTTCATTGCAAGTAACAAATACTATCTTTTACCTTGAAGAGTTGCAAGGATGCATTCCATATTGTGAAATGTTAAGAGAGAATTTTAAGAGAAAAAGCATGGAGAAAATGTAAGATGCATTAAATTAAATAGAATTAAACAGGAACTGGAGATATTTTTCACATAGGAAACTCAAATAAGATTGAAACCAACCTGTATTGCCACTTTTGTGATTCCATGCTTCACATGGCAAACCAGACAGGCTTTTTAATAACATAGTAGATTTTTAAGAGTCTTAGTGCTGATTCATGTCACATGGATGTCTTTGTGACTAAATATGCACGCTTATTTATTTTTTGTTTCATTCATTGTGTTTATTGGTTCCTTTTATGTATAAGCATTTCTGAAATACTGCATTTTTAACAATGCTATTGTCATAGTTGTGTGACTTCCTGAATCCCCAGAGAAGCCAAAAAAACCCTCTAAATCTGACCATTCTTTAGCTGAGTCAGTATTTAGTAATGAAGGTAGTTAACACTGTCACTGGGGTAAGATTTATGTTTCTCCAGTGTTCAGGAGAGCAACAAACTAACTCTTCTAGCTACATCCTTGAAGATAGTTGACCTTGAAATATAACAAGATTAGCATTTGTGTGTCAAATGAATGATATCTAGCCCCAATAAATTGTTACCAATGGCTAGATACAGATGTCATCAGGTGAGAAGCTACTTCAGATTTACTTACTAATATCGTAATGCAGTCATCCCTAGAATTAAGTATTGTGGGCTACTGCTCCCCATGGCAAAGCATCTCATGAGTTTCTGGGTGATTTAGGAGTACAAGGCACATGGCAAGCCAGTAAGAAGAATTACGTTTTTATAGACTGATAGTTGTTCTGGGAAGAGGATTTATGTTTGTTTGAAAAAAAAAAGCCTGTATCTGTTAAGAACTAAATAAATTGCTAGCCCTATTTATATGTGTTTCATTTCACCCAACTAAATTATCTGGTGGTAGAGAAATCCACAAAAAACTGGGATCTGGACAGCTATGGCTAAGCAACAAAAGGGCTGATATCACTGAATGCTTCTGTCTAGTTTGATGCTGGTGTTTCACCTTTTAGTGAGCCCGACACAGGACTCTTCCATTCTTTACAGATGGAAAGGATGCCAGCATCCATTGAAAAAGTCCTTTCCTTCCTTCACTGCTGTGTTATCCCCAAAGGGAGTAAGATCTTCCCTGGAGCTGTAGGGATCTGAGTGATGTTGCACCTCTGCCCCCCACAGTGGCCTGGCAGAACGAAGCACAGGTCCAGAGTGAAGGTGGAGGTACAGCAGGGTAACTAAAAGCTTGTAGTGATCAATGGTGTGTTCCTCACATACAAAGGACAGCTAGATCTGCAGCCAGGCATGCCCCACTCACCGCTCATCACTCTTGTCCTCAGATCTGTCTTAGTTCTAGTCATTTATTTTATAAAATTGTAACAATTGTAGGGTTTCAAAGGAAAGACGTAAAGATATATGTTACAACTGTAGTATGAAGATGGATTGGCAAGATGATGTCTTTTAGTTTAGAGAGATTAATGAGAGAAGAGAATGTACTAGAGATATCAAATTTAAAGGAAAGCAAGTCAGAATATTAGCTTTTCAATAACATTAGTAAGATGAACCCAGGCATTTTTAAAGCAGTAGTATAAACCAGAAAATGTTATTTTTTACTGCACATAATTAACCTTTGGAATTTACTGTGAGAAGATAGTGCTGAGGTCAGTAAATTGCTTGGATTCAAAAAATGGGGATTTATTTCTCTAGCATGTGCTGAAATGCTTTGCTGAACTGGCATTTTCAGACGTTTACATGTTACCTTAGGTCAATTTTTAAACTAGTAGCTCTGTACAGTCATGCTTTAGACTGGAAGCTAACTAACCTTACTGATAAAATTAGATTTTGTTATCAAGAGGGATGCCACACTAGGGGGAAAAGTACAGAGGTATTTCCTAAGAATACCTTTACTTTGCAAGTGTGGAGGAAGGAGCTCTAGGGCCCTTCTCTTTAGTGCTCCCTAAAAAGAAAAAGGGGGATTTTTTGTTTCCCCCCTTTTTTTTTTTTTAGAACAACTAATCTTTCCGTTTATTTCTCCATGCTCCTCATTCACATTTGAGCCTTAAGCCTTGGACCATGCTAGATAGGCAGTTAGTGCAGCTGTTGCCAGAGGTGTAACTTACAGCTCCAGTACTGGGGTCTCCAAGGCCATGCCAACTCTCATCAGGCAGCAAATGGTTGCTTAATAGAACATTTGTGTGCTTCTGTCTCACTTTATTGTTACCTTGAAAACCCAAAAGTTTTTTAGACTCTGAGAATGAACCTTTCACTGTAAGAATCCAGACAAATGGAATTAGCTGCTGGTCACCCTGACTTCAGTTGAAATGAGTGATGAGGATTCATGAACAATGAAAGCTCCACAAAAATATTTTCAGCTAGTAGAACTTCTAAGTTACTTCTGTAAATTCAATCCAATAATGTAAGATATAGTATTTTAGGGTCTAAAAACTTGGTGTACAATTTTTTTTTGGCACCAGGCATGATAATCACACTCACATATTAAGATAGTAAAAACTTTTAAAGTCAGTAGGAAAAAATTGCTATATCCAAGATGTTGAGCCAGTCCATAAGATTGGTTGATTTGGTTATTCAAGGTAAGGGTTATTCAAACAGCATGCTGGACACAGGCAGATGTGTCCTGTATATGTTAAGAGGCAGTACAGCCTTATTTGTACTTGTTATTGCAGTTTTTTATGATCCATCCCCAGTCAGCAGGTGTTGGTAAGTGAAAATAATTTTTTTTTTTAAAGGAGTATTCTGTACTTACTTTCTATCCTTATAGGCATGTTTGTACTTTAATGCTTCAGATACAATAGATTGAGAATAAGCCAGAGTGGACACTGAGGATTGTCTGTTCAGTATTTACCATATCATTCCGTTCTGAGGTAACACATCTGCCCATTCTGCATTATCCCCATGGACAAAAAAAAATCCAGCTTTGCAGTGATCCATCGATACTACACGTTTCCAAATAAAACATCATAAAATTCTGTGGTTTAAAATTGCATGACTGTAAACATTTCTTTACACTTCAGTGTTTTAGCAGGTAGTAAATTGTCTATTTGGGATTAATGCCAAATAAAGTATCATGTCAATCTTACTGAAATCCAAATAGAAACAGTAGCAAAAAACCATGTTGTTTACGATCAACTAGAATTGAATATTTTTGTAGGCAACTACATATATTTTCAGTATAATTAGCATTTTCACATCCTTAGTTACTTAAAATCTATCTGAAGAAAATTATCTCTCTATGAATGGCAAATTTTTCTATGCTTTGGATAGCACATGTGACCAGTATAAGAAATGTAGTTGAGACTAACTGAATATCTCTTTTTGGCCAACATTTTCTGTAGACATCAATTGTATTTCATTAAGCTGCCCACTCATAGGTAAAGCTTTTTATCATTAGCATTCACAAAACCAAAATGGGACATTCTGAACTTGCAGGTTGAACTAAGTTTTCAAACCCCATGACAGCCATTTCTAAAGTTAGCTTTTTCCAAAAGTAGCTGTTCATACTACTGTTCTCTTTTCATAAGACCCTGTGAGAAATCTTTCTGTGAGATCAGGCTTGTATTTTATCTCTTGGGATATAAGCCTTGTGTTGATAGTGACATTTGGAAGCCTTATTAGGAGAAATGCTTGTTGAAATCCACAGTGAGTATGACCTTTCAACAGCCTTTGCACATGTGGGTTTTTGTTCATGATAAGGGCTTCATGAAATGCCCTTTATCTAGAAAGCTTCCTCTAGATCCTGGAAGCTCAAATAGGAGATGATTGTAGACCCTCAGTCACCTCTGTGTTTCCATCTTCACAGTGAATTGGGAACACAGACTTTGTGATGTGCTCATACAGCTCTGCTCTTCAGCAAAATTTCGCTTTCACCTAAGGTTTGAATATCACACCTGTGAACAGGTCATTCAGAGAATTGCTCCTGCTGCAGCACAGTTCAGATTTCTGGGACAATGGTAGTCTAATTTAAAGGACTTGTAGTCCTTTGGTTTAAGTGTCATATATTTCTTTTCCACCTACCCGGACTTGCACATTGTAAGATAAGTCTTTGGACAGCCCATTTCCCAGCTGTGTGTTGGGGCAGGAAAACTGCCCCACTTACTTGTTTCCCTGTTTATAAAATGAAGGAACTTAATAATTCACCATTAACTGCAATATCGTACATAAGTGTTCAGTTTAATATGTTCATGAACCGAAGGCATGTGCACTTTGTACACCTGCTGCACCAACCACATTGTGAAGTCCCATTCACTGTTACAAAACATCATTCACTATTGTCTGTTTCAGAGGGAGAGCACAGCCAGTGTCACTGAGAGGAAGTTTTCTTGATCAATATATTGTTTTTTCTTTTTGTAGGTATTTTCTCAGTGCTCAGCTTGGCGTCTGAATGTACCACTCTTGCCGCTGAACTTCCCAAAGTGTCTTACGTGAAGGCCTTAGACGTGTGGCTGATCGTTTGCCTTCTCTTTGGCTTTGCATCCCTGGTGGAGTATGCTGTGGTTCAGGTAATGCTAAACAATCCAAAGAGAATTGAAGCTGAAAAAGCAAAGATTGCCAAGGCAGAGCAAGCGGAAGGGAAGGGTGGAAATGCTGCCAAGAAGAACACCGTGAATGGCACAGGGACTCCTGTCCACATCAGCACTTTACAGGTAGGAGCTGCAAAGATCTGTACACAAAATCAGCATTATCCTCTATTAAAACAATTCCAGGAGTATACTGTGGTAATAGTTTTGAATAGTGCTTAATCTTAGACATGGCCAAGACATTAAAAATGTGCTGGTAACTAATGACTAGAAATCTGACCAATTGGTCCATAGTAATGTGGGGTCAGAGGTACTAAATGAAAAATTTGTCTTTTAATATCCTAGCACTGTGGTTGCTGCTAAGCTTCAGGTATATAAAATAGCAAGCAGCTTTACAGTTGCTATTTTTCTTATAAATAGCAGCTGTCAAACTGTAACTATTCAGAGGACAGGACTCTCAGACAGTATTTGCTGAGAGCATACTCAAATAACACCCAGCTCATTGCTTTCCCCAGGATAGCCACAGCTGCACTTCATTGCATGTCAAGCATCTATGAAGCCAGGAATCCAGAAGTCCTGGCATTTGTAAACAAAAGTCAGGTCTGTTTGTCTGTCAAACAGTCCCTGTATTTCTTGTGTAGCCAGGTAGCGTTTATGTGTAAATCAGTCAGATATCATTATAAGGACAAAGATGACATGTACATCTTTGCTCAAGCCAAAGTTTTCTATCATATTGCTGTATTCCTGTTACTGTAGAAGTCCCCGTTTGTACTCCAAGAGTTATCTGACATGCCAGGCCAACTGCCCTTACTCCTCAGTGATATTTATTTGGCATTTATTCTGCAGAAGAAAATATGTTATGCTACAGTATGTGTAATATGAATTTGGCTTGTCCTTTTCAATGACTCAGCAATTTTTTGGTATAAAATAAAGCTATTAGGCCAGATCCAAGTGATACTGTTGGTACAATTTAATGTTTCTTTAAGGAAGGAGTAGTTTATGCCAGAATGGCCAAAACCCCCTCCCAGTATCAAGCTGGGATTGATAACTAATTACCTCCAGTCCAGAAGAGCTGCAGGTATTGCACTTAACTACCATAATTCTCATCTGGCAGAATAATCTCTGGGAACTGTTTTGGCAGGCAGCAAGGCTCAGCTCAGAGCAACCCCATGACTGCTTTGACTTGTGTCACAAGTAATTCCCCAAGCCCAGGCAACATAGGAACCGAGTAGAAAGAAAGATGGCTCTGCTATAGATTTGCTTTCCCTGAACTGAATGTAATATTTTTGTGTTCAGCAATTCGCAGGTCCCAAATTCAGCTGTTTCTTGTGACAAAATAGTTGCAACAATCCAGCAAAGCAGCATAAAATATACTTTTCATATTTCAAGTACTTTAAAAGTGCTAAGTGTTCAGCTTGATCAATGACAAGTTTAACGAAAAATTATAGTTTTTCAGTAGTGTGAACAAAACGAATTGCTAAATTACTGATTCTCCTTGGTACACCCTTTCAGGTGCTGTTGTCATACCCATACAGAGAACAAAACTATATCTTTTATCATGTATGTTGTCCTTTCATCTTTTAATTTTTTTTCAAGAAGGCACTGAGTGCATTTTAAGGCTTAGAGGAAGGGGAATCCAACATTCAACAACATTCCCCATGAATAGTGTCTAGCAACAAGCTGAAGGTTCTGAGAATTTACACTTCAGTCTGCCCTCCAAGATCTCATAGTGTCTCCCCTCCACAATCTTGAAACATCAGCATCAGCTTTTCATGTTTGACTTGCACTTTTCAGGGTCTTTACAGTTTGTTATGAGAGACCTTTAACATTCCAATATCTTCTGGTGATCTTTATACAGAGAATTACAAAAAAAATGGTTTACCAAGACATGGTGGAAATAGATATTCATTGTTATAAAAGTTGGTCATGTGGCTGAGTGGCTCATGACTAGTGATCCAGCTGGAATTCATCCGCCTGCTTTGAAACACAACCTGCCAGAGGAGAGGTATCCTGGGCTGCTAATTTCTGGGAAGATGACCAGGATGAGATAGAGAAAGGTCCCAGACCAATGAATCATTTGACATCAGGATGTGGTAGGATGGTGATGCTACATTTTATATATTTGAAAGCTATAAATCTGCCTAGCTGAAAACTCCCTCTCTGAACCAGCTACCACATAGGAGTAGTTTGAAAGTTTTCAGCCATGCAAAAGCTTGTACTAAAGTCCTAAATCAAAACAGGTGTAAATCTTTTGGTAGCTCTGACTCCTAATCCAAAACTAGGCCTGCCTCAGAAAATTTGGATTGCTCCCATACAGACCTAGCAGTGATCAAGTAGAGAATGCATTTGTCATATGGCAAATATGCAAGGGACAGAAACATTAAAGAAACAGGTAATGGAAAAAAAATGTATGTGGAAAGGCATAAAGAATATGAAACAAAAAGAGGCCAGAGTGCTGTACCAGAACTTCAGGAGCTGTTTCTCATCAGGGTCATACAGGATTGTGTGGGAGGAACGAGAAAATACTTTGCTAAATGTCTGGAAAGACTTAGGTGACCTAGTGTGTAGCTTTAGAAGAAAAAGACAACTTGGAACTGCACCCTGAAATGAGTATGCATCCTGTAGAAATGTTCAAGGATGTTCTTCTTCCGCATAAGAGCTGGTACTTAGGCAAAAATGACTGAGGGTGTATCTGTAAATGTCAGCTTGAAACAGTGGATAGACCAGATGGAACTCAAAGGTAAAGCCAACAGGAAAGATATGAAAGCAAAAAACCTACCAAGTGGGAAAAAACAGAGAGCATAAATAATTCCATTTGTAAGTGTTTCTGCAGTTAAAATGAAGCACTTAACATATTATGAAACATTAACTGAATGGTGCTGATATATATCTGTAAGTTATTAAAGAGGAACCAAATTTTAAAAGATAAATTACTTTATTTCTCTTTAAAATGCCCCCTATCCCAATGCTGTGGCAGTTTGCCACCATTTCCTAAGCAGCAAGTTGGGCTCTTACTGCTTTTGCAGCGTTGCAGCGGTGATGTCTCTGCAGGAGATTTGGGGAAAGGGCCTGTATGTAAGGTACAGGGGAGTTGCTGGGTTGGGAAGGCCCTAGGTGGGAGGGGCATCAGAGGGAGCTAGGGGAAGCAAGTGGAGTCATCAGTCGTTCCTGATTCCAGCCTTCATGGAACAACTTGTTTTCATGTGCTTGCTCCATTTGTGAAAGTTAAAATGGCATCTGGTTTGGAGACCTGGCATGTTTGATATTAGTAAAAAACAACCGTAACAAAAACACATGATAATACTTAAAATACAAGCAGCTATTGTTCCATATTTATGACAAGAAAATTGGGTAAAGGGATAAAGTTTTCAGTATATCCTAAACATTAAAAGCTTAATGTAATTTGTAATGGAAGGCTGGGAGAAGAGATCCTCTGTAGCAGAACCTGTAAGGGAAGTTTTCACTTTTGGCACTGTGTCAGTAGAGTCAGTGCCCAGGGTCACCAGTAGTGACAGTGAAGATGTCAGGGTGAAAACAAGAGCTCACAATTTGCCAACCATGTAAAGATCAAGGAAGGCTTCCATGGATATATAGTGCTTCTCCTCTCCACCAATCCCTGGGTACTGGCTGATGTAAAAGCTGCATGTTACTAGTGTTCGCCAACACCCCAAGTCCATGCTTTATGAGTCATGCTCCCTGTAACAGAAACCCTTGAAATGTCAGTGCCATTTTAAACCCAGAGGTTTATCAATATGACTGTCTGATTAAAGTCAAGTGGTCTGTCTGTCAAGATCACCCTGAATCTGTAGAAAAAAAAAAGAGAAAATTCAATATAAGCACTTCTGATGTGTTTTTCTAGAAGCATCAGTGGCTATGCATTTACAGACAAAAAGCCGTGAGAAAGTACAGCTTGGCTCCCTTAGTTCATAGCGGCTGCAAGTAGCTGCTGTTCTAAGCAGAGGAGAAAATTATGCAACCTGGTGGTAACTGCTTTCAGTTCAGGCTTTTTATTGGGAAGCCTCAGTAGGTGTTTGCATTTGTTTCCTAGCAATACAACATCATACAGTGAGAAAAACAAGCAAAAAGGGAAATGTTTTGAAGATGAATCAGATTCTTTTTGCTTTCACTGCTGACGTGATTACAGGGAGAGATTGCCCTGTTAACTATAACACCCTTCGATTTGAAAAGTCACATTTTCATCAAGCCCATTTATAGAAGCTGTCCCCCACAGATAATGTGCTAATGACTGGAGAGAACATTTGCTGAAAGAATGGTTCTGGCAGATGATGAATAGCACTATGCAAGTGGTGGTAATAGCCCTAATCCGAGTTATTTTTAAAAAGAAGTGGTGCTATTGCTTGCTTTATCTTGTCAGAGCCACATCTAGGCTCTGAAACTTGATATGGGTTATGTTCATATCTACTGATTTATAATATACGTGACCACTGTATTGTCTTTTACCCTTGAGTGGCACTCCAGACTCAAATTTTTATTGTAGAACCACCAGAAACCCATTTTACATTTTACATTGTACACAAAATGACAGGCTGCAGCCTATTTTAATAGTTCCTGACAGCATTTCAGGTACAGAGTAGGTACTTTCTGCTCCAGTGACTCA
>JAWWLV010000144.1:31344448-31358322 GCA_035041135.1 Platyrinchus mystaceus
GACAGGCTGCAGCCTATTTTAATAGTTCCTGACAGCATTTCAGGTACAGAGTAGGTACTTTCTGCTCCAGTGACTCATGTATTCATCCTTGGAGATAATTCTGAACATGGCTGTAAAAAGACCCCGAGCAGCCTGCTTTGAGCAGGGGTTTGGACTAGATGATCCCCAGAGGTCCCTGACAACCTCAGCTATGCTGTGATACTGTGATATTTTATGCATTAATATTTTTTCTGCTGTACTTTGCAAGGAGTATTTGGAACGTGGTAGCAAATTCTTGCTGTGCTGCACTGGAAAATATACTCAATCTGACTAAACAGTCATTATTTTATTGATGATCTACATCTATCATTATGTCAAGAGCAAGAGAAGAGCACAAAACAAGTGCAAGAAAGATTAATGACAGAGCTTGTTAGAAAGCTCCTCCTTTATCTTGTATGGAAGACTCTTACACAAGTAGCAGCATTTGTGGTAGATCTGCATGCCAAAAAGAGGTTGGGTGTACAACAGCAGAGGTGATTTTGTGGCAAGGAAGATGTGCTGTGTAGGGCAGAGAATGTGGCATTACAGTAGGGAAACACGTCAACCTGAGGGACACGTGTTGAGCTAGAGAGGCTGCTGTAGCATGTCTGAAGCTTTGCTGGGAATAATGGACAATACATTTCTGCTCTCAGAAATTCTTGGATCGAAAATTAGGGCTTTTTTATTACACTTCATCCTGAGAGATGAAGAGAACTTGATCACAGGAAGAACAGTCAGTTGAAAAGGATCTTTATTCTAGTTGCGCAAAACAAATTGAGTCAAGTCCTGGTATTTTTGGTGCTGTGAAATGTCAGATTTCACAAATTTGAGAACTGGCTGGAAGAATTTAATCAAAAAAATATGACTTATGCTGGTGAACTATCTAATACTGTTCAAAACAGCTACAGACCAGAAGTGAAACTATACTAATTGGAAAAAAAACAAACCCAAGACCTAACAAACAGCACAATTGAAAACAAACTCCCCAAATTTTTAAAACTAACTCAGCTTCAAGCATGTCTCTTTTCTTCTCACTGGCAAGTGGAAGGTGATAGCAATTAATGTAAGTTGAAATCAAGAAAATAGGTGTAGATAATAGGTATAGTTAAGAAAAAAAGATATATGCTTAGCATAACTGAGGGCAGTAGGAAATTACTTTGCATATATAGCAAGAAGACACAACCTAGTAAGAAAGGTAATGATCCTATACTAGGTAGAGAAGCTGTAAGTATCAAGAATTAGCTGAAAAGGGAAAAGTGCTGAACAAATATTCTGCTTTATGTTTGTGGAAAAGCGAGATATATTCAATCCAATAATGAAATAGCCCTCATTCACAGCAGCTAAAGAGAGTGTTAAACAATAGCTATTGAAGTTAGGTGTTTTACAGTCGAGACTTCAGCTTAAGTTCCATCTACGATTTTTTAAAGAGCTGGTCTATGAGTACTGTGGAATATTAAACCTGATATTTTAATAAATCCTTTAAAACTGGGAAGATTCCAAAATACAGCAAGAAGCTAACTTTGTGCCAGTACTTTAAAAGGCTAAGTGGCATAACATGAATAATTATAAGTCTGACATCAATCAGTGGAGAATATTGCATAGCATACAAGGGGCTGACTAATAATTATTATTTTTAAGTATTAATTATCTTTAATATTATTCATAATTCAGCCCCATGTTAGCTAATAAATTTAAATGGGTCAGTGAAAGTAAAGCTGATATGTGTGTTTATTGATTTAATCAAACTGAATATAATTTTTTTAAGTATTATAATTAGGTTTACAGAGATATTGATGTGAAGGTAAGAAACTCTTAAGAACATTTGATTTGGCTTCATATGTCGACCTGGTTTCATCATCTGAATTATGCAAAATCAAGGTTAGATTTGTTACCATCTGTAAGTACCAGCAGTTAATAGACTAACTATAGTCATGCCTCGTGACTGAATATTGAAGCCAAATAAATTCAGGTTAGAAATAAGGTACATATGTTTGTGGGAAACAAGGTCATGGAAAAAATTCTCCATCCTGGATGTTTTTAAAGGAAAATCTAATATAACTAGTTTGGGCAGTAAATGTGGAAAGTAAGGAGGAGCACAGAAGTAGCAGAAGCAGCGATGGGGAGTTAGTTCCCCCTGCTTGCCAGTCTGCACGCACAGGCAACATGTATTCTTTCTCCTCTTTCCCCATTTTCTTCTCACATTATTCCCCTAACTTTGCAGCCAAAGCCTTTCTGAGCCATATGGCCCTACTGCAGAGGCACACACGCTGCAGCTCTGGAGCAGTGGCAGGTTCTGAGCTTGGCAGTGAGCACTGCTCAGCCTGAGTTTTGTAAAACGTGAGAAAGGATCATCACAAAGGCCCTTCTGGATTCTAGGAGTCATTTTTAGGTACTTTGGAGCTGTTCATCAAAAGACAGATCTCCTGTCCATCATATCAAACCTAGACAAGATGGCCCAGTCCCGGAAGAAACAGGGACTTAGGTCTGTGTTTTGGGCCAAGCCCCAAGAGTCACGTCACCTTCCTGTGTCCTCCTTGGCCCCCCCACCTCCATGCCAGAGGGACAAGGAATGGATGCCGAGTTCCTTTGGGGGCATGGGGTGGCCCTACACTATCCCAACAACCTTCCCTACCCAAATAGCTGCTCCCCATCCCCTGCAGTGGAAAACCCATAAATATGGTGGAAGCATCAAACCTGTGGGTCTGCAGGCAAATGATATCAAGTATTTTCTGTGTCAGGATGAAGTCAAAAGGATATATAATTTAATAACATTTTACTTTCTTTACACATTTTCAGTGCAGTACTCTGAAATCAAGTCCTGCAGTATCATTTTTCACAGAAATGGTTCCTGTAGCCTTTGCTAAGTGTTTGGGCAGTAGATGTGGAAAGCGAGGAGGAACACCAGAAGCAGCAGAGGCATTGTTAGGGTTATTATTAGACTTCTAACACGAACCAAGACAAAATGAATAAAATGCAGATAAATATATATATATTATATACTTAATATATACTAACTCACTTTGTTTAGGGAAAGCTGTAGGTCAACTGCAGCAAATTTAGATTAAAACAACAGAAATACTGGAGAGTCGAAGAGATACATGAGAAGAAATTTAAAAGTATGGCTAGGCAGTAGCTGAGTGTAGAAAATGGAAGCATGTCAGATTTGTAAACCCAGGGAAATGAATGAAATTATTTTCAAAGGTAATATATACTTATTAAAGAAAAATTTGGGCCAGGCTGCTCTTTCAAGGGAAATTGTGTCACCCTGATAAATCAGTACTCCAGTTGACAGTGAACTAAGAAGAGCTCTGTGTGAACATGCTGTGAACACTTCTCTGCTTATAAGGCAGAGGTGACCTAGAATCCATTCTCCCAGTCCTGCAAGTGAATGAGAGCTGACTTGTAACAGCCTTTAGGGGAGCACTCTCTAGATACTGCAGTTGGAACAGGAATATTCTGTGTTGTAAATGAGAGCACTTAGACTACAATTAGTGTCACCGAGTTTTACAATTTATTGCTGGTAGTATGAGGAATGGACTACAAGTTTGCAAATCCAAGAGGAGGCTTATAATTTCATACATGATTCTATTTCTTGTAGTGACCTTACTAAATCTTGCTAGTTTTGACCATGGAAAAAATGTGACTCTTCAGTTAATATGCACTGCAATCATGCAAGTTCCCTTTTCATTGCACAAGGGTCTGCTTTACATCTTTATTACCTATATCACTGGTTGTGATCTGATTGGAAGAAACATCCTGGATCAGTGACTAGCAGCATCATGTCACCCAGGGCCACATAATCATGTTTATCTCTGTGTTAGTGAACACCTTAATAGACAGTTTGCCCCTGCTATTCCAATAATGAACACTGTTCCAGGCTGTCAGCTCTTTGATGACTGGGAAACAGATGCAGGAAATTTGTATGTATAGTTTTGCCTTGTGGTCAGGGAATACCTAACTTGTTTTTCTTTTTTGTGCTCTGGAATCTTGATTTTGTGTGTAACCTTGCTGAGATTTAGGAATAGTATTCTTCAACTTAGTACTCCCACTAAAACCATGCACCACTCCCCCTCCCCCCTCCAATTGGAGGCATAAAAGGCAAAGATCAGGGGTTGAGATAAGAACAATTTACTGGATACAGCAATGAGATAAGAAAACAAACAGGAACAGCAACATTAATAACAAAAGGTATAAGAAAAGAAATTATTCACATGGAAAACTTCCCCAGTAGACAATACTACAACTCTCTCTGCCATGTTTTGTCCACCAGAAGGAACCCCTTCTTCCCAGAAGAGGGTCCCTTTACCCCAACCCCAGCAATGATGTGAGGTGGTGCAGAATAACATCTGTACCCTAGCTGTGCCCCCTCACAGATACTGCAAAAAATTAACCCTGTCCTGGCTGTGATCAGGACAAACTTGCACCTCAGTTTTAGTGTATCAGTTTCAAAATTTACTGTTTTCCTGAAAAATATCACTCTGGCAAATCTGGGGAGGTGTGTCCACTGTTTGCAGAGGGAACATGCTTCTCTTACACCTTGCACTAGAATCAGCATTGTCAATAATGGCAGTGAAAGCCCCAGTCAAAGTTTAGGTCTCTTCCTCTCTGCCTCAGTTCTTTCCATGCAGAATACTTTGTCAGTTGTCATAGAGAAGCAAATGATATTCTTCAGAATGTTTTTCATTCATCCATAAGTCTGGTACTGTATTTCACTATTATTATTCTACAAAAATATAACGATGTAAATACCCCAAACTATAGCCAAAGACTGCAGAAAACCAAAGGTGGATCCAGCTGAGCATAAAATACCTGAAGGCACTGTGGAGGAGAGACAGACTAATGGAAAGGAGGGACAGGCAGCTTTTGGAAGAACCAACTCTTAGTGGACCAGTGGCTCCAGGAAGCCTTAGTCAAACTTGTGTTTATATCGGTTGCCCATGTGTATAGCCTGATTTATGAACCAGCATTTTTTGACTGTCAGGTTATATATCTGAACAAATTCATAGTCTGTATTCTTTTCCCTTTTTTCCCTGCTTTACTGAGTAGTCCAATTGAAATGAAACTTTGGGAGAGATTTACCCAATTCACAAAACACAGTGTCTTGCAAGTAGTCTTTAAATCACTTCAAGCTCCCTGAACAGTGTGGGGTTGGTCTCCTAGAGATGTGTTGAACCTGAAACAAAAGCTTTATAAAATCCAAGGAAGGGAATATAGGAATCTTTTTTTTCTCAACAAAACCCCACATGAGTTTGAAGGGCACCAAATAAACAATTTTTTTGAATGTTCATTGTCTCTGTCAGAACTGTTGTCTGGTCTGTAACAGACAATGGTTATCCCATAGCACAGTAGTACTTCATCTCCAAGAGTACTTATGGAGCAATAGGAAACATGAGTATTCTGTATTTGGACTTAGATTTCCTGGTTAAACACAGTATATGGATGGGAAGTGCTGAGAACGGTGTCACATCTGTGTTACTTGTCTTTAAAGAGGCACCAAGTACCACAGGTACAAAGTGCCTTCTCACTATGCAAGGCAGTCACCCTAGGATGAGGTATAGGATCTTTAGCTGGCAACTATTTAGAACCAGAAAAGACTGCACTTAATTGCAAACATTGAATTTTAGGGTTAGTTCTGACTATGGCTTCCAGACCTCAGAAAAATGCAAGTATTGAATAGTATCTGTCCTGGAGGTTCATCAGCACAGAAGCGATATCCAAAAATACTCCCCACAGAAATATTCCCTCCCCTTCTATCGTCCTAAAATGAAGGAGTCTAACTATAGCAGATTGCACAGCATGAGGCACCTTGTGCATGAAAAATTACACAATTATGAATGTTTGGATTAGTTTATATGATTGACTGATCATCCTTAAGTACTTTATAACGTAACCATTCCGCAAATTAGGCTGATGTAATGTATCCCTATCAACAAGTAATTTCCTGTATGTTTGTTTGCAGTGTTCTCTAGCAACTGCATTAAGTTTGTTAATGGGATGTGGTGAGAACATCATGATTCCACTCACTCTTTATTTCATAGGTTGGTGAGACCAGATGCAAAAAAGTTTGCACTTCGAAATCTGATCTGAGATCCAATGATTTCAGCATCGTTGGAAGCTTGCCAAGAGATTTTGAATTATCAAATTATGACTGTTATGGGAAGCCCATTGAAGTCAACAATGGGCTCGGGAAATCTCAAGCCAAGAACAACAAGAAGCCTCCTCCTCCCAAGCCTGTCATTCCATCAGCTGCAAAGAGAATCGATCTTTATGCAAGAGCACTGTTCCCTTTTTGCTTCTTGTTCTTCAATGTCATATACTGGTCCATATATTTATGATAAATCTTTTATTTATTTTTTTCATATGTATAAAATATAACCCATTTCATTATCCCTTCCCAGTCATGAAGGCCGCTGTGTGAAATTATTTGCATTTGCAAAGCAATATGTTGCATCTTGATGCCGTGCGATTGTACTGAACATATGGCATCTGAAATTTGAATGAAAGCATGACACTGCAATGTCTGTGCTCCGACCAACGTTGTATATAAATGTACAGCACACATCCTGCTTTAGGAATATATATGAAGGACAATGCATACTACATTATAAAGCTGAATAACGCTCTTCTGTTATTAGTAACATACAGAAATTTAAAGTGTTTCTGACAATGAAACTGATGTGCACGTTGAGTATTATTAAAATCAGTATTCTAGTATATGTAGTATTTAACAGCTTTTCTGCTGACTTGCAGAGGGAAAAAAACACCCACCAAATATGTTGTTCTTGTATAATTTTAGATGGCACTGTTGAAGAAAAAGCTAAGATGTAATTCATATAACTTAGACTTTGTAAGTAAAGGCAGCATCAAATAAGCAGATCTTGTCTGTGTGGAAAAATAAAGATCAGAGAACTACTAATTTTGTAAAATCAGCTCATTTAGGAAAAAAACCCCAACGATTGTGTCCATGAAGCAGGCACACTT
This sequence comes from Platyrinchus mystaceus, assembly GCA_035041135.1. NCBI lineage: Eukaryota > Metazoa > Chordata > Aves > Passeriformes > Tyrannidae > Platyrinchus > Platyrinchus mystaceus. Next base: position 31,351,448 of record JAWWLV010000144.1, read on the forward strand.
AAGTGCGTGAGAATATGCTGACAATAAAACATTGGGCCAAATATTGACTGCTGTTTCTTTAGGCACAAACTAGATACAATATGCCAAAAACAAACAAACAAGCCACTTTCTAGACTAAAGATATCAGGAGGTTTAGAGAGGAATCACAAGATGCAGTTCAGCATCAAGTTTGTTATACATTTTTACATTACATTTACATTACTTTGTCATTCTGTAGCACCTGACAAGTCTGTAAGTCACATTTTTTTGTTGTTGCATCGGGCACATCTTACTTGACTTATTTTGTTTATCCCCTTGAAAGCTTTCATTTTAAACAAACCAGTTGTCAAAAATGAAATCCCATTTTCACCATTAATTATACCTTTTTTGTGTGTGTGCTAGCTGACACGTAGCCACTAGTAGGAGTGAAAGCGTGTCCAAAGGTCTAAGGGGCTAAGACTCTTAAATATATCATGAGCCTCCTGTGGATGCCAGAGTACATCCATGATAAGGGCAAGTCATGAGATAAAATGCAGCCTAAAGGAAGCTGCATGTATGTAGGCATCTGAGTAGCGTGTGTTCTCTCAGAACACACAGGGACTTGGCCTCGGCCCATGAGAGTGTGCAGAGAATAATATGTCTCTGCTTGTAAAGCTGGGGCAGCACAGCCAGTTACAACATGTGTACATGTTGCTAGTTACAATATGAAAATAAGGCAGTTCTCACTAACTTCACAAGTCATAAGAGGAAATATGAGTTATTGGCACCTCATGGGCTCAGAAGGGACTGATTTAAATACATGAGACCTTCCATAGCATGGAAACAGAAACAGCCCCACTTGTTGCACTACATTTCTGGCATGTCCAGGATGTGTTGAGCCAATGCAGGCCACCATAATCGGACTGTTGCATCACTTGGGTGTTGCTCACCATGAGAATGTTGTCCACATGCGGTTAGCCTGCACAACCAAAAGGTCAAAAGTGGGAATATAAGAAGAGCAATGGCATGCCACACCAGCTTCGCTTGGACATCTGGCAGCCCTGCATGTGCCCAGGGCCTCTTCTAACCACTGCCACTTTGTGATCCACAGGCTGGTTGCAACTTTTCATGTTTGGGTTGAAGAGATCTGCTCCTCAGACTATGGTCACATGTTTTTCACCAGCTTCCTGGCCACTTTCTCATGAGGGTTTCAGGGAGCCGCTCTACCAAGTGCCCACAGTTTGTCCTTTGGATTTCTTTCTGATCCAAGGAAATGGAAGAAAAATCCCAGCTGCTACTGAGATGTCTTCAACCAGGGCTGAGGGAAGGGATATCTTAAAGGTCTGATTTAAGATTTTAATAATTCTTTTGGTTGAAAGTAATTGCAGAATTGTCAGAGACTCCTAAGAAGCAATAAGGAAAAGTATAAGAGAGGAAGGAAGGGGGAGGGAACTTTTATACGTACAGAGTGCTATATTTATAGACATTATTTATTCTCATACTTGTATTTTTTCTTACAGTACTGGAAGGCAAGAAAATAATTACCCTGTGTTGGAAATTATATGAATTTTGGAAGATAATTTTCTTGTTGGAACTCTTATTAAATGATTTATCTGTAATTAGTGTCCACATTCTATCTGTAATATCTCAATTATAGATTTTATTGTTAAATTAATCTTTGTTCCTTCTTGCTTTCCTGCTTACTTGATGGCTTTTGTGTTTTATCATAAAACATTTAATCAATAATACACTGTAATTGCTTTCCAACTCACACAAAGGGAAGAAAAAAGAATGCATATTGTTCAGATAAAAGTTTTTTGTTCATTATAGCACTAAAACTAAGGCCAGAAGCAAAGTTTAACAGCAAATTTGAAACTAAATTTAAAATGAACCAGTATCAGCTATAAAGTATTAATTTTCTTTTTCCTTACACTAGATAATATTGCAGTATTTGTATTACCTTGGAATATAAAATCTTGTCCTACTGAGCAGTAATAATTGATTTACTTTATTTTTCTTCTTTCCACTAAAGGTCATTGAAAGTTTTGCATGCCATCTTACATTATGGTCCTCCAGCACCCTCTAGTTGTAAAATTCTGCCTGTTGACTGATTTCAAGAATGTGGTGCAAATATAAAACTGTACAGGCAATATAGGATCTCGATTGTGATGATATGAAAGGAAAAAAACCTGCTATTAAATTAAAAATAAATGGACATTAAATCAATGTACAGCTATAGAAACTTGCAGGGCAGTATGAATTTAAAACTTTAGAAATTAAGACATTCAAGTAGTAGCAAAGATGAAGTTCATGAAGTACACACTAGTAACTAGATTAACCAGTCATGATGTCTGAACAAACCGCATGACAGCAAAATCTGTTTTTGAGGAAGAGACCATCTGTGTTTCAGCTGACATTTACTTTAAGTTCTGCTGTTTAGTGGTAGGAGAGTTACAAATTTTTATTCTACCCTTAACATAAACCTCGGTATTTTCTTGGCTCTTAAGCATTGAAGGGTAGTGTCCAAATAGTTTGTTCCTTTCATTCATAGTGTCATTGCCCTTTAGTTATCTTTCTACATTTTTCAGGATTTTAGGACACATTCAAACACTGCATCAGGAATTTCCATGGAAATTGATTAATTAATTTCTTAACTGCATCCACAAATTTAAGGTAGACAATAGGTAAGAATGTGATTTGAAAAGTATATCTGCTGCTGTGTGTTAATTCCCTGTAATCCATACCTCATGTTTGACATCCTGTTTTAGGAGCGGCTCTTTAGTGGGTAATGGCACCTCCTCTTTTTTTCAGTTAATTCTGGCTGAGGTGGCGTATGTGAGCAGTCTGTCTCTTGAGTGAGGAAAGGAGTTTATTTTTGTAAGTGCAGTGTACAGAAGATTGACCACTTGGAGACAATGCCAAGCAGCTTTCATTCTTCAAAGTCTTCAAATTAATTTGGACTTGGTAACAGGGTAAAGAGAGTGTCTTTAGCACCCTATTACCTATTAAAGAGAAAGTAGCAACACTGCCTTCTGGAGCAGTGCCAATGGGCATGACCACAGTGATTGATCTGGCTCTATAATCATTTAAAGGAAATGCACTTACAAGTAATCTTTATTTAAAATTATTTTACTCTGTAGAGAGACAATACCTTACTTAAGCAGTCTGTTATAGCTGTTAAGGGAATCTATTAAGAGACGTTATAATACAGGTCTCTTCTTCAATTGAAGCAGCTTATTGTTATGGTTACTGAGTGACCTGCGATAAGGATATTTATAGAATAGGTAGCATTAAATTATTTATTTCCAAGGGAGTGCAACCTGAATATATGCAGTGCCAAGTGATTTTTCTGGCTATTGAGATATCGTAATGCTGCAATGAGTACAAATGAGGTGTGTAGGAGATAAGGGAATGATAGGACACTGTTACTTGATGCTCTGGTATACTAATTCCGGGATTACAGAAGATAATGTGGAAAGAAATTCAGATACAAAGAGATTGAATAACAGTTTTGTTTGTGTCTACAATTTAATTTGTGTCTAAAAATTTGTTTTGTGTATAAATGAGTTACCTTCTTTTTATGTAACTATAAAGAATTAATTATAAAAAAGGGGAAATTAAGCTCATCTTTGGTGCCCAAAAGATACAGAAACTAAGTCTTTTCCTATGAAGCTCTGCACTTCAGTAAACAGTGGAATATACAGAAAAAAATGTGCAGTTTTAAGGACATAAATTTCTCATCATTGTGATTTTATCTACACCATTGTATCAAATCAATCACGAGCAATCTGGGCTGCTTGCAGCACTCCTTTGTATTCTGACTTATTTGAGAAAGGTGCCTACTGCTCTACTCTGCCTTGCACCTGTCCTCCTTCCACCAGTAGGAATGGTGTTGGCAGACATTTAAAGTAAAGATTACCTGGCTATTTTGAAATCTTTCTTAAAGCCCTTCATTGCTATGAGTATGTCTGTGCTGCAGTCACTGAAATGCCCACAGCTAACGCAGGCCTATCCAAATTAGCCTTAAACTAGATGTTTTGGGGAGAGCTGGAAACATCACCATGGTGACGGTGAGCTCTGGCTGGGAAGCCTACCTGCTGGCTAGGACAGGAAAAAATATGCTTGGTGTTAACCCCCACTAAGCTTTGTGCTGCCTTGGCTGTTACGCTCAAACGGTTGGTTTAAAGTTAGCTGGTGTGGGTGTTTATCAGCCCATGCCTGTGAAATGTAGGTGTATGCCAGATGACGCACCGTGTGCTAGGACAGAGTTGATTCTTCCCACGGGTGATGTGAAAGATGCCACTGTAAAATATTCTCTCCGTGGGTCTTGATGACGTACGGGATTTCTGACAAGTTTAATTTTGTGTACTGACAGGAGCATTCACTGGCAGTGGCAAAAAAATGCCAGTTTATTTTCCTGAACTAAGGCACACATGAATGAATGAGTTGGATTCACCCACCTGAGCATGAAGGAGGTCACCTCCTGAGCCTAGGTCATAAGACTATCCCTTTTACAAGCTATTCTGTTTAAAGTCTGTAACTCTAATAGAGGATATTAGATCACAATTTTTTGAATGAATAATGAGGCTAAAGAAACTAGTGAGATTTAATAAGAGTAAGACTGTATAAGTCTTTTTTGGCTTCCAGATGCCCATGGATGTCAACCCTGATCTGAAGAGTAAATCCCTTACTCTTCAGCATGGGGTTTCTCAACATGTCAGATTCTGGAGAACAGCAACCACTGACTCCCTGATAAGAGGGGATGTGTTTGAAGAGCCTTCAGGTTTGTTAATCAACTCATCTTTGGAGTATTGAGATAAATCTACAAAGTCTGCCTGGCACCATCAGCTGTCACGCGGAGACAGCAGATGCATTAAGCACATGTCTTTTAGTACAAGAAAATTAATGGTCTTTCCTCTGACTGCATAAAGGGTAAGATTTACAGTGATAGAGACCAACCAGTAAGACAACGTGGGTTACTAAGGATTTCTATCCCACCAGGCAGTTGCTTAGGCCACATATGGTACTTTGAAACAAAGAAGTATGGGGACTATGGAATTCAAAGGATAACGTATTGCATAACTTTTCCACTGGATGAGTTCTTGAGGCTGTGGCAGTGGATAGTGTGGAGTTTTTCATATATATCTGTGTAGGTCTGTTTCTTTCTAAGAATATTCACAGTGGGAGTCATTTTTCACTTGAGGAAGCAAACTCAAGGTTTTTGGGGCCAAGAAACCCTCCTGAGTATAGCAGGTCAAGTTGTACCATTGTGCCCTGCAAAAACCTTTCAACTCAGAGGAAACCTCTAGCACCATAAATTGCAAGAAAAACCTCTGCTGAAACTGAGACTGCTGCTGAGAGGAAAAGCTGTGTGTAGGCAGCCCCTGTGCTTCCACCTTCTTTCACTGTAGCATACATCATGATAATCAACAGCACTGTGTAGCTTTTCTGTTCTGCGAAGCACTCCTTTTATCAAGCTTGAGTGATTCCCTTGGCAAAAACTTCAGCCATCTTACCGTTCATCTCCTTACAGTCAGAGCAAAGATTGTGTCAGTGACTCTAACAGCGTTCATGAAGGCAAGCCCGTGCTGATGTTCAAGAACAGAGAAACAGTAATATATGAGAAGACCTGGGATCCCCTTGTTTCTCAAATTTTAGCATTATCTGTGTTATGCCATTTCTGTCCCTATAACTCAGAGTATCGTGATATTTGGATAACATCTCATTACATGCATTATATTTTTGAGTTAAGTGTATTGAATCATGAATTTCCTGTCAAAAGCAGAATACAAAAAAAAAAAAAAAGTAGTCCATGTGACATTTTTTAAAATGTTGATTTCCTCTATTAACCTTAAAACTTGCATTTGACCCAGAGGCTAGGGAAATAATGTTTCTCAGTGTTTAATAAGCCTTACATTGTCATAACAAATTTATCAGTGTCTCAGGCAGATTCGTTCTTCCAGATTAATTTATTTGTTTCTTTGACTCCCAAAGGCCAGCTCACTGGAAAACATTAATTTGAATACTGGCTATTTCAAAGGCATAATACTGACAGGAACTGACTGTAAAGACTAATGTTTTTGACCAATACCACTCCAGCATCAGCTTCTGCTTTTGACAAAGCCTGTCTTGCTACCTGCTCCTGCTTCTGACAAATCCTGTTTTGCCTCAGGCTACTGGAGGGTGTAAAATCTTTGTAGGCTTTTTAAAATATCTGTCTGATTGTGTCAGATTCTGAGGCAGCCTTGCTCCCATTATCCTTCTGGATGTGCTTCAGGACCAGTCTATTACAGAAGCAATCTTTTCTCGAGCAAGTACAAATGATATACAGCATCCACCGTGAGCTATCATCTACTTTGTGGAATTAAACTTTCGTCTTTATTTAGTAATTCTTCATATTTTCTAGTTGGTTGTTTCCCCGGGGTGAAAATTTCTTAAATAAATAAATAAATTTCTTAAGAGAATAAACAAATGTGCATAATGACAGGAGAGAATCGCATCGACCTTGCATGTTTTCTCTGGACTTAAAGGTCTTGCCTTGCTGTGGTCTTAAAGCCAAGAAGGTTTCAGAGGATCTGCTGAAGTTATGATGGCTGCCCTACAGAAGCCTGAACAAGGACAAGAGCCCCTCTCCTCATAGGACCTGCCCTGTACACCTGTATTCAGTGCAAACTGGCCAGAGGAGAACACAGCTAGGTTTCCCAAATCCTTTGCCTTTGCAATAATGTGTTCATCACATTCACCACTTGATGAGTTTTTTTGCAACAGAGAGGCACTTTCTTTAGAAAAATTAGAGCAATGATGCCATAGTAATATTCCCAGACACTACAATTTCAGGGGGGGGACCCCTGGTGGTCTAGCGGTTAAGATGCTGCGCTCTCAGCGCCAAGGTCGCAGGTTCAATTCCCGATCCTGCT
>JAWWLV010000144.1:31358422-31369364 GCA_035041135.1 Platyrinchus mystaceus
AAAATCCATTGCGCAGGCTTGAAAGGTAAAAAGACCTTTCCCAAATCTTCGTTCGCGAAGACTGGCCACGTACGTACAATTTCAGGGGAGCATTTTACACCACTACTGTAGAATATTGAATGTTATGAATTTTACCATGGGAGGTTTTAAACAGCAAGGGCATATCCAAGCTGGCAGCACTTTATTATCTGTTACCCATAAGCACGGCTTTATTGCTTTATTTGTTATATTCTTCCATAGTCTTCCTATTTCAGGAAAAGCATTTTAAAATGGGAATTTTTCTAAGCATATCACAGCATATTGTGGTTTACTCTATTTTTTTTCCACAGGAACATAAGGAAGAGATACTGTGTTTTACATTACAGTGCTCTTGCAGAAAGTTTGCTAGTGTCTGTGAAGAAAGTCTTGATGAAATTAAATAGGAAAAAAATTTCATGGAGAGTGCAAATGAAACAGCTAGGAATAAACCCATTTATGCAAGCCTCATGCTGAGAGTCTGATGAGCTTTGACAATTGGAATAAATTATTTTGTCTGAAAGGAGATTCCAGGATAACATTGAATCTCTGAACAGTTTTCATTTCTTATCTGAAAAGAAAAACAAAGCTTTACAGAAAAGACCAGGTAGTCTTGTCCATACTGACGTCATATCTGCACACGGCCATCATGCTCTCCTGTAATATGGTCTTCCTGCCAGTTCATGATGCCAGAATTCAGTTAATGGAATTATTTCTTCTCTGACCAAGCAGTAAGAGAACTGCTGTTGTCTGACTGCGCACAGGGCACGGCTGAGGGCACAGCTCCGTTTGCAGCCCAAGTCCAAACCCAAACATCATGGATAAGTGATGGTCTGTAGCTAAACACAGTGCCCAGTAAGTAGAGGCAAGTGTCTCTTCCTCAGATCTCCAGTAAAAGTTTGGCAGATTATTTCCTCTATTTTGTTATGTTCCTCTGGACCTAGTGACAGAAGACAATAAGGTGGCTTTCTGTTGCTCCAAGTATCTTTTGTTTAGATTGGATGTGGCTGGGGCAAAAAATTATCTGTTTCTATATGTTGTACAGTGCCTTAAGGCACTACTTTAATGCACACAAATAGTAATAAATAGTCATTATTAATCATAGATTCTGTGACATACAGTAGTGATATCTGTGGCTTCTCCCAGACTTAATATTTCTGAAAGTAGTGTGGCTCTGATTTCAAGTGCCTGATATTCCCCCTCGTTTACACAGGCTTTACACAATATTTTTTTCTGATTTACTGTCAGAGGAGAATCGAACCCATGTGCATGTACACATTCTTTCCTTTAATATGGCTTCTTTCTGATAGCTAAAGAAGATGTTTAAAATAACCTCACAGTTCCTTGCTTGCATCCAAATTCCATAGAAGATTCTACAGAGTAACAAAGGAAGAAGTTGTAGCATTTAAAATGATGCATTTATTCATTTATAATTTAATTTACATAAGCATAAATATCTATATTTAATAAAATAGCATTCTTAGGAATAAACCTTCATGTAAACAGCATGTCAGGATTTAAAGGATTACCAGTATTTTCCCCTTCTATTGTTACTTTTGTTTAGTTTGGCAAGTATTTGCAAAGTACCTCCATATCATACCATGTATTTTTTCAGTTTCCTGTAAAATAAATCATCCCCTGCCATGACACAGAGTGAGCTCTGTGGGCCGTGGGATAATAAATCACATGCAGGAGTAGCTCCTTCAATTGCAAATTCAGAACAAGTGTTGTTACATTTAATGTACAACAATGTACTCTTTTTTAAAGAAAAAGGATGATTATTTTGTATCTAATATTTTATTAGATTGGTAATGTGAGTAATTATAGTAATTAATCAATATGTTGTTAATTACTACTAAATAAATTAATAAAAGGGATACAGAATAATATGGATACGTTTCTGGGGTTTGTTAGCTAAATCCTTGAGGTGGGAAGTTCCTGTAGGCACAACAGCAGTGTAGATAGAATCACCTGGGGACTGTTTTATACACAGGAAGTTGAAAGCAAGTGCCACACGTGTCTGACTCACAGATTGCTTACTGCTGGGTTGTCTTTCATGGCTGACATTCAAAAGGAAAGCAGTGGAAGCCTATGAAGGGTGGTATTTTCAATCCATTTAGCTTCACTGTCATTTCATGGGATATTACTGTAATTGATTATCCATATGTATCACACAACCATTTGTCAATAACACCAAATTGTCTGTTCTTCTAATGAGGCACTGAATTGAGATGAGCTATAATTAATAAAATTATAAAATAATCAGATGATGAATGCAGAAAATTCCACTCTGAAGCGAAACATTAATTCTACAGACTATTTATGTGCAGTGCTGCAAGAAGCAAGGAAAGAAGCAATATTGCAATCTGTGATCTTGTTCAGCAGTAGTGCTTGGAGTGGTGGTGAAATCTGTGATTTTCCTTAACTGCCTCAAATAACTGAACTCTTCCTGCTGTGAAGAAAATCTGAAGAATATATTGCTACTATTCTGGTATTAAAACACCAGTAAGAACTCGATGATTCTAGATACACGTTTGAGGCAAGAAGTTTCTGATCTCTTTATGTTTCCCTAGCTTTTCCAAAAGGAAGTCCTGCGCGTTTTGGGTAAGCTCATTTCATTGCTTTTGACGTTTATGTGCTACAGCTGACCAACCTCTAAAATTAAGGTTCTATTTTGTTAGTACTACGAAAACCACGGGGAGCCAGAAGAATACAGGCAAATATTGGTGAGGATTCTCCTGCAGAAAATGCCTTTCAGTGCTCTTATTTATGTCAGGTACCATCAGCAAAGACTTTTTAATAATTTTAGTTATGGAAAGTGAATTCATTAGATCACAACAGAATATCTGCTTGATTTAACAGAAAAGCATTAATGCTCTATGCACAGTAGCTACAGCTGGTACTGACGGGTCAGGTACAACCAGGATTTGGGAGAGATGATGTATCCTTGTCATTGGCACACATATTCCCCGCTGTGCCATAAATCCTCTCTCTGTGTTATCCTTTGTAGCTAGTTGACACTTCGGAAAGTGATGTTTCCAAGTTCAAGGTTAGGTTGTTGCTGTGTGCTCTTAACTATGATTTTTGAACTGCCCCGGAGACCGCAACAGCTCATCTCTTTCTTTTTTAGCCCTTGATGTATTCATTCACTGTTCTGTGTATGTGGCCCTGTAGTGGAAGGAAACCAGAAATTTAAAATTGCTCAGAACCCAGCTACCTGTGCATATCACCTCCATGCGTGCATTTTATTAAGGGCAATGCAATTAGAAAGGAACAAAGTCAGTCTCAGGTTAAATGGAAACTCCAAAGACTGCCAATAATGGCTAGCAGTTAATCTGTATAAGATAACTTTCCAATACAACACAAATGAAGTTTCAGTAAAGATAAACAGTGTCATTTTGATTGTCTTTAATGTCACAAATATAAGCCGGAACTTTTCTACTATAAAGTCTGATAATAAACCCTATATTTATACAGTTTATAATTATATAATTATACAGTTAGAATAATGCTATTTCCTGCACATTTACTATGAAGAAGATGTATTTCTAGTCCAAAGTATGTAATTAAGGGCCTCGTAAGGATTGCTTACTTTTATCTTAAATTTCTGGTTTGCTTTTTTTTCCTTCTGTAAAAGCTTGCCATTAACACAACCCTATTGCAGCTAATCTCTGGGAAGATATACCAATGCAGAGGTGAAAGTAAAAATAACTTTGCTGTGAACTAGTTCTGGGACTGAACCACTGAAGTGGTTTTTCAGAACTAAAAATAAACTTCTGTTGAGCAGAACTCTGTACATTTCCATGATAACTCAAGCAAGCTGTTTCTTGACAAAATTCTTTTCTTAAAATAAAAATTATTGATGTCAAAGAGGTAAATGGTGATCCCAAATGAAATTTCTATTGTGGAAAAATCCTAATGATAAGGGAGCTGATGTTTCAAATCACAGCAGCCCTTTTAATCTTATATCCTATTTTGATTATATTTTTAAAAGTATAGTGTAAAATGCCTGCAGTGAGTAACTGGACAAAACGAACGCTTTCTATCTTTTGGATATTTCCTGAAAGAAGGAATTATTGTCTTGTCTCATGCAATTCTATCTGTTCCTTCAACTTACTTTTAATGCTGCTAGGTGCTTGAGCTCCATAGTATAATTTCTGCCACAATATGTCTCTTGCTAATTTTTGTCATAAAATACATTATTTTAACATTTGGAGATTTTTTTGAATTATTGGGGTTTTTTTTCTGAAAATTATAACAGGGACGACTTGACTTATCGATGTTTAAGCTCTTACTCACTGTATCTTAAATTTCACTCTATTTTCCCAGTGACGGAAGCCCTGACAAAATTATAAAACTAGAAAAGTGTTCTAAATAAAATGCACTGTAATAACATAACAATTTTTAAACTAAATCCATACCATGAACATGTTTCTTTTTAGAAGAAGGTTTGTGGGGCTTTTTTTTATTTTTAAAATGAAATTTTTAAAAATTAGGCTTTGCACAATTTGCTTATAAATTAGTTTATGTCCTAATTCTCAGTTACCTGTGGACACATTAAACCATGTTACATTGCCAGTTCAATGTGAATTGTCTGACTGCGACTAGTGGCATTGATACAAGTGGAAACTGATGCCTATATGCCTTCTGAGGTTGTTGTAAGGTTCAAAAGGGAAACACCCCTACAGAAGAAGAAAAATGGAGCTTTCATTTACTCTCTTGGTGACTGCAGTGAATTTTGTTCTACTTCACTGTGGAGGGAGCAGAAAAGCAGCCTGTTACTCTCATATATCTCCCTATGCTGACAGCTAGCCAAATTGCCTGTGCTCTACCAAGCGGCTTGGAACTGGGCTCCCAGCATCAAGGGATGGAGGGAGGTGACACACCACCCTCTCCCCCTCCCCTGTGTTGGCCTCTGATGGTTGTGGTCTCCAGGCCAAAAGCAGGATTAGCCCTGGCATTGTCATTGCAGCTTTCCTGCTTGTTCATAAAGCTCTTGGTCTCAAAGCCTTGTGCAAAGGATGTGAACAAAATTGTACAGAAACTGTTTCAGACAAGAAGTTAAGAAGGAGAGATTCAGTCCTGCACTGTGGAATGTTATGAGAAGCTGTCTTCCTTGGATTAAGGAGTTTGGTGGTTATTTCTGCTGTAGTGGAAAGCATCTTTGCAAATCTTATGTTAATACTATCCTGAATCCTGTTTGAGGTCATAAAACAAATTACAGTGTTGATTAGCATGCAAAACCACTGTCAGGACTTCCATTCTCAAAAGGAGTCCAGTGTTCATGAACTAATTTTAGATGTTGGGATACAAAAGGAAATCGAGTAGCTGATGCTCATCAGATTTGCAACAAGTTCAAATTTGGAAAAGATCAGCTGATTTCTCCATGTTTCTGAGGTAAATGGAGTAGGCATATATTTTATGAATAGTTTTTATATATGAATGAAACATTAAACCAAGAACGTGCCTTCTCCATGCTGAGAATGACCATTACACAGTCCATTTCCCATGGGCTGGTGTGATACATCTGGACACTCACTACAATAACAGAAACAACTTCCTACAATATTCTTAGAGTTAAGTGCAGCCATAAGGAATACGTGAGCAAGCATATACAAAGGTTTTACAATCACTGGCCCATATTAGCCTTGGTTTTCAATCCGTCTGCAATTTGTAGATCCAGAGCTGCTTCTCAGTGTCATTGCCTGGGATTCCAAAGATACAAGATCACCACATGGTGATGATTCCTGAGGGAAAAAAACCCCTGGTTTTCAGGAAATTCCTTCTGTGGTACAGAAAAAAGTTTCAAGTCACAAGTGAATAGAAATCAGAGAGTGAGTAACACTGAAAGTGTACCCCAGATATGTCAGTAGAGAACAGACTGTTAACATTCTTGTCAGCTTGTATTTGCCTTTTAACATTTCAGTGTGTTGTTTACGAATGCAGGGAAGTGAGGTGATTTGACAAGTACTGGCGACTTGACAGGTACCATACCTCAGCAGAGAACAGTCCACCAGTATATAAAATCCAATGTCTTCATCATCTCCAAAGGGCTTTTTATTCTGAATAATGAGCAATACATTTCTCGCAGGTGACAGAAAAGGTGCAAAGCTAAAGAGGAATTTCAGTGATTAAGAAATGACCTGAAAAATGGTTTTAAGGTTGATATTTCAAACATAGATGCTGGCATGGAAAAAAGGAATAAGAACAAGATGAGAATTAAAAACAACACTGGAGTCAAGGCTGGCATTACTTATGGAACAGATGGGAGAGGTGGCAGATGAAAAGAGAGAGGATCAAGGCTTACTATTATAGTCTAAAGCAAAAACCCAACACATTTGAATTAGCTGTGCTCCACAGGGGGAATTGGGAGGGTAAAATCAAAATAACTGTAGAGAAAAAGACATTTTGATGGCAATGCATTGGAAAACCAGATGGAAATCAGGCAAGGAAGGAGACAGCAAAGAAGAGAGGTAGCAGGTAGGCAGGGAAAAATAAGGACAGGGATAAGAAATGCATCCCTTGGGTCTGAGACAAAGCAATAGAAGTTTTTATATCATTGGAAGAAAAAAGGCGAGAATCATGGATTCAGCATGCATAGTCTAATCTGAAAGTGTTTCTTTTATCTTTTTTCAGAGGCTTAATAATGTAAGTTGCTATAATTTCAGTAGAAAAAAAATTGAAGTAATCTATAGCAGATTTTCCTCACAATAGTTAATTCAGCTTATACTTAAGTGATTTTATTGGCAAAATAAATATAACACTTCTTGCAAAAAGCAAGAATACAAGTAGCTCAAATAAATATAGTCAATCTCAAGTTGCTATAAATTTCTCACAATGGTTAGCTAAACTAGTAACAAACTGCACTGTCACAGCTACAGCTACACCGCAAAGAGAAGTGAAAGCTGTACGATTATTACTAATTATTTTACATTAATTGTACCACAGGGTTGTGATGTTGCTTTTTTCATCATCATAATCACATAATAGAAGGCAGCATAAGCTATTCCTTAGAGTGTGTCCTCGCCATGTATATGTACCATTAATGGGAACAGTACATGTTTGCTTATCAGAAGAGGAAGCAGAATGAGCATGGAAGATCAGGACGTACTTTTTATTTTTAAAAAGACTCTTGAGATCCAGAATGAACATATGGGACTATACGCTTTGAGAAAGACTTGGAACTTGGAACTTTCATTTGTGTTTCCTCTTGACTTACACCCACAAGTATTTGCAAAAAATCTGCAGATTTCAAAAATTTGAAGAAAACAATATTTTGAAGGTAGTATTTATTGATTGGCCATGAGTATTCATTCACTGCTACAGCATTTTTGCATTCTACAAAATCTATGCATTTTATGATCTTTTTATAATGAAAAAGATAATGAAAATAATTCTGAGTATAAACCCCAAGTATTGATAGCGTAAAAGTCCCAAAAGGCTCACTGTAACCATTCAGTTCGGCCAAGGGCCTTCTCAGAATCTAACTTTTTTCAACAAGGATTTTTAGAAAAGAGTCTGATTTTAACTGAGCATTTTTCAGAGTTGAGGAATTAATTATGCTGCTCAACACGTGACTGCATGGCCAATGACACATTACTAAAAGAGCAGAACAAAAGATAAACTTTAGTTCTAATCTGAATGTGATGAATATCAGCATTTAACAACTGAGATTTTTACTCCATCCATCTCCTCAAATGCTTTATATTACCAAAGTTACTTTTCGGAAGCATCTACTCCATGTCATCAAGCCACTCCTGAACTATCTTTTTGACAAGTATATGGAGTGATCGCTAAATATTTCTGAGCACAAGGCAAAAATTTCCAGTTCTTCAATCATTTCCAAGTTTCTTTTCATGTCTCATATGCACCTGCTCAAACATATGAACATTTAGTTGAACTGGCTGAGTGAGACAGTGTCACCGTCTCAACCAGGATTGTGCCAGGATGAAGTGCAGAGGAAATGTATTCTTGATAAATTCATACTTTACTTCTGACTAGCATGTATATCAACCTTATTAGCTTCCTCACCCACTTCTTAGCTTTCTCACTCTACCTTACGTTCGGAATATTGTCCATTGGAACCTGTTAAATCAAGTATAGCCGTGATTGAATCCTGCATTCTTTGTAAAAAATAGCAAACCTCTCCTGGAGTTCTATGGAATCATGATTAAGCACTTAGGCTTTTCAGGGCTCTGACATCTTATTATTTGATATCTGCCCTTCTGTCATCTGCCATTGTTTTCATTATTATTATACTGCTGTGTTCCTTTCAACAAGAGATTGATGCTTATTATTAACAGTCTCCGTTGATTCTTTGTTCAGATTCCAAACTAATGCATTTTATATGAGCTTCTATCATGGATTTAAAAGAATGCATATAAGAATATAATCTTCTGTTTTTAAATTACAATCCTTACTTACCTCTTGCTAGATTCTTTTCCCTTGTGCAAAAAGTATTGAATGTGATTCCCAGTAATGTAATCTGATTTTCTCATGCACAGTGTTAATGAGTATGTCTATTCTTAGTACACGGTCATAAATTACTATCACCTACAAATTTCTTTTTTCTCCTTTGCCTGGTTGCATCTTTTCAATTAGCATAGGATTGTTATAAAAAAAATAGAAAGTTGAATAAGGGCTTCTTTTATTGTTAGCATATTTTTCTATTATTAAATTCTGATTAAATTGCTTTCTTGCTGATTGACTAGCCCATGCTGTTGTTTTGCACTTACTCATATGAAATTGAGTAAATTTCTTTTTCTCTGGCACACCAACAGTAGAATATGGCCATATAGTTAGACTCTTTTTTCTACATGTTCTGACATGATGATACAAATTTGGAATACTACCTGCATATACATACTCATGCACACATTGTACATTATGTATACATATATGTGCTCACAATTCTGAAATGGAAAAATAAGCATTAGAAAATCAACAGCCAGGGCAATATCAGTTTGGATTGCCAGGGCAGCAGTTATAAACTCACCACAAATAGTTACAGAACCCCCAGCTGTAATTGGTAATTAATTTCTTACTTGGATCACTTTTATTGTACCTACCTGCTATGCTATGTTCTGTAGGTCTTTAACTTGAAAGTTGTAGCAAGGGCACTGTCATGAAAGAAATTGGGCTCAGGACCTTCATCTATAAACTGTTTGACTCAGGTAAGGTTGCTTATTATGTAGCACCCACTACAGTGAGATCCAAACTAAGTGTAACATTTACCTGTGCTTTAGTATAAACAATAAAAGCAGGTAAAACATGCATCATCAAGAATTATTCTTACTGTATCTGACAAAGGTCTTCATGCACATGTGGAATGGCATTGTTCTCTATGACACACACACACAAAAACCCCCCAAACAAACAAACAAACAAACAAAAAAACCACAACAAAATAAAAAAACCAATTCCCCAAACAACAGTTTAGAGATTTAAATGCTTTCCATAACCGTAAATATGATTACATAAAAATCCTTCTAGATCCCTCTAGATTTCATCTTTATATATTTTATATTTTCATTTATTATGCAGCTGTAATGTATATTAGCAAATATGATTTTTTGTTTATTATAACAAAATAAAATCTTGCAACTCAGATATTTGCTTCATTTTAACCACATTTTTTATACAGAAGAGGTTTCTTTAGACCTTGGCCAAAAAAAAAAAAAAGTATGATTTATCTGCACTACTGTTAAAGATTGGCAGTATTACTATAAAGTATTTATTAAAAGTAAATTCCTCTATATCTCATTTTCCAGGGCACAGTGAGGACTTCCTGAATGCAAGCTTTTCTCTGATAGCTTTATCTGTTGATTGACACAGTGACACTGTTTGCTCCTTTCACAGAATTGAACAGTAGGTTTTACCATGGAGCACCAAACTGGACTTTTGGGAGGGACCAGGCTGGGGGAGAGAGCAAGGAAGGGCAGTATCCACCCAGATAAGGCTATTGGAGCTATATGCTCATGATGTTAAAGTTCTCTCTTTTTTTCAGGCTCATCTCATGTTGTGGGAGAGAGAGAGAGAGAGAGAGAGAGAGAGAGAGAGAGATTTGATTACACAAATACAGACAGAAGCTAGTACAGAATTTCCTGGTGAAATGACTCAAAGGAAACAAAACTCATCATCAATTAGTGATGGGTAGAGGGCCTCAAAATGCCTACTTCCTATATGTTCAGGATATGTATTCATATCGACATCTGAATATCTGAAGCTTTGAGACCCTCCTCCTGGAAAGGAGAATTATGAAAATTTAATAATTAAGAAAAAAAGAAGAAAAGTGGAAAAAAAAGGAAATGCAATGCAAGATCAGTATCCTTTCCTACTAGGATATTTCCCATCTTTGTTAACAAAAAATAAATTAATTAAAATATGCTACCAGATGATAATTTAATAGCAAATTCATTGTCATGGTCGCAGTAATGCTACACTGCCTATTCTTCTATAAGATGTGTGTGTGTGTGTGTGTGTGTGTGTGCTGCACAGCGACAGACTTCGTGCCAAACTGAGAAATGTTAAATTTAGCTTTCAGTAAATAGCATGTCTAGCTAATACAGCTGGAACCCATCTTGGAAAAGAAAAAAAAAAATAAAAACCACAAATCCCCGTTATGCATGAAAATGAAATAGCTGAATAGCTTTAACCCTTCCTGCACTACTGTGGTTTGGGTTCAGTAGCTACATATATATATGTATAGATATAGATATATAGATATGGATTAGATCGATATAGATATCTGTGCTTTTCAAGTGTATTTGGAAGGAGAGTACATCCTGGGGAAGGCTGTGAAATAACAACTAATCAACCCGAGCGATCCGAGCCCGCTGTCCGCGGTGCTGAAGGTTGGCGGCCGCGCGCCGCGGGCGCGCGCAGGGGCGGGACGCGGCGGCAGCGGAGGCGCGGCGGGCGCGCTCCC
>JAWWLV010000144.1:31378162-31435050 GCA_035041135.1 Platyrinchus mystaceus
TGTCAGCAACAGGGTGAGAGAGCTTGCAGAACAGTTTTGCAACTGCTTTCCAGCGTGGAGAAGGGATTTTTTTCCTTTTGTTTTCTGCCTCATTAATGTATTTGGTGGTTGTTGGGTTCTGGCTTATATTCATAAAATTAAAAGGCTAATGTGGTTTACCATCCTGTGTAATATGTGTCTAAATTATTTGAATGCATTCTTTATATATATGTAAACTATCTCAGAATGTCTGCAAATGTGTGCTGATGAAATAAACTGTACAGCTCTGAACAAGTTAATCTGTTCAATGATCTCATAAATCTTTGAAATTGAGGTTGTTGAGGGTTAGCTTGCTCAGAATGTTTCTTTGTGATACTAGCTATGAGTTGTTTTTGACAAAATGTCTCCCGAGCCAAAATACTGATTTATATATTTTTTTTTATTTTCCCATCATATAAATGTAGCAAATTCCATTACACTGTACTATTACAGTCTCAGAGGGGGTTCTTCTTACAAATGTGGGCTCCTGCAAGCAGCAAAATGTTCTGCATATCTGTACCTTGAGCAGACCTACTGATATTTGAGAGTTTATTCCAGGTGTAATATTTATAAAGCAGAGTAAATAATTGGCATGGCTAGTGCATACCAAGCACATGCTTAAATAAGCTACACCAGTGTTATTTCCAGTAAAAACAGAATTGATCCACGCTGGAATTACAGTGGTTAGGAGAATCATACAGGATTGAACACAATTATTTTATGTCTTGTCCATGTGAGGCAGAGGACCTGCATTTTAACTCTTTGTCTTTTGTTTTCCAATTGAATTCCCTTAGTGCTGGGCCGTTTTGTGTTTTGACATCAGAGTCCCTTTCTGTCTGTTACCCTTTTTCCTTTTTCCTGTCTTGATTAAATTTTGGTGAAAAAAGTCTTAGTAATCCTAAATTTTTCCTGATGCAGGAAGGAAGAAAGTAAGTTTGAGGTTTTTTGGAACAGGAAGACAATTTCTTGCCCTTTGTTTTTACAATAAAGCATAGAAAAAAAAAGTTAGGAAAATTCAGTTGTATTAATTTAAACAATTGCTCAGTCAACAAATGTTAATTGGGCAGATTTATATACAGCTTTAAACTTTTGAAGCCATTTTCAATGAATCCTTGCAAATACATAATTTTATTTAAAGAATAGATGGATTTTAGGGATCAGGAAGATGAGAATATGAGTCACTGCACATTATAAATTGCAGTGTAAGTGTGGTTTTAATTTCACTCATAGCCTTACATCTGCCCCATCTTAAGGTGCTTTCATTTGGTGAGAGTGGATCATGCTGAAATTCTGAAAAGTCATGACTCGAAAGTCATTCAGTCCTTTTACTAACTAATCGGATTTGTTGATGTATTCAGCAACCTGATTCAGTGATGTGGAGTCCAGACCAGTAAGGCCAGGCTGTTTTCACTCAGCCAAATAAATGGTCAAGCTTCTGCCTATGGTAGTAGGAACAAAACCAGATCCAAAAATCATATTAGTTATTTTTGTCTGTAGAGATATGGATTTAATTCTTTTGTATATGAAAAGATGCAAGGATTAAACAATTCCTAAAACGGAAAATAGCATTTGAGCATCCATGAGACCTGCAGAATAGTTTCCAAACTTTATGGTACACGCTCATGAAAAACCCGTTTATGTTTGGTTGGTTGGTTTGTTCATTTTCTAAGTATTGTACACATTTCTTAAGTGTTGTGATTCATTATGGAAACCTTAGAAAAATTGTTAGAGCATTTCAACTCAGTATAAATATGTAAATAGAACTGTTGGCTAAAGAAGAAAAGGTTTGCTCTATGCTTGTGTAAGTGAAGGGAAAAAACAATGCTTACTCCTCTCCTTTGTCTGCATTTGATCATTGTTGTTATTTTTTGGTGAAACCTTTGCATAAATTTGAAATTTTAATATTTTGTTAACTTGTTTTTTACTGGCTGTACAATGTATTTTAGCTTGATTTTATAAAACTGAGTAGCATACTTCTGCTATAAAAGTAAGCAAGCATCTTTGGGCTGCAAATGCTGATTTTTTTTTTTTTTAGCAAGTGGAGCACTTAGTGTGTCTTTGAGCTTATCTCTTCTGTTTCAGTACAGTAAAACTGTAATATATTCTTCAATGTCTCTATTTCTGGAGGCACTTTAAATTCTCTTGTAGTTAATTATCTGAGGATGCAGTTTGTGATATTTATGCTATCCAGTGCAACCTCAAGGGGCAGCTCCAGAAAATGTGAGTGCCCTGTAAGTTCTGTGCCACATCTGGTGACCTATGAAGGTCCTTCAGATACTCCAGCATCTGAAATAATGCTTGGTATGTGCACTTAGCAACTTAAATAATTTCCTGAGTTTCATGAGAAAAGAATCAGTCTGTAAACACCCAGATGACTTTTAGGAACTGACATTTTTGTAAGTACTCTTACATTAGTTGTTTTTTGTAGTTGAAAACATGGATTGTATCAGGTCATGACAGACATCCCAAATAAATACAGGTTATTCAAATTGTTGAAGAACCTTCAGTGTTATTATGTCTAGTTTTGTCCTGGGGATGCAAAAAAAAAAGGTTCACTTCAGGATTTTTGTTTTCCTTTCTGTGCGGAACTGTTTCTGGCTTCCTTTTGAACCCGTGAATATGGGTTTCTGTCAGTGTTGTGACTCCTGGCATTACTTTCCATTTTCTGGTATGCAGAATCATGATTTCCTGTGCCAGTGTTTCTGGCTTTATCTTGCACTCCTTGAAGTGTTCAATTTTTGCAGTATTTCATTGACATCTTGGGAGTTGTATGTTGCAATACATAGAGGCCATTTTCTAAACTAAGTATCAACTGCCTTAACAAACAAACATATTAGGAGAAATATTCACTTGGTTTGTTCCTCTTTTCTTAATAGGTGATAAATTTCAACAATGTAGATTTAATTCTGAAGCTTCTTTTTTTCTTCTTTTGTTTGTTGGGTGTTTTTTTTCCCTTCTTCTTTTCTCATAGTTCTTAAACACTTTCCAAAATTCTCCAAAATGAGTGCTGCTACTACTGGATTATTAAAGACTGTGAAAAATAATTGTGCTAATTATTCAACTGGAACACATTCTGTAGTAAGAAATTTGTGCCTTTAGATTGTCTTATTTATTAAATGTCCTTTGAAACTTCCTGAGGAAGCTAGCAATGTTTGCAAGAACATGGTTAACCTAGTCATTAAATACAGATTACTTAGCAACTTTTGTTTAGTGCACTGTAATTTAACTGTGTTTGCTTTATGGTCTGATTTTTTTTTCCAGTTAAAAAAAAATTTTGGATTTTTTTCTGTAGGCTTTTTATTTTCCTCCTTTCATTTCTGCCAACCAGCTAAATGTACCAAAAATATCTGTTTCAGGAACCCTAGTTCATCTCATTAGAATTGTCTTCTAGTTTCAAGGTTCGAGTTTAAGAACTCCTTGCTCAGTGACTGGTTCTGTTTGGAATTTGGATTCATTGGGTGATAGATGGAAAGTTTTTTTTTGTTTGCTTGGTTGGTTGGTTTTCTGAATACTTAAAATACTAGAACTCAAGACATCTCATCTTGTTACAAAGCAGTTTCTTAGCTGTGCATGGCACACATCAAAGGAGGGACTGTAACTTGACAGGCCAGGAAGAGGTGTGCCTCACTGTTGATATGCTGTAGGAGAGTTTTGACAAAAAAAAAAATCTCATCCACTTCAGATTTGTCCTACCCATCCTTCCAGACTTCTAAGCCAGGAGCAGATTTGCACATTTCAGTTTATGTTGTTTCTGTAATTTCTGGAAATTCCTTGTTCTGTAATCCTTGGTGGCTTTATATACTTGCTGTGAGTCCATACTAGCTGTGGTGACATCCCCGGTTCTCTTCCATGAAGTAGGCCAATACAGACCAGTCCCCAAAGTGGTTTGAAAACTATGGTGTGTAGCACTGTCATGTGTACAATCTAGGAACATCCAAGAGTCCAGGAATAGGTCAAAGCTGGAGACGTCTGTGTTACCCAGACTCAGGGGTGAGAATTAGGTGCCTAACAATGAAATTGGTAACAGCACCTAATGGAACAGATGTCAAGTCAGCCCAAGAGTCAGAAAGCTGCTATTTAGAAGGTTCTAATTGAAACAATTAAACTAAAACTATTCCTCTCCCTTCTTGGGTGACCAAACACGTTCTTGAGGCAGAGGAAATGGGATTAATGACCAGAAGCTATTTTCTGAGCTGTAGTGGGTTAAAGCACTCTGGCTGTATGGTGCTTTGGGTGCTGTGCTGATCTTCCACCTGTGAGCTGGAGTAGTCCAGTGGTGTAGAAACAAGTGAGAGTGTCTGGGAGCTCAGAGCATGGTAGAGAAGAGAAGCTGACTTTTTGCCTTATCTTTGGAACAAGTTGGGGCCAAGGTGAGAAGGGTGTTTTTTAACATGTGAAAAGAGAAGCAGTTACGCAACGGGGTCTCCTTTTTTCTGGGATGTACTAACCTCAAGGGTTTCTCATTAGATTGAAGTTCTTGATCCTCATTTGTACTAGTAAACCTGTAGTTTTGAACCTGATATTGTCGCTGAAAATACAGGTTTTGGCCTCCCTAGGAGGAATTACAAGGTAGTTTTTTTGAATTGGTTCATTATTATCCTGGAGTTACAGCTGGTATTTGCTGTTGTTTATTTTAGGTGGCTGCTAATACTGTATTTTAAGTTGCACTGACCATGAGCAACACAGTACTTGCTATTCCCATGGCTCTAGTCACTTCATTGTTTCTAGATTACATTCAGGGTAGGGAGTTTAACCTATAGAGCTCTGCATATGTTTAGTTCTGGCTATGTGGATAGAGATTTCTTGTTTAGCTGTTAGAGCAGCTACATTTTTGGACACTTAAGCTAACGGGCACTAGATTTAAAGATGAGAAAGTTGTTGACAGGATGTTTTCTATGATGGATGCACAACTTCCAATGTGCTTTTCATGATCTCTCTGACAGTCTCTTTCATCCAAAGTATTTGGTGAAGGAGCTGGTTTGAAAATGAGAAAAGGAATTATTTTTAGAAATTTTATTTTTGTTTTGGTCCTCAGATAAAATAAGATTACCTTGCTTGTTTCTATATAATCTTTGTGCAGTCCATTTCTATGAAGGGCAAAGTGAGAGGTATCAATAAAGCACTCAGATTTATTTTTTTTCACTTCTCTTTGCTTGATTACTGAGCATAAAGAATGGAAGTTCAGTTTAGTGCATATGAAAAATACATTTCTATCACTCTTTGGAGGCCCACAATACATGTTCCATACTCTGCTGATTTTTCATTTCCTGTAGAAACGGGAAGCAAAATTTCAAGTAAAAACATGCTTACAAACAAATAAATCTTATTGCATCTGGAATTCTTCGTACATAGTCAAATCTGGATTATTCATACATAGAATGTAAAGTGAACAATTTAAACCTGCAATTCAGAATAATAGCATGAGTAACTGTAATGATATGCTGTTGAATAGCAGATGAGGGCAACAAGAGATAAATGAACAGAACAGCCTTGTTCTGGCGTGCCTGTACCTTTTTACAGGCAATGAAATAACAGGGATCACAAAATATTATGCAGCCCTCAGGAAGAGGTTTACTAGATTTTCCTTCAAAATCTCTATTCAACTGATGTAACTCACTCTGACAGCTACTATAGGGCTGAATCCTGAAAGGTCCAGTGTACTTAGCATGCCAGCAATATTTATCTAGAACTGCAAAAGCTCAGCAGGACTGCAGTTCACAGGACTTGTGCTAGCCTTCCCCGTGCACCTGACTGTAGTTCATCCCATTTTAGCTCGCCCAGGTAAGTATGAAAAACAAAATATATAGAAAATGTTTGGCATTTTGAATTAAGAATAAATATTAGAATGCACACATGGCTGAATTAAATAGTTTTCTATTACTAAAATACTATGGCTGATGACAGGTAGAGGCTGTAATTCTAATTCCATGGTGATATCAACTGGGTAGCAGTGCACACTACCACTCTTTCTTTTTTGTGTGTCTGGATTTCCTTCCCACACAGAACAGACAGTCAATGCTCTGTCAGCTTCCCAATCGTCAACAACTCTTGCCCAGAGCAGAGGTGCTCCCCAAGGTTCCTGCGTCTGCTGTCCACAGGTAGCCAAAATTGAGTAGAACACACAGTCCTTACTAAAATCATGCCATTTGCTTAGGTAGCAGTACGAACAGCTCTTAAAGATTCATTTGGAATATAGAACTGCTTAGCCTAAATAAACTATAATTAGTAAAAAAATACAGGAATTCTGTCAATTTTCAAGATGGAAATTCTGTTTGAACTATTGCTTGTTTTTCAATGCAAATATTCTTCTGCAGATTATTTGAAAATATGACTTAATCAAGAGAAATCTTGTTGAACAGAATAGGCTAAAATGAAGGTCTGCATATGCACCCCTCCCTGTCATTAAAGTTATTCCTCCTCTGGTATATTATCTTTGGATCTCTAGCCATACATCTTCCATTATAGCGACTGTCATGGAAGTTTTCTTTTTTGGGGAAACGGTTACTTTTAATCACATCTAGTTCTAATTAATTGTAAGCTGTAATTATGTTTTTAAAATGAATAATTTCAGTTAAATGATCATCATTGTGTTTGAGTTTTCTGACAAAATGGCAGGTAGCAGTTGGTGATTCCTCTAAAAATGTAACACTCTGGTGGTATTTCTTTCAATATTTTAATTCTTTTCACAAACACTTTGACACTAAGTGAAACTAAACGTCTCCAGAAAATATGTATGTGTACACCATCTTGTGGTGATGATAATCTACCCCTTTTCAAGATTCAGGCAACACATAGAGCACAGAATGTCTTTTTGTTCAACCGTTGTGTGTGGTCTCGAAAAGGTCTCGAAAATGTACACAAGAAAGATTTATTTTTTTCCAATGACAATTGAAGCTCATAGTGTAGTAGTTTGCTTTTGTTTAATTTCTAATTTAATATTTAGAAACTTGGAAGATATGGTCATTTAACAGAAAGTTAACTTACAGACATTCTCTGACTGAAAGCTAGATAATAACGTTGGAGAAGAGAGCTCTTCCCCTCCCAACCATGACCTTAGACTTGCCTCTTGTAGGCAGAGGTTGCAAGTAGCTGGGTCTTAAAAGTATGAACATGTTTATTTTAAAAAAATAAATAAATGTGCATATATATTGTGAAGGGATTGAGGAGATTTATTGTAGCCTTGTGTTTGGAGTTCTCCAAAATATAAGTTATTTTTAAAAGTGTGAGAATGAACAAACAGTTTAACTGGAAAATTTTTGAAGCCATTTTTGAACTACATATATAAGAATATGTGTTATAAAAGAATACATGATGGTGATTAAAAATTAATAATTACTTGATATGGTATAATTCTTAAATAAATAATAAATGAGGATCATCTGATTAGCATGAGTAATTCCAGCTTTCAATAAATTTTCTAACTACTTATTTTGCGACTTGCAAGTAGTCTTCTCTGACTGCTGGTAATGCCCTATAACATCCTATCATCTAGTGAGTTCATATCCTTAGTTACTGTAGCTGTATGAGCATTACAGCTTTGGATCTATGCCAGTTAGCTACAGCCAATGTTCAGGTGTGGTTTAAGGACAGTTGAGTCCAGAACCTGTTTGCAGTAGGGAATTGGATTTGGCCACCTTGTTTCCAAGGGAAGGGTGGTTGGCTCTTTGAGGGGGAGTTACCCAGCCAGTGGCATTGGGGATTGGGAATGCATAGGGGCTCATCGTGTTTGCTGTATCACTATTGTATTTACTATTTTGGGACATCAGGGATTTTCCTGGCATATTGTAGGTGACTTCCAATCAGCCTTCCTCCTTTATCTACTGATCCTGTGATTTTGCATATCCCCCTAGTAGAATAGATGATCTGTCAGAAGTACATCACAGGCAGGAGTGAATGAGGGCATGTCAGGAGTGCATCACACTGGGATTCTTCTTTGCACAGGAGAACAAAGAGGGGGGCAAGCCTTGTCAGCGTGACAGAATTTAGGACAGACTTGAGTTCACAGCAGTGTTCCAGATTTCCTGTCATCCACCCCAGGAATAGTGAATACAGAGAGATGTCAGAAGTGCCTTTTTTACCATTCTCCTTGTATGACTTGGCCTTTGCTCTGGATTATTTGGTAATCAAAACCAATATGCTTCTACATGCACATTTTCGATAATGAAAAAGATGACTCCTTTTGTTCAAAAGAACATACAAAACACAAAGCAAATATTATTGATTTGCTTTATGTTTAGCTTAATAGAAAGAAATCTCCAGAGAAAGGTGTAACACTGCTTTCCTAGTAACATACTAAAATTTATTTGTCTGGTTGCAATGTTGTGTGGTTTCATGTTGCATTAATTCTCAGGTTTGCGAGTTTCTAAAAACATTCATGAAAATGAAGAAGAAGAAAAAAAAAGCAGTTGCTGTGGTATCAAGAAAACTCCGTACACTTTTCTGACAAAAGATTCTGAATGTACTGTGATGTATCCTTCAGGGAAACTGGGTGCAGTTTCTCCTATGCTTTTCTGAAATTCTTATTAATATTAACTTCTGGCAATGCATTAGAGTGGCATTACAAACCCCAGAGCCTGTTTCAGATGCTCATGCTGCCAAGTTCAATCCATGTGTAAGTTATAGACATGATAGTTTTTCTGGGAGAAAAATACATTGCTATTTTAAGAGCACTCTTCTGTTGTTTGCTTTGCTGTGTTTTACCTCATGTAGCATTAACAGAAGTGAAATGTTTGATATAAGAAATTGATTGTTTTCTGGGTCAGATTTAGTCCTGAATGTGAACACAAGTGATTGCATTATTCTGGAGTTCTGTTTTAGCTGTCAGAGTGGTATGTAATTCTAGTCTGGGATTTGATATTTCCCCTCAAGAGGAAACATAAATTGGACTGAAGAGTGGTTTTTTGCTACTAAGGTACAGTTTGAGGGCTTTCTAGTATCAGCCAGTCCTTCATCTGTAATAGCATTTGGTAGTTTTCAAGGCCTTGCAACTCTTTGAAGACAGACCCTTTTTTCAAACTGTAGGCAAGTGTTCCATCAGGCTTTATGAACTGATTTTTGAAATGGACTTGTCTTCAAACCTCAGTGATTCTGGGGGGATTTTTTTTTTTTGTCTTTCTCTGTGTGTGTGTGTGAGTGTGTGTGTGTTTTTTTGGGATTTTTTTCATTAAATTTTTCCCTTTAAATTATTTACTGAAAGATTAAGTTCACATTATGCTCAAGTTGAATGAAGTATATATGCTCTGCAATAAAATGTGTGATTTAAATATTAATCCTTAGGGAAGACAATGGAAGTGGAAATGCCTCTGCCAGTCAATTTACAGCACAGCGTGAAACAGTCAATTACAAAGGTGAAGATCCTGACTCTGAATGCACGCTATTATCAATCAGATATAAATTGTGTATAATCACCTCATATAAATCCCACCATTACAACTCCCACCATTATAAGTCAGTGTACATAGGACTTGCAATCTGATTGTGAATCAGTGCTTTTTCTCAAGTCCTGGTATTCATTTCAGATTGTTTAAATTTCCTCAAGGGTATCATACGCTAGTGACAAGGGGAGTCTTGACGATGGTGATAGACAGTTAAGAGTACATGGAATATTGTATTTAGGCTGGTGTTCATCTCTCAGTAGTTTTGAGGGATTTGAACTGCACAGCCTTTTTATTGATTACTTTTTGCATCAGATGCTATAATATATGATATTGCTAAATTGAGATTACTTGGTTTAGTGTTCCAAAACCTGTGTGCAGGTATTAAGAGTGATTGCTGTATGTTAGGTAACTGTTGTGATAGAGCCCTTCAGCAACTGTAACTAAGAAGTAGTTTGTACTGCAGAGCATCGTCTGCATTTATTTGCATTACCTTTGTGTCTGTATATCCCTGAATGTATTACAGGTTTATTATATTAGACATTGCACAACTGTATAGTAAGTGCCGATTCTTGGCCCCAAAAGCTCAGAACTGAAGTATATGAGAGAGGCACAAGAACTTTTCACTCTTTCCACATGCAATGCAAAAGGGGTAGAGAGAAACTGAATTATTTACTCAAGGTCATAATGATGTCTACAGCAGAGCTGGAAATGAGTCTAGATTTCCTAAGGGCTGGTGAGAAAGCAAGAGTTCTGTTTGACAGAAAAATTCATTGTTTTGACATTAGTTTCCCTTCTAATGAGTGAAAGCAATCAATCAGAATTTTTTTATGGGTAAGGAAAAAAGACAGAGAAAGTTGAAGATTGGGAGAAACCTTCAAAGATAAAATAGGCAGGAAGAAAGGAGAGAGGAGTATATCAGAGCATTTGTGTAAAAGGGATAAAGTCAAAGTCACTTCCTCCTTTGCATGATTCAGGTCCTTGAACTGATGTATTGTTTAAAGTAAGTGCCAATTAGAGAACACTTGTATTTTTTCTCTATGTTTGTGACCCAGAATGCTATTTCAAATTTTAGACATTCTTATTTTAGGGGATGAGAGGGAATAAGAAATGGAAAAGATTGATTTCGACAAAAAGTTTCAGTTGACAGAAAACAGATGCCTTCCCCGAACATTTCTGACTACCCCCATTCTTAAATCCCATGCTAGAATCTTAGGTCATCTTAGTTCTGTTCGTTACTGCATTGCACTGCTTTCATCCAAGAATCATTATATTCCAGAAGATGCATAGGTGCAGAATGTCAAATTAACTCTCATATGTCCTTTCTGTTGGAGAAGAGTTTCACTAAAGTGCACAAAAAAAAATTGAGAAACCTTTTTTTTTTTTCTGGCATGTATGTTTTAGAGCAAGTGTGAATTTATATATATATAAAGAATATTTAAACTGCCTTCAATACTAAGTTTCTAGGTGGTGACATTAAAAGGACTTACATTTTAATACAAGTCTATTTTATGATGAATGGAAATAGTTCTTTATAAACCTTCCCACGCTGACATCAGTAACTTTCATATTTTCCTGTCTGTACTGGTGGCTGTACATCAGTTATGAATAGGAAGGAACTGGTCTCAGGAGGATGCTGCAAGTAACCAGATTAGTAGTTCTGGTTCCATTTCTCATTGTCTGAGAAGAACTCAGATTATTGTTGGTGTTTTCATAGTCTTCTTCCATAGACCTCATATTAGGTTAGCATTAGTCTTTGATTGATCCAGTAAATTTTATGATGCTAACCTTGACTAATGAATGTCAATGAGAAAGTTACAGAGTTTAGCTGTTCCTCTGTCAGCAGCTTCTCAGTAGTAGAAGATTTACATTGTCAAGTTTGTTATTTCAGTTGCCAGATTATGCTCACTCCAAAAAAGGGTGAGAAGGTTGGTTCCCTAAATGGTGCACTAATTCTTCCTGCTATTTTTGCTATTTTGCTGCTATTTTGTATTACTGGTGTTTGTTACAGAAAGTTTCATTAAATTACATGCATCTCTTCTTGGGGGAAACAGAATCTTCTTCGGTCAATAGCATGTAGGCTTTTATCAAACTGAGACAGTCTTAAAGGACCAGAAATTTAAAATACAGTAACTGTTAGATGGTGAGCAGAAGCAAAGCTAAAATGCATCTTGATCAGTGAGTGTAAATACACTGTTTTGCAATGATATACATGTTGAAACTGGTGAGTGTTTACAGAACCAGGCTTTCTCCCCAGAGTTGCCTCTTTTTTTTTTTTTCCTCATTGTGGTTTGTGGATCGGGACTACTATTCCTTTTGTCCTTGTCTGACTGACCAAGTTATTATTTTCTTTTTCTTTTTTTCCGTGTCCCTGAAGGTCAGAAATCAAATAATTTATCTGAGGCACTTGGGTGAAAAAATTACATATTAACCCACCAATTTCAAACAGATTAATACAAGTGATGTTTACTTGATGAAAAATAATAGAAATTTAAAAAACCATTAAGTAATTTATAAGTAGAACTGAATTTATGACATTGACTTTCAAATATTTTTATAGATTTAATTTGTTTGTAAATAGAAAACACTGATTAAACAAGAAAAGTACATTGTTTAGAGAGGTCTCTTAGTCTTGTCCAAATGTACCAGTTATTCTCCTTTCAGTATTTGAACAAAATTCTCAGAAAGCAGAAATTCTGTTTCTGTTGCCATTGAAGAGATGTAACTGTAAATGTTGAAAAGCATTTATTTTTGAAACATCTCATATCATTGTAATTTATTCAAATGTGATGATGATGTGAAGGATAGTAGGTTCCTGTGTGTAGAAAGACAAGACAATAAATACCTTGCAGTCTGCAAAGAAATGAGGAGCTAAGATGGGAGAATACAAACTCAGACTGTCTTTTCTGCTAATTCTAGTTCCATTTTTACACTCAACAAAACAAATGTTAAATGTCCACCAATAATAATTCTGTTTTGGGGAAATTAATTTTTACTTCCTCGTTTTTAGAAAGAAGCTTTAGAAAAAGTTTCACAAGGATCACAGCAGGCTGTAAAACAAGAAGGGCATCATGAAAAAGACCAGTCCTGTCCTCTTAATTTACTATTTGTCATTGGACTTGAATTAAATGTGTCAGATCTCTGTTCTTGGGTATCACATCAATAGTAGGGTCTTCAGTTGCTAAACTTCTCTCCTAAAGCTAGGAATGTTTTCCTGATAATCTTGACCCGAAGGTCACAATTCATCCTGTGATGTTGACGTGAAAAAGGAGCAGAAGGTGCATCTGTTAAATTACTTTAATCATCTGTCTAAATCAGCAGTCATTGATTTCCTCTGGGTTTAAACAAATAGTTTCCCATGTCTTTCAGAATATTTAGGCAGGTTTTCCTTGGGATTCTTTTAATCTTTGTCCCATTAGTTCAGCCTCTGCTTTCAGTCCTTTTCTTACATTTGAAGTACATCAATAGCCTGGAAATGTGTTGTTTTTATTTATCACATCATTGTTCTTTTCAAAGGGTTGTTTGCCTGAAGTCTCAGTTATTCTGTTTTTCTGCTAGTTTATTTTCAGATGCCAGCAGGTATTTTGTAATAGCAAGCACATATCTCTATAGCTGCCTTCTCTTTTTATTTGGTCTAGAAAATGGAATGACTGAATATCTCAGACTGAACATCTGGAGTTTCTCTCCAGAATATATTTCACTTTAAGGTCATATATTTTTATCTCTAAGATCATCTGCCTAATATCTTGGCACTGAAGAGACTAGTGATTTGCCAGGAAGATGATCAGTAGAAATGTTGCAGTGCTGCCATGTGCATGCTAATGAAATGTCAGACAATGAAGCAGTGGATATTTCTGGGTTTTAGTATAATGTTGCCTCACTGGTGTTAGTTTTCTCAGTGTATAAGTGGCATTTCTATCTCTAACTATGCTGCCCCAAGTCCTTCTAGCATTTGATGCTGTTTCCTTACTGTCATTGTAGTACTTTACTTTGCATTAAAGGGTGATCAAATATTTTGAAAATCCCTGATAGAAAACACTATTCAGGAATAGTCATCACTCTTCTTTTCCTTTTGCCTAGTTTGTAGTTTTCATAGATTCGATTGCAAATTTCTGTTGATGTAAATAAAAATCCTGATGGGGAGTTTAGCATTTCTTATATCACTTAGCAGGACTGATGCTCCTAGCTGCTGTCCTCTTTCACACTGCTTGTATCTGACCTAATGGCCTCTTTTTGTGATCTGCATTTTGCTGTGATTTGGTAAAAACTGGCACACGCTGCTGACTCAGAACTTCTGAGTTGGGATTTAAAGGACTTTGATGAGTTCCTTTCTGAGGCTGCCATGCACTAGATTATAATTCACAATTACTTCATCTTCAGTAGATCCTTTAAGTATTTAATACTATTTTTCTTGGAATGGAGACAATATACCAGAAAGTCCCAAAGTCACTGCAAGCCCTGTCTTCCCAAAGGACCTTTAAAAAAAGATTGCTTTTCTCTTCTGACTGACCTGCCAGTGTTTGGATTGAGCATTTAGTACCTTAAATGAACTAGTTAGAAGAAATCTGATCACAGACAATATTTCAGGCTTTCATGAAATACTTGCTCTCTTGGACCCTAATTCTATTTAGAGTACCCATAGGATTTCTTTTTTCGACTGAAGTCACTCAGTTAAACCACTCAACAGTGCCTCCGGTTTTATAAAATGAGACTGAAATGTTGAAAACGAGAATGGTTCCCCACTAAAGGTGACATGGTTGATTATAATAACAGTGGTTCACTGCCGCAGTTACATTTGTAAAGGAATTGGTTTTCCAATGATAAATATTCCAGGCTTTTGAACACAAAATGAAGTCTTTCTATAATTTCTTCTGTTGCAAGAATCATTCCTAGGAGGACTTGTGTTAGTTTTAATGATTTTTAAGGTGTTAGACCTTTTAGTGGTTTTACTGCTGCTTAAAAAAATCTAAAAAAGCATTTTGCAGTTCTTTGCCCCCTCTCTGATGTGGGTGCCCTAGTAAATCTCCCAGTGTGTCTCATGTAGGTGATGCTGTCATGAAGCAGACTAGTCTTTTCCTGTATTGTAAAACAAAGATCCTACTTCCTTGTGTTTGGTATCATTATCTAATAGTGCAAGTTCTGTGCAGTTTCAGATAATGCCAGTTGCCAAGGAGCTTAACCATTCAAGGCACAAAGAATTGTAGGGCTGGGCAACTTCAGGTGCTGAAATTAAAAGTGGTTGAGGTCATGCCATATTAAAGTGAGACAGAAAATCAGTTTATGTAGGACTTTCAGTTGAACACCTCTGAGAATAGCAGCTTGTCAGCAATGACACAGCATTCCTTCTAGCTGTAGT
Organism: Platyrinchus mystaceus; assembly: GCA_035041135.1. NCBI lineage: Eukaryota > Metazoa > Chordata > Aves > Passeriformes > Tyrannidae > Platyrinchus > Platyrinchus mystaceus. The sequence continues at coordinate 31,392,911 of JAWWLV010000144.1, forward strand.
ACAGAAAGAGAAAAGGGACACCTTCAATGGTTAAGCTCTTTGGCATGAGAAAACAGCAAGGAATGTACAACAAAGTCCTTTAGCTGAATAAATTACACTTTTCCAGTGATGATTTTGTTGTGGTTCTTTCTTGGTTTTGCCTTTGTTCTTTTTTCTTTTTTTTTTTTAGTAATTATTTTTCTTTCTTGTTTCATCTGCCTCCCTCTTTCCATTTGCAATTAACAATTTTGCCTTTCTTTTCTGACTTCTTTTTTACTTACAGAAAGTTGTATGAGGTCAGTCACTCTGTCATAAACATTCTCATACTGTGGGGATGAGATAAGTTTAAGGTACATCTAATGGTATAGAAAAAAACCCCAAACATAAGAGGTTTGTACAGTCTGCTGTGAGAACATTAGGGCACAAGTCATCTTTGATCTATACTATGCTGTATTGATGTAACTTTTAGTCCACTAATTAATATTATAACTGTTTGGCCTTTAGTACATAATCTTTGAAATCAGGTTTGATGTTTCAACTGATATTTTTATATTTATAGTGAGAGCTTATTTTCTTAAAGAATATTCCAGAGAAAGAGTGTCCACAGGAGAGTTATGCTGTCATAATCAAATGTGTCATTAATTTTAGTACAGTTTGTGCCGGTAATAACTCTAGAAATAGAAGGGTTTAGATTTTTTTTTTCTTTTAAATGTAACCATTATTTAAAGGTTTTTAAGGGGATTTTTTTCTCCCACAAGATGCCTCTCTCTGAAATGGTACTGAGGATTTCAACAAAGACCCACCCAGTAAAGTGAGTTGCTGATTCTGTACAGTAACTGCAGCTTAACTCTCCTTTGGACACAGTTGCTTGCCTTCTATGAAATGAACAACTATGTAATGAACAATACCTCTGCAGTATTTTAATGTACACTGTTTTTAGCCACGTATTTCAAAACAAATAGAAACTAGCCCCTTTACTTTGAAAATATTTTTAAATTTTCTTTTGAATATACAAAACATACATCTGTCTTATGCATTGCATGAAGATTTAATAGTTGTGAAAACAAACCTCATTTTTATGTTAGGATAGCACAATTTTTTCCACAGTTGTTCTTGACACACTTTTCTATTTACATAACTTTTAAGATACTGTAAGGTACTGACTTCAAGTATCAAGATACTGTATTAAGCGGAAAAGGAGGAGAGGTTGTGCCTTGTTTCTGACTTCCAGCAGCCTTTGTGTTTTCCTTTTTTTCACATCAGCTTTCAAGATACTGTGTGATTTATATTTGCAAGCAGTTTACTAAACTATATTTTTTTTGTCTGTAATTCTTGTAATTTTTTTAAAATCCTGTAAATATGCATCTCTTTATGATTTGCCAGTTACATATAAAATCTTCAAGCTGCTATAAAAATACTCTTATTTGATTTGCATTTTTATCACCATTCAAATTAAAAGGGAATAGTTCCTATATTCACTTGTGTGGTATTGGATTCAGTTCAGCAATATGGGCTAATGGTGCAAAAAAGTTCACTGAAGGAAAGGTTCTGCATATAAATTGATCAAGACATATGGTTAAAGTGTCTTGTAAAGGTTCAAAATTTCTCTACCATTCTGGCAGTCTGTCTCCATAGGAAGACTTGATGAGGTGTTTGACAGAAGATAGCAGCAAACTGTACATTGTCTCCTCTGTTATTTATCAGTATCTTAGTAAAACCAAAGACTATAACAATGTAACTTAGTTCTGGATTCATTAAAACCAAATTATCTATGGACAGAATTGCTCTGCCTGATGCTGTAAACTTGTAGCTGTATAGAATCATTGTTTCAGTGAGCTGACAGTAGAGCCACATTTTCTGTGTGATTTACTTGTGCGTCTTCAAGGACTCAAACCCTGAGGGCTGAGGGTGTCATGGGCACAGAGCCCCATCCTGTAGCTCCTTGACCATAGTGGAAAACTGAGGCATGATGGGTTACTCCCAGAATTTCTTTGGTAGAAAGGTTTTCTATCACTGTGAGGAATAAGACTTAGCTTTTTCCTGCACAGAGCCATTCTGTATGTTACAATGGTACCTTGAATTAAGCAAGTGCTATTTGCACAATGGTGAGTGAGCTTGAATTATTAAGCTTCTCGTGTTTGATCTGTTTCCTGTTTCAGTAAATAGCAAAACTTCCAATGACTCCAGTGAGAATAAAATTAAGATGTTACTGTATTTTATATGTTTGCATAAGAAAATGGTGGTTCTAGCAAATATTTTTCGATGGTAATTTCAGGTACTGAAACACCAGGTCTGCTTAGGGCATTCTGAAATTGACTTCAGCTGTTTTCTGTGTTTCTTAAGAGGGTGAACTGAGGCACTTCCAGGTTTCAGGGCAAGGCATTTCACAGTATCCCCCAAAAAATGAGAAGGTGAAAGAGCTGGGATGGAGGGGGAGAAAGCCCATTACTGGTTTATGAAATAGATTCAGCCATTTTTAGTGTTACTTGATATAGAGAACAGCAAAAAAGTCTTTATATGTCTCAACCTTTTCTGATTTATGAGGTATTAGAGGGTACCTGTATACTGTAACAAACCAGCAGTGTTTGACTGGAAAAGCCTTTCTGTTGATTGTGATACTTTAGAGGGGACAAAGCCTGTTAAGCCCAGTGGAGTTCTTGAAACAGATTCCTTCTGGTCAGGTGGAAAGCGAGGGAGATAGACTACCTTGATGGTAAGGATCAATGGCAGAGCAATTGTGAAATAAGAACCTTGGAAGAGCCAAGACTGGGGAGAATCAGTGTGCTAAAATTTTCAGGTTTTCCTTACTGACAATGAGCCAGAATAAATGAGATTTTGATTCCATGCTGATGAGTTTATTTCAGAGGAAGTTAGGAAATCCATTTGCTGTTGGTCAGGCACTGTATTTTTTTTCTTTTAAATGCATCATCCTGTTCTGTAGTTTATATAACTGTCAATAAGCTTTAGATTAGACTTTGTTATCAAAGGGAAATGTTTTTAAACAGTACTGAATATAATGAAGTATTTTGTCATATGCAGGTATTATGCACAATTTCTGTTTATTTCTTGTGATAAACTCCTAAGTAAATTTATACAACAGAACTGACATTGAATATGTGACTAGAATAGCTGAGTTCAGCTTTGTCGCATGGGTCCTGAATCTAAGTGAAAGAATACACACCTGTGCTTTTCTTGTGGCTTGCCACCTAGGATGAGCCATATGGCTAAATAAGTGTTATGGAACAAACTAGGTGGCATGCTACAGCTGAGATCTAGGCTTGCCCTTCACTTCATTGTTTTGCATGCCATATGCTACAAAATGCTGTATTTTGTTGCATTACAGTGCTGATCAGGTGTATTTATAGAAGCTATTTCAAAAGCCTCATGCTGTATGCATTAGAATGCTCTGTGTGCAGAAACTGATTACTCTGGACAAACAGTGTGAGGTACTAGATTACCCTGAACAGTTATTTATTAAAGGAAGCATTTCAGTTAAATGCAGTAAGTATGACTTAGAGAGATAAGTAACATTTTTAATAATCATCATTTAGTGTAATCTAAACTTTTTTTCTTGATTTAACTATGGAAAAATGCCAAATCAAGCAAGCATTCAGCCCCCCAACCCTATTATCCAAAATTTGAAATAGCTACTGAATTTCAGGTAGGGGAAACACTAAAAAGCATATTCTTCCTTTCACTATTACGTTATAGCAAAAAGTCTGTTTAACTTGAACTTCAACAATTGATCAAGCTTTTTGCCCTTAGCTATGAAATTTCTGGTCTAATTTTCCAAAAGTAATGGAGAGCATTAGTAGAGCTGTCACATAGTAATTTTTTTAACTGTAGGAGCTCAGTTATGTTTTGTAACTCTGAAGTCTAATTATTCAAGACTGGACCGCTCTCTCTGCAGTGCTCAGCAACTACTCCATCTAGCTTGTACTAGAAATTTTAAGTAGACACTTTTAAGTATAACAAATCTACAAGGCCTACAGCATGATTTACTGTATTTTGCCAGTGCTTGTTTTTGCTTCATGAAACAGATACCCAAATCATGACAGTTGTTTGAAAGTCATGAGTTTTTAAAAATAACAGGAGAGAAGAGAGTTATTATTTCTTTGGGAAGTGACACATTTAGCGTTTTTTTCAATGAATTAGGACTTCAAACAAAACACCAAGACAGATGCTAATGATAGGACTGTGCAAAATCAACACGCGTAAACAGTTTTTACTTTTTGGGGGGCATCTGGTGTAACCTGAACATATGTGACTGTGAAAAATTAAGAACCTGTTAAGAAAAGGAAGTTCAAGAAGACTTGAAGCTTAGTACTTCAGTTCTTGGCGTAAATGCCTTTTTAGCAAGTTGTCAGCAAAAACCTGAAATACTCAATGGACACTAAATTTATGCAGCCCAACATAAGCAGTTCTACTGCTATGCCAGCATATCAAATTTTACTTCTGTTCAAATGGAAATATGCTTTTTGTACCTGCTGGGAATACATGGGTATCTCCACCTGAAGGGTTCAGTTTGGATTATAAGTAGATTATTTGAAGGAAGCTTCCTAATCAACCCTGACTCTGCTGCTTGGTTCTTGTTCTGGAGTGGTCTAGGTGCAAAAGGAACACATTCTTTTTGAATTAACTGAACTAGAGGATGTGTTTCTGGAGTTCCACCAATGCAATCAAACTGCTAGTATGCATTTGGTCCATATGGACAATCTAAAGTCAGCCCCAGGTAAAACCCCTGAAACCAATATATTCAGTCCTCAATAACAGCTTTTCTTTCTGCAGATGTGCTCTGAGGGCAGTGTACTGCTTTCTACCATTGTCATGGTTAAAGGACCAGTATGAGTGAACAGAGTGCAGTATGTGCTGTGACTAGATCTCCAAGTGGCTGGAGCACGCAGACTAGATCCCTAGTCTGGCCTTTTGATGTGCAGTGTAGATGGTAATTTTTTTATCTAATGTCAGTAATCTATTTCTAGGGGGCTTATCTCAGGCTGCTTAAAGTTGATATGTCTCCCTGAAACAGCATTTTCTGGAAGGACTCTATACTAAATATTTTTTCTAATATGTAATACAGAAGAAAAGACGATTTTAATTTCTGTGATGTCAAAGTGCCTGGAAAAGGCCATTATTTTGATAAACTTCTGCCTAGAAGGTCTTAATAAACAGGGACAATTTGAGGTGGGAATTTACAAGGGAAATTGAAAAGCTTTATTTGCTTTACTAAAACAAATTTACTAAATAGTGTTGATAAGTATTTTAATAATTGCTTTTCTCAGGTTAATTATGTTAAAGTTTTAAAGCATAAAAACACCTGGTGAAAATCTCATTTTCCAAAAATGAGTTACTGGTCTTATACGCACATCAGACAGTTTCCTGACATTGAGATCTACTTTGCTCAGCTAAACGAAGAGTTATGGTTTGAAATTGTAAGGCCATAGAATATCTTGTGTGTGTATGTGTGTGTGTGTGTGTGTGTGTGTGTTGATTTGGGCTCATCACTGAAACAGCAGTTTAGGGTGGGTGAATGGCATATTTTTATAAAGCCCAGTCTCGTAATCTAGTAATCCTGTAAGTCTCTGCAAAACATATATAATACATACATACACATACAGAGAATATACATTATATAAGAGGAGGCTTGCAATAGAGAACTTAAAGGTCCAGAAATTTGACTCTCTGACACCATTGCTGTGCTGAGTGGGAATGTTTTTTTCTGCTGCTTTAGACATTGTACAGGTTTCCTCTATAAATTATTTTTTTTTTAATTTGATGCAGTGTGTGTGTGTGTGTCTATACATAGCATGCAGTACAACGTAGGTGCTCAAATTAGCTCAAGTGATATAGGCAGAACAGGCAGAACATAGAGGTTAAACAGTGTAAAACTTCATGTAAACTAATTATCCCCCCTCCTGTGAGATCTGAACACAGGAGGAAAAAATCTGGAAGTATAATTTCAGTCCCAGTGAAGCATACATTGTAATATTTTCCACTTAGAAGGATGAATCATTGCTTTGTTAAAGTAACTGGTAATGATGTGCTGTATCACATCTTTGCAAGTTTTGTTAACGTGTTCATTCCGCCAACTGTAAACTGAGTTTTCCTAAATAAAAGCAAAACAGTTTGAAACTTTTAATGCATTTTGAAATGCGTCAAGTTGTTGAAGATTTAAGCAACTGACAAAGGACAAAATTTCTTCTTATGCTTGCAATACGAGCTCATTTTATTTTATCATTTTAAAGCTCTCCATGCTGTTTTATTTTTGAGTAAGTTCTTCTCTTAATTAAATAAGTCATATAATCAGGACAAATAGCTGTTCACTAGAGGGTCCTAATTAAGAGGATTTTAGTGCTTTTTGGTTTGTATTACTAATTATGTTTATTGAATGGTATTTGAATACCTCCCAAGTAAATGATGTTTCTCTTATTTCTGCAGTCAGTGAAAAAATAGGGTACGCAGATAGGAAAGTGTGCAATGTGAATATTGGACCATTTGTAAATACAAACAAAACTTGGCAGTTTAGGTCAACAGCTGATTATCCCAATGAATGTCATAAATCCACAAGATGTTACAGAAAATTAGACTATGTCTGGAAGTACTGCTGAAATGTCACAAAAAAAATCACATTATATATAAGCCATCCTTTACTGTGGGCAGTGGTGGAAGTTATACAGGTGGAAGAGACCCATCATTTTTCCTATGAGGAGTAGAAGCTGTTAGACCCAAGTCAGCATAGGAAATTGAGGTGTCTTGTCTTTATTATTGTTACATTTAGTAATGACTGTGTGATATTCCTCTCTGCAGAATTATATTTATGCCAAAATGTTTTAGTTAAATAATTTATTTGAAAATCAGGTTTAGCTCTCTGGAGGGAGGAAGACCTTAGGCTAGGTATGACAGGTCATAGTACAGCTGTGTGCTGCAATGCTAGCTGTGCTGAAGTGACAAGGTGTAGGCTGGACTGTGCGGGTTGAATGGAGTCCGCTCCCAGTTGCATCATTTCAGAGAGAGACGTGTAAGTAATAAATGTCTAGGACTAAACATCTGACTTTCTCAGAATAATATGTATAGCAGGTCACCAATGACCAGTTGGAAAATCACAGTTTGTTTCTTTAAAAATGGAGTATGCAGTCTTCTGAGAGTAACAGATCACTTCCGTATTTCCTGCTGTACTTTCTCTGCCTCATTAAATCTTTATTCCTTACAGCAATTTCCTTAAGATTTATTCCAAATTTTTTTTTTATTCTTACAAGTCAGCCTCAGAGTCTTGTCTGATAACTATCCCCATTCTTCTAACAGAGAAGGATGCTCTTTTCGATGCTGAAACTATGTTTCCTTTCAGATGGTGTTACACAACCTGTTCAGGAGTGGTTGTTGGTCCTTTTAGCGCAATTAAAGAAAAACAGATTTAATAAATTGAATCCCAATCTGGCAATGTTTTAACGAAAAGTAGTTGTACCTACTACCAAGTTAATTTTATTTCTTTCTGAATCCTTTTACAAGTTTTCAAATAGACAGTTTTACACAATGACATTTTCTTGGGAACTGAAGATTAGTTTAATGAAATGTAGAAACGGGATGTTTCCAGCAATGCTGATTAAAGGGAAGAGGAGATGATCAGCTTTCTGTTGGATATAACACTTCTGGTTTGAAAAGTTTATGAAAATGGTTATGCTAAAAATGGAGAATTACATTTTTAGTTGGGATAAATTATATTGGCTCTGTTAAATTCAGTAGAGTGATGCTGATTGCACAAACTGAGCCTGGCCCTGAAAGAGATGACTTCTCTCTGTCTTGCAATATGGCTCCAAAAAGTCAGTAACCTTGTTTTATATTTGTTTATTTGCTTCTACATTGAGGAGGTAATACTTTGTCAGACACTTAAGATTTTGTGTTAGTGCAAGGTTGTAATTGTTGGGAAAGGTAGAAAAACAGTCAGAAAGCCAGCCAGGCACATTTGCAAGGAGAGTTCTTAGATTTGAAGGAAATTGATGAGTTAATGTTATCAAAACAGAAATAGTGTGGTTTTTATTTGGAATGGAGGGAGGAGAGAAAGAAGTGAGGCAAGAGAGAGAAGCTTCCTGAAGAATGTCTGGATTTTGGAGACAACAGTTTTTTGGAGACAAGATAAAGTTATATTTTTGTTGTTTAACAGAGTTGCCAGGAACCATCTTTGGAGTTCAGGAAGCATTATATCTCCTTCAGCTGGAGGAAATGGAAATTTAGACAAATAAACTAGGATTCTAACAGTTCTGGGAAGAGCTGTGTAAGAATTTTGTGGAATATGGACCTTTGGGGTTTTTTAATGAGAAGACTTGCATTGCATTTTAATTTTATTACAGGAGTCTGATTTGTAAAAGCATAATTGTTTTAACATGATTCTTCCAGTGGTGGTTGCAATTATTTCTTTTGCATCACAGTAAGTGTCCTAGCAATGAAAAAGATTTTCAAATGTTTTACAGTACACAGTCAAACAATATGTAGTTGAATGCAACTGTCATTGAAACAGATTGTTTTTCTGACCTGTTGTTTCATGGTGAACATGATGTTTATTTACCACCTTCATTATTGCAGCATTAGCATATAGAGAAGCTGTGCCATATCATCATGTACTTTCCTAACAGATGGCTACCAACTTCTTGAAGGCTTTTTTGTGCTTGCTTAATATATCCCATATTGGCACAAAGTTTCTTTCCTCAGTGTGAAATATGATTGACTGGTTGAAATAGATTAATCTGCCTCTCCTCTGATTTTTGAGCTTGTTTTGTACTGCAGCAAACCAGATTTTCAGTCTAATTTTACAAAATGATCAAAGCTGCTTTTGCTAATAACATGGTGTGGAAATTTCCATTCAGTTGCATAATCTCTGAGCAAACAGTTCAGGTTGTAGCAATAATTAAAGACTGCATTTCTGCTAGAGAAGGTGAAAAAAACCTCATCCTTTTTGCCTGCTCCACCATAATTGTCCTATACAGACATTCTGACCTCAGAATTTAAATTTTTCTTTTTTTTTTTTTTTTTTTTTTTTTTTTTTTGCCTCTGAGGCTGTGAGAACTTCCTAGGTCATCTCTGAGCAAAACTGAGCCCCTCTCCCATTCTGTTACAGACCATTGGTTTGCAAACTCCCTGTCATGTTTTGTGCATTAATGCTGAATGTGCAGGTGAGGAGCTCATCACTGAAATATTCATGAGGTCCACATTATGCTTTGTGTGTGATCTCAATATTCAATTCTTACCTTTTCTACTGTGAGGTCTGGTTTTTTGTTTTGTTTTGTTTTCCATGAGATATATGTATGCCCAATCTGCAAAGAGGAAAATACACAGTTCAGATCATTCATCAGTATTGAATGGCTATAATTTTGGGCATGCAGATTTCCCTAAATGCCTAAAATAAGATAAAACTCCACACTTATTAGTGCTGGAATTAAAATATGCAGAAAGAGACAAAACGAAAGGTCTTTTCTATGTAATTCCATTTTTGTTATCCAGAAGTGGAGCATATTTTTAGTTTTGATTGCCACTGATTTTTTTAATTGGCACTGATTCCTCTCAGCTTTGGTAAAGGATATTTTGAAATTTTAAAATGTCAGCCTGTATTTGGTTTCTGTGCCCATGTTTTACTGAATCCTACCATGAAGCTTTGGTTTATTGTCTTTCAGTTATTATGCTCTTCTTTGAGCCTTGTGGAACTGCTTTTTCCCAATTTCAGTTAGCCTACCATGGCCTTGGAAAAATTAATTTCATCTCAAGTTGTTCTGTTTAAATACATACTCCTTTGTGTTCTAAATATCACTCTGGATGGACTTGTGGGATTCCTTACACCATATTCACTCTTCCTAAAGTGGAGCTTACATCTATAAGGTAATAGTATAATTTGACTGGGTAAAGCAGACCATGCAGACCATGTATACTATTAGCTCAAAAAAACCAATATTTAATCTAGGAATCTGTATACAATATGCTGTCTGCTGTGCTGCAATTTTCTTAATGGCTTTGGAAGCTATCCATACTGGTTTTTATTTTCATAATGATTTTCTGATACAGTTTCAATCATATGTGAATTCTTTTGGCAGCTGTGGTTCCTGTTTATTTTTTGCTACTTTTGTTCCATCTATTGTTTGTGGTTCCTTTCCACTGTCTGCCTGTTCATAATGTCGTCTTTCAGAAGCTGAAATTATCAGCTTGGCATTCAGTTTCCACATCTTGGTCCTGGCTACTTCCGATTCATCTATCAACTTTTAAAACCAATGAGTGTTTCCTTTGTGTTTTGGTCTCTTTTGGAGAGGCAGTGCTTGACTCTTTCTTCACACTTATGCCATAGTTTCTTTCTCTTAGAAGAAAGGGAATGATTATTCTATTGGGTGTGATTAAATAATTGCACTGAAGACTTATTTCCCTATGCTAATATTAAAAGTTTTGTTAACACTATAGTAAACCAAGTTAATATAATAAATAACATATAAAGCCATATTAATACTAGGCAGCATTTGAAATGTAAGCACTGAATAGCAAATGCTTTCTCAGTAATTTTAAATTTTCATCTTTGGACAGAAACCAAGTGTCAATATTCTTATAAATAAAAATACAGAAATACTTGGAAAAGTTAGAAGAATGTTAAGAGTCATGATACCAATGTTTGGAAACTTACCTGTAAGCAGGTACTATTAGACATTTGTTTCAGTAAGTTAAATGAGCATTTTGCTAATTTTCTTTTCACAATGTAATTGTCCCTGAATGTAACAATTATTAGGCTCATTACTCTCCATTTGGAGAGTACTGAAGGAAGAAAATCTTAGCTTAGGAAGACTTGATCAGGAAGAGTTTCTAAACATACATATTCAAATCCAGCTATTTTTATGTGATTTTATGATTCAGTTCTTCAGTCATGCAATCAATCATTCCTAAACTGGCCTCACTTCATTGTGTAATGTTAAGTATATTTGTGATACTCTTGTATTTTGAATTTGCAAGTGTACTCTTTAGTTGGCACTTCCTGAATTTTGGGTGTACGATGATACACATCACACAAATACACTCTATATAATGAGAGACAAAGAGTATATATTGCTGTATTTGTTTCTGAAGAACTGGTTATGACCACGGTGCTAAATATCAGGTTATTTTGCCTATAGAGTTCACTGAAAAACAGGATAGTGAAATGGAGAAAGTGGGAAAAAGAGAAAGGTATGAATGCATTGTGGCAAAAAGGAGTTCTTAAGAAGAAGCAGATGTACTTAATGAAAGAGTTAATAACTGAGTTATTGGCCCCCCTTTGACATGGCACCTATTTCTCGTTGTAGACTTAAGCTTAGTTTTGTTGAACGAACCTGGGCCCTACGTTTTGTAATAAAAGACTAGGACACATTTTCAGTGTTCTGGAAAACAAGGGCAAACTACATTTGTGCCTGGTTATGTTAGTTAGAAGAACAAGAAGTCAAATATAAAATAATTAATTGTTCCTTCTCTGGCGCCTTTATTTATTTACCCTGTGTCATGGTTTCACCCAGCTTTCAACCAAGCACCACACAACCACTTGCTCACTCCCCCACCAGCAGGATCAGGGAGAGAATCAGAAGGGTAAAATCTAGAAAACTTGTGGGTTGAGATAAAGACAGTTTGATAGGGAAAGGAAAAGCTGCACACAAAAGGAAAGAAAAACAAATAATTAATTCGCAGCTTCCCATGGGCAGGCAAGTGTTCAGCACTCTCCAGGGCCCCATCACACATAATGGTTACTTGGGAAGACAAACACCATCTCTTCAAACATCCCTTCCAATTTAGTCCTTCACCCCCACTGTATATACTGAGCATGATGTCATATGGTATGGAATATCCTTTTGGTCAATTCGGGTTACCTGTCCTGGCTGTGTCTTATCCCAACCTCCCATGCAGCCCCAACTTCCTTGCCAGTGTGTCCATACAAAAAGCAGAAAAGGCCTTGACTGTGTGTTCAGTAATAAAAAAACCATTTCTATATTATCAAGCCTGTGTTCAGCACAAATCCAAAACATAGCTTTATACCAGCCACTGTGAAGAAAATTAACTCTGCCCCAGACAAAACCAGCATACCCTGTTTCTTGGAATTCCCAGTTATTTGCCATTTTAGGAGAATCTCTCAAGAAAAGTGATCATAAAATGAGCTTACTATATTCTTCCCCTCTTGTTGCCACGTAGGCCACTGACTATTTCTAGAAAGGACAGCATAAAGAAACCCATAGAAAACCAGTTTATATACAAGAAGTTGAAAGAAATGAATCTTGGCAGTTGCTTCTAATGTCATTAATGAAGTAGGACTTTCATATTTCAGTGGCTTATGAGACCTAATCATCATGTTTTTTTTTTACTCTAATAACTGTGAACAGCTTTTGATTCACCATCATAGAACTAATGTCTCACAGCAATAGCAATATGACTGTAGATTTAGTCTAAGGTGGAATTCTGCCAAAAACAATTGCACTTTATGCATTATCCACTGGATCACCATATATTTGGAAATACCATCCCTTCTTTCCTGTCTGCTCCTAGAAGACCAAATAACCCAGAACAAATGCAAGAATTTGTCTTGAGACAAAGTCTAAATGCTTATTTTTAGCAAGTTTTTATTACACAGCGTAGGTACCCATCCACTTACCTTTAGAAGAATTTCACAAACAGAAGCACAGCACTGAGGTTCTTCAGTGTACAACTGTGACACTGAGCACTGCTGATGAAAATTTAGTTTTGCCTGTATTAAAGTTGATCCTGATTTTTTGTCTAACCCACACGTGACTTATATCCATACTTTCAAGATTTGTGTTGCAGAGAGTTTTAGCTAGCATTCAGGGAGCCCTCCCTGCTTGAATTAAATGAGAGGTTATATGTGTTTGGCAGGTTTTGTAATAATTTTTAAAATATAAGATTTTTTACTTTTATCTCATTGTTTGTTGGCATTGTTTACACATGTGTGTAGAATTCAGCTTTTAAACTGCAGCTTCTCTAAGTACCCAGAACTGCAGTGATTTGACTTGCCCAGCTAGAGGTGGTGCTTTTTACTTGTCTTTCACTTTGTGCAGGAGAGGAGATCAAAATTCCAGTTTTACCAACCTTCCCCAGAAGACATATGCACAGGACTGACCATTTTTCAGGTGTAAAGAATATTAAATGGAGAGTCGGTCATGGTGTTAATCCAAGAGTACTGTGTTTGATCCATAGGCAGTAAGTGACTCATGGTGAGGGGCAGTATGAGTTTGTACCATGTCAGAGGGGATGTTGAGTTTGAAAGAATCGTTGTCTTCTGAAGAGAGTGTAATGGGTACAAGTTTGCATCACTGAAGAGGTACAGAACTCCTTCACCCACTGAAGCACAGGCCAGGGGTATTAACAGGTCTGTCCTGTTGGTGGAAGGTGGAATAACACCTTTTACCCTGTCATGGATTGACCCTAGCTAGCAGCAACACACTCACAGCCAGTCTCACTCCCCTCTGCTCCCAGTGTACGGAGGACAAAATAGGAAGAGCAAAAGTGAGAAAACTTGGGTCAAGATAAAGACAGTTTAATAAGTGAAGGACTGAGAGAACAAATGATGCAAAGACAATCACTTGCTCCTTCTCACAAGCAGACCAGTGCCCAGCCAGTCTCCAAGCAAGAGCCACCTTGTTAGTCAGAGCCCCAAACCCTCTTCATCCCCTACCATCATTCATGGCTGATCACAATGGTGTATGGTATGCAATATCCCTTTGACCAGGTTGGGTCAAGGAGTCTGCCTGTGTCTCCTCCTAACTTCTTGCCCACTCACAGCCTGCTTCCTGGGATGGGCAGATGGAAAAAGAGAAAGACTTGACGCTGTGCAAAGAGTGCTCAACAATAGCTAAAACACTGGTGTGTTAGCAGTCCTGTTTTGGCCACAAATCCAAAACACAGTACCATCAGGTGGCTATGTGGAAAGTGATTGCCAACCCAGCCAGACTCAGTGCATGCCCATCTTCAGATAGTCTCAATTCGCATTTGAGGCCTAGCATAAGTAATCTGTGCTCTATTTATTTGTCATCACAAGAAATTGGGATGATTGGGGGGGGATTTTTTTTTTCCTTTTCCAAGTGAAGTGGGTTTTTTGAAATGGAAGTCGAGATCTATTTAGTTACATGAGTTCAGGACCAAGGACAGAGCCCAACGGCATGGGTAGTTTGACTATTATCCCAAAGATGTTTAGCCGAGGCCTGACAGGTTCAGGTGTCTGCAGTGTCAAGAGGGGAGGGGAGCATGGGGGATGAACCAAGACAGAAGCTGGCGTACAGTGCTCCAAAGACCCATTTTTTTCTCTCTATTAAGGATGGCAGTGGTGATTCGGAAAAGGCATCACCTGTGGTTTTCAAATTGTCTGGTGCAGGCAGCTGGCCCTGGTTTTTGGCTGTTGTAGGCAATGTTATTCCATCTGTGCCTAAAATTACTGACTGGTAATGGAAGAAAAGCATCCTAAGTGTTGACAATAGTGACATAAAACATTTCAGTTTTTCAGTGGTCCTGGGATGACACTGTTGTTGTCTCTGTCACCTTATATGCAGTGTTAAAATGGTTTATTACAAAAGGTCACAGTAGTATGCCAGTAACAGTCTTCTGCAAAATTCTCACCCAGGGATCCAGAAGTAAACTGATGCTTTATTTTAATGTGCATTTCTGAAGGTGAGTTTTGAGACTTTAATGCCTTTATTGTAGTAAGTTCAGAAAGTATTTAGCCTTCCCTGCACATGAGAAAAAATTACCATGAATGTGTGGGAAGGTAGTGAGTTGGTTTTGTCTCAGTGAGAGCAAAATAATTTGAAATAGAACAAGGAGTTCCAGTAACTTAAAACAGTAAAGCTATTCAGAAAATTCACAGCCTTTTTCAGAAATCTGTGTTCAGCCATGACACAGCTGCCCAGACAGGGCTCTGATGGGAACATGCTGCCACATGGGTGTTGGGCTGCAGGGTGTGTCCTGCTCTTATGCCAGTACTGATCAGCAGCAGTGAGCACTCCTGTGGGAGGGGTGCCCAGGTAGGGGAACTCTTCCACTAAGTGACAGAGTTGCAGGAGAGGGTGAGTATGGTGAGGAGTATCAGGCAGAGAGCGAGAGAGACTACTGGTATTTCACTCTTTTTTTCCTGAGAAAGGCTGGACAGAGAGACATGACACTTGATAGAGAGGATTCTCTGTCCTCTCTCTGCGTGGCTGAACACAGTGACTTAAGGTATAGAGGGCAATGATGACAAGTTCCTGCCCGATATAGCTGGCATGTCTCCTCTGCAACTGCCTCACCTTCCCAGGTGCCCTCACATAACAGGTGTGAGGCTGTGCAAGTGAAACTGAACAATAATGAAGACAATGGTTCTTCTAGTATGGAGGTGTTGCTGATGATAAGTTGGCCTATACTCTGCATCAAAACTGTTTCCATAAAGAGAAAAAGATGTGTCATTGTCATGGGAGGCTCCCTTCTGAAGGGAACAGAAGGCCCCATATGCCAGCCAGACCCACTTCTTCGGGAATTCTGTTACCTCCCTGGAGCCTGGGTTAAAGATATGAAGAGAAAGCTTCCTGCCCTAAGTACTGTCCTCAGATTATTATCCTTGATTCATTTTTCATGTAGGCAGCAATGAAGTTGCAACGAGAAGTCTGAGAGCAATTGAAAGACTTCAGGGACTTGGGATGCCTAGTTGAGGGATCAGGAGCATGAATGGCATTTTTCTCTATCCTTCCAGGTGCAGGGAATGGTAAGGGAAGAAACAGGAAGAGCCAGCAGATCAATACCTGGCTCTGAGCCTGGTGCTGTCAGTAGAATTTTGATTTTTTTTTTTTTTTGTTGTGGATCAGTTTACATGACACCAGGACCTCTGGGACCAGGGAAGTCCCAGTTGTCTGGAAATTAGCAAATGTGACACCCACCTACAAGAGTCTGAAGGTTGGTCTGGCCTGTCAGCCAGACCTCAGTGCCAGGGAAGGTCACGGAGCAGATCATCTCAAATGCTATCACAAGGCCCATGCAGATCAAACAGGTGATCAGGCCAACAGATTTGTGAAAGGGAGGTCCTGCTTGACCAGCCTGATCTCATTCTGTGGCAAGGTGACCCACTTGCTGGGTGAGGGAAAGGCTGTGAATGTGGCCTACCTGGACTTAAGTAAAGCCTTGGACACTATTTCCCACAGCATTCTCCTGGAGAAACTGTCTGCCTATGGCTTGGAGTAGTAAAAAACTGGCTGGATGGTCAGGCCCAGAAAGTAGTGGGGAATGTAGTTAAATCCAGCTGGCAAGTGGTGTTCCCCAGAACTCAGTCTTGGGGCCAGTTCTGTTTAATGTATTTTCAACAATCTGCACAGGGGGATTGGGTGCACCCTCATTCATTTTGCAGGTGTCACTAAGCTGGGCAGGAATGTTGATCTGCTGGAGGGTCTGCAGAGGGATCTGCGCAAGCTGGATTGATGGGCCAAGGCCACTTGTATGAGGTACAACAAGGTGAAGTGATGGGTCCTGTCTTTGGATCACAAGCCCATGCAGGAAAGGACCTTGGGGTGCTGGTTGACAGCCAGCTGAGTATGAGCCAGCAGTGTGCCCAGGTGGCCAAGAAGGCCAGTGGCATCCTGGCTTGTTATAAGGTTATTGCCAGCAGGACCAGGGCAGAGATCATAGCCCTGTATGATGCACTGGTGAGGCTGCACCTCAAATCCTGTGTTCAGTTTTGGGCCCCTCACTACAGGAAAGACATTGATGTGCTGTAGAGTGTCCAGAGAAAGGCAGCGGAGCTGGTGGAGGGTTTGGAGCCCAAGTCTAATGAGGAGCAGCTGCGGGAGCTGGCGATGTTTAGCCTGGAGAAAAGGAGGCTCAGGAGACCTTATCACTCTCTACCACTACCCAAAAGGAGGTTGTAGCGATGTGGAAGTTGATCTCTTCTTCCAGGTAACGAGCAACAGGAGAAGAGGTTGGGCTAAGGAACATTCAGAGTGGATATTATGAAAAATTCACAAGAAGGATTGTGAAGCATTGGAACAGGGCCCAAGGAAGTGGCTGAGTAACTATCCGTGGACGTATTTAAAAGTTGTTGAGATGTGGCACTTCGGGACATGGTTTAATGTTGGACTTGGCAGTGCTGGCTTAATGGTTGGACTCTGATCTTAAAGGTCTTTTCCAACCTAGACAATTCTATGACTCTGTAACAATTTGCAGTTGGGACAGAAGAGGTCTGACCATCTTGTACCTAGCCCTGGAAAACCTGCAGCATCCTTTTGTAAAGGGGTGTTACTCATCAAGTTTTTTAATCATTTGTATTCTATCACCTGAGGTAAAATTCTGACCTAATTAAAGTTAATAGGTGATAACTTAAAACTGGCAGACTCAGAATTACACTCATACTGTTTAGGTGCTTTTAATGGGAGTATAGGAGTAATTAGGGCATGAGAGATGACTGGTAGCAAAGCCATGAAAAGAGGATAGCAGTGAGTAATAACAGGCATAAAGGTATAATTTTTTTTAAATAAACACAGTTTTTAAAATATACAATATCTTTGAAAGGTAAAATATTGTATTCAAACCTATGAAATTTTTAAAATAAGTCAACTTATTTTTGCCCTTATATGAATTATATTAAAGGATTAGTGCATTAAATAGCTGGGCAAAATTAACCTCAATTGCACTGCTTTCTATCTATAAGCGGGTCAGGTGTAGCAGGGATTGCTATGAGTCTGGCTAGCTGTTTTCTCTAGAAGGATGTGTGTTGTTCAGGGTGACTCTGCAAACCAAAAAATGCATAAGTGATAAATGGGAATTAATCAGAGATGAACATTTCCCTACTGTACCTTGGTTTTAGAACTTGGGCACTAGTATACCCTGCAATGTCAAAGAAGAGAATAACCCAGAAGAACCAGCTCTTTTGCACAGGCTGCAGTGGTCAGTCACATTCATCAATTGACTTAAATTGTCTCCAGTGATACAAAGTGAATAATCAGCATGTTATTTACACCTATGAGGTTATTCTTTCTGCAACATGACCGCAAGTGTCATCCAGAAGGACCAGCTTTTGCTGAGCCCTACAAAGCAGGAATTAAAATAATGCCTTGAAACAGAAGGGTTTTAAAGAATGACTTCTATTGCTGTTAATAGATTTGCTTTTAGTTTTGGCTTTATATTTCCACAAATGGAAAGTTATTTAAAGTATTCTGCAAAAAGCTCAGTGACTCTTGACCTCAGAGACAGTTTATTTTTAACATGACAAAACATCATCCATTTCCATAATGGTATGTGTGGTCATAATGACTCATTTTTTAAATTGCAACTGCCATTGATGTTTGCATCACGATTCTTTACAGCATACGTTGATTTTAAGAATAAGTTGGTGAGCTTTATTACTGAACTTATTGTCTAGGAATGTGAACCACATCTCTGATATTTTCCTTTTGGTTTTTTTTCTTGTGGAAGCTTTATATTACTAATACTAACAAATAATAATCTCCATAGAAGAGTATTACTTTTTTCTCCTGGCATTTATGTGATCAGACATTTTCTCAGACATATATTTCTCATAAATATATCCATGATAGACTTTTCAATAATTTTTTTAAATAAATTCTCTCACCTAATTGTCTGTCTTTCTTCCTCCTAGTCTGCTCCCAGTTTTCAAGAGGAGTCTTTGCTATTTTTGGATTCTATGACAAGAAGTCTGTAAATACCATAACATCATTCTGTGGGACTCTTCATGTCTCCTTCATAACTCCCAGCTTCCCAACGGATGGAACACATCCCTTTGTCATTCAGATGAGACCTGACCTCAAAGGAGCTCTTCTTAGCTTGATTGAATACTATCAGTGGACCAAGTTTGCATATTTGTATGACAGTGACAGAGGTAAGGTGTGGTACTTTTTACCTTCACCGTTTGCCAGATGTATCTTGCTGAAATGTGAAATTCATATTAGATAAGTAAATGACAAAAAAATATTTACCTTCAACAAGTGTAAGTGTAAGCTTAAATTTAGAAATGAGCTCTTGGAACAGAAATGAAATCGTTTAAATGAGAATGAAATTATTACAGTACACTAATAGAATTGCAAACTTTAAGCAGTGTAAGATTAATCACATGTTGTAAAACAGTTCCTATGAAAACTTTTTTCTTTTTTTTGTTAAAGAAGCATCTAAGGAGAGTAAAAATAAATCTGAGCATGAAGGGCGGTCTGCTACCACAGAATCACTCCACACATGCAAAATCTGTAGTTGGGTATGAAGCAAGCAAGAATCTTGAATGCAGTCCCCATTTCTTTAGGGATTGCTTATGATAAATACTCGAGTTCCTCTCTTCCATTGAGCTTAGATTTTATTGTTGATGTTGATAAACCCAAACCTACCACTTGTGATCAACTAATTCTGTGATACAGCCTACTAAACTCTTATGCTCATTTATGGCTGTAGTAGTAATAATATAACAGTTTATGAACTTGAAAGAATCACTTGCAAATTGTGGTATATCAGTTTCCTGAGAAGAAGCAGCATTATACAGAAATGGTGGGGGTTTGACTGCTTTTTCTGGAATTCCATTATTATCATTCCTTTTCCAGGTTCTCCTCACCTAATAGTCCTTGGCTGACTTCTATTTTCACTTGCTCCTGTTCCCTTTAAAAAGGCTATTTTGTGGCTTACCTGCATGTTGATTGGTCAGAGTTCAATACTAAGTGGCTATGAAATTATAAGAAGCGCATAGATTTAAAGGATTTATACCACTCCATGGTTTGTTGAGTAATGGGGTGACATTAGATTCCCTGCATTCTGATGTAATTTTATACCTGATCTTCAGAAGCTGAGGGGACCTCTTGGAGAGAGTTCTTTATTGTTGTTATAAGCACTAAAGTTAGAAGAATTAATAGTGGTATGTAGCCTCCAAAGGTAATGTCACATGGGATGATGAATGCTAAGCTCATTTCTCTGGCAGATCCTTTTCAAATTCACATTAGAATCTGAAAAATTCACTGTCTTTTTAGAAAGAACAGATGTAAAACTACTTGCTTAGCCAATACTCTGTCAGTCCTCTAGCAGTGTGCAGAATGTGACCTGCATGTGATTTATATTTAGGAAATACTGAAAAACACCTAGTTCTTCCTGTGATCTGCACTGTCTGGATCTGGCCAGGAATAACAGCATGAGATTGTTCTTTGTAGTCACCCTTTGGTTCTTCCTTATTTTCTTATGTGTTTGTTTTAATTGTGGCAAGACACCCCAGTGATAACAAGCTCCAAGGCATGAAGCTCCTACCTTTATGTGGAGTAGATCGTTGCTCTTCAGTGCTCCCCAATGATCGCACAAGGTCAACCTGCAGAGTCAAGCCAGCGACACTAACATCAAATCCTGAAAACACAAGTCCACAGTTCCTTTAAACACTTTTTCATAATTGTTGATACAGTGACAGTGATGTATATTTTAGGAATAATATATAATTTAAAATGTTTCCACCTTCTGGGGTGAGATAAAAAAGGCAAAGACACTTACACTTCATGGAAACTATGAAGGCTAACAGGAATTAGTTTGATGACTTATTCCAAAAGAATCATCTATTGCTGCTGTTAGAGCACCTCTGTGGTTAGAGACTGACTGGTGTACAGGACAATTTCCTCTCTCGTTCCTGTCTGTAAGAAGTGAGGCCATTCAGTATATTCATGCCCAAACTATTGCTGGCTTAATACAGCAGCTATTCTTTTGTAATGTGAATTAGTGTCCTTTACCATCCTTACCTCCTCTCTGCTACCAGTGCTAAACAGTGGGTCTTGGAAAAAGTACAAACATTATTGGAGGATTCTGTCTGTAAAAAGAACTGCTAATTTATTCAGCCTCTGTTCAGTCTTCCTTTTCAGAGCTCACTGAATTGAGAGTTTGTCTCATGATAACCAAAAGAGATTCAGGCATGGGAGGTTCCCAAGCAGTAATCCTCAACCTTAAAAAAAAGCAACTGATGTTGTTGGATTATTTTCCTCCGCAGAGTCCCACTTCTGCTACCTCTTTCCATATAATTTCACATCCTCAGAAGTATTGCTGGGCATGCTTTTTGTTAGTTTGGAGTCTTTTTGGTAATTTTGCCATGTGTTACTGATATCAGAATAAACTAAGCTGTATGGAAATGGCAAATCTGCCACCTAGAAGAAAGCAAGTGATCCAGGCAGCCATTTGACATCTCTGCAGAGAGCAACCCAAGAACAGGGAAACCCTAGGAAAAATAGCAGATCAGAGGAGTAAAATACAGAAACCCTTTGTAATGGATAGTATTAACATTAATAGGCCTTATTAATTTATACCTACTTTAGATTGTTTAACACAAAGGAAACATAGACATATTGGCAGACCTGAAGTCTGCTAAATTAAATTTGAAAAAAATTATTCAGATTATGTTTTTCAGTTTGGCTGATTTTTTTAATTTTAATTTATAATTTCAAACTTTTTTTTCAGGTATAAACTTATTTTAATGCTTTTTATTGTTTTAAGGTATTACTTGCGTCTCTTAGTTTGCTTACATTACTTATCTTTCCCTTTTAACACAAGTTCTCCACATTTATCTTTAGCATTTGAAATAGTTTATATGTACCATTGGACTGTATTTATGTATGATTTTAAAATAAATATTCATTACATGACATACAAAATTTCATATCAATTTTCTTTAAAGAGACTTAGAAAAACAGATTATATCCTTTGCTGATGACCAGTCTTGTATAGTGATGTATATATGTCATTACCGTTTTCACTGATAAAGCTGAATTGCTAAACACTGGCCAATCATAATTTGATAATGTATTTACAGACTATGAGACAAATTAAATCCTAGTGCTTCTATGTTTATGGGCATAAGCACTATTAATTCCTATGAGAGTTATGTCTGAATCTTCCTTTACATACCAAGTCAGAATTTGTCTCAATGAACTGGCTCCCAAGTGTTTGATGATTTCAGGGGAAATGAACGTAGAAAAATGTCAATTCTCCCATAAGAAAGTCTGATTTTCTTTTTTTCTGTAACAGTATATGCTATCCTTAAAATTTCTCTCTAGGATCATGTCGAATTCTCTGGAAAGAATTTAAACATGACAAGCCTCATTGTTGTACTGCTGGTGATCATTAAAATGGTACTTGTTGTATAGCAGAAATTAGTTTCCAGCAGTAATTTTCATGTTTCTATACTCTGTTATTTAATCCTTGAAAAGGAAAATCAATCAAGTAAAATCATCACTGATTTTACAGGATATTGTGGGCAGTTGCATCTGTACAAACATTAGAGCTTCTGCCGGGAAAATGCCAGAAGAATAAGATGGAAGATTCTGTAGACTCCTTGTAAGTGTTAGCATTGAGCCTGCTTATCTACATGGAAAAAATATATCTTAGCACATCTTTTATAATCAGGGATATGACTGTAGGCAACAGAAATAATAAATCCAGTACCATCACTTCAGAACATGGGAATTTTGCCATAGTCCTCAGTGAGGTCTGGGTTTAAATACAGTACTGCTGAAGCACTGAGAACAAAAGCAGTTCAATAGCATTTTGTAATAAGCTCCTGATCCTCTTGCTGTAATTAGATCACTCTTCTCCTACAAGATCTCATTCCCACTATATGGAATTCCAGCAGTGGTACAGTGAAACTGGCAATATCACATTCTGAAGAAGGTTGAAGCAAAAGCAAAAGGTTGTCCTTACTAGGGTTTACCTTGATGCCTTGCAGTGATGTAAATAGAAATTTCATGCAATTAGAATTGTTTGGGCCCACTGTTTTAATTCCTGAAGCTTTATTACTCATATCTTCTGTTCTCTCCTGTGCTTCACTAGGCTTATCAACATTGCAAGCTGTGCTGGATTCTGCTGCTGAAAAGAAATGGCAAGTGACTGCTATCAATGTAGGAAATATTAACAATGAAAGAAAAGATGAAACTTACCGTTCACTGTTTCAAGATTTAGAGGTAAAAAAGGAAAGGCGAGTGATTTTGGACTGTGAACGCGATAAAGTCAACGACATTGTTGATCAGGTTTGCTATTCTTTATTCTTCAGTGACAGCAGTTAGCTATATTCTATAAGTAAATATATTGAGTTGATTTGTCTTGGTCATATTTTTGTGATTATTATGCATTATTTGGCAGTGACAGATTTGTATCAAGGATCACATATGTATGAGGCAGAAAGTGAACATACAAATCCTATAATCCCTCCCTTTACTCAAAGGCAAGATAATTCTATCAGAATGATCCTTTATGGTTTTTTATCCTGGTTATTTAAAATAAAAACAACAATTTATAAAATATCTCATTCAGGCTATTTCACAACCTAGGTAGTACACTGCATTATGCATAGTTGATACACTATTATACATGGTGCTTTATAAATAGTTATGTCTAAGGATTAGTTCTCTTTACACCTAGAAAGGATTTTCTCCTTCTAATGCTTTTTCTGAGAACCTTTCACATCTTGGGAAGACTGTATCACAACTTCTTTGTCATCTAATGCCCTTTGTAATTCATGTTTCTAAGCTCTTTGTCATTCATACTTTCCTTGGGTGTCTTTTCATTTTGTTTCACTCTTAAAAGTGTGTTAACCAAAATTGGATGCTGTTTTCCATATCTAAGGCCTCCTGAGCTTTAAAAAGAACAGCAAATTATGTCCCTTCTCTCCACACATGCAAATTATTTTAAATTTTTTTAAATTTTGTTTTTCACAACATCATCACCATGCTCTGATTCAAATTATTCCATTATTTTCAAATCCACCTTTTTGGACCTAGTGTCTTACTGGCTCTGTATCATACTACTTCTTTTCATGCATGCAGAGCACAATGGAAAATTGTAAGCACAATTCCCTGTTGGCTTGAGTTTGGTCATGTGAGACTGTGCAGCATCAGTAGGGATATATCATCAGAGTGTAGATGTATTTATTTAAAGGTTTTTTGAAGGGCTTGTTATTTTGGTCTTTGTTTTGAAGGTCGTTACATTTTGGAGAGGCTCAGACAATGAGCAGTCTCCTAAATAGAGTGCATTGTATTTGTGTGTTGTATTTGGAATTTATATCCACAAACTCCTTCTCTAATTCTCAAAATAAATTTGAATTTGATCCTGTTCTCCAGAACATGTGATCTCTGAGAGCATTATTTCCCTATCATCTGCAGTTTTTTAAAATCATATTTTCTGACTTGTTATCCATGTCCAGAAATGTACAGTGTAGAGCAGTGATTGAGATAAGTAGTACTTATAGGTCATCTTCCATTGGCTCTGTGTGGCTTGCCAAACTGTTGTTCACTTACCTCACAATGACTTGTCCATGACTCTTAGGAGTTTCTAATGATGTCCTACAGGACAAACACCTTATTAGACTCAAGATATGTCACAACTGCTATTTCCTAATCATCTATTAGGCCAGAGAAAGAAAAGATACTGCTTTGACATATTTTGATCTTGTCAAGACTATTTTGACCATTTATTATCTTATTATCTGATAGATTCTTCTAAAAATAAGTATGTAATATTCACTATAATCTCTGGTATCAAAGTTTGGCTGACTGTAAGTTTCTTTAGTTATTCCTTTTAACCACTTTTTAAAAACAGGAACCCTCTTTACCCTTTAGTTACCACTCCTTTTTATAGTCTTTGTTTCATAACAGACCTATTTTCTTCTTTGTCTGCTTCTTATTTTGATTGCAGTTCTGGGATATTTCTCTTGCCCTAATTGCACTTTGATAGATTCTGTCTTGTTTAAAGGCTTAGATTTTTTCAGCTTATCCCTGTAGACTTGTGCTACTCCTTAAGCATACAGACAGCTCAGCTTTTGTTTCTGTTATGATTTGTAAGTCACTGAAGAATTCTGGATAACCGTGTCATCCACAGAGGTCAGTTAATATCATTCCAGTTAGTTGTTCTCAAAACACTTTACTGCTATGCCCCAGAATATGTTCTCTTAAACTGCTGTCAGCTGTCCCATATGGATTTAATTTGGGAATTTTCTTCACAAGATAGCTTAGCAGTTTCTGGAGTTTCATCTGTTTTATAAGTCAATTATCCTTACACTCAGTAACCTCCCTTCTTTACATTCAAAGGTAAAATTACTTTCAATTTCTCAAGTAGCCTAAAATAAAGTCTGACTAACTTTCTTCATTTTCTGTTAATTTTCTCCATCTCTTAAAATGAAGATCCTTGCTGATCAATGGATTTCTTGACCTGTGTGTATCCTTTGAGTGTGTTTTTCTGATTTTTGTCTTCTAATAGCAGAGTACTTTACGTCTTGCTTTCCTACCAGATTTATTTTTTTTAATTCTTTTAATTCCTGCCCCGAAAAAAGTAAGAAATTTTCTTTTCTTCACAAGGATGCCTGAATAAGACACTTCATATCAGTATCCCTTTTCTCTTTCAGTGTATTTTTACTGTAGAAATGCAACAGGCTTTCTGTTAAACAGATTTTTCTTGAATACTGAAGTATGATGTGCATTCTCAATACACAGAGCAATAACTTCTTCACTTTCTTCCTTGCTTTCTATTATTGAACAAACCTTTCATTTTAGTGCTTTGATTTATCCTACAAGTGTTTTAAGCTATGGTGGCAGCCTCAGGTTCACCCATTTATGCTTTGCGGCCCTTAAATCTTTGTATAGCCACATAATGTGTTTGCAAAGTTGTTTTATCATTCTTGGTGTTTTTCTCATGTTATAGTTTCTCTTCCAGATTTCAGTGATTTATGTAAGTTGAAAAATATTTCAGTTCCCCAGTTCTCCTCACCTCAGACTAGTTTATATTCCTCTTCTCTGATCTGGCAGGTCACTGTTACCATGCTCTTCATTGTATTGCTTCTGTCTCTCCTTAGCCAGCTTCCTTTGCGGAGTCTCATTTCACCCTGCTAACACCCTTTGGGCAGCCATGCAATTACTGCCACTAATTGTCTATCCCTACTAGAGAAGGTCCTCTAAACTGGTGAATAGCTTTTGTGTCCACGGCTCCATCATGGCTTTTGGAACTACCACTGAATTTCCTCTTTTAATTGGCAGCATCCTTACTGTTCATATGGATGAGTGGCACAAGGCAAAGTTTTGTGGGTTGATGCAATAGTACCCAGTGGCGGTTAGAGCAGAGTTACTAACCACTGATCCAAAGGATTGCAGCTATTTGTCGTTTTCTTGGATACCAATGATGTTTCGTACAGGGGAGCTAATCTGTTTGGTCTAACTGAAATTTCTTAGGAACCAGCAGCTGCATAAGAAATACATTTAAACATAGCTCTTAGCCTTTCCATAAGTATTTAGGTTTAAATTGTCTGATCCAAGTAACTGTTTTAGGATACACACGTTCACATATCATGTATATATTAACATCAAAGGAGGAATAATTTAATTACTTCTGTGGGCTATGTAATGTGATCGTTCTAAGTCTCAAACTCTAGTAATATAAACTCTGTGTTAAACATTACTTTCAGTTATATTTCTGTAACCAAGTACATGGAATGTCGTTCACTAGTACCCTAAGTTACAGGATATCTAGTCTGAATATTTTAGTAATGTATTAAATAGGGAAATAAATGAATTATCCTCTCCTAATTTAAGTTGTTCCTGTTGTTCAAAAGCTGGAATAGACCTCTAGACTCCTCTTATCTCCTACATCCTTTCTCTGGAGAAGTGCTTAGCTTCAAAATGCAAGCTTCAACATACAGACATAGTCTTAATTAGGCTTGTTTGGGAGAAGAATCCACGATACCCATCTGCTGGTGGAGACTGCTGAGAAACCACCAGCTGTCTTTGAGGGAAATTGAGGAAGACTTAGGGCAATAAACAATTTGAACTTTAAAAGATTTCCTCATAATGCAGATGCTTTCATTAATGTCAGCGGGCTTTTAAACTTTTTCTAGTTCAAGGAATGTTACAATTCTGTTACAGATGGAGCGGAATCTAAGCAGGCGTGTGTGAGGCTCAGTGCTTCTAATGCACGATGCCCACTCTCTCCTGGCTGGGTTATGCCTTTAATACACAGCATAGTAATTAACATTCAGCTTCTCTGTCTGGAGGGACTGTCCCTCTTGGGACTTGGACTTCAGCTTACTAATTTCTACCAGCAAAGAGTATGTTTGGTTGTGCATTAGGTAAAATAAAATGTAAAGCATTAAACAAACTCATTATTGTATACCGTAAAGCTCACAACTAGCTTTTACATCATACTGCGTTCTGTACTTTTCAAGTCTTTGTCCACGTACCAGGTGAACATCCTCCATTATAGGCATATTTCTTGTCTTTTACAGGTTATCACAATTGGTAAACATGTTAAAGGATACCATTATATCATTGCAAATCTGGTAAGTATTCTTAATATTTAAAATACCTGTATTACTCATTTTTACTGTTTATGGATGCACATCAACTAGTATTTTATTTTAAGTGCAATTTAGAAAACAGAATAAAGCTAAATGTCTTCATCCTTGCTAAATGAATGCATGTGTTGAGATGATATTTGTTTTATTGGCTGAGTCTTTTCAGGATTTAAATGCTTCCTGTGATATTCCCATCAATGGGAATGAAAGTTTCTCAGCACTTCAACAGATCTTCTCTTTTTCTACGTACTTTAGAAAAAGAGGGTACAGAAATAAGAAAAATAACTTTCTGCATCATTGACTGATACATTCATTCAGAAAACTGATAATTTCTTTCTCACTCTTCTAAACTTCTTAAAAATTTCATTCTGTTAGACTAGTGAGTCTCGGATTTATACATCTTTATCCCTCAGATTGGCTGGGTAATCAGTTTGAATTAATGTCTCTTGAATGTAGGTGATCAGACAGTATAGCTAATAATTTTCATAAGGGGAAAGTTTGGAAAACTCGCTACATTATGTCAAGGTAATTATTTTGAAATTGTGTCTAAAGGTGGAAGGCCATTTTTCTGACATTAAAGTCAGCAACACTTATTTACTGAAGCTAGGGAAACTAATCCAATAGTTTTTTGCAACAGATAAAGCAAATTCTGCAGGCTTGAATCTTAGTTATCCCATTCAAGACAAGAGTTTTGGGGGTTGTATAATGCAAGTGCTAGCAAAAAATTTTTTTCATCATTTATTCTTGAACTGTGATAGTGTTTGATATAAATTCCAGCAGGGCCCAGAGTGCCCTAATTTGCACTGTCTTCTATAGTCCTTTGAGGACTCTGAGGACACAGAAGGACCATGGTGTGCCTATTACACTTCAGGCATAACCCCTGTCTGCTCCCAGCTTTGATCCAAACACTTTCCCCTCTAGGCGGGCAGAACTCTGAAGAATCCTGTCGGTGTGATGGTGTGAAGAAGCCTTATAATTTAAATGCCTCTTTAAAAGCTGAACAGCGGGGTTTCATTTTTATATCTTATTAAATAATTTTTGGATAAAGGAGTTAAGGTACTGATATTCACAAAGCAAGCATAGAAGTCTTACAAAATTTGAAAAAATTAAATAACTTATATAGATAATATATATTATATATATAGATAATCTATATCTCTTTTTATAATATAGGTATTTGGTTTTTGCATTGCAAATGTTGGATAGATTGTATTTTGATTCCTGAGCGAAATTTTAGAAAATATGCCTGGTGGATTTCATTATGTTAACTGGTTGCTAGTTTAGCCATCGCTTTAAATTTGCAACAGTAATTCCATAAGATCTAAAACTTATTGAATCTTGTATTTTAAAGCTGTTTAATACCATATATAAAATGTTTATGGTAATTATTTTAAAACTGTTTTTCTGTCAGAAAAGAAACTTACCTAGTACTTGATCATATCCCATCTTCACTGAATCTGTCTTCTTTCTTTATTGGCTGTAGTAATGTTCTCTTCCAGTCTGATCAGTCAGTCAAGAAACTGATCTATTTTAAGAATAAAAAATGCTGATAGATGGAGAAAAAGTTAAGAATATACAATGAATGTTCCTGTTTAACTGTCGCACTAACAATAGCATTGAAGAAAGTTTCATGACCCCCGTAAAAGTGTCTGTACTAGCATGCAGCAGCACCTCACTGATGAGAATCACTAATATGCAATAAGAGCACCCAGTATAGCAGTTGTAGCAACTTATGATAATGTGGTCTGAAGTTGCTGCTTCTTTTTGTGTTCACTCTCAACATTCATTTGAACTAAAGTATCTGAAATCAGTGTAAATGCATTTGGGTGGTTATTTGGACGAAGTTAAATCATGGAACACAGAAAACAGAACACAAGAACTATAAGCATGAGAAATAGTTCTCTATATCAGAGAGAGGAGACTGAGGAGATGGTAAGTCCTTCCACCTGCTTTAGAGTTCCTAACAAAAAGAGAACACAACTGTGGCTTTAACTGTTCCTGGCTAAAACTTGCTTGCTTAACTCTTACTCATGGCAGTGTTCCCTTTCTTATTTAAATGGTACCCTTGAAATTAACAGGATTGTTCAGGAAGTAAGCATGGCAAGGACAGATGCACTCATCCCATGCTTTATAAAGGTGTTTGTCTAGTGAGCAGGTAGAAGTGTTGCTGGCTGACAGAGCTGACGGCTTAATCCTGGCAGCCCAGGATTTAAACTTGGATCCAGTTTGAGGAAAATGTTGGCTTACACTTCTGCAGTAGAAGTCATATGGTAACTCTATATTTGTATATACTGTTGAGAGAACTGCCAAAAGTACTGAAATAACAGACATAATTTTTTTCTGTGCCCAGGGATTTACTGATGGAGATTTGTCAAAAATTCAGTTTGGAGGAGCTAATGTCTCAGGATTTCAAATAGTTGACTATGATGATCCTCTGGTATCAAAATTTATACAACGTTGGTCAACATTGGAGGAAAAAGAATATCCTGGTGCACACACTAGTACAATCAAGGTATGTCTTATATTTGTTCTAACCATGCTAGATGTACAGGAAGTGAAGGGATTGGAATATAAAGACTAGACAGAGACAGTCCTTGAAAATCAACTGTGCCAACACAATTTTGTATTTCTCTGGGGTACTTTTAACATTCTCTATCATAGGACCATTTGAGCAAAGATGCTACATTCTCAAAAATGTTCAAGAAAACTTTAGTTTTTCTTCTGTCCCTATAAATCTGTGCCTGACAGCTTATTAGGTAATTCTTTTGGATGTGATGATATGTTAATTATATACTGACTACTTCTGATTTTTCTCTTTCTCTGTGTTTTGAAATGTTTTAAAGACAAATATTTAGTTGTACATTGGCTTCTGGGGAACACAGATTTAGCACTTTTTTGATGTAAAATAGTCTCCCTAAGAAATGGTAGGACAGTTGCTTTAAGTTGTCTAAGTCCTACAAAGGCTTTTAAAATTAAATGCTATGTCTGATGTACAGAATGATGGTCTCATTTCAGGCCTGAGTGACACAAGATTTGACACCAGGCAAGTGCTTAAGCTTCCTTACCTCCATTTTCCTGCTGGATAAAACTGGATAAAACTTCTTATTTTCTTACTTACCATTATGAAAATCAATTAGTGGCTGCAAGATGTTAAAAAGAATAACTCCATTTTAATGCTAAATAATTTTTGCTTTAAGTAATACAATCAGAAATTTTAATAAGAAAATGTATTCTTAAATAGCTCTAAAGTGTTTTTAGACAAAAAGATAAATGGCAAATGTTCTAGGCATAACTTTTTTGTGCTGTAGTTTGAATATGAAGTATATTCTTAATTTATAATGAGATGAATAAGAAGTTTCAGCAAAGAATGGAAAAAACATTTTTTAAATTCCTGAAACAAAAGTCCTTTAAAGCACACAACCTTAATTTTAATTAAAAAATAAAGATTATAGATTCCTTTTTTATGATGCCAAATTTGGTGGTAACTTAGTCAAAGCAATGGGGTTTTTTCTGTGGTTATTTTTGTAGTTTAAAATCTTTATGACAGAAGAAATGAATTTCCTATTTGATGTTTGACAAAGTAAACCGTAATCTGTCTCATGTCTTTAGATACATTCATATTACAGACATAGTATATGTAATCTGTATTGTTCTCATTCAGGAAAAAGGGATGTGGCTGTGGGGGATTAATAGAATTGTTTTGTCTCTCTGGTTATGGAGTGCCCAAAGCTATCTACCTACCTATTCATGTTGCAGAAGAAGTCAAACTGAAACTAAGATGCAGTTTTTGTCACTGATGGAAAAAAAAAATGGGTGGGGCACAGTAACTAGAACTCTGGCTCCTCTGGTGTTACTTTCGCTAGCAGGAAATTGCATGTGTGTTAAATAACATGAGGTGGTTGCAATGTTTTATTAAAGCACTAAAATATTTTAACTCTGTCGTATATACTCCATTTATTTCTTCCATGATACGTCCTTTCAAGTCTAGTAGAAATTGAAAGGGTTGAAGGAGACTATTTA
Source organism: Platyrinchus mystaceus (assembly GCA_035041135.1). Classification (NCBI taxonomy): domain Eukaryota; kingdom Metazoa; phylum Chordata; class Aves; order Passeriformes; family Tyrannidae; genus Platyrinchus; species Platyrinchus mystaceus. The sequence continues at coordinate 31,424,211 of JAWWLV010000144.1, forward strand.
GAATATCTTCTGGTTTTGATTTTGTTATGGATAGGAAAACTAAATTAATTGAAACACTTATTTTCATGAATTTCATTAACTTAGAACACATTTTAAATTCAATTTAAAAGTCTGATCTCCCTTTATATATTGATTGATTAAGGAACATACAGGATTGCACTGATAGTCAAGAAATTGAAACCTATGTAAATTATCAGATAATTTATAAATGCTGGGATACTGATGGGGGGGAAAGTGGGAGTATATATTGCAATATTGACACTGATTGTATCAGTTACTGTATTTCTTTTTCTTTCTCTTGCCCTTATACACGTATTACTTGTCATTTTTGCTTGTCATTAGATGTAAGGTCAGAGATATGTCATATTTGATTCCCATCCTTCAGGAAGCTAGAGGCAGGGCAGAGTCATAGAACTCATAGAAACAGGGCAAGAAAGGTCTTTGAGCAGTCAGTCACTCGGTCCATTCTCCTTGCCTGAAGGCAGAATCTGATAAACCTGTGCAGTTCCTGGGGGTAGTGATTTCACAACTTCCCCAAGCAATCTATTTCAGAGTTTAAATAATCTTATTTTGGGCTTTTGTCTGGCCTCAGTCAGCCTTTATATCACCTAATTCATTCCTCCTTTATATGTTTCTAATGGATATGAGGGAGTTCTCCTTTTTAGTTGTCCTGTATTTAAAGATGTCTGCCTTATTTCCTGCCTAGCTTCCCCCCCTACAATACTAAATAATCCCTTTTCCTTTGCATTTTCTGCTCTCTGATTCTGTTTGTCATTTTGCTCTGGAACCTTTCTATTTGGTACCAGATAGAAATGCCAGGCTGGCTGCTGCACTGCATGCAAGTGCTGTGCTGAAGAAATGGAAATAACGGCTTCATGTATCTTGGAGACCGTACTCATTCTGGGGTTTCCTTTTGTGTTAGTTGTTTCTCCCTTTTTCTTTTTCCCCCCTCTCCTCACCATCATGATACTATTGAAATATATTTGTCATGAGATACATGCTAACAACCAGATCTTCTTCTGCGTTGCTTTCCTGTGCTGCTGATTTAGGCTGTTTAGTTGCATTACTTACCTGTCCTTGCTGAACATCACATTCCTTCTTATATTATTATTCTACCTGTGTTTGTTACCCTTTGCTTGAAATAGCGTACCAATATCTAAGTTACTGAGCAGGTTAAAGCACTGGTCTTCCATTTGTCCCTTCAGTGATCTCACAAATAACTTTTCTCCCCTTTTTATTTTGAGGTAGTTTTCCAAGTTGTCAGTACTTAAAAATGAGCTTTTATCACTAGTTCCCATGGATTCTAGGAAACTGTTGCTGCAGATCCCATATAAAATGGATCAAAAGGCTAATACTGTATAATCAGTATAAAATGAGAGATGGTTACATGCCCCTTGCAGGTAATATTATACCTGGGATTACAAATGTTCTATCAGTGCAGACAAGAACATTGTAACAATGTTGTATTATCTTTCTTTTGTAATCCAAAAAAAAGTGTACGTTCATTTCACATTATAAAATGCAAGTCAATGAGGTATGACTGAGCTGATATAAAGACAGCATCCAAATACAGTCCTGAAAACAGAGAAAGACACCCCTTCTAAGAAAGAAACGCATTTCAAAGGAACATGCTCCTCAAGAAGCAAAAGCATTGTTAAAAACCTGTTCTATAGATGCCCAGAAGAGGACCTGGTTCAAATTGCTATAAAAATGCATCTTCACAATTTATAAAACATTATTTATAAGAAATTGCAGTCTTAGGACATAAGTGAGAAGAAACACTGATTTTGTTTCTTGCTGCACTGTACCTGTACTGATAAAACCACAAGATTTAAAGATTAAACAGGATACTTAAAGCTAGTGCTTTGAAGAGTTTTTCCAGATGGTCTTTTCATCTTTCAAAAGTAAAGCTGATACACTGTTTACCTAGATGAAATTTATAATATCTGTGTTGTAACCAAGGGTGTTATCAGTTCTAGAAGAGCTAATTATGTGTAGATCTTGACAGTTGAGTGTCCTTGTGAATTTCTTTGTCAAGCAGGAAAAAAAAAAAGTCATATATAATTTTATCAAGGCCTAATAATAACAAGTTGATATCTTCTTTTGATCCATTATTGTATATTTACAGATGTGCTGGGCTTTCTGGGCCTTAGTGTTATGTCAGACTGTTATGTGTAAGGCAAGTTTCTTGATCTTTTGGAAGGACATTGAAGGACAGCACATCCATTCAACTGCTCCAACTTCATTTTCTGATTAACTCATTATGTTTGGGGGCAGCCTTTGGTCTATTTTCAGAAAGAAGCTCAATTTGTACCTCTTGGAGGCTAGTGAGACATAAGTTGTATTGCGTTTGTGTGGCAGGGTTTTGGTAACAGGTTACAGGGGTGGCTTCTGTGAGAAGCTACTGGAAGCTTCCTCCATTTCTGATGGATCCAGTGCCAGCCACCTCCAAGATGGACCTGCCACTGGCCGAGGTTGAGTCCATCAGTGACGGTGGTAGTTCCTCTGGGAGAACATAGTTAAGAAGGGGAAAGAGCTGCTGCACAACAGCAGCCAGAAAGAAGAGTGACAGTATATGAGAGAAACAGCTCTGCAGACACCAAGGTCAGTGGGGAAGGAGGGGGAGGAGGTGCTCCAGGTGCCAGAGCTGAGATTCCCCAGTGGTGAAGACCATGGTGAGGGCAGGCTGTCCTCCTGCAGCCCATGGAGGTCCACAGGGGAGCAGAGATCCACTTGACGACTGTGGAGTACCTTACCGTGGTGCAAATGGATACCTGATGTGCTGTGACCCCATGGGAAACCTGCGCTGCAGCAGGCTTTTGGCAGGGACCTGTGGACCCATGAAGAGTGGAGCCCACACCACAGCAGGATTTCTGTGAGGACTCGTGACACTGTGGAAGGTGCGCACACTGGAGCAGTCTGTTCCTCAAGGACTGCACCCTGTAGAAGAGACCCGTGCTGGAGTAGTTCGTGAAGAACTGCAGCCTATAGGAAGGACTCACATTGGAGAAGATTGTGGAGAACTGTCTCCCATGGAAGGGAACCTGACATGGAGGTAGGAGGAAGCAGTGGCAGAGACGTGAGGAACAGACTGCAACCCTCATTCCACATCCCTCTGTGCCACTGTGGGAGCAGGGGGGTATAGAGCATTTGAAGTTGAGTCCAGGAAGAAGGGAGGAGTAGGGTAAGATGCTTTAAGATTTAGTTTTTATTTTCTCATTATCCTACTTTAATTTGATTGGTAATAAATTAAATTTTATCCAAGTTGAGACTGTTCTGGCCATGATGGTGATTGCTGAGTAGTCTCTCCCTGCTTTTATCCCAGTCCATGAGCCTTTCATTATATATTCTCTCTTCTGTGTGTCTGAGGATGAGAGCAACAGAACTGCTTTGGTGGCACCTGATGTCCAGCCAGAGTCAACCCTCCATGTAACTACTAAACTTAAAGTAGGCGTGTCCTATGAGGAGCAGCTAAGGACTCTGGTCTTGTCTTATTTGGGGAAAAGGAGGCAGAGGAACAACCTCATTGCTCTCTACTGCTTCTTACGGAGGGAAGTGGACAGAGAGGTGCTGAGATCTCTCTGGTATCCAGTGGCAGGATGTGTAGGAATGGTTCAGAGCTGCGCCAGAGCAGGTTCAGACTGGATCTTCGGAAGCATTTCTTTACCAAGAGAGTAGTCAGAGGAACAGGCCTCTGAAAGAGGTGGTCAATGCCTCAAGCATGTCAGTGTTTAAGAGGCATTTGGACAGTGCCTTAACAACACACTTTAAAATTGGCAAGCCCTGAATTATTCAGGCAGTTGTACTAGGTGATCATTGTAGGTCTGTCCAACTGAAATAGTCTGTTTTAGAAGCCATCCTACTCTGTGATAAGCTTTTCTAAGACCAACCTTAGGCTTGGCATGTGCAAGAAGTACCTGAGGCAACTTGTGCATGATATATATGGAAACTACCTGCCGTGTGCAGGAAAGATTTTGGGGCTGCCTGGTTGAAGACCTAAAACAGCTCAGACATGTAGAGAATACCATTGTGTTGGAAGATGATAACAACCACAGTACTCATTGAAGCTATTTTCAGTGGCTTTAAAGTGCTTCATGCTGGTACATATTCAGAATTCATATGATTGGATTTCTAGCTTCATAATCTCTTTCCCTGCCCAACCAATGCACAGCTAAGATACCAAAACACTAAATTGTTTTTACCTCCTGATTTTGCCTTCAGTAGTTTCATGTTTCCAAGTCTCTTTTTTTATAGTCAAGTTGTGTAGTCTTTTAGGAAATTATTACGAAACCATAAGTCAGGAAGAATGATGCTTGTAACTGAAAGATGCTGGTTTAACTGTATTGGTGCTAATTTACCTCAAGGATGCAATACAGATAAAATGCAGAAAAAAAAAGATATATAGCACACAATTATGTATCTTGCAGAAATAACTAAAATTTAGATGACTCACTGATAATAAGGAGCAAAGGAGAAAACAATGAAAACAATTATTCAGACTGAAAATTCAGAAGACCTTCAGTTTACATAGAGATGAGGAAGCAAAAGTGTACAGTTAATGAATCAGACAATACCTTTACTTTGGGGCATGCCTCTTATGACTGCAGTTGTTGGAAAATGGTTTTATAATGCGATGAATTTTAATAAGAGTTATAAGGGATATTCTGTTGCACCTGCTACAGATTTAATAGAAAATATGATTGAATGTGCCTTAGTTCAAGTACATCATAATGATTTATGGATAAGAATTACAAAAAAATAGTTAATTTCAGTATTTATTATAAGATTTAACCAGAAACTGATCTGGAGTAAATTTTTTGTTAAGTGCCCTTGTAAAACTGTAGATTTGTGAGATTGTTCTGCCTACTGCTTCTGGTTTCACTGGGCTTTTGAATCCCAGTCTTCTCTACTTGAAAAAACACATAAAAAATTGTGGGCATAAGAAATTTCAGTGTTATACTTCGTGCTCCTTTTTAATAGCCTAAGGGCCTTCTGCATGTTATCACTCATTACAGCATAGTTGCTTTGGTTTGTTTTGGGGTTTTTTTTAAGGAAAACTCAATTAAAGAATGGAATGTTTAGTCACTGAAAGTAGTGCGTGGTTTGAGGCACTATCTGTAGGTTTGTCTCAGACATACAAAGGGCCAGTTGACCCAGATCCTTTGATTCTACATGTGAAAGTGGCTGAATTGTGCTAAAATAAAAGTATTTGCCACACTTCGGAAAACTATAGAGCCAAATGTCTCTGTGAAGCTATGTTTCTTTGATTTTGAATCCACTTAGTAATTATAAATTTTTAAGGCTCTTTAGCCAACCAAGTGCAATGGATTTCTCCTGCCTGTTTTCCCAGGAGCACACTAGCACTTTTTTCAACCAGCAATTCACCTTTATATGGTTGATATTAATGGGAAAAACTACTATTCTTAAATGCTGCAAGGGTTCATCAAGATCAGATGTATCTCTGACATCAGAAAGACCAATGTCATTTAGGACACAGAGCTGGATGGAGAAGTGGGGATAAGAGGAGAAGAGGAGTGATACACAAAGATGAAAATAGTAGTAGTAGGAGGAATGATGTCATTCAAAAAAAGGGGTCAGCAAAGTGAAAAGAGGCTGTTGGTACATAAGTGAAAGGCACAGAGAGTTGGTGGCAGCTCAGAGCTGGAGAGGCATCTATGAATGTTTCTTGGGTCAGAGGAATAAGGGAGGAGGAGAAGCTCTGGGGATCACTTATGTTAACAGGGAGAGGAGATGTGCAGGCTTATTTCTGGAGCAGGCCTGGTATTAAGGACCAGTCAATGTAGGTAGCTGCCTATACTACCTAGTATGGGGAGGCAGATAAGTAAACATGAAATGTTAACTGTGTCTTGGGAAATTCAGCAACCTAGGAAGAATGGTGTATTCAATTCTATTAGGATTTTACTTAGAAATTAGATTGGAGCAAACAGGAGAAAGCTGTTTGTCTTGAAACAACAGGCAAATACTGGTTGGGGTAGATGAGAACTGATAATGGAAAGGGGGAATTGTTTTGGTTTGGGGGCTTTTTGCATTTTTTTTCTATTCTTTTAAATTGAAGACTTGAATTATTACTAATATTTTTAAATGGCAGGTTTTGAAAATTCCTAGAACAATGCAATATGTATGATGAGAATCATTGATTGTTTTTTTCTTCTCTCCACCTCTAAAATCCCCCCCTGCTTTAACACTTCAAGCGTTCACACTACCTCTTTCAAATACATTTCTTGGAGCATATTTTTTTCAGAGATGTCTTTTGCCTTTATATTTGTACATTTTGTTCTCATCCTGTGAGATTTCCCTACTTGGTCTGTTTTTACTGCTATAACCATAGGCTTCAGTTTATGCTGCTGGATCCTGCTGATTTTTAACACTGTGAAGAGTGACATACTTTGCTTTAGCTTAGCTTCAAAGTAAAAGGTTTTATGTATTCATATGGTGACAATTAAAATGCCATATAATCTTTGTGATAAATTAAAGATGATTTTTATCATTAGAGGCATTTTTGTTTTTCAAGTATATTCTGTTTACAGTTAGAAGCAAGATTACACAAATACTTATAAAATCTTATTTATTTTGCTAGTGTGCATATTTTCCATATTTAGTGGCATGATTAGAATACAATGGCATCTTTTATAAGTAAAATGCTGTGGGTTCAAATCCAAATAATAGTTTTTATTATTCTGCAAAGCTCTTTGAATTCAAATCCAACTAAATGGTTTTAATTTTTTGTCAAGTTCTGTGTGGGTTTTTTTGGTGATAAAAGGTTCACCAGGAATAAGCTATAGATTTTGAAAATTAGGAGGGTTTAAAAAACATTCAGAAAAATGGTAAAAGATAGGACAAGATAGACTTTTTAAGGAACTTAATAAAAATAAGTGAGTTTAGATAGGAAACTTTTCAGCCAATGAGTAATGACTAAAGATTTTTAAGAACCTCCATGATATGAGGTTCAAAGAAGTTGTTACACAATTGTAGTGAATGAACAATTTATATTTGTAGAAACATGTAAATTATGAACAGTTTAGAGTTGTTTCTGTCTTTACTGTAAGGAGAGATTAGATGTCTTCCTGGTTTATTTATTTTTAATTATTCAGTTTTTTTCAGAGAGAGAAGGAAAGCTGGAAGGTAGAGAAAAAAGATACAGTGTAAAGATTTGCATTGAAAGCTACTTTACTCGATTCCAGGTCTTGTTTTAATACTTGCTAGTTATTCTTTCTCATTAGGAAGTGTTAGAAGGACGGATATTTTTTACTGCAGATAGTATGATTAAGGGAAAAAAGCTACAGCTGTGAACGTTTTGGGGTTTTTATGGAGGGTTTGTTTTGTGGGGTTTTGGTTTTTCTTTTTTTAATACTAGAGTAAAAGGTACCACATTTTTTTCATGGCACTGGATAGAGTACACCTCGCAAAACTCTGAGTCTGCTTCAGTATTTCGTTCACTGAAATATCTTATACATGATAACTGGAGCAACAGCAAAGTATAAGCCTTGTCCAGCAGTGGATTGTAATGTAGCATTGTTACTAACCCTGCTGTCTGAGTGAACAATTTGAATTGTCTCACCAGTTATATGCATTAGATCCACTCACCACTCAATAAAAGCTAAGAAAAACCAACATAGTGAACTGAGAGTAAATGGCAGGACACTTCTGAAAGCATCTGCCCATCTTTCTGTGGGTGCAGATTGCTTGGTTGAGAGAGATATCAAACGATTTCTAAGATTGATGTGGCAGAGACCTTTCTCTGTAATGTGTTTTCAGAAAATAAAGGGGGCGCAATATTAGGCTTCTTTGACCTTCTGGTTAATGGAAGGGATAAATTCCCACAAAACTTCTGTATTCCTGAATGAGTGTAAGATATGCATCCTGACTTTCTGTTCATTTAAATGGAAAAAGGTCTGGAAATGCAGTAGATTGAAATGCCAGTGCCATTAATAAGATCTGGCATTGTGCCACTTACTCCTGGAAGACAGAACATTCACTTTGCTGTTAAGACTTTTGCCCAGATCCATAATTTTTTTCTTCTCTGACATTTTTCTGATATTTTGAGGAAACATCTGTTTTATCTAGCATTAGCTCTTCTCTTTTGTCATTGGATTTAATCTAATGGAAGATCAAAGTACTTTAAAACCTCTGTTCTCAGTGTAAAATGTAAAAAAAAAGCAGCAGGTCCCTGCACTCCTTCTTCCTCTTTTTTTTTTTTTTCCTTCTTTCTGTTGAATTAGTGCCTCCAATGGCTCTAGTGAGAAGATTGTTCTGAATTGGAAATAATCTTGGGGGGAGGAATTACAGTTCAGGAATCTATTAAAGTAGCAGGTGAAATAGGTAGAAAGGCCAAGCACCTTGTGATTTATAAATTTTATGATCTTTGCTATATTCAGTTTTAAAAAGAGTGAAAGAAGGTCACTTTCGCCTAGAAATATCGTCCAGTGGGAGCACTAGGATAATTCGAGTGCCCCAGTCTTGTCCATCTCTGCTGGATGTGCTGTATGTCTTTCAAATAAGAGTTAGACTTCCAGGGATTTAGGCTTTGGCGGGTATCTAGCTATTGAGCTAGCTGTTCTGGGTGTGCCCAGAAAACAGCCTTTCTAAACCAAACAAGGAGATAATTAAAATAAACATGTCACAAAATCAGCAGATTTTTCTGGATTGCAGTTTTGAAGCTGAATATTTAAGTCTTTCTAAGGTGACAGGTTGCTTAAGGTGTTCTTTGCATCTTACGTCACTATGGCATTTCAAAGCGAAAATGCCTATTATTTGTCTAGCTTTTCTGTGCACTGAGTTCTGGAATTGCGTTAAATAAAAGCTGTTATCAAAATGGAAGTTGATGTGACTCTACAACTTTGGGAAACAACATTTAATACTGATAGCATATTCATTAAGATAAATAGGGCTTGATCTCCAACTCCTTCTTACTGATATTAATTTAAATTCATTGTTTTAAAGATCAGGTAATTTTACATTTTATTAATTTCTCCCTTTAGTCAGGACTGGAGTTGTTATAAAAAGTTTTTGAAATAATATTCCCAAATATCTTGGGTATATATGCAGTTATTTTCAGCTGAAAGCAAGTCTGTTTTCATGACTGACTATTTTCACTAGAGCTCCATCCTAACATAAGGATCAAAGAGGAAGAGACAGACATTGTCTTTTCTGGTCTCCCTGACCTCTGTCTCACAGCCCCAGTATTTCAAACATGCCCATAGTTATTGAAGCTGCTTCTGTGCCTAAAGCCCATTTGCAGTTTGAATGGCAACCAGCTCAACATGCTGCTGTGTACAGACCCCCATTCATGCTAATGCCTGTACAAAAGAGATGAAAGCAAAGCATGATTATGGGCACAGTCAAATTACAATGACATTTATGTGTACAAGATTTGTCCGTGTCTCTTATTTATGTTGAAAGTAGTTGTTTGCATTTCCATGCCCTGTCATGACAGTACTCAAGGTGTCATGAGATCCTGAAGGAGTTAGCCATTTCCTATCAGTTGGTGAATTTTCCACTCTCTTTCACTGAATTCTCCACTAACTCTTTCAGCTGTCAGACGACTTTCAAATATTTTGCAAAATGTGTGTAACACTGTTTCAAAATAGCCCCCCGATACAGTAATTAAAGAAAGACCCCTATGTATTAGTTTGACTACATTGGAAGTAATAAGAGAGAGTTGCCCAGTTCCTTTACTAGTTCTTGATGAGTAATTTTGTGTCTCATTTCTTTTTGTTTGTGGGTTTGTGTATGTATATACCTGGTTTTTATATATAATTTATAAAAATGTAGAAATGTTTATGTCAATCTTTCTGCTTACGTTGAAGATACAAGCATTCAAGTAGAGAAGTGCTTTATTGTCGGAAAAAAGCACAAAATTCAGATGAGAGGTTTTATTATAGTTTATTATGTATATTTGCTGGTATTTAAGTATATTTAAATTGTTTAAATATAAGAAAAAATGCTGACAGTGTGTTTACACCTACTGATTCTACCCTCTTGCACCTACAACAAAGAACCTTTCCTTTATTATCTCTCTCAGAAACTTACCTCTCTCCAAGGAAAAATATTTGTGTCAGATTTTAGACCTCTTTTCTCTTAGCCTCTGTTAGTGACAGTGTCCCTTCCCCTGCTGTTCCAATAGGAGTTCCCCATACATGGTGAGGAGCCTCCATCTGTGCCTGTTTCAGACTGATTTCTGCCTTCTTGAGCGCTGCCACAGCTGGATCTGCTATTCTAGCTGAGGGCTCCCTAGTGTCTTGAACAATAGCACTGCATTCTTTGACACTGCTGTTAGAGTCCCTGCCAACATTTTTGTATTATTTTGTTTGTCTTTCTCACTGTTTTGTTAGATTAGGGGTGAATGGCTAGTTCTTAGTTCCTTTGAGTGGTTTTAATTTGTTATTAGTTTGTCCACAATGTAGATATCTGTATCTAAGCTGATCACCCTGGATTTCTCTGGTAGTCTCAGAAATCATTGGAGATCAAGTTAGTGGAATCTAAAGCACAACTAATTTCTTCTGCAAAAAGCTTTCTAATTGGTCAAATGAATCACACCTTAGTATGCTTTTCTGACTGTAAAAAACCCACAAACCAACCCAAACTAGTCAGTCAAGGATAGATTTAGACACTGCAGATATCCAAATCAAGAGAAAAACAATTCGACTTCTTGTGATTCACAATACTCTCCTTTTTTTTCTCTTTTTTGCATTGATGTCTTGATATATTTATTTCTTTTCCATTGCTTAAGTTTATTCTTTTAATGTTATATTTTAGATGTCTAATCAAATACCTCAGCTTTGTCTTCGGTGCATGGACAGGAATTTAGTTAAACACAGAT
>JAWWLV010000144.1:31436869-31454369 GCA_035041135.1 Platyrinchus mystaceus
GTCTAACAGTTGCATATAAAAATTACCTCAATTCAGGACCTTGCCTTGGTTACAATTACAATAGCCTTCTGCATGACTTGAGCTAACTAATTAAAGTGCTTATTAAAGTCTGAGCCATTGAAGCAAAGAGCCAATATATAATTTCTCTCTGCTTTACAGTTTATATATTTTCAGCATCTAATAGCCTTCACAGGGATCATTCCATTCATTCATAAGCCTGTAAGTAGTTATATTCTGGCCCATATTTCCAAAAATGGCCCTTATATTTGGCATAATTGCAGTGTTCTGGACTCATAAAGCCGATCCAACAAAATCCTCAGTGTATGTGCACATGTGGTTTCAGTTCAGTTAGTTAGTTGAGATGTAAAATTTTCCACTCACTGATGATAACTGCTTATGACTGCTTAGCCCCAGTTTCTGATGCATCATCGCAGCATTCTTCTCTGATGTCTCAGAAGTTGTACAACTCCTTAGATTATGTCAGGTTAGGAACATGGGGCTCTTCCTTGCCTCTACTGCTCTTTGAGGGGCATGAGTTCTTCCAAGCATCTCAGCCCAAAAACTATTTTTGCATGGTGTTGACAAGGTATTGCCTACTTGAAAATAACTCCCCCTGGGTTTTTATATATAAGGGAAAAATGTTGAGCACGTGTATATAGAAATATATGCTGTTGGGTTTTGTGTGTATATATGTGGGAGGAGATGAAGTCTAGAAATCTGTAAATAAATGCATCTCCATGAAGAGTGTAATCAGAGGAACAATTTCTTATTTTTAGTGGCTAGCTCAAGTTAAATAGTGGAAATTATTTCTTTTTTCCCCTTTCACCTCCGTGGACTTTCAGCCGTATCTGTTACGTGGGGAGAAAGAAATTTTAATTCACACTGAAAGCAGCTGTAAATCTTTAGTTTAGATTTATTGGCACTGCCCCTAACCATTCTGAGTGGAATACACTTGATTATTTTTCATAGATGCCCTTCGGAGGGTAACAAAAGAAAAACTGATTTCGGGTATATCTTACTATCCTTTCCATTTTAATGTGTTTCTGTGTTCAACGGATTACCAAGGGGATTGTAAGGTGTAGTGAAACTGAATCTTTTTTTAATTAAATATTTTCACTTCTTTTCAGTATACCTCTGCTCTGACCTATGATGCTGTTCAAGTGATGACAGAAGCTTTCCGTAATTTGCGTAAACAGAGGATTGAGATCTCCAGAAGAGGAAATGCTGGAGATTGTCTTGCAAATCCAGCTGTACCTTGGGGTCATGGTGTAGAAATAGAAAGGGCATTGAAACAGGTAGCTTCCTTGAAGTGAATGCTGGGATGAGTGCATGTGCAAAATTTCCTATAAATGCTTGAAAAGAATCCTCCAATCTCCAAATCTGCCTGGATCTTGCTGGGAATAATGTGGAAGTGAAGTCCTCATGAACCTGTCTAAGATAATATATTGCATACAAAAAAAAATTAATGTTTTTGAAATATCAGTAATCATTTGTGGAAATACAAAATGTGTTTTCTAAAAAGAAACAAACAATTCTTCTACTACTTTCATCTTCATCTATTATAGGTTCAGGTGGAAGGTCTAACAGGGAATATAAAGTTTGATCAGAATGGAAAGAGAATCAATTTTACAATTAACGTCATGGAACTCAAAAGTACTGGTCCTCGGAAGGTAATTTCAATTGTCTTACAGTGTTTTAAAAGGTTTTACCGTGCTAAGCAGTGGGTTAAGGTAGGTAATGAAACATTAGATTAATTAAAGCATGAGTTGTGATAATATTTGTTCATAGGTGTGTTCTACAATGGTTTTGCAGAACAAAGTAAAATCTGTATTATTTCTTTCTAACCAGTATGAGTTATTATTTCTGGTAAGTACTACATAAGAATATTTTGTGCTCAGTTTTGTGGATTAAAGTTTTTGTTTTGTGATTTGAATTGCTAAATTTGAGCCAGCGTTTGGGGAAATATGCTTCTGAATGACAAAAGCCAGATACAGCTTTCCAGTGATGTTTTTATAATTATGTTTATCTTTCTGCTCTAATTTCAAATCTTTCAGGAAAAGCCAGTTTCTCATGTCGTCATAATCTGGAGTTTTTCATAACCCTTTCGATTCTACAGTGTGTGATGTTGATACTAAAACCTGTTAATATGTGAATAAAAAATGGTATACTTGTTTTGCATACAAAGTAGTATGAACAAATGTCATTAGTTGAATCTTTTTACTCTATGTTGTGGTCTTCCACTACATAAATAGAAATACTTATACTGGTAAATCCATAGCTGAAATAGTTCTCTGTGAGTACAAATTTAAATGCATAGTAGTAACATGCTTTTCTTTTTCTATAAAAGTTCATATTCACTGCTGTCTGTGCATCCTATAAACTCTCTTTAGATTGGATATTGGAGTGAAGTGGACAAAATGGTTGTGAATCCACTTGACGGCCCTCTTGGAAATGAATCTTCGGGACTAGAGAATAAGACTATTATTGTCACCACTATTTTGGTAATTAACTTCATATTTTGTCAGAAGATAGTCTGTCCTACAATGATTTGTTTCTCATCCTTATGTTAGTTTAAATATGTTGTCTTTTTATTATTTGAAGTTGTGAACTGTTATTCATTGTGATACATAATAAAATCTGGAAATTAAGGAAATGTATGATTTAGTATGCGATTTTGATCTGTAGAAGACAAATGGTCATTGGTTGTAAATCCTAGAAAGTTAAGATTTTTAAACCTGAAAATGGAAATTATATATCTGCTTTCAAAGGAGAGGAACTTTCTGAGAGGCAGAACCATAGTGTTAATTTTAGAGAATATATTTTGATAAACAGCAAAGAGACTGGTTCTTATGCTTTATGATTGTAGCTGCTATAGATTGGTAAAGTAAAAAATAAAATGTTAAAAGATGTATTCTGTCTGTTTAGAAAATTAAATTATGTATTGTCATAGAACAGCATTTTTCTGTAAGTTACACAGTAAGTTTATCAGCTTGGACAAGTTAGAGGTTAGCACAGGAATTTCTCTGGATGCAAGAATAGTTCTGTAACAACTGAGCAAAGAGGAGATACATTAATACAACTTATGACTCATCACCAATTTTGTTGATGATAGAACTTTAGTACATAGTTATAGATATCTTGCCTATTGCTTGTGTAGTACTTCAATAAAAATATAGCCTGGAGAGCCTGAAGTATTTTCCCAGGGAGAGATGTGGTTGTGAAATAGAAAATAATTTTCTTCTATTAAGACAACAACAAAAGCAACTAAATACCTTTGCCTTCTTCCATCCAAACTTTATGAGAGAAAGAAACTGATTTTGGAATTTACTCTTTCTTCTCTGAATGCGTAACTCCTGTTAACATTCATGGTCATTATTAACATACTTCTGGGAATCACTATGCCTGTAAGTATTGTTATTTGTATATGACTGTGGAGAATGTAGCTTTTAAATGTGTTAAAGACATGTCACATTAATAATTGACAACTAACATATATATAGCATGTATGATTCAGATGGTGTCTTCTCTCTTTTTTCACATGTAAAATGGAACATGTTAATCTATAAAGTGTACAACTGATGCATTTCTCTCTACCGAGTAGCTAAGGCAAGTTCTTTCTGTGCAGGAGTCCCCCTATGTCATGATGAAGAAAAATCACGAAATGCTTGAAGGAAATGATCGATATGAGGGCTATTGTGTGGACTTAGCAACAGAAATTGCTAAACACTGTGGATTCAAATATAAGCTCACAATTGTTGGGGATGGCAAGTATGGGGCGAGGGATGCAGACACGAAAATCTGGAATGGAATGGTTGGAGAACTTGTTTATGGGGTAAGAAAATCTTCTATAATAAAGCCATTAAACATGACTGATGAAAGGGGTGGGATTTGGTTTTGTTTCCTCTGTACAGTATAGGAAAATTATCTAACTAATTTGATAGATAATTGGTAATTTGTAATAGCATGAAAAATTTTGAAAGTAAAATGTGGAATTTCATTTTAAATGCAAATGAAGTGAATGCATATTTCATCCTTCTGACCAGGTGAAAAGCAAAGTACTTTGCTAAATGTTTAAATGTCATATACTTTTAAAAGAGCGTATGTGAAAACAGAAGCTTGGAATATGCCAACAGTATGGTTACATGTATTTTGTACAGGTTCAACTAAAAGCTTCTGAAATTCTCCATAGGATGTTCTTGGTGAAACAAATGTTACTGAAGTCTCTGCTGTCCAATTTTCCATTTGTGAAATGCAGTGGAAATGAAACCATTCTTTGCATTTCAGTAGCTATTATTTCCTTTTTTCCTTCCTTTGCAGAAAGCCGATATTGCAATTGCTCCATTAACTATAACATTGGTGAGAGAAGAGGTGATTGACTTCTCAAAGCCCTTTATGAGCCTGGGGATATCAATAATGATCAAGAAGCCTCAGAAGTCCAAGCCAGGAGTGTTTTCATTTCTTGATCCGTTAGCATATGAAATTTGGATGTGCATTGTTTTTGCCTACATTGGGGTCAGTGTAGTTTTATTCCTGGTCAGCAGATTTAGCCCATACGAGTGGCACACTGAGGAATTTGAAGATGGAAGAGAAACGCAAACTAATGAATCAACTAATGAATTTGGGATATTTAATAGTCTCTGGTTTTCCCTGGGTGCCTTTATGCAGCAAGGATGCGATATTTCGCCAAGGTTGGTTACTCACTCATTTCAACTTTGTGCATTTTTGGTCTCAGCCGTCTCAGCCGGAGGAGGTTCGTGGTGCATATATTTTCACTCTTGGAGAGGAATTAATTGCTGTGTTTTTTCCCCTCCCTAAAATCATAGAAGTCTTTGAAACAAAAGCAGGTTCATGATATATTTGATCATACATTTACCAAGTGAAGTTATATACACCATGCCGAGACTGTAAAATGCATAAGGTTCACATCATTTCATGCCTTCTTGGAGGGGTACCGTGTTTTTGCTGCATATTCCCATTTTACAGTTGACAGTGCATATGGTTCACAACAACTGTAATGGGAAAAAGGGGTAACACTAGTTGCAAACTACACAGGCAGCACTTTCCCTCTAAAGTTCACTGCATAGCACAACACAGTTATTAACCCACTGTTATTCCCCAGGAGAGCCTTGAACTGAAATAAAAGTCATGTGATGGTTCTAATTTCATGTGGATAGTTGCGGAAGACTGCTGTTTTTCCATGGCCTAGTTTTAGTAAAGTCACAAAGGAAATTGCTAAAATGAATCTGAAGGTCCAGTTTATAAGAGCTTAATTCCTAATGGATTTTCACCTGCTTTATTAGGGACAACTGTAAAGCACTTAAGTTAATTCCTTTGCAGTTCATTAAATATTCTATTTTGCTTGTGCACAAGTGGTTCTAGCCCTGATTCAGCAAAGTGGTAAGTAGGTAGGAAAATAACTACTTGCTGCTTGAAGGAACTGTAGTAACAAATGAAATAGGGCAACAGAAGGGTTTAAGGAAGTCAAAACAGAAGATTTGTCTAATTATACTAAGCAGTTTAACTTTCTTGTAAATGTCCTAAAGTTAAGAGAGGGAACAGGTCAGCTTCTAGTAAGTCTAGTGGTGGTGTGCAAAACAAATCACACCAAGGGAGCATTTCTTATGTATGTCATGCATCCCAAAAGGCAACAGCAGGTTTTCAAGTTTTTCTACTTCATTTATTGTGTGAGAACTTAAGCAACCCTGTGTAAAAGCTGCCATATCACAGTGGGAGATGCCAGGCTCTATGATGAAAGATACAATGGATTTGGCACATAACACAGTAAGAATTGTATATAAGAAACAAGACAGTGAGGAGAGCAAGTTTTTGCGGGTTGTGAGAGGTTGTGTTAATTTCAGCCCTGTGGGGTTTTTGTATCCATTACATGCTTCACAGGTTTAGTTGTCTGCAAAGTCCCCTTTAAGCTACAAAATTATTTTTATTGAAAGCTTTATTTGAAGGTTATAGAAGTATAATGATTTTCATTATTAGTAGTATTATTATTATTTTATTGGCTGTGAAAGCACAACAGTTGTTTTCCACAGTTTGATAGCTTTTGAAAGGTAATAGAAGAATAATGATAATAAAAGGTGCATGAAACTCAAATAATTTTGCATATTCAAGATTTAGTTTCAATGAAGTGTTTAATAGCACTTTATTTCTTTGCAAGCATAATTTTGAGGACGGTGGTTAGTTTGTATATCATCTGTTTATTTTAAAAGTAAAAAAGGGCCAAAACCACTTGTTACTTCTGGTTATGCATCAAAACTATCACTATGGGATTTCAACTCTGTGCAGATGAATCATTGTAAATATGAAAAGGAGTACCTTCAGGCATCAGCAAAATACCTTTGTGAAGTTAAATTTTGCACTACTGTTATCATTTCTCCAATAAGTAAGACAACCACTGTAAGAATTTTAGAGTAGACAGGTAACTAGGGCTCCCTGATACTCTGAAATAGAAGATGTTGGTGAGTAAGACTGGACGATCTGGAAATAGTCGTTAGCAGCAGTCCCCATGTTTCCTTATGGGTAGCACAGAAACAATAGAATAAAATAATATATTATATGATAATGATAATGATAACTTATAGCAAAGTTTTCCTCATCTTTTTTGAGATGTGAGTGTGCTCTCAGATCTGCAAGATAATACCTTTCTAAGTATAAAATGTGGTGCAAAAATTTATGTAATTGTGCACAGAAGTTGTTAAATTACCGGTATTTCAAGGTCTGGTAAAGTAGTTGCTTCTAAAGTGTGGGTTCATACTAGCATATAATTATCAATCTTTAGAAACTTTTTGAAAGGTATATACAAAAGGAAATTATTTATTTAACTGGGACAGACCATCAGGGAAAATTTTGAATACAAATGACACCCCAAATAATTTTACTTTTAAAATGTCATATGGGAACATAATGTTTGGGTTGGTATTGAGCTTATTCTTTTTTTACAAAGTAGGTGGCAACTTTGCTCACAGTTCATGCACTTCTGAAGATTATTGTCATTTACAGAGGGTGTCATCAATATAATATAAAGTGCCATAGTGTTGGTGGTTATTAAATACACATGGACATATTGTATTGCAAATAAGTAATACAATATATTCAGTATATCATATAACTAAATATTTTACTTGTCGAATTATTTTATACTGAAATTACCTCCATGTCAAAATGTAATATTTTTTCAAATATGACAGCGTAGTTTGCAGAATATATCTCAGTTTAGAAAGACTTTGAAATAATTTTTTTTTATGGTCCTTTTAATAACACATTCTGTACCTTATGTGACTTGATTTTCATGCAATAGAGTGAATTAGTGAGTCTGTTGGGACATGGAATAAATCTTTTAATGTCAGAATTACCACAGACATTTTATACAATAGCAGTTAGTAGAAATAATTTGTCCAGAATTGATTCTATTTATTTTTGTTCCCAGTTTATTAAATCTGCTTTACATAACTATCATGTTTAAATGTATATATATGTAGTTATATCTATCTATATATTCTGTCAGAATTAGTTTGTAGTCTCATTTTTAGTACAGTAGGCTGGGTGAGTGATTTCTAATTGGTTTACTTAATAGATAGAGAAGATGCATCAAGACGTTCCTGCAACTCCTTAGTACTAGACTATCAAGTACATGCACATTTCTGCCAAATAATTAAGCACATCTCCAAAGATTATGTACTACTTCCTAGAATGTCTTGTTTAGAAAGAAAGTAGCAATTAATTTCAAAGTTGAAAGGATTGTTTAAAAAAAGGCCAAGTTTGCAATAATGCAGTATCAATATTTCTCTTATATTTTCTAGTATTGGAAATTATTTTGTTGTGTACTTTATGCTGTTCTGTATGTTTTCTTGAGTTCTCTTTTCTTCTTTCTTCTTGAGCAGGAGATGCAAAACACAGATCCATAAGAGCCCACTTGCTGCAGTTATAAACATCAGATTATTATTATTTTTAAAATATACTTTCTTCACCATTTTCCTGTATTATCACTGATTGTTTCATGTCCAGTCCTCCATTTGTTAAATGCTTGTATCTTTCAAAAGTTGTGTGCACTTATTAGGCTATAGGTATTTCCTGGGCCAGCTTTTATTACAAATAATGCTATTGTACAGATTGTCCACAGCAGAAATCAGTCTGTGTCTGAATGTCTTAGGAAAATAATGAGGCTAAAGGCACTTGATTTTAAAGTGCATACTAATTTTTCTGAAAGCACTGTTTCGCTGATTTTGTTTGATCCTCATCGTAATGTCACACAAAATCACTTCAGAGGGGACAGCAAGCTTATAGGTTAAATATAGTACATTGTGGTGGGAGCAGTTTCCTTCAAGAGTGATCAAAACTTCGAAGAACTGGATCACTAAGTTCTCCCAGAAATAAACTCTGGAGTCCTGATTTCGGCAAAGTCCAGGAGATATAGTGGAGAATGCCTTGATTTCCTATCTGATGAGTATGCAGAGCTGCTCTGTGAGATAGCCTGAAATGCTTCCCTATAGTATAATGCATCATTTGTGTAAAATTGTAAAACGTGTTCCTTTTTAGGACTTTCATTTCACTTTACAAATCCATTTCATACTTGTTATTAGATCCCTGTCGGGGCGCATTGTTGGAGGTGTGTGGTGGTTCTTTACCCTCATCATAATCTCATCCTACACGGCTAACTTAGCTGCCTTCCTGACGGTTGAGAGGATGGTGTCTCCCATTGAAAGTGCAGAGGATCTTTCCAAGCAAACAGAAATTGCTTATGGGACATTAGATTCTGGCTCCACTAAAGAGTTTTTTAGGGTAAGAATTTCTACTTTTTAGATTTTTTTTTTTTTTAGATTGTTTTAAATAGGTCTTTGCTCATATAAAAGTATTTTCCCTAGGCTTTATTAAAAAGTTGCTATGAAAATATGATATGTACAGCTCAACTCACAAGTCTAAGTGTTTTTGTTTATTCATTATTGTTATATTGTATTATCTATATACAAATATAAGGGTCTTGGTAATAAATATGCAAAGCAAAATTACCTAAAAAAAAATTCCACTATAAAGTGAAAAACAAGGTATGTTTGAAGAAGGGAGTTGATGTCATTCATCTCTTTAATAGCTCTGCTATATTTTAGGTACTCACACAATGAACAAGAACATGGGAAGATGCACATTCATGTTTTAATAAGTATTGCACATGATTTTTCAAGCTTGCAGATGGGGAATGGAATATAATCCTCTTGCCTGCTGTAGTAAATACATGCCTGCTTTTGAAAACAGTTCTTATTTGTATTTGCATTACAGTAATGCCTTGGAAGCCTGTCAGTCCTCACCTTCTACCCCCGTGTATTGCAGTTTTAAAAATACCTGAAACTTCCAATGTGTGAGTCTCTGAGGCTGCCCTTGAGACACCAGCTAGCGTGGTGAAATCCATCCAGCAAATGAGTGGGAGACTAAGGCTGCTGAGAAAAAAAATATAACAGCTTTACCTTGTGTGTGTGCTCTATGTGTCTCTCTCTGTGCAATGGAAGTACATCTGCCGTGCCAAAATAGAAAAAAACCTTGTGTTTTCAGTTTTTTTTAGTGCAAGATGTTAGGTTTAGACCAAATCTATTTTAAAATAGTTATAAATAATTCATTTACATTTCAAACATAGACTGACATGAAAATTAAATGAAACAGGTTCTCGCAAATATTTTATTTATATACTGTATCATTAGAGCAGTAACTGCTAGATTATGGTTTTCACCAGATCCTGTAATGCATACTTAACTGGTAATGTACTAAATGGGAATCATACTTGTCTCAACTGTAGAAAAGCATTATTTTCTGATTCTGATGATAGGTTCAGTAATAATACCTGCTGCTGATTGCATTCCTGTTAGCTAAACCAAAACTAATATCAGGTGTGTAAGGTAGTAAAAATGAGATCAGATTTGTGCTAAGGGTGTTTAGAAGCATTTAGAAGCCTACAGACTCATTTCTGGTTTTGTGAACATAAACCTTTTAGATCATGCAGAAGTAATGGATTTAAGCGTATTTTAAAAGAGAGAAAAAAATTGAAGTATAATGACACAGCGTTGCTGAGCAGTAAATATCAGCAAGTTACTATTACTCGTTATAATAATTTATAGATAATTTTATAGATATAAATCTATAGATAGAGAATTGTTTTCTTTAATGGCAGATCTATCAGGTCTCTGTAAATACCAAAATGTGTAGTAGTTTTCCTCAGGAGATCTCAAAGTTGGTACTAGCAGAACTGCAAGTACGATCCAAATCTGAAGAGTTCTGTTACACTGAGTTGGGATATTGACCACTTCTGATATGTGCTAGGGTCTCTGCTTTAGAGATAGTGCTTGTAGAGTTCTTAGTGCAACTGAAAGCCCAAACAAAGATATATATTGCATTGCTGTTGCATTTTCTCTTGTGTTATGGGCAAAACATCAAAGAAATTATGTGTGGCCATGGTTTTCCCAAAG
The DNA here is from genome assembly GCA_035041135.1 of Platyrinchus mystaceus. Lineage (NCBI taxonomy): Eukaryota > Metazoa > Chordata > Aves > Passeriformes > Tyrannidae > Platyrinchus > Platyrinchus mystaceus. The sequence goes on from JAWWLV010000144.1 coordinate 31,447,330, forward strand.
TGCGTATTTTTTCTCAAATCACTCGTGGATCGTAGTCATGAGAATGTGTATAAGTCTGCAAGCACAGCTTGGAAGAGTCAGGAGTCATTTCAGTTGATCTTGTGTAGGTGCATCATCTCAGTGTCAGGTCACAGACACTACTTGATGGAATTCCGTCTCTCCGGTACGTACCAGTGACACTCTCCACTGTCACGCGCCAGCTTTACCTTCAGTGGTTTCTCAGCAGCTGTGTTAAATGTAGTTGATACATGCCAGGACACATAGTTATCTTCAAAGCGGGAAAAAAGTCACCCAAGAAGGCAGTCTACTGTTCACCTGCCACTGCAGAAGTTAATTTTAAAGCATTATCTACATGTGTTAACTCCTGAAGTTGCCTCACTTATTTTCACGGGCTGTGGCATGAGAAGAAGGAATCAAAGTAAGTATGTAAGCATTCACTGGAACGTTTCCATGCAATCCACCTGCTTGAAGGCATATTGAAAATTACTATCAAAATGATACAACCAGAACAAAATTAATTATTTTTACAATTGAATCATATTTTTGTAGTTTGCTTAACTGTTCATTAATTTACAAATCAGATAGACAAATGACATCAATCTTGCTACCTTTTTTTTCCACAGAAGATAAATTGTAACTAGTCCTGTGTGTAAGGTAATAAGGCATCTCAAAAAGAAAACAATGTGCACAGCAATAATTAGACTAATTTACTTTCTCTCTGCATTAGTTTTTATTTAAAATCTCTTCATATTTACCTGTTCTTGAACCAAGTGTTACATGAACGGATCAATCTGTTTTGTTCTAGCTGTTTTGGTGGCCTTTAAAAATAGATCCTCTGCCAAAATAAAAACAAGCAGAACTGCTCCATAACAAATTAGTATCCTTTAGGTTTCACTGAGGAGACTATGCAAGAGTTGCTTATTCTTGCTTAAGAAACAAGAGTTGCAGAATGAAAAGTTGGGCATTGGAAACATGCTGGAAGGATGATAGTCCTTAGTCTTGTAAAGAAATCCTCTCACATAGTGGAAAGCCAGCAATAAACATAAGAGCTGACAAGACCCCTTCAGTTATTTCTCCTGCAAAAGTGTTATCTGTTGGGAGGCAAAGAAAATTTGGCCTGAAGGAAAATAGTAGTGTCTTTCTAAGAGACTTAAACACAGCCCAATGCCTCTAGTTTTGTAAGTATTTTGAAATATTTTTTAACTTGTAAAAGTATTTAACAATTACATTACAGGAGGTTGTGGAAAAAGAGAGAAAGCATACAGCAGTCTATGAACCTCAGTCTGTCTTCATGCTCATCAAGATACTGAAATTTCTAAAAAAAAAAAAGCCACAAGAAATCTTTAAAACCAGGGAGAAGAAACACAGATTTTTTAAAAAAAATTAAATTGAGATAAAAAACTATGAATCATACCTCACCCTCAGTTTTTGAAGTTTGAGATGTAGCAGAATTATAGAACATATGTTTCCAGAGTTAAATTTTGACTAGCTCAACGGAAGCCTCCGAGAGGTGAGGGAAATGAAAGGCTCAGTCACAAAATCTTCTGTAAAATTTACTGCGGACTCTGCTTGGTACCTTAGGAGGCAGGGGGTATAGGACTGGCATTTCATGAATCTGTGAAGCAGATATGATTGGAGAGTGCAAGTTCGACTCTTTAGTTTGACAGGAGAAAAAGGTGCATAGCTAAAATAATGAGAATAGTCAGATCTGAGCACTGAGTTAGTGCAAAGACTGCCCTTTGCATCCAGTAGCATATTACTGAGGATATAATTTTCTGTGATATAGAGGGTTCAAGTGATGAATTTTCACTTGTCTCTTGTTTTTTTGAGCTCCTTGCATCTGGACAACACACAAAAGAATTGATTTAGGGCATTTTGAAAGTTATTATAAAGAATTCAGTATTCAATACTTCCTTTTTTCCTCAAAGCATCTTTTTGTTATTTTTCAGGTTTTGGTTTTTTTCTCCTTCCACATTACCCAAAATTTTATTTTCTTATTTTTAGGGGAAAATGTGTCTAATAAAAAACGCATTATATTCCTGATCTTTTCTTTTGAGTTTTTATCAGGCTTTCTTAGATGTTCGAATTAAAGTATGCTGTGTAGAAGGTAATTTTGTGATGGACAAAAGTGAATTTGCAGCAATATAGTTTGAAGATTCTCCAGTGTTGTGTAGTCTGTTGTATAAATTGCCACACTCCATATATAAATAAGTTCTTTTTGCACTACTCCTGGGTGCACATCATTCCACAGTACCTCACTTGTTATGGTTAGGAACATTCTTTTATTTTTCCAGCCTATATGTATTTATAACTAGTTTATCCTCAATTTTACAGTACATTAATAATTATGTGTATTTTTTTCTTCTCAGTGCTTATTTTCCTGATGCATTAATCCTGAATGAGCAGAGGTGTACTTTGTATGCCATCTGAGATCTCAGTTTGCTTTGTACAAAGGCATTAATATTTCTCTGTCTTTTCTGGAAATAGCTTTCTCCCAATTCTGTCACAATGTTTTCTGGTAACCTATTTGATCATCGTGGCAGATCTGTGTTTCTTTTGTTTTTATCAACTGATGATCTTGAATTGTATTGCATATTTTCTTACTGGTCCCAAATTGCTGGACCATGCTTTTGAACTGGAAAGTTTAATTTCATTTCTATCAGTCTAGTGATCAGGATTTTCCACTTCTCATCTATAACAAATAAATAATATCCTATTGGCTGACTTGATGTGTTTTGCTATCCTGGTTTCCTTTAGTGCTAATCCCAGTCATTTCTGTCTTGAAATGTTTTCACTTAAAAGTGTCATCAGAAGCTGTGCATGCCATGCAGTTCCTCATACCAAAAGAGCAGTAGCTGCTTTGACGGCTTTTTCATTCCTCAGTCCAGGCAGTAGGTTTATGGTTCTAGATTCCAGAAGCAGCATCTGCAGTTTTCTACAGATGTGTGACTGCTTGAGAAAGTGTTCTTGGTTTGGGATTTCGTTTATTCTCCCTCCCCTAGTATGGGTGCAGTGAGGTTTTTTTTCTTTTTCATCTAGCTTGATCATTTCCTTTTCTGTATCCTCATTCCTATTACTTAGTCATAAATCATAGAATGGTTTGGGTCACAAGCGTCCTTAAAAATCATCTAGTTCCAACGTTCCTGCCATGAACAGGGACACCTTTTACTAGACCAGGTTACTCAGAGCCTCCTCCAGCATGGCCTTGAACACCTCCAGGGATGGGGCATCCAGAACTTCTCTGGACAACGTGCTCCAGCATCAAGTGTTCCAGTCTATTTTTACATTAATCTCATCAAAAACAAGGCTAAAGTATATATTTAGATTATGGCCTTTGTGTTGATTGTTTCTGTTCTCTGCAGTTCTTCCCACTACACAGCAGATGCCTTACTTTTTCTCACTTGTAAGGTTTGAAAACTTGCTGCTGTTTGCTGGTTTTTTCAGTTCACATTATACCACATACTGTTTCCTTTATGTTATCAGGTTTCTTCTGATCAAATCAAGATCCTACTTACAAATCTACATTTGTATTACAGTGATGTTGCAAAGCTGTAGTAGTAGATGCCACAACATGACTACAGTACAGTTGTCCCTATATTGGTAGGTTTATTAAAGTTAGTTCTAGGAGTGGACAGGAGGCTTTTCCTTGTGATCATCACTTCAGAAGTGTAGGAATTAGTTTTTCTGACATTTATCTGAGTTTTTAAATCAATGATTTTGAAATTGTTTGTTTTGATTTTATGAATATCCTGAATGAAGGGGGGGAATTTTGATTCTGAGGAAATTGAAATTAGTAAGTCTCAGAGGAGGAGTCACTTCAGCAGGTATTTTAATGGCAGTTAAGTGGTTTGGGAACTTTAACATGCCTTTGTAAGACAAACCTTGATGACTTAATTCTAAATCATGTGGAGAATAGGATAATTATGTAAGGTCATTGTCTTGCACATTTTTGGAAAAAATTATTTTAAGTGTACTTTTGAGGAATTAGTTCTTGAAGTAGAATGTTCTAGATTTTTTATTAATTAGATCAAATATAGTAAAGATATTTTTGGTAGCTCGAGTAATGGAAACTAAAAAGCTATAAAACTGCGTATTAAGATGCAACTGATTTTTACCATTACTCAATAAAATTAATACCAAATTTAGAACTTCCACTTATTTGAACTTTCATTCACCTTAAATATTCACCCAGTATAAACAAGGGTAAGTACTTTAAAATACTTAAGCTAATTAAAGAGACTGAAAAAGCTAGTTCTGTTCTCTTCTGTGTTTTTTGGATCTCTTAATATTTGATTTACTGTGTAAATTGGCAAGTTTTATTTGTTGTTACTTTTTTTTAACTACTGGTGACAATACCAGTTCCTGTCCTTTTCTTCAGTACGGAAGGTTAACAAGGTGGTTTCACACATCATATTTGAGAATTAGAGATCTGCTCCTACAGTACAAGATCATTATCTAGTAGAATGTTAGTAGTTTGAAAAGTTATTTCTGTCAATGACATACTAATTACAGCACCCTAGTTTGAAGAATAATAGGTCTTTGAATGTCAAAAAAAGTTATCTGGTGACCCACAAAATACAGCTAATTAAGTTGATAAAACTTTGCATAAATTAATTTTCTAATTAGTTTCTTAATAAAGGCAATATTTTACATATAAATGTGATGTGTACATGTAACAATAACTATTATTATTATAACCCAGTTCCTAGGTTATTTTTATATCATTTGTTGTCATAGAAGTCTTTAAATAATGTGAGAAAAAGTGTTCATTGAGAATATTAGGGTCTTGTACTGTCATGTTGGTGTTGATTGTAATACCAAAGTTATAATTAGCTTTTAGCATTTCATATATACACTGGAGTGTCACCTTGCAATAGCAATCAGCTGCAGTAATTAAGAGCAATGCAGATCATTTCCATATTCTTTCCTTCTTGTAGTCAAATAATATGGCAATCAGCAATGCTTCTGTATTGGTGGTACATGATCAAAAATTGTGTTTTTTATGGAGCACTGCTGTCCTTTCAGGGTTTTGATGCCATTAGAAGAAAGAGTATATAAGAAAGAACTGTGAAAGCCCAACCTGCACACAGAGCATCCTGCATTCACAAGGATTCTGTTTCCTCATGGTTTAGTCCCCTGTTGATAATGACTGCATGCTTTTCCAAATGCACTTAAGGAGATGAAGGCCCCATACTAGCTACTGTGAAGAAAATTAATTCTACCCCAAGCACAGCATAGGTATTAAAAATATGGTCAACTCTAGCACTGGCCAAATGTAAATAACAATGCAGTGTGCTTTTAGTTGTTGTTGTTTGTTTTACAATGCGTTTGAATTAGGATATGTATGTGTGCTTTTTTTAATTATCCAATAAAGTGGGCTTTATGAGTGAATGAGTGTGTGTGTGTGTGCACTGAATGCTTGATGGTCTCTTAACACTGCCATTTTCCACGTCTTTAGGTATACCTTTCAAATAAAAGACAAGTTCTGAAAACAGTGAAGGAAAGAAAAATGGCACAGTTCTGAAAACCAAATGTATTACAAAATATATTGTGTAGCAATATAAACAAAAACCTTAGAAGTCACCTGTAGGTAGTGGCTCATTGCTCTTATTTTAGAGAACTAGACAAGGTCAAGGACTAAGTAAGGGTCAGGACGTAGCTGTATGAATTCCAGCGTGATGTTTTTCAGTGTTCATGGCTGCAGAGGACTGTGTGGTCATGGCAATTCTGAGTGTTATTTCTCTGGTGACTTTGTTACAGAACACTTACAGTTTTTTATTTTCATGGTTGCTGGGTCAGGTATTCATACCTTCATTCATACAGCAAGGACCCTGTGAGCCATCTAGTGGGAAGTATCTTCTTAACACTTGACCATTTGGGAAAACTGCTCCTTGTGCCTTTCCAGTTCAGCTGCCCAGCTTACTGTGCACAGTGATAGTTTGTTTCGTGAATTGGCTTTTCAAAGATGGTGCAATATATAATTTTTTTAGGATTGTCCTAGTTTTTAGGATTATATGTTTTAGGATTTTCTGGTTGGAACAAGAACAATGTGTATGCAATATGGCAGATGTTCCAAGAATCTGAGAAACCCACTCTGCCTTCGGCACAGAGTTATTTTTCTGTCATTCTGGTTATGCTGAGTATATCCAAGTCTTTTGGTATTTATGGATATACTGAGTATGTACAGATCAGTAGATCAGAATATGCAACAACTGGTCTGCAAGGGAACTTGCAAGAAGCCAACTTTGCCAATGTACGTGTAGATTCTGGTAATGGTTGGAAAATTTATATGCTAGAAATCTTTCTTGGTACTGCCAGAACCTTTCATACTAATAGCTGTACAGAGACCATGGAGAAATCTGAGCCTGAAAATCTTCCTAGACTAAATTTCTGGGCATGAAAATCAGGTAAGTTTGGGAAAATGCTAATGCAGTACCACAAGAACAGTGAAACCTTGGGAGATAGTGAAGGCATTACTGATGCTTTGATACTTGATTCATTTGTTTTGAAAATGTTACGATCATAGATACTGAAGCAGAATTGCAATTCTGAAGTGTATATTGTAAGATGTTTCTATTAGGGAAGTGTCTCTAATATGTTTTATCATACATTTTATCTTTGATACAGACTTTGTATACTAGCACATATAATAGTAATATCTGACCCTGACTTGTCATGTGTCCTGTTGTGTCTGCTGTTTCGTTGATAGCACTGCTTCCTTTCTGGTGACATCTAGGTGGCAAAGTGATCTCCTTTATTTTTTTCCAGGTTAAAAAATAACAATCAGTTGGTAGTTAAAACTGCCAGTTATAGTTATAACTACCAATTGGTTAAAGCGAAAGAAACATACTTCAGGTAAAAACTTTTTTGAAGGAAAACCCTGACCTGATGAGTTGAGTAGCAGAGGCATGTGGAGTATTACAAATAAGAACAACCTTGAACCAGGTGCCTCACTATTAATGTTCCCTTCGGCTTTCACAGCAATATTAGTTTCCTCTGTGGAGCAATCTGAAGTTTTCTAGTGCCACTGACACATTTCA
>JAWWLV010000144.1:31459369-31471211 GCA_035041135.1 Platyrinchus mystaceus
GATTTGGTTGATATCCAGCTCTACTTTTGTACAGTTGAGTTCATAAATACGTATACAGAGAGAGAAGAGTATCAGTAAAAATTGATAAATGGCAAGCAGTAAAACGGTGATAAATATTTTATTGAAGTGCAAAACAAATGCAGTTGTCAAATTGTTTCTTTAAGGAAGCAGTTTTCAAACTGTTAAAAGGTAATTCTAAGCAGTAGCTAGTGAAGTTCTTTCTTATGAAAACAAAAACCCCAAACCTTGGCAATGTCTTTTTGAATTAAGATTGATAGCTCGAATTAGATGCAAGTCTGTACTGATGAAAACTTTCCTGAACTTTAATCATTATGAATATTCTTTGCTATCTGAAGTTACCATATGTTTTAATTATGTGTATTTAAAAACAATAACTACTTAAAAAGCAAAAAGGAATCCTAGGAGGGGTGCAATAATATTAATTTAAATGCTAATGCAAATCAAAGCAACATCATGTTTCTCTAGCTTTCCCTGTAGATAAAATTCTGTACATTTGGTTGAAAAGCTTACATTTTTCTGCATTGTGGATACGTTGCCTCATGCAGTATCAGTAAATCTCTATTTTACTTTGGACTTAAATAAAATTTGAAATATGACTTGCAGTTTTAGTTGGAATCCATTTCTTAGACTGAAGTATAATGTTTACCGAGCTTTGGAGAAGGCAAAGCATTTATCAGAAACTTGAAATCCCTTCTTATGGTACAAACTCTGAGCCTGTTTCTGCAAGCATGTGAACACAGTGTATACTCTCAGTGTGGTCAGCAGAAGAGGTGTATACAGTGTTTTCAATGTCAAACCTACCAATACTTCCCCCTAATTAAACTAAACCATTTCTTGATGCATCTGTAATTCATAGGTGTTCTGTGCATTACTCCTCATCAGGAATGTTGGGGAATGCATTTGGATTTTTAATGTTCAATGCTAGAATGACCAAACTAAAGTAATATTCATATGGTAATGTAAACTTTTTTAAAAAGTAGAAATGCATTACTGTATACAGTGGAAAGCTATTTATTGTACCTCTGGGCTTATTCCTCTAAAAATCATAGCGTAAAAAAATCTTTGTCAAGCCTGAACTGATGTATATAACTGAAATAATGTAAAGTTATATTTTCATGTTTTTATACTTAACAACATGATGGGAATACATAATGTATGAGTATTTCAATTCAGATAATATTGATTCGATAATACAGATCTCAGTTAAAAAAGCAGTAATAATAGTTTAATATCCATGTTAACAGTACATCAGTATATTGCTATATAAAGTATGTCTGTGTGCATTTAAGTGAAAAGTAGTCAAGAGTGATGAAAGCTGTCCAAGGGTTTTTTATTCATTTTATATGAAAACTGTTATGGAGCAACCAAAATGTTTATGAACTCAAACTTGTGTAAATTTAAAAATGTCCTTTTACTGTAGCTTTTTGTTTACAGTACAGTATCTTATTTTCTGCTTTGTTAAATGAGTAACGGTACAAAGCTGGACATACACTTTCTAAGACATTAACGTTCTCGTTTTTTCATGTATACTTATATGACAGAAAATGCTTCTGATTTTATTTTTCAATCTAACACATGGCTTTTCTGGAGTGTTGTATAAACTTCAATCATACATAAAAGATCTTCTTAAAAAAGGCAAAAGACCTTTAACGTCTGCTTAGTATTATTGAATTCTGGTTTCTTACTTATTATAAATGTATTTTTCTAAGATTTTACATGGAGCAAACCTGTTTGTCCCCACAGACTTGAAATTTCCTTGAAGAGTTTATGAAGTTTCTTCTTTTCTTGAATGAAGTTTCAATGAAGAGCATAAATCTTCTCCCAAGTCATCTTGTAGCTCAAGGATAGATTTACTGTAATTCTTGTTATCATTAAATGAAGTAATGTAACTTTCTTGCCAACAATATAATTGTATCTCCAGACTGTAACTTTCCTGATCACAGTTACAATGGCAGTGTGACAGGTTGATAAAGCTAGCAGGTTAAGCATCTATTCAGTAACACTATCTAAAATTGTCAGTTTCAACCAGTATTTATTAAAAATTGAACAGATTGTTGATGTCTCCAAAGCAGAGAAATGGCAGATACTTTTTGTATATACTCATAGTATTAGTACTGGATACCTAGATACAGAGAGTTTGCTGTAATAGCGAACAAATTGCATCTGAAGAGGTTTGCAATGTGAAAGATTCAAAATTTTAAGTAAATGTATTGTACCTTTTAACAGAGTGTGTTTCTGCGGTATCAGCCTCTTCTTTGACTGATAGATGCAGACAAATATCTTTACATGAAACCTTGCACAACTAATTGTATTTGAAAATACCAGTAGATTATTTCAGCTGTCATTTGATGCAGTTATATGAATGCATTGGTCACCAGCAAAATAGAATCAGCAGCAGCTGTCCTGCGTGGTATTTCTAGAGGCTACTCAGACCTTTTTGACAGCACCAAAGTTTATTAAATCTTTTCATTTAAGCTGTCATGGGTTCACAAAAATTTGCTGTGAGAGATCCATCAGGTCTAAATTATCTTAGGAATTCATATCAAGCACTTAGAAAAAAATTAAGCAAGTGACTTAGCTGTGGACTTCATTTGGAACATTTTCCCTAGTATCAATGTTTCTATATAATAGAGAACACTGTACACCTGTGTGAGACATAATAGAGAATTGTATACATTAATTGCACTGATGTGACAAATTTCATTCAGTTGCCTGCTGTTGGTCTTCCTGAAATTTCTGCTCATACTGCTACTAACACTAAACTTCAGGGCTGCTTCAGATTGATAAATGGTAAAATTGCCCTAAAGTTGTTCTATTTTGTGTGTTGAATGCTATCTTTCTTCTCTTCCAAAAAAAGAAGTTTGATAAGCATGTCTACATCTAATATCTGGGGACACAGGAACTTCACGTGGTGACAACTTCATAACAAAGAGTCTTAATTGATTCCTACTTGCATTTAGTAGGTGTCAAGTACTTGTAATCTAAAGTAACTGTAATATTTGTAATGGATATTTTCTTTCAGAGATTTCCTTAAAGTAGTTAATATCACTTTTATGTTCACACCTTCAGTTAGAGTCATTTAGTGCTTTCACATAAAATTTATTGAATTTATATTTTTTGAATAAAAGAAAATTTATATGTTTTGGTAAAAAATTGGTAAAAAATGGAATGTAGTAAGATGCAAAATAAAAATTCTGAGAACTGTAGCTCCAACTCCCCTGCAGCTCTCATGTGTCATGAGGCCTTGCCCCAGTCCCCAATCTTATTTTTGGGGCATATTACACAATGCTTTTTCTTTTTTTCCCTCTTTCCCTACTATATGGAGTTGGTTCTAAGGCATACTTTTTAGCTTGGTAGGCTGGTAGGAAATGTAATTATATAATACCATAATTGATTTGACAGTCATTAAAAATGTTTATAATAGCTCATTGCATATGTCTATGTATTAAAGCAGAAGTGATGATAAAGATGGAAAAGGTTATCTAAGCTAACCCCTTTGTCCAAGTGGTATCATCCACTGCACTTGTTCTTCTATCACTCTCCTTTGTACATCTATTACTGCTGATGAAAATTTAGCTACCTCTGTAGGCAGCTTAGTGCTTTACTTACTTCAGTGGTGAGAAAATTCTTTATACATAAAAGAAAAGCACCTAATTTCATGAAGTTGTCCAGTGAATGACTTTGTACAGTTTGCCCAATATTCTTCCTCCCTTTACACTTACAACTCCCACTCAACAGGAAAGGACCATTACTACATGCTGTAGGCATAGAGAAAAACTTCCCATGTAATTTGTCATAATTTTTAACAAATGCTGAATTTTTGAGACTGTCTTATCTGTGTTAAATAAAACATTTACTCCTACTAGTCTTCCAACTGAAGACTGTGATTTAAAATACATATTCAAATTAAAATGGATTTTATTTATTTGCTTTAAATATCGCAAACCTGATTTTGAAAATGTATCTCACAGAGTAGGAAAGGGCTGCTAAACATTAGTGCCTGGACCAGCCCCTTGAAATTGTCTTCAGATAGTTCCTATCTGGAGGTCAGGGAAATGCCACTAGCAGGCATTCCAGTGGATCCCATGAGCAGTGCAGGACCACACTACCTCCTTTGCATCTTTCCATGCGCAGAAGGCAAGCAGGTAGGAGAAGCTGAAATAGGAGTTGGAGAGACAGTTTTATGTAATTTTTCTGTCCCTTCTCAATCCTACAAGGTGAAGGTATCTTTTTTCTAAAACCCCACTCATTGAGCAGTTTTGTTCAGTTTATGCTAAAGAGTTCCTAAAACTGGGAAATTAAATATCTTTCTGGAGCCTTTAATGTTAGGAATCATAGAATCATAGAAGGGTTTGGGTTGGAAGGGCCCTTAAAGATCACCTAGTTCCAACCTGCCTGCTATGGGCAGGGACACCATCCCCTAGGCCAGATTGCTTCTTAGAAGGAGGCAGTCCAGAGTACTTCTGGCATATTGATCCTTTACTCAAGCATCAAGAGCATCTCATTAAAAATGTGCTTGGGGGCTTTTATATAACAACTTTCAACCCAATTTTCAAGTTAAGTTGTTACTGCCCACCCTTCAGCACCATATTCTGTGAGTTTCAAGAAAAATGTCATTAGAGAGGTCAAACTGTAGCTGTTTCAATTAACAGTATGCTTTACAAATATTTTTCAGTGGCTGCTTTCCTTATGAGTTTCACTATGAAATGCAAACCCATTTTGGGTTACCTCATACTCCTAAATGGCAGAATATCCACGGAAATTTTTTTTTCTGTTTTTTAGGGAGTAGATTTTTTTTATACTGTCACAGTGATTAAAGATACAGTAATACAAACAACATGATTTTTACTTAGGTGTTTGCCTTTGTATTTATTACTGTTGTTTTTAATAATTTCACAAAACTTTTAGAGGAATATTTACATTACTTTAGAACTAAGTGGCTTGGCAGCTTATCCAGCTTACCTGTAGGTGGAATTCTTCATTCAGCTTCAACTGCTTTGTGTGAATAAATAACCATAGATGCTGATACATAAAAATGAAGATCGTGGATGTTCCAGTGTATATGTATGTATACTTATCCATGCACAGTGCAATAGTAAAACTAGTGCTGGTTTTGATAAGGCCATACTCAAAAGTGGTGATAACCACAGCAATAATTCATATTAGGGCCAGTAACAACAGGAAGGTTCATAAGCAAGTGCCTTACCACCTCTCATTTGAATGAATATGGAATTTTGAATTTCCATAAGACAGTATGAGTCCCTGTGGGAGTCAGTCAACAGTGAATCCTATAACTTCAAAATCTGGGGTAAATCCCATGATCATCTTTGTTCTCACTGATGGGATTAAGTTCTACAGAACTTCTGTGAGACAAATGGGCTCTTCCAAGCTACCTTTGGCTACACAAAAAGGTCAAATGAAAGCTATTGCATGTGTCATTGCCTCTCTCAGCAGCAAGGATGATGGGTTTATGTATATGCTTAGTTTTTCAAATTGAAGTCTTTGCTATTTAAAAATACAAATGGTTTATCCGAAAGGCTCAGGTTTAGTTAAATCTAAAATTAAATGAACAAACAAAACATTACTCTTTGCAAGTTTTTACTTGATTTTCTAAACCAAAACCTCTACGAAAACTTACTGCCTCCAAAACAAAATCCTGGGGCATTGACAGGGCTGGATATTACACTACCTACTTTGAACATTGTGCAATAAAATATACTGCTATGGTGCTGTGGCAGAATTCTGTCCACATTTTATATTTTTTTTTTTTTTACTGGCATAGACAAACTAGTATAAACTATAAGAAATAACTCTCATGGTATAGGCTTGGCAGACAGTTTTCAGGCAATTTCTATTGATTGGTTTCACCTGTGGTATTACCACATTTTTTTAAATCTGCACCTTCTGAATATATAAAAAAGCATGTTATAAACTTTTTATAAAGCCATTATTCTCAGTGAGAGCAGGAGTTTGCTTGACATGTTTTTTTCATCCTGATGAGTATAACTCACCTAATGTACTTGTTTACCCAAGGAATAGTTTTCACTACTTTTCACTGTATGTTTTTGCTTATTTTAGCAAACTTCTAATATATAAATATAAGTATTTTTTTAGCATTATAGATCCACAGTTATACTGGGACATGTTCATCTGAGTCCACCTTACAAGCTGCGTTCTATAGGACATCTTTGGCATTTTTTCTTGTAGTTTACTTTTCAATCTTTAATCATTGGGAGAGATTTTAGCACACAGAGGTAAAAAAGTAACATTGCATACCCCGCTTGATGTGAGATGTTGCCCAAATCATTCAAAGTGATTCAGCTGATAAGTATATCCCGTGACTCACACCTCTTAAAGGATCTTTCCCGAACAGCAGGGACAAAGACTGCTCTGAGGAGAATAAAGCAATTAATATGCTTCAGTCAGATCCTGCCTTGCTGGAAGTCCAGGGAAGCTTGAATGTCAGGACCAAGTCTGAACCTCCCACCTGTCCATGTGCAGACACGCAGTGATGTCCCCAGTGATCACCACACTTGGCACTCATGCTAGCAAAACTGAATTGTTAATATGGTCAAGATGAAAAAACTGTTTCTCTGCTCTTAACATGATGCCGGGGTGGGAAGGAGAGAGTTGTCCCCTCTTTCCCCTATCCATACTTTCTGAAAAGCTTTTTTCCTTCCCTGAACTACAGCTGTCTGTATTCAACAAACTCAGGATGTAACTGTAGAAAAATTGCTTTAATATAAAATAATAATGTATTTTTTAACATAGAGGAAACTTGGCATTTACTCTCACTTGAGAAAAACAAGCACAGCCATCTTGGCTGGCTGAACAATTTCATGGAGATTTTTCTCAGAGAGAAAAGTCACTACTTTTATGTATTATGACAACAGATGTTGTCATAAAATATGAGCTTCCCTATAGACAGAATCATGAGACTGTAGGTATTATTTTTTTGTAAGATGCTAGCTAAGATTACATTATGTGGACAGCCTTTCTTATGCATGTTCTAATATGCTATGTAAATCAAAGGATTATGGGTTTGACAAGAATGTCTTTATGTTAATATATATATACACACAAGTAGTATAATTAAAGGGATTTTCTCTTTTTTAAAGGGTATCCTTTGATCACTTACACAGACCTAAGTTAGGAGCAATACAAATAATTGAAGTCTGAAGCGAAATTGCTAGAAGGAATAGGCAACAAAAGCATTGGTAAGAGAATGCAAACCAAGCTTCCATGAGACTGTAGGATGGGATTTTGAAGCCATGACTTGAAACTACAATACTGCTTAGTACATAAACAAGAAATTTAGTTCTAATTTAAGCTAGAAAGTTATAAGAGGTTCAGTAGCTTTTTTTGGTGTAGCTGAATCAGGTACATGTCATAAGAAGTGTAGACATTGGATATAGCATCTGGCATTTAAAACTTAGACCTATCCAGCTTCCAGGTATTCACTGTTTTAGGCTACTTTGTGAAATTTTTATGGGCAGACTTACAGCCTAGCTAAATCTGGATCTTGTTCTGGCTGCCTGCATCAATTCAGTTTCTGGGGATAAACATCAAATCTGAGGGTGAACTGTTTTCATTCCAAATGAGGAGTCTGTGTTTCTTTTGAGCTGGCTTGCTTTATATTTTAAAGGCAATATTTCAACACCTAATTATTTTTCTTTACTTTTCTTGCTGGTGATATTGTCAGGATTTGGAGTTTTCTTAAGCTCTTAACTAAAACTGGTGAAAAATGTTTACTGAGGGGAAGTGTGAGTTATCAGTCAAGCCAGTGTTTTTTTAAGACACTATTTTATACTGAAAATATAGAAGAGTTCATGCTATAGCAGAGAATAAAAATACAAGGAGTTGGTGTAAAAGGATTTAGGTGAGATTTTGCTTGATTTGGTTAATTTTTTTTTTAAATTATCTTTTTGCTTGTTTTCCTTTCACTACAGTTTTTGTAAAAATCGAAAATTAGTTTTCTGTATTCATTCCATCTACTTTTACATGCTCTGATGGCTGATTGGTATCAGTGAAGCCACCTGGATAGTTGGAAAATGTTCCCCTGCTTTTGTAGATAGATGATAGAACTACCCGATGTAATAATAGATGTCTTCTGTCTGACTTCATTTCCATGTGGATGTGATTGTTCACTTGTTTTGTAGAGTTTTAGTTTTAGTGCAGATACTTATGCAGAAGTCAGTGGGGAAAAAAGTAAATACATTATTTCTTAAAAGAGTAGAGCAAAATATGACAAAGCACTCCTGAAGTCTTTGCAGAAAGATGTTGGAAAAAAAAATCTTTTTAAAAAACTGACTTGACTCTGAGCATCCCTTAGTGAGGAGGGAAATTAAGTGGCTTCTCTGTTCTGCAGTTGTATTCCCCTGAGTAAAATGTAGTGGTCAAGAGTGTGTACAGAGGTGTTTTTGCAGAATCAGCTCAAAGAGACTGAATTCTATTTAAAGATGTCAGTATTGGTATTGAGGATGCAATGAAATGCACAAAGGAATTTTTCTTTAAAAAATAAGTAATGATTTTTTTTTTCCTTTTAGTTACATCTTCAAACCTAGCAGTGTCAGGGTTTTTTGGTTTGAGGTTTTTTTTTTTTTTTGGATTGTTGCAAAATGCACATGAATTAATGCACCATGTCCTCCTCCTGCAGAATTCCATCACCACTACATACCATTCACAATGTCTAGTATGGACCGATAGTCCACAGTAGGTGTCCTCATCAAAGGCTTCACCTTACAGAGCTTAGCTCATGTTTTAGGTCAGATTCTGAAGAATTAATCATATACCTAAGTCCTATCATCAAAGTGCCTGAAGAAAATTGATTTTGATAATAGACTACTTTTCGGCGCTAGGAAGTGTCACCAAATTGTGTAGGGTCCTTTCCCTGTCTGGTCATTAGAAACAGTATACTGTTACTGCTTTATTTTAATGTGAATTTTCATCCATTATTGTCTTTCTGTCTGAAGCATCTTGCATGCTGTTTTTCTCCCTCTTAGGAACGTAGGACACCACAGATATATTTCTGAAACCTTCTGCAGATACTGACATTTTTATTTATAGGTGCTTGGCTGCTTTTCATCTTAATTCCTCTGAGACCTTTATGGCTGATAAAATTTAAAACTTCCAGATTTTGTATGTGTGTCTTTTTGTTGGAAACCTGTTTTGTAACTTGCTAGAGTTCCCTCAGTGGCCATTAGCTACTGATTAATGATGCCATTCAGGTACAACATTTAATTTATATAAAACCTTGAGGCATATACAGTGGTTTTAAAATAATTTAATGTTTATGGTACTCTAAAGTGAAGATTTAAGCATGCAAGTTAGGATGTTGAGGATAAGAGATGATAAATGAACAAATGTATAGGAGAAATAAAATGTGAGACATGGCAGGCCGGTTGTGTTGGTGTGAACATATTCTATGTTGTGTTTAATACTAAGTCTTTAATATTTTATTCTAGATTTTCTTAATGAAAAATGAAGTAAGATATAGAAAAATATACATGTATTGTGACTTCCATCTGGTGATACTAATTCCAAGTAAATGAATTTTGGCTCTAATTGTGATAACTGAGGAAAAGAAAAACTTTTCCTGTGAGCATCTTATGCTGCTGATTTTATTAGCATAGCATTGCTGCTTCTTGGAATACTTCCTTCATTTTGTTTTGGAAGCTCGTCCTTCAGAGGCACATGCAGCTGCAAACATAAAATGCTTATTTTGCAAGTGCCTGGAACTTGCTGAATCATTCTGTCTTTGCCAAATAAGTATTTTTTGTATGTTTCTACTCTGAACTTGAGGAGGTAGTACATTTTGATAGCATTTGAGTTCTGAAATCAAGTTATGATACCTAGATGCATGAAAATTAATTCTTAAATTAGTTTGTTGCCATGATTGAGCTTAGAGTCTTCTATGTCGTCTGCGAGATGGATTGCCCATTGTGTTGTTTTACATGTTAGTGATTGTTATAAATGATGGTAGGAACCACAAAATTTAAACTTTCTATGTTAAACTTTCCAGTTCCATTTGTCTGTGTGCTCATGTTCAATCAGCCATGTGAAGTGTCTTATTTCAGATACATTCGATTGTAGTCAGGCCTGTACTTTCCATGTTTATTTGAAGACTTTACTGAATAAATTATGTAGCATTCACTAAACATGGAGTTAATCTTTCTGTTATTCCTTCAGATTGAATCATGTAATTCTTTAGAAGAGTTGTTGATAAAAATTATGGACAGTGTGCTGCCATTCCTCTTGATGGAAGCCATTTAGCTATTTAACCTAAATGTCACTTTGGGAAAAATGAGTTAAAATAACATAAGCAAAACAGTGTTTTACAAACTCCAAACTTGTGTATTCTACCGCTTCATAATCTGCATCGCATTCACCTTAAAACTTCTTCTAACCTGATCTCCAATAAAATAATAGACCATTGTATTAAGAAGAATATTTTTTATCTGTGGGTTACAATTTATAGAGCTGCAGAAAAGGCCTATTGTTCTTTACTAAAGTGACAATATTCTCTGTTTTGATGAAAATATACTTCTGCAGAAGTAAGCTGTATGTAATAGCGCAGGGCTAGATGTCACTTTTTATATAAAGGACCTCAATGAGCACAAGTCCTCTTTGAAGTGGAAAATGTCTTGGCACAGAGTTAAAGAGATATCCTGCTTCCAGACACTAGACTTAAATTCAGAATGATCCATTAATGAAATAATAGATCATAAAAACAGTGCAAGGACTTGTGCTGGGCCACATCTTTTCCCAAAGTGCAAACACTTGTATGTAAGAGTGAGAACTGTAAGTGATTGGAAATTGTAGCCTTTCCTGTACCCACCTGTCTGTCCATTTCTCCATTTCACTGTTTTCCAGGAAAAAAAAAACCAAAAAACCAACAAAACACTATATAAGACGATTACCCATTGTTTTATTCGGAGGAAAAAAAAAACCTACAAAAAAACCCAAACAAACAAAAAAAACCAAACAAAAAGAAAAAAACATCAACAACAAAAAACCAACATAAAATAAGGGGAAGAGAACAAAAAAAAAAACCACCACCACCACCTCATTTCAGGCATCAGACATGGCTTATAAAAGCAGATTAGGTCAGTGAAAATATCCTGCATAGTTTTTACTATGAACTTTTTTTTTTGAACATTTGGTATGCCTACTATCCAAACAGTGAAAATCACTTATAAGCCATTTCTCAGATTTTTACAAAGGAAAAAGTTAAACTGAGAAAGATGTTTAAGATATCCTACTTACAGGACTATCTATGCCACTAATAACTGGCAGCATACCCAGAATAGCAGTCTTCTGGGACAGCAGCAGAGTTTATTTTTCATAGTCACTGTGAAATGAGGCAGAAGGAGACAAAAGAAAAAGGCTTTAAATGCATAAAGATTAAAATATGTCTAGAATGAAAAAGTGCTACACTGATGAAAAAATAATGTCCAGATTAACATTAAAACACCTTAAACCCATGGAGCATTTCCAGGATCATTGAATCACTATTAGGTGATGATTGTCAAGAAATGATTTCTGTAAGTAATGAAATCTCTGAGAATACTGGCTTGTAGAGGGTAACCATGTACTGGATGATGATGGTTTGATTCAGTATAAATTTAGTGTAAGAATAAACAAAAATAGCCTTATAATTGAGGGTCTCTCTTTCAAAATGACACATCAAGACTGACTCATTACTCATATACAACCAGCAGTGACTGGCGTGTTCCCAGGCACCAGACTCACCATCTATCCCATTAAGCTGCTACAGTAGTCCCTGGTGCACTGTGTGCTCCCCCACAGTTCCCAGGGACAG
>JAWWLV010000144.1:31471311-31490651 GCA_035041135.1 Platyrinchus mystaceus
CAGCATTTTGTAAGTTGTCACATCATTTTGGTGTCTAGGAAAGTTTACTATAATAAACAGAGGATATTGCATGCTCATTAGCTTGAGTATACAGGAATATTTGGGGGCATTTTGTTGCAGTGTGGATGTCACCTGTGGGAACTAATTAGAGCTCCAGGAGTGAAGTCTTGAATTTGAAGGAAATCACAAGATCTCTTTGGGCAAAGAAATTACACCTGGCAGAGATTTTTATTAAAAGCCTTTGCTCCAGTCCCCACTGCTGGAATATTCACACTAGGAAAGACATCTGAAATAAGTGAAGAGATTACCAGAAACACATAAAGAAATGGGGTTGGTTATCTGAAGAAGTTTTAAGGGGCCAGAAAGAGTAAGAACAGTTTAAGAAAAATCAACCTGCAGTAGATTTTCCAAAAACTATTAAAGACCAATTTTTTTTCCAATATATAAATATATGAGTACCAAACATAAAGATGTGAAATTGTTCATTAATGACAGTTTAGTTGTAACTCATAAAGTCAATGTATATTTTGGTTCTGTTTTGACAAGGAAGTCTGGTAAAAAAATTGCAGAAGGTTTCCTCCATAAAGCAAAGGAGCTGTGAGGGAAGCAGGAATATGGATGAAGAAGATGGCATTACCTGAGGAAATTTTACACTGGAAAAGTAAGTCCAAAACTGTATTCTTCAATAATCAGTATTATGGTCAATTCTATTTTTATAGACAAATAATGACCCTGACACAAGGAGCGGAAAATTAGTGGTGAAATTAGCTTGATGATTCAAAGTTAAGATAAAAATTGAACGGTGAAAGAAATGGATGTGCTTGTGGACTGGAAATAAGTCTGAATAGTATAGAAAGAAAGGCACTTAAGGCAAGTAGAAGAAAATTTTCAGACAGCAGGAGATCAAAGGGGGACCCATTGTTTTGCTTCCAACACTGTCTGATAGTGAATGCCCTGTGAAGACTGAAGATTGCACGTACAGTGGGTTTTTCTGGGATGGTTGTATGGCCTCCAGCAGTTTGTGGATCAGGGACTCCCTCAGACATAGATGATATCTTTGCATTTCATATCCTTTCCTGCAATTTATCTAATCACTTTGAACTCATCTCAACTTTGGCAACCATAATATCCTGTGACAGAAACAGTCATGGCTTAACTCAACATTGTGTAAAGAACCACCTTTTTTTTGCCTTAAGCCCATTAGCTGTTAATTTCCTTTTTTGCCTCCTCATTCTTATACTATGAAATGTAGTTAGAAGTTGCTCATTAATTCCTGCTCTGAAGTGGGAGGCTTGTAATCTATCACATGGAGGAAACTTAAAAAAACCCCAAGCTTCTTTCATGCAAAGAAATTGAAGTTGATGTACTATGTGACTGCTGTTAATAAATACGAGTGGGAGAAGAGCTTCCTTACAAAAGAGAAAAGCTGCTTATTTATAAAAAAACAATGCTGGCACCAAAATAGGTTGGGAAAATTGACAAGGAATGAATTTAAGGTGGATTGTGAACCTTTCTGGTTTCAGGGCAACAGATCCTTTTGGCAGTCAGGTCAGAAGGCTGTGCCCTACACAGATAGTGCCTTGGCCAGTGTGTTTGTGGAGCAGCCTTTTTTGCAGGAAACAACGTCTCAGAGGACCACTGGTTCCTCATTTCCAGATGATCAAGCAAGTGTTCAAGCATTCAAATAGATGCCTTTAGATCATTCCACTAGCAAAACCATGAAAATGCATTTTTATATGTGGAAGTTAACTGGGATTCAGCAATCCAGGAGGTCCCTTTCCACTGAACACTCTTACATCGTCTGGCTGCAGAGATGCTCTGTTTTCTCATCCAGATTCATAGTAATGTGTGATCTCCTGGATTTAGGTGTCTATGTCAGCCATTTCACAAAAAGACAAAAATACACATGATGCCCTTTTATCCCCTAGGTCAGTGATTGGAAATGATTTAAATTTAAAAAAAGCTCACAACCAAAACAAAATGAAAAAATAACAGACAGATCCCCCCAAACACTTCCTTTGAATATGGAGAACATTCATTTAATCCCTTTTGTTGTCCAAAACAGTTTATGAAAAATCCTTTTTTCTGCAGGTGAAATTTTCATCACTAGTGATATGGTATATTTTCAGAAATTAAATGTCTCCCAGAAAACCAACTCTTTTTTTTTTAAGAAACAACTAAACAGCCACTGAGTAAGATCAGTGACAAAGGATTAGAGGGGTTGGTGACTAACACTGAAGCAAAGCCAGACCCACTGCTGCTTCAGTGGCTCTAAGGACAGGATGGAAAACTCTTGTGTAGTCAGCAAAGAAGAACGGGAAGCCAAATCTGCTTTTCTCATACGGTCGTCTTGTGCAGTCAGGCTTAAGCTTTTCCCACCAGGGAAAAGTTCCATGGGAACTGGAGCAGCCGCATTAGGGGCACATATCATGTCAAATTGGATTATTCTCTGTTTTGCTCTGGGGCTCTGATCCTCTCATTGCCCAGCCATGTACACATGTGTTTGTTTCTGATTTCAATCTACAAGAAGAGAGCTCCATCTGAGAGAAAACCTAGACATTGTTCAAAAAGTAGCTTGGATCAGTTCATTCCTTACTGACAGTATAGATGCAGTGTGACCAAACTCTGCTCAGTGTATGCATTTAGGCTGCTCTGAAAGGTGGTGGCCTTGAAGGGTTTAAATGTAGATCAGGCTTGATTTCTAACACAAGCTGCCAAGATGGGTCAGGTGTGCACCAAAGTGCCAGAGTCATGTACAAGGCATAACCTAATAAAGGGTTCCCCAGGGTAGAGAGGAACTTGATTCAGGTCTCCCATTATCTACGTAAAGTGGAATAACTATACTGCCATTGCTGGTGATGGTAATCTGAGAAGACTCACGCTGAGATGTAAATGATTACTGAGATTCAAGCTGGACAATTTGAAGGTCAGGTTAATTCAGATTTACATGCTTTTTGCTTTGTCCCAAGACAGATGTTGAAGTTTCCAGTGAAAGGTGCTTAGAGAACCTGGGCAGGTTGGGTGATACCTGGGTGCTGAAAAGTGGTGAAGTTTTAAATCTTAGTTGTAGACACCTTTCACAGATCTAGCTGAGTTTTGCTCAATAAGGTCTTTAATATTACCTTGAGTTGATTGGATAAGTTAAAAATGAGGTAGGAATAACCTCTGCTTTAGTACTGTGTCTATGAGGATAACCTTGATAGGGTGTCACAATCTGGTTTTTTTATTCTGTCCATTTGACATGCCGAAGTATAAAAATTGAAGAATAGGAAAGAACTCTGAAGGAAATTGAGTAGAATATCCTGTGCCAAGAGAAGTGAGCTGTTATTGCAGAAATTTTTAAGGTCTTGATCATTAATTTCTAATTTACTTTTTTAATAGGAAAAGGGAAAATGTGTAAATGCCCAAGCTGCTCAACCTTGATTACTGGTATTTTATGCTAAATGT
Source organism: Platyrinchus mystaceus (assembly GCA_035041135.1). Taxonomy (NCBI): domain Eukaryota; kingdom Metazoa; phylum Chordata; class Aves; order Passeriformes; family Tyrannidae; genus Platyrinchus; species Platyrinchus mystaceus. The sequence goes on from JAWWLV010000144.1 coordinate 31,474,759, forward strand.
GATTGTTCCTGCCAAAAATTTTAAGCTGGAGAAGAGAAGCTTAGACGTCTCATTAGACTATTGCCAAGAAAGACATGATTTTGAAAGCTCCTGCAGGGCAGACCCAGAGGCTCTTGCTGCCAATCTGTTCTGTTTTTCACTGCAGACTGAGCAGAATCAGTGCTTCTTTGAAGAAACAATGCTTCAGGCTACTCTGGATGTGCACTGAATAGATTTTAGCAATGATATTTTTTTTGTGTGTGTGACCACCTGTGGAGCTTTCTTTTACTTTATGGTGCAGGCTGTACAAGATTTTAAGCATACTAATAGAATTCAGAATATGGGTTTGTTTCTAAAAGCATATGTAAGAAAAATTGTAAAATAGTGATTCTAATATATGAAGCAAAAAATGAAAATCTGAAATCCCATAGTACTCTACAAGAAGATGCACTAGTTTTTCTAGAGGAATAAACCAGCTATTTTAGATTTAATATTCATATCTCTCCTGAGGGCATGTTTAGTGAGAGGCATAAAATTATATCAAATACATAGGCAAAAAGAATGCCCAGCGCATGTGTTTCATTTTGTTGGTGATTCATAATCAAGTCAGAATATTGTAGAAGTAGACCTGTGAATTATTCATATTGCTGACATTTAATAAATTAATATATATTTTAAGTTGTTTCCATAGTGGACTATGAATCAGTGAAGAGTGAAAGACACTACAAAAAGTTCTAATGTGAGAGTATTTACTCAGCCAACCAAACAGGAATGAGCTTACCATTCCTAGAGTCAGAAAGAAAAAAAAATAAACAGAACAAGGAAAACCACACCCAAGCAACTACCACCACCACCAAACCTAAAGAAATATAGTGCTTGCTTAGATAAGCAATGTGTTCTATCTACGTTTCCTGGAGTAGCTCATGAGATACATTTTTAAAGAGAAATTAGATTTGGCACTGATTTTGAAGTCCGAAATCAGAAAAAAACTGTTCTCTATGCTTATACTGAAAAGATATATCTCCCAGTAGATCTCAAGTAAAAAGGAACTTTTGTTTTCTTATTTGCCAGGAAACCATCTTTGGAGATTTCCATATTGAATCAAATCAGGATACTGCTTACAGAAACATCCAGTCTTGACCAAAAGAGCCCTTGTAGCAGAAACTAAGCACAGTCCTTTGTAATCTGCTTTGACAGCTTGTTAACTTCATTTAAAAAATATAAGCTTAAAAAATGCAATCTAATCCATACTCAAGCACTCAAGTATCTCTTGGAGAGCCTGAGCTGGCTAGATAGAAAAGTCTGCTGTGGTGAGATATATTACTTTCATACAGAACAAATGGCTCATGACTTAATTGCCTCTTAAACCTCTTCACTTGAGGTGCCTTAGTCTTTCACTTAGTCTTTCATTTGACAGAAAAAGGTCATTTTCAAGGTCCATCTTGTACTTCCATTTTATATTGTATCCAATATACATTACTTTGTCATCGTTTGCTAAACCAAGTGTTGGATTTTGAGGCAGATAATGCCATTTCTCCCTTCTTGTTCAATATTAATGAAAACAACCTCTGTTCTTAGATCTTCTTCAGGAGTTCATGTTCAGGTGATGAAATTCCAATTAACAAAGTTAATAATTCATGTGGGGATTCCTCTTATTTCTCCGTATTTTTATATAGAGGTGAAGAAAAGCAAAGAAACCTTGCTGTCTTCCATTTCTTCATTGTTTTCAACATCATTTTACTAAAAGACTGTGGAAGACAGTGATGTTGCATCAATATGGTAATTCCATGTTCTCTATCTGCCATTTGGAGACAGCACTTTTAGTGGGCCTCATACATTTGGGTTCTCTGGAAAAAGACAATGAGTGCACAAATTGAAGCTGTAATTACTTTGTATGAATGCTCATTACACATCATCAGAGTAAACTCTGGGAAGAATATTTTATAGCAGGAGAAGGATCCTCAGGAGATGCACATACAGAGAAGATTGATAATAAGCAGTGGGAAATAGTATGGAAGTTTTGGAGTTTCTGACTGTGATGAAGTCTGATTCCTATGCCAGAAAATGAACATTTTTTTATCCACTCTTTAGGAACTAGAATAGGATGGTGACATGTCTGCTGACTGTAACATCAGAAGCTGTAAGAGAGGATAATTTGGGTGTGGTTTCTAAGACAACGTATTTTTCTGTGTAGCATTGGTCTTGTAGTCCTTATGATGACAAACTACTGGAAAGTTAGATGAATCCTACCTGGCATTTATGCATTTCCCTCTATGATAGTTCAGATTTGAGATCCCAGAACTAAGATGTTACAATGACTACTAGAAGGCAAAAATAATTCTGAATAGGGAGCACGTCAAAGCAAGATGTCCTTAAAACACCTTAGTTAATTTGTTTGCAACTGGCATCATCTCAGCCCTTAATAAAAGTGCTGTTCTAAATCCTCCTCTGCAACATTACAGAGAAAACTGTACTTTTCAGAGATGTGAATGCCAACTGAAAAAGAGGAGTCATGTTTTCCTTGAGAACTCCTTTTGGGATGATAAGACTGGTAGCTCTTTGTAGGCATACTGTACATGTGGCAATTATCAAAGCCATCAAAATTTGATTCTAACACTGTGTACTCACATTGGGGCAGCCAAAGATGAGATACTTAGTCAGTTTAAATATCAGCCAGCTAAAGTCTGCTAAGCAGCCAACTACATGTCTCTTCAGTAGTAGTCTAATTCATGTACTGTAATTAGGCTTGAATACAAAATATTGATTTAGTAGTAATTACCTTTGTGTGAGCATTAAGATAATGTTTTGGGAAATCTGCCTAGATTCAGCATGAGGTTCCAGATAATGAAATGTTCACTCTATTGCTGTGTAGAAGAGCTTTTAAATAAAACTTAGTCTATATTCTAATATAAATTTATTTGATCCTGTCCTCTGACTTTTTTGGCTTAAGATACTCCACTAAAATTGAAATATCTTCCAGTGGTCGATTCTAGCTAAGTAAAATACACCAGCTTTTTTAATGTTTTCTGAGATCATTCAGGGAAAGGATGTGTGAGACCTATAAGAAATAAGGCAGCATCTACAGAGCACTGATTTATAGCCATAACTCTCATTAGTTGTAGAACTAAATATGATGCAGATTTGTAACTACTCTGTTAGCCTTAAATATTGCACAGTCAACACATGCACTCTGAGAGAGCATGAAATCCTGTGATTCCTGGGTAACAGCTTATTTTCCTTTTTCACTGTTCTCGCAGTATTTTTAGAATTTTGCATCTCAAGAGGTGCATAAATACATGTTTTATGCATTTACATATATACACACTAAGAAGCAGACTTATTTATCACATCTACAATATATGCAAGTAGTAAGTTCCCAGCATACACAAACATTTAGTTTTAATTGCTTTTAATCTAAATGGCTGATCGGTAAACTTTATTTCCAAGATCTGTTACTGTAGAAAGGAGAACTAATTAGGAAATGGCAGATATCCAGAGCAATGGTTTAGTTAAAGATCATCATGGAAATCAAATAACTCAGAACTGAAATAAAAAATATACAGTTAAATTGGACCTTTAACAGGAATACTAATATTATCAGTCCAGGTGGCCTGCATGTAATTTATACCTTGAAATAGGTTTCATTCAGGGTAAATATTCTGTGTCTTCCTGGAGAAATAAAATCATGTTTGATTTTAATTTGAAACACAGTATCTGAACTTAGCCACTCGTTTCAGACCAGAAACAGCTATTTAGCAGATCCCCTCCTCTCTGCTTGTTGAACTGCAGGGGAAGAGGAATTCAGGAGGAGAAACATGAATAGATAGATAGATAGATAGATAGATAGATAGATAGATAGATAGATAGATAGATAGATAGATAGATAGATAGATAGATAGCCAGACAAATATGCAAATATATGTACATATGTATATATGCATTTATTCATGTGTGTGATATATATATATATATAAATGCATAAAATAAACATAGTGTATATAAACCCCACTTGGATTCAAGGCAAGAAAGCGATCTGAAGACTGGACTATCTGGATTGTCTGCTTCATTGTCAGGCTAGAAAAATCCTAAGGACAAGGGAATTTGTCTGATCTGAGCTTTTTAAAATCTATTGACTGCTGATTCTCCTGCTCCCCATGACCCTTCGATAAGAGAACAGCTGTAGATGAGAAACCAGTAGTGAAAATCCAGGCCTGGCTTTACCCTTTCACAAGTTGGGAAAGCTGGAAAGATGAAGCAAATGTACAGATGAAGCAAATAACTTGCCTCGGAAACTCCTCTAGCAAGACTTACAGGAGGTTTCTATTTTATTTATGCTTTGCCAGACAGGATCAGTCTGAGGAACTATTACCTGGTGCCACAGCTCTCTTATTCACACAGTAATATAGAATCTGTTGTGTCTAACAATGTCTAACATCTACCAGTGAGTCTCCAGTGCTGGATGGTGGTCAGGTCTAAAGCTCTCAGAGGATGAAAAGGCTTCCTGTAGCCTTCAGCATACTTGAGCTGACCTGCCCAGTCCCCATAGCAAGTTTCATTTTCATGTCTATTTATTAGCATAATATTTGAAGCATCAGGTTAAATATTTCTTTAAAATAAGAACTGTAGCTGCATACAATAGCTATGAATTGCCTTGCATTATAGAAGATAGTTTTTACTGAAATAGATATTAAATATGCTAAGCATATTTCCAGAAATATGGAAAAGCATTTAGCTAGGATATCACATATTCAAATAAATATCTCTTTGGAGATTCATTCTGACGGTATGTTCAAAACCAGTTATGTGAGTAATTTAAGGAAATAAATGACTTCATCTCAATAGGGAATATGTGTTTTAAGGATGCTTCTGCATTCAAAAAGGTTAAAATAACTCTGGTGAGAAACACATTAATTGCTTACATTATGTCTCAGTGTGAACCTTTGCTTTATCATGAATACTGTTTGAGATCCTTCTGAACAGCAATAACGAAGAAGGTAGAATAAACTTTATAAAATCAGTTTGAGAAACCCCAAAGAGCCCACATTCACACTCTGTGTGCCAGATTCTGTTGTCACTCTCTTCCTTCTGCCTTGATAGTCATATTGCATGAAGAACAGCCATTTTGATTTCTTCACAGTGAGACATAATTAATTCTTGTACAGAAAAAGTATTGGCAATATACCAGCTTTGTTTTATAAAGGCCAGTGCTTAGAGGGTTGCTAATTAGTCTTATCATTAACCCCCAAACACTAATAATGCCTACTTTGGGATTATGCTCTGGCCAGGGGCATGAGAGAACCCTAGCTGGTTGACAAATCCAGAGAGGGGGTTGTCAAGTCTGGGAGGACAGATTCCAGAGGAGCTGTAGGGCAGGTGCTACTCATCTGCAAATTGAAGGACCTTCAGGTCATGTTCTTAGCCTGAATTTCTGTGAGTGTTCATGTATGGTTATGTTTACAGGACAGAATTAGGTAAAGAGGAAGCACCATGGATCGCCCATCATCTTCATCATCAGACAGTCTGTTTGTTGCCTGAACTAAGCACCATAAGCTGAATGGCTCAGTGTCATTGCAGCCTGTTTCTCCTCTATGTGCACTTTCTCTGAACAGTCTATTTGGAAAATGAGAGGGGAAGAAGAGAGAGTAAATTTTCTATAAGAGAAAGATTGTATCATCAATTGAAAGTGGCTAAAGGAAACACTTATAAAATACAATTTACACACCGTAATCCACTTTTCAGACACATCTCAGAACATACTGAGGCACAACACTATCCTATTACAGCAACAACATTGCAATGTAAGAACTGGTAAAATACAGTGGGAGAGAAGAGCAAGGTAGTTGTTAAAATCCCTGACAGGGGATTGTCAGACACAATTCTAGCTGGGAAGAACAACTGAAATATCCTTCCTTGAGTGTCAGTGCCACAAACAGGCAGACAGCAGTTAGAATCAGCTTTGGGACCTTGAGCATCCCATGGGTGCAACCTTGATGTGCTGAATATATCTGAGTTTGACCAAGGTCTCCCTAGGCCATTAGAAAGGGAGCTCTTCTTGTCCTTGTTTGATAACTGCTGGCCTCTGTGGAGTGCAGCAGTTGTGTGGGAGCTGATCCTGCCCAGAGGTTGTCCCTTGTGCATCCCTTGAGCTGTTGGGGATGAACTCCCCTTAGTGGTCATCTGGGTCTGTCCCATGCAGTTCTCTGTGTCTGGAAAGACACAAAACCAGTGGACTGCCTCTTGCTTTTATGTTAAACTGTAGTGCAGGAGAGCACCAAAGCTGTCAGTGTACCCCAGTGCCAAAGGAGTTGCTCCTGCCCCCTCACAGCATCTGTGCGAGGAAGCACCTGGTTTCTCCCAAGCACAACTTGATGGCATTAACTTCAGGGAAAACTTTCCTCGCAGACACCCTTTCTTCATGGCTGCAACCTCTGCATTTGGTGGAGTGTTTCCTTGCTGAGCTTTGAGCTGGGACTGTGTACAAGCTGAACCCTTGCAATATCCCTAACTGCAGCCTCCATACAACAAAATGAAGCACTGAAAATTTTATTTGCTTCAGTAAGTCCCTTAGACTCACTACAAGATGGACTTGGTAATGTGTGTCTCATTGTTCCCTGCTTTTTACTTTGTCAGCCCCCTCCCCTAGCACTGGGGAGCAGCAAAGCTCAAAGCTGCCCAAAAGAACAAGTCTCTGTTTTTCTCTTGGCTTAATCTAGGGGTCACCATCGTGAGCCTACCTGGGCATGTGTGTGTGTCCACCAGCACTCTCAGTCATGCTTTGCAGGTGATACCTTGGGGAGCCCAATCCTTGCACTAACAGCCTGCAGTTCACATCAGGCAGAGGCACAAAGAGAGCTAGCAGTGACTGCTAGGGAAGAATGAGCCTGAGGCTTCATTTACTGAAGGATTATTCACCAGTGTATTTTGTCAGAGAGTGTGATTTATTTTCCTCCTCTATCTAAAGATAATAATGCATTCCTTCACCTGTACACAACTGTATCTGTACATAGGTATAGTTGGTATATGTTGATATAGTTTGCACCTTGCTATAATTAAGGTAGCAGAGTTCATTTTCCTTAATTAGTAGGAGAATGTCTCCAACTCTTGAGCCAACTGTAAGAAAGCCCACACATTGCTGGCCCAACTCCTTGTAGCTAATCCATGAGATTTTCAGTGTCTTTTCAGTGCTGATTATGGAACAGAGACAATGAGGAAGGACTATTTCCCATGATTTTCATGAACAGGTTGGGCATTCAAAAGCATGCCACAAACAAGGAGAAAATTGCACAGCAAAATAAAAATAAAGTCTGGCTCAGAGTACATGCTGCTTGGTAAAACCAGGATGGAGCTTAGATTTTGGAAGAGAGGGTTAAGGAAGGTGCTGCAGGCAGTGCCCAACTCTCTAGCTGGGAAATTGCCAGAGAAAGAGCCAGGCAGACAAACAGAGCCGTGGGGTGAAAGGGAGTGGGAAGAAGAGTTAGTTAAGCTGACCCACATAGACTACTTTCCTTTGATATCAGCAGCCTATGGTGACACCCAAACCCTCAATTTTTTTAAAATTATGACCCAAAATCCACCTCTGAGTCATTATGAGCAGAAGGGAATTGTGCGTTTGTCCTCTGCTGTGCTGACAGCTCTTTACACCCAGGCAATTCTCAACAGCATCTCTTTTGATGAACAAGTACCCACTGTTCAGAGTCAGCAGAGGTAAAGGTGGGAGCACAGTCAACATGAGGTGATTAACACAGCTTCAGTTTGTGAACCAGAAAAATTGACAAAATATGTTATTTTCACCTTCTTGCATTTGACATTTTTGAGACTAGTTTTCCTTCTACACCATTTTGTTACCTTGAAACTTAAGATGTAACTGTGTAGGCAACGGTAATGTTATTCATTTACTGTGATGCTAGTACTTTTTCTACTGCTGTAAAAGCCAGAAGAAAATGTCATTCTAAGTGGATGGTATTATAGTTTATATCCCCCATCATGCAACAAGCCTAATTCTTGCAGCAAGTGTTATGCATGAAGCAAATTAAAAGTGTTAGGGTCTCTGAATAATGACTAATCAAATAAAGAACAACAGCCTCCTGAGGAGCAGTGCCAGACTGAGGCACTCTGTAACCTTATTCACTTAGTAACCTTATTTAGCGCAAAGGGAGCATAGGGCTGCTCCTGAAACTGCTGAGGAGGAGGGTAGCACCCTTGTTGCTTGTGGGATACCCCAGTGTGATTCCCCACCCAAAGCCTGTGAGTGCAAAGTGCTCATGAACTTGAAATGGGGCTGGCTCATCCCTTGGCTTGTGAGGGAAATATTTAAAAAATTTCCAGTTGCATATCTTCCATTGCACTCTATTTACAGAGAAAGATTCCTCCCCTTAAAGGATTTGTTATTACAGAAACTTATTCCAACTGGAATTTATATAGCATGTTACCAGGACATTTAATCCATTGTGATGACAAAATAAGCCAATATAAAAGGCAACAATATATATTATTTAGAAAATTATGTGTGATCTGGTTTTATAAATTTCCTGTTTGTCAACAGGTTCTTTAAAATCTTTTCCATCCCATTTAGAGCCAAAGTCAGGGAATATTGTCTCATGATCTCCAGGTAGATAAGATGAAATTATGTTCTTTCAGCTCACATAGAAGAAGGAAACACATAAACAGATCGAGTTTACAGATTTTTACATAAAGATCTAAATTATCAAGCCACTAATAGCAGATGAGGTGCATGGTATTAAATACCAGCACATAAACTAGTTTGATAGGTTTTTTTCTGGAACATTAAAATTTTCCAGGACAAGATTTTTCAGGAGGTAGGACATTTTGTCTGTCATTTTACAAATGTGGTGTGAAACGAAAAGAGGAAAAACAGTCCCCGCTCCCTCCTCCCCCAGCTCTCTGAGGAGGAGACTCATCATGGCACATACAAGAAAAAACAGCCACCCACACACTGGAGCCCTTCAAGCAGAAAGCACCTGACAGGAATTTAAAAGTAGGTTTTCAATGGTGAAGTTGGCAGAAATCTACATTAAAGCAGTTCTTCAAGGGAGGGTATTATGTGATATGAATTAGATGAATGTATTTAGTTCCTCCTTTTATTTATTTTTTTTCCTAAACTGTGAAGTCTAAAATTAAATTGTTGTTATCTTGATCAAATATTTTCTTTGCAGCAGCTCATGCCTGAAGACAAGGAATAACAATAAAGAAAATAAAGGGAAGCATAATATATTTTAATGAAAGAAAGTTTACCTATCACTCAAAATCTTGAAATTCTATTTTTAGAAATCTGAGTGCTAGCTGCTTGAGTCTTCAAAACCCCCACTACACACAGAGCCAGCAGTATGCCTAAAGCATTTAAAAATGAAATAGGTCAAATGAAACAGTGTGAAAATAGGGACATAACAAGTTATTGATTTGATTTAAGATCATTTTATAAGACTGATGTGTTTGCATTTTTTCTTTTAGTGACCAAGCCTAATAACATTTTGATAAGAAGTACATGCTTTTCCAAAAGGCTTTCAGAGTCTTCATATAGGCGTCTTTATGGCATTGCATTTCTTATCCTTAAGACTGTATGACTACATTAAATACATTTCACTTATGAGTCAGTTTGTTCTTCTGTAATGAAGGGAGAAGAAAACGATGTTGTTTAAGACCTCCTTTAAATTTTTCATTACCTTTACATGTTTTATATAAGCTGAATTTAAGTAGCTTCCCCTTTTTTTCTTCCTATTTATTTTTAAATTGAAGCCAAACAAAACCCTCTATATTTACCTTGTTTTCTCTGCAGTGCAATGAAAATTTTAAGTGGCTTACTAATTTGCAGGTTATTGATAACTCAGTCTGGCACTTAACTTCACACTGGCTTCATTGCTGGACATGATCTAGATCTTCCATATGCCAGTGGCATAACCACATGAGTCCTTCTTCTTGGAGCGAGTATCCTGTGATTTACACCATTCGTAAGTAAAAAATGGACTTCTACGTTGCACCACCAGTTGTGAAAACTCTCATCAACAGCACCGGCTCAGCAGCACATCTTTCTTGGGAAGTATCTAAGGACAGCTGAGATTTCATTGGCTACCACCCTGTGTATGAGTTAGCTCATAAATCAGTGGTGTTAACTCTGAAATTTGAGTTGCTGTGTACATCTCCTGGAGCTAGACTTTCTGACATGCTGTACCTGTAACTGGCTGGTGGTAACTGCTGGTGTACTCAAATGTGATGTGACTTCTAAACCATTAAAAAGGAAATCATAGATCACTCAATTATTTAAATGGACAGTAACAATTCAACAACATCCTCATCCTGGCTTCACAGAAAAACCATTCCTTTTTAACTACTATTTTTCTTTTATCTGTAGTATGTGGCTTTCACAGATGAGGAACCCAGTAAGACATGCCTACATTTCTTGCTAAGGGAAAATGCATGTTCAGTCCTTAGAGGTGCTTTTCAGTGTTGCTACTGTGCAGACACCTCTGCCTTTCACTGCAGCAAAAGCTTTGCAGATGAGAAACTCGCTCAGTGATGTTAGACAGGAAGTTTGTGTGGTTTGGCTGTCTGGAAGTCCTCACAGCAGTATTGACTGATTAGCTTTTCACCCGCAGATGAATGAAACAAATGTATGCATTAGTCAAAGCCTTTTCCTGTGCCACTCTATGCCAAATAGCAGGTCCTGACTTTTCATATGCCAGTATGCTGCTGGAGTGAATCCAAGGGAAAGCCATGAAGATGATCAGAGGGCTTAAGCTACTCTCCATTGAAGGCAAGCTGAGAGAATTGGGGCTGTTCAACATGGAGAGGAAAAGGCTCTCCCCAGAGAGCCCTTATTGCAGCCTTCCGGTACCTAAAGGGGGCCGACAAGAGAGATGGAGAGGGACTTTTTTCTGGGGGAATAGTGATGGGACAAGGGGGAATTACTTTAAACTGAAAGAGTGTAGGTTTATGTTAGATATTAGGAGGAAACTCTTTACTGTGAGAGTGCTGAGGAACTGTAAGAGGTTGCCAGAGAAGTTGTGTGTGGGGGATTGACCAGGGTACTCTGAGTTATTTCCTTAGTCTTGATGGGTGCTGGGATTCAGGCTTTTTCTTACTAAAATAAAAGGAAAGTATGTTGAGACAAGAGGGTGGTGGTGCAGGAAGATCATATCTTAACTGCAAGCCCCAGTCCCTGCTGTCTCACAAATCAGTCTTATAAGTTCCTTTCCTACACCAACTGCAAAACATTCAACGTGCACTTGGTTTCAAAGGAGAATTCAGTGAAACTGCTGTTAGCACAGCACTATGCAGCATGATACCTACTGATATATTTAAATTCCTCTTTTTAGTTGTAATCTTTGAGAGTGTGTGTATTATCTTCTCTTATATTTCAAGTTTTTTAGTATGTAGCCAAGTTTTAATTGGACCTTAGTGTCAAATGGAGGCTTATAATCACAAAGACACACCCATGTTGTTGCTCTGTATCTCTGAACAGAGATGAAAGCCTCATCTTGAAAATCTCATCTGCAGGATTTGTAATAATGACATTACCTGCATTTTATATATTCAACTACCACTTTTTGAAGATCCTGAAAATTAATTTGTTTTAGATCACTCCTTATGGATTTAACTGCAAAAGGGTGGGGGTGACTATAAAGGCGATCTATTCCTGCAAGTACCAGGCCTTTTTCTTTGAAAGGTGCCTCTTAAAAGCACAGCAAATCAATCAGCAATACTTTTATTTCTGGCCTGGGACTTTTTTTCATGCCATTGAGCACCAGACTAATGCCACCCATGAAGTCGTCGCCCTTCTAACACAGTGCTGCCCCACTAGAAGGCATTTGGTTTTGGCAATAAAATTCTTGTCCCGTTTCTCATAAGTATGGTATTTCTCACTTCCAAAAAATACTACTGCTGGTGGACTAGATTTTTGGAGGAAAGATTAAAGAATTACATGAAACTTAATGAAAAGTAAGGGAATTACTCTTAATAATTATTTTAAATGATGGCTAGTGGACTTTTAAAATATCATCTGTGATGAATAGCTTGGAAATTTAAATAGCAGTTAAAATACATGCAATCTAAATTTCTAGTCACATAAAACTCTATTCTTAGGAAACTTTCTACTAAGATACAGAGCTGGGTTTTTTTTCTCATTTTAAGCCTCTTCCAGAAGTGAGTTACGGATCACACTGCAGCACATTAACTGACAGAGTAAAATTTGGCAACCCACTGTTTTATGACCTCATAAAATGCCCTATCAACAAACACTACAAATATATAACTGATTTCAGAAGTCTTAGCCTATAGAGAAACTCCAATATAGAACAAGATGCAGAGTATTTGATTTCTTGTAGAGGGGTATGAGGTGACTGGTGTTTGTTTGGTGTAGGGCAAATTGCCAAGGAAAAGTTTGTTATTGGTTTTTCTGGGTTTTTTTTCTAGTCTATGCCTGCCATTATTCATTGTGCTGAGGTGAAAATTTCCAACACCTTATAAACTTCATACCTGTGTTTAGGCATTTGGCATTTTCACATCATGACAATTTAAATGATCTATTTATTTTGAGGGTTGCTACACTTTTCCCCTATTTTGAAAAGGTTATTAAGCAGAAGGAGAGAAAGCCTTAAATTTTCTTAATCAGTCTGACTGCAGACCTGGGTATGGTATGGACGCTACAAAGATATCTTTGATGCATGTTATGACATCACGAGCTTGTGCATTTAATTTCACTTGTATCATGTTCTGATATAGGTGAATTAAGGTAGCCATGACACGTAGCAGAGGGAATTTGGTACTTCACAGGCGGATTCAGCTCATTTAAGAAGATTCCTATGGGACTTATGATGTGGCCACTCTTCCTTCAAATCCATGTAACTCTTGGAAGGGAACTGAAAAAAGTATTTCAGGTCTCATCTCATCAGGACTGAACTGAAAAGCCTGATTTTTCAGGAAATAATATCTCAGGTGAAAACACCCTTATTTAAACTAAATCTAAATAGAGTATCTAGTGCCTGAGAAATGGAGAGGGAACACACACACAAAATAAGAGGAGATAGTTCTTTTTGGGAGACCACAGATGCATTAGTGACACTGCCACTCCTCAGTATCAAAGTCCTTGGGAGAAGGTGAGATTGAAAAGCAGCTATAAAACTTGGGTAACTTTTGCTGATAAAAAGATAAAATTGCACATAGCTTTTCAAGAGTTCTTTAGCAAACTTTTAAGAGAGAAACTCAAACACAAATGTTTATTTTATTTAGCGAGACAAATTCCCTTTGTGTACATATATGGAGGAATTTAAAATAAATTCATCTCAGGATTTACTAATAAGAAGCCATGAAATTAAGCAAAGGCATAAAATGGAAAAAAGCATGATAAACCATGGGTTTTGATGAAACTAATGTCAAAATAAATTTAAACAGATACAAGGCTGTTGAGAGAGTCAGCAGTGTAAGGCAGTGTGAGTCTGACTCACTTGGTTACACAAGTTGAAGAGGTGATGACTGGTTTGTTTAGAAGCATTTCCCTCCATCATGGCCATTCTCCCTCCAGCAGTAAAGGCGGCAAGTGCCTACCGTCATCTACCATGGATGCATTCAATCTGTGGATCTGGCCATCTACTGATCACCAGTACCAATGGCTCCTCAGGAACTCTTGCCTTTCCTGCTTTTGCAGAGCTTGTGAAATTCCTTGGGTTTACACTTCTTTTTTTTTTTTTTTGCTTCTCTTGTCTTCTCCATTGGTAGCTCTTGATTTGAGGGTCTCCCAGCTCAGGGTGCAAAATATCTCTGTGGAAATTCTCTCCTCATGCTGATTTCTCCTGGTTTACATCTGTCAATACAGTCTTCAGGTTCACCAAATTCCCAGCTAAATTTCTCCATGTTAGTTATGTTCATATTTATAATACAGCTTACTGTTGAACTGTTCAAAAAATTCCTTCTCTTCTCTGTTTTACTCTCTCTACAGAGGATCTTGATTTCTTCCTGATGAATACTAAGAAACATAGTCTGGGTGTTCCTATCCTTTGAGGTCTCTTCCATTCCCTGAACACCACTTCCTATGATGAAACTCTCATATCTCATTTCTTTTTATTCTTTTGGCACACCATGAACATCCCACACTAGCTGCTGTTTTCTCATTTTAACTTTTCTTTCTTTTTTTTTTGATTTTCCTTAATCTCTTCCTACTCCTAGGTTCCTCTTCCCCTCCCAAAGCATTTTATTTGAAGAAGTGAGAAAAAGTCATGGGTATACCCCAGGTACCATCTGTAAGCTTGTGTAAGAGTTTATCTATTCTCATTTGGACATAGGGTGTTGCAAATCCAGTATCCATGTCTTGCAGTTTTTTGAAACTACTCTTTGCCAAAGTCTTCCATGACCATTTTCTTGAAGATGCCTGGTATGTATGCATCCTCTTCAGCCTGAAATGACTTTATCCTCAATCCCCTGGCCTTCTGCAGCTTTTCCTCCTGGGTCTGTTCACAACCACTCCTTCAGCACGTATTACTGCAGTTGTCCCTCTGGCTGTTTTGTGGGGTCTCACATGGTTCTCTCCTGGATCTTTTTGTCTTTGTAAAATTATTTCTTGTCCATTGCTCAACTCAGCTATTGCCTCTAGGAGCATGAATCACACATCTGCCACTCCCCTCTTGTAAGTGCAGCATCAACTAAAACTCACCCTTGTTATATCAGAGATCTGAATTTTTTCAACCAAATCTTTCCTTATTACCACCTTCCTCAGTCATTGTTTGTCAGTCAGGACTGCAGACAATTTGGCAGTTTTCTATACCAGTGTAGGTCCTCACATGCAAATCACATACAAATTCCGTAGCAATCTCCCGAGGGTAATGTCCACACTTCCAACGAAAACTATCCAGATAATTTTAATTTTTCCTTTGTCTTTCATAAATAAAGTTTTGTGCTGCCCATACTTATTGAGAATTTGTAGAAACACTTGATCACTCTGAGTGTAAAAAACTTGTATTTCTATTCAAGACCCCTGAATGTTCTATTCTCCTCTGATTAGGTACCTATTGCCTTTCCCTAAAGAACTAGAACATTTTCAGTTGTTCACATTTTAAGTTTTCATGATATTTTCATGCCTCTCCCAGGCCGTACCTCCCATATGAAGGGGAAAAAGCACCTTGTTGCCATTGATCAAACTGTCTTATCACAATTCAAACATTCTGCTGCTTCTTGATGTATAGTGCAAAATAACACACAAGTTATTTAACTGACATATCTAGTTCACTGCCTCTTGCAATTGGCCCAATGGTGCATTCTTTGTGTTATGTGTCACCTTCTACCTACATAGCAAGCTGACTAGGAGAAATAGTGGTGTATTTCTGGTTTTGATGAACAGCTGCTCCTGCAGTTGGACTTTGGTCCACACCTAGAGTCTTTTGAGTATACAAATAGAAGAGCTGCCAAATAAAAGCTATCTTTCAGAGCTTTTTATCTGTCATTCCCAGCGGTCTAGCTCATAGTGAAGGATTAAAATGGGTTTGTCCTTCAAGAATCTGCAGGAGTGTGATGTTTTGATCCATAGCATAAGGTATTCCACAGCATTTCTCATCCTCCTGAAGCACCTTGAGAGCTTTCAATGCAGAAAATGTATATAACACGGAAATCTGTTACCATAAAATTTTTTAATACAGTGTTCTGGGTTTGGGTAGTAAATTTGGATTCATACAAGGATGAATGTAGAATTTATTAGACAAATAAGTATACAGAATCAATTAGTTACTCCTAGCATACAATAATAATAGGTTTATTTCCAGCTGTCATGGCATTTTCTCTGCATCGTTAAGGTTTACACTAATTTTCATTCTCCTATCTACTAAATGTTCCTCAGATACATAATACAATCAAGTTACCTATTATTAAAAATGAACTCAAATTCTTTCCAATATTGTTTTATTCATGAATGACTC
>JAWWLV010000144.1:31490968-31514286 GCA_035041135.1 Platyrinchus mystaceus
ACATAATACAATCAAGTTACCTATTATTAAAAATGAACTCAAATTCTTTCCAATATTGTTTTATTCATGAATGACTCCTTAAAAATGAGTAAGATCAGACATTTCAGTAAAGAACCACTTTACAAGGACTACAAGGACTTTTTTTTTTTCTTTGTGTTGGATTTTCCCCCCTTTAAAAACATTAATAGTGTTTTTTCTCTTTATAAATATCTTATTTTTAAATGTAAAATTATACTAAGTGAGTGAGATGGAGTTCTCCTCACAGGGAAAATATGAACCATGACTTTCATTTACTAAGAAAGCAAACAAACAAACAAACCCCCCCCCCACATTAATCACATCTAAAAGTGTTGGAAGAAGTTAATGAGAATCTCTTCAGGATGAATTTTTTATTGTTTATAGTTTGTGTTTGGCTAATCCTGATCTCATTATTTTAACATACTGAAGCTTTTTTGACATTGTGTATTGTAACATCTGCAATTCAACCTATTACCAGCTATTGAAGTGCCAGCTTTGACTTTTATCCCATTAATTTTGTCAGCATCTAATAGAAATACAAGACACAGTTACCTTTGTGTTATTTTCAACACTGCAAAGGTCTCCCAAGTATTTTGAGTCCCCAAAACCTTAACTGATGATGAACATGTTAGTACCAAGGGATAAACATCTAACACCTAGCAACTCATCAAGCATTTGATGTGTGTTTATGAAATATTTCTGAACAGTCTCTAACATTTTATTCTAAGGATTGATAGAGATGTGTTTTGGTTTTTTTTCTGGTAGGTGAGTTCATACGAACATATGAACTTTGAAACAAGTTGTCGCTGGTAAATTCCTTACACATGGACTGAAAAATACTGTGACAAAGATGTGCTGTGGGATGGTTTGTTTCTTTTAACCTCTCTTCTAACAGAGTTCTAATTTTGGAAAATTGGTTAGTGCAGGTTAATATTGTGACATTCTTCCAAAGAACTTAAGGGAATATCATAGTATGGGAGGTAGCAATTAGATCAGACTAAATGGGACATTCATTCTGGTAAGATAAAGGGCCGTTACATTTCAGAGGTAAGACCATATGATAATATAAGAGGACATAACTCACTATGAACAATAGGTTTTCTAGATATTTTAAAGCTAAATAGTTATTTGATACTACAGAGGAAAAAAAAAGGAATTTTTTTCCTTTAAATACTAATACATTTTTTGTAGCAGTATTTCCTATATGTAAGATGGATCCCATTGAAAAAAAAATAGCCATTTTACCCCTTTCATCTTTTATACTGCATCTGCTCTATGTTTTATTTCACAAACACCTTTATCTTCATATATTAATGTGCAGATAAAACATTTTAATTCTAGGATTTAAATTTCCAGGAAAGGAAATAAGAAAGTGAAGGGTCTGACCTCAGAATAAGGAAATAAATATTGAAATGTTTTGTTTTGTGTTGATATGATGAAAGAATGTGAAATATCAGAAACTGGTATAGAAGAGACTTGATAGAACTCTGTGAAAAAAGTGAAAAGAACTAATAAAGAAAAAAAGAGGAAAGAAGAGTGTTAAGGCATTTTAAAACCCTATATAAAAAGAAAGAATTTCCTGTATTACAGCACATAAAGGACCATCTAGGTAAGTGATGTGTCTATGACAGCAGCCATTTTCTGCAAACATCCTGAGAAGAGCCCTGAACATAGCTACTTAGGTGTAACTTATAATTTATTAATTAAATTGTTTATCTTTAAATAGAACTCATTGCATCTATTAATTTTTCTCTCTCTCCATCTAGAATGTAATAAGTGGGATGTCTTTTTTTGCTTATGAACAACCTGACCTAAATGAAAATGAAGATAGTTACAAGTTATTCCAAAGCCCTGTTTCGAGTAAAATGGGATTAAGCTAAGAAAGTGGGATTTCAAAACTAAAACATTCAGAATCTGTATAAACAGCCAGAAACACAGAATATATGCAACCTTGAAGGGACCTCATAATCAACATTTGAAACTGAGGTCTAAAGAGGAAAAGGAAGAAAACACTTGTCAGCAGCGACATTTCTGGGAAATCAGCTGGGGTTGAAAATAAGCATTGGGTGCAGATATGTAAGCCTGAGGTCAAGTAGAAATGCAAAGCATTTTGCAGTACTAAGATCAATACACTTTTGAGCTTTCTTGTGGTGATGTGTGGTGGTGCTATAGCCAATTGACTGCTGTCCAGAGCCAGGGCATCTCTTGTGCCAGAAGCATTCACTTGTGCCAGAAACATTCAGGCCTCAGTTGGTGCTGCCAGCAGCAGCCTGGTGAGCTGTAGTTCTGGAGCTATAAAACCTACTGACACTGTCTAAAGGGGAAAAAAAAATAAAAAAAGCCCAGGAAGACCTTGCAAACGTACTGATATCAAGCTCATTAATGTAAACTTGCCTTGGTAATACTGTGTCTTAATCATGTAGCAGGGGAAACTCAATATATTGAGGATCCTGCTTTGTACATTTTTGTTTCAGTGTTGTGCTTTTCATTTGCTAGTTGGAAATTATAGTTCGGGAGTAATGAATCAGGCACAATGGTGGGCTTAACTGCCTCTCTTGTATCTGAAGACACATTAATTACATTCCCTGTTCAGTTGTGGCTGAATGGAGAAAAAAGGAATCTTACAGACAGTTTGGGAGGCTGGGCACATGTCAGTGGAAGAGAAACTACAGGTTACCACTCCTGTAGTGCACACCTAAACGAAATGGAAACCTCAATATTCTGGGCTTAGATATAATTCTCATTTTGCACACTCAGATGTCTTAAATATAGTAAACTCTGAAATTTTCTCCTAAGAACCAGTGGGGACTTACATACTATATTTATTTGAGGTTGTTTTTTTTTTTTTCTTTTTTCTGAAGAAGGTAGTAAGCAAGGGAATTTCCTGAGCAGATTTTTTGCACATTATTTTTCCAGGATTAATTCTTGGTGACTCAGGAACTAAGAAACTTTTTAATCTTGTGGAAGGAATTTTCCATAGTTTTGGATTTGAAATATTTTCCTGTGCTTTCTATTTTTTGTTGAGATGAAAGGAAGAAAATTATTATTGGAGTCTTGGTTTTAGAAGTAAGTGCATATTTTATTTTTGTTGTGCATTTATATCAGTGTGTACTGCGTGAGTGTCTACTAGGAGGTGACCAACATCACTGGATTACTTGATGCTTTCTAAACTTCATACAAAATTTCGAGGTCCTCAACATAATTTTTTTAAAAATACAGTATAAAAATTTAGAAGGAAGTATCATTTTAAGAAAGGAATCTAAAACTTTACCTTGACTGACTTTTTTATTCGCTGTAATGTTAGACTGAAGTTTAAAAATAGAAGGACGAGTGATAAAAGTTCTTAATATAATTCCACCCGATATTTTAAAGTCTATGTTTGTTTCTACCCTCTCATCTGCTTCTAATATGCTTCTAATCACTCATTACTTCTGTTTCAAAAGAATAAAAGAGGTAGCACTTAAATAGGTGCTGAGCTGCATGAAAGAAGCATTTTTGGTGATTAGAAACAGTAGAGAAAAAAAGAATCTAATGACAAAAAATGAACATTAGCAGATTGGCATTTTCAAGTGTCTGAATGACACAAAGAACAAGAGTACATTATACAAACTTGTTTCCTAGAAAAGAAAATAGATTGAAGAAAATTGCTTAGAATGAATTATTTTCAGGTTGAGTTACAGGGGAAAATTAAAAGAGGCTTTATAGAGCAGTCACTGAATGAGGTAGTACATTAAGACTCCTGAGCAACAATTTGTCTTCGGGTTAGTGTAATATAATGAGAGTTGGGTCATTTATTCATGAATAATATATTTATATATTTACCCAAGAATGGTAAACATAATTAAACAAAACTTTTTCTTGAGTTACCTGCAGAGGACAATTTGCTAAGTCCTGAAGAAAAACTGTTGGCAGAAAGATCTGGTCTGTACATCAGAAGCAGTGCTGTTCCCTTGGGATTGTTCTCCCTGCTGCAGTGTTAACTCCTCGGATATGCTCTGTGTCTACATCTTTTGCCAGAGTAGCTACATCACTGAGCAATATGAGAAATTTGGTCAGCTAACAATTGAGAAAAGATAAGTATATTGTCAATAAAGCCTTTATTGTGGTTTGGTTTCCTATGCTTGGGGATATGACTAAGCTAGGAATATAATTATTCCTCATTTCTAGTGGAGAGTCACAGTGTGTGGTAGGAACAAGATCAAGCTTAGGTTGCTACACTGATGTAATGATAAGTCATGAATATTTGACCTCATTAATAGTGAAATTTAACTATTCCTCTAAGTCTATCTGAAGTGCAGAAAAAAAATTAAAATTTATTTTTATCCTCAGTATTCCAAAAGATTATGTAATTAAAATATTCTCAACTGATACAGAGACCTGCAAGTTTTTTCAAGCAGGCTCCAAACTCAGAGGAAGTTAGAAAAAGAGGGAAAACCAGCAGCTCTTTCAGGTAAATGATAAATGGACCTGGTTGCTGGTAGGTTCTTTTCCATGTCATCAAGAACCTTTGTTTCATAAGGTGAGAAGTCTGGAAGTAGAGTCCTAATGCTGAAGCAAGGTTCCCCTGTATCAAAGATTAGTAAAATCCAGCATTACATTAATATAAAAATTAAAGGATTGTGCCTGTTTTACTAAGAAACATTATGAGCTGAAGTCTAGGAGCTGGGATATTCACTAGATGCATGTTTTGCAACAGAAAATAAGAAGTTCCTTATTAGAGCATTCAGTGGTACACGAAGAAATAATTACAGAATCTGTCATTTGTTTTACCAGGACAAATGTTTGTTGTTTTAAAATGTGTGCTCTGTAAAAGGCATCCCACAATTAAATGCTCCCCCACTCATGTTTAGGGACCAAAACCATGAAAAGGCTCTCCCTGTGCAAACAACAACAATAGCTACCACATTGTGTGCATTTATTTTCAGATGAAAAACGTTGTTGTCTCTTTAGTTAATAGTCTGTGCCAATTTGGCCTGATGGATTTACTGAACATCATTTACTGCTGCTGTCCAAATAATCTCTATTCATGCCAATAAAAGACAGTGTCAACAACTGTAATAATGACGCGCTTGTTTTTTTGCCACTCCAAAAGGAAGAGACATCCTGAGCTCAGAGGGATTCTGAAAGAAATAGTGTTAATGAATAGCCTTCCCAGCTGTATGCACTATGGCAAGTGAAAAACCTCCCCAAGTATTGCATAACCAAACACTGACATTGCTGTCTTCCCAAGCACACACCTTGCTTGGTCTTGTTAACAGCAGTGCAATTCCACAGAATACAGGTTAGTACAGAATTGGCCTCAATATCTCTAGTGAAGCCAAAAGGTTTTATCCCCACAGACCAACTGACGCTGAAGAAACAAGGTAATTTTCACCTACTTCAGCTCTAGTTCATCTAACCCGATGGGAATAAGTAGTTATGCAAACTGAAAAACAAGAGCAAAGAGAAAATTAACTCCTGTAACCACTGTCCTTCACTGATATTTTTATGCTCCAGACTAGAATTTCTCTCCCTGAAATAATAATCCCTTTCTGTGTCCTTCACAAGGGCATTTCACATTTTCAGAGGAGACGGAATATTCTTTCATGCTTTCCTCAGCCCCGGACCTCCTGCAACAGAATCTGATTTGGCATCAGCCTCTGGTAAGCTCCCACACCATCTGGAGAAGAGACTTTCTGCAGAGTGAATGAAACAGCTGTAAGAGTGTTTTTAGGGCGGGAAATGAATAATGTGGCAATAGAGGATTTGCAGGCGTTGGAGACTTTCTCCAAGTATCAAGGCACTGATTTCACTCCCTATTGATCTAAGGCAACTCTGCTCATTACACAGACCGCTTTTTATACCAGAGGGTATTGGGATCACTGGACTTTTCAACTACTGCCAGAGGTTTTATGCAAGGGCCACTATATTTCCATGGTTTTATAAGATCTGCAAAGTATTATTCTTTAAAGCTTCCTTTACAAAGGACACCCTAATCAAGATCTGAGCTTTGCTGAGTTGTACCATGGATTACATCATTTGTCTTGTAAAACAAATTTTGTCAGAAGCAAAGATGAGTTTTTTCCAAAAGAATTATATACACGAGAATTTTTTTCAATTAACAGAAGATTTAGTTATAAGAAGTATCCTTTTACAAGCTGTTTCTGAGCTTTTATTATGAAGAAAGAAAAAGGTAGTATTTTGGTACCCAGTAAAACAAATACAGAATTTCAACTTTTTGATAAAACTCTTAACATTTCACTGAGATAAGAATTCCTGCTCCAGTTGTTCTGGAAGTGAAATAAAAACATATTGATTGAGAGAAATCTGGATTTGCAGATCTTATGGCTGCAACTTGGAAATCATTTTAATTTTAGATCATTTCTTCGGAGTTCTGAAGAGGGATAACTAACTTCTTTTCATTGGTTTGTTTGTTACTTTCATTCAAGAACAATTTGTCCTTAGGAACAGCCTTTATTTTTCAGTTATTTTCTAATTTACTTTACAGTATGTGTTTTTCTCTTTTTTTCCTTTCCTTTCTGAGAGGAAAAATAAAATAAAATGTATTTTTTTCCGAAAACCAATGTGATGCATTTGTCAAAGAAAAAATTATTTCTGTAGAAATTGCAAATAAGGATATGCTAATGTTGCTACTTTTCACAGAACTTTGTAATTTTGTCAAATGTAGATAAGGAATATTTTAGGAACTAAAGATTTATAGAAAGTGACTGAAGGAAGCAGTACAAGTGAAACAAAAGTAGCTAAGAAAACTAGGTGAAAAAAATCCAATGTTTGTTAATCTCTAAAAATAAACCTTATATTTACTATGACCTTTTTTTCAGTGATATTTGGCTTCAGTGAAAATTATTATAGTAGCTATTCAGTTTTACAATTTTGTTGTAAACCTGGGACTTAAATCGGAAGATTATCCATAGGTACATATAGTATATGATCATCACCATGAATTTTGTTCTTAATATTTTCATACTTTTTTTTAGAAAAAAAAAAAGGAGTCACAGAATGGTTTTGGTTGGAAGGGACTTCTAAAGGTCATCTAGTCCAACCCTGCAACACCCCTTCAGGGAAATCTTTAGTAGATCACATTCAATGACTGGGCAAGCACAACTTCTCTGGGCACCTTTTTCTACTGTCTCACCACCCTCATTGCAAACCATTCCTCTCTCAGTTTAAATCCATTCATCTGGGCCTATCTCTACCTGCCTACGTAAAAAAGTCCCTTGCAGGCCTCCTTTAGGTACTGGAAGGCTACAATAATGTGTCTCCAGAGGGGTACTCCTGCCCTCTGACCATTTTTGTGGCCTTCTCTGGATCTGCTCTGACAGGCCCATGTCCTTCTTGTACTGGATGCCCCCAAATTGGATGCAGAACTCTAGACAGGGTCTAACAAGAAGAGAAACATCTCACTTGATTTGCTGGCCTCACTTCCTTTTATGCAGACCAGGACACAGATGATTTTCTGGGCTCTGTTGCATATTGCCAGTTCATATCCCATTTTTCATCCATGAGTACTCCCCAAATCCTTCTCCACAGAGCTTCTCTCAATCAGTTTATCCCCTAGTCTATACTGATATTAGGGATTACCCCAACCCATGTGTAAGACCTTGCACTTGGCCTTGTTGAAATAGTGCTGTCTTTTGTAGGTCTTTATCAGTGTCACATCATTCCTATGCTGTTTTGGATGCAGTGTTTTAAAAATGGCTCCCAAATTTAAGCATATTAAGTAGAGTTTCTCCAAGTAAAGTTGTGCAACTCACTGTAAGAACTGGAAATGCTAAGAGGCCTTGAGGCACTGCTGTCATAATGTATTCGAAACTACAGTAGCCCAAGTGCTAAAACTAAGAGTGGCTGAAAGAACAAGAAACTTCTTATCAAGAGGTTTTTTTCCCAACAATTTATATCACAGCAATAACTTCTAGTTAATGGCCGGACTTATTAAGACAAAACCCATTTCAACAGTATAATACTGAAACTGGACTTTTTAAACCTGTGAGTATTTTAATATCTCATAATAGAAAATTATTGTTACTCCAATATGAATACTAACAATAAAAATGGTGTTAGTTCTGATATGCACATGTATACAATCTTCTGAATACTTAAATTAGAAATATCTCAAGATGACAAATAAAGCTAATTGATGGACCAAACACATGAAAGACCAAAGGCTGCACATTAAAGCTTCAATAATTCAAATGAAAAGTAAGGCAGACATTTTTAGCAGTGGAGATGAATAAAAACAAACTTTAATAGGATTCTCCATTTCTTTCAGACTTCAAATGAAGCCTTGATGTCTTTACAAAGCTGTGCAGTTAAATCATAAATTTGTTGGTCTTTTGACTGGGGTAGTTGAAGAAAAATTCCAGCACAGAGAGGAACCTCAGAAGACCATCTAGTTCACCTCCTTCCACAAGTTGTTTTTGTCCTACCTTTCAGGTCTTTCTAATACACTGAGGACCTTCACTAGTGAGCACTCCAGAGAAAAGATATCTCTACATTTCATTAGTTTTCCTTTAGTACTTAATTTGAATCTTCTTTTATGGAATTGAAGGAAATTTATTTTCTTTTATCCATGATGGAAATTAGGCATTAGAAGGTCTTCCAATATTGTCTCACTCCCCCTTGCTCTCCTCTCCTTTAAGCGAAGCAACCCAAATTCTTTTAATATTTTCTCTGGCTCTTGAGCAGGAGACACAGCCTTGGAAGGGGTACAGTGCTGTTGTTCGGGCTCCTTTCCTTGTGTACAGGAAAGGTATCAGCTTTCCTCTCTGCCCCTTCAGCAGTTTTGAGATTTTTCTGAGTTCAAAGTGTGAAGTCTGGGGGCTCCCACCTCTCACCAGCACCTTCCTCCATGGCCCCTGGCACCCCACTATCATCACCTCTGTGTGATACCAGCCTCAGATCTGTCTAAAGATCAAATACATATGATAAATCTGAGCCTATTTTCTAATGAGAATTAGTACAAGTGGAGAGCCACAAATTTCTCACTTTAAGACAAAAACCATCAAAGCCTCCTTTGTTGCTCAGTACCTTCTAATAAGATCTACAGAGCACTCAATTAGTCCATTAGTTTTGACACATCAATTTCCCCTTCCTTCACTTCTGTCTGCTTTCTGTAACATCTGATTAGAGATACTTCTCTGTTTCCAAGGTCTTTCAAGCTCTGTTCTCTTCCACTTACAATCATCAAGGTAATGTTGATTCCCACCTCTGCCTCTGGTCAGCCTCTACTCCTGACCAGTATCCACCTGTTATTTTTCTCTCGGAGACAAAAGATTCCTTTTTGTTTTTTTCCCCTCAGTCTCCATATACAGTGCAGACTGGTGAATGCAACAAATAGGTATGGAAGGCAAAGTGTTGAGTTACCGCTTTCAGTTCCCCTATCAAAGCTCTTTGCCCAGAGAACTTGGCAGACCAGACAAGGTACTGAGCCAGTGGCTACTACAAATGGACATGTTTTATTCTTTTTGGATACTCTTAGCTCTATTTCCCCACCTACTTCTTGTTTAATATTAACAAAAGTAAGTATGACTGGAGTGGTTTTCTCCTTTTATCTCTGTGCTTTCACAATGTCATGCACAATGAAAACTTCATCTGTGAGTAGGGATCCTGGCTGTTACCATGATGATGTTTATGCTGCTGTTAACAATAATAATAACAATATAGAAGTGATCATAAATTGTGTTATGTATCAAGCAGAATAACATGATCTGAGTCTCTGAGGGGGAATAGAAAGGTTTTTGTTTTCAAATTATAACTAAGAGTCTGGTTGCAAGACAACTGACTCAGAACTCACACATGGCATAGACTCTAAATATAATTTGGCTAAGATACTTTGGTAAGTTTCTAAAATCTCACTATAATTCTGAACAGCATTTTGGCTGAAACAAGAATGTTATGAGTCAGAGCTGGCTTCCTACTATATGAGAAGAGGGTGGGCATGATTCTCTAGTTTAATTAAAAATGTTAAGAACACTATAAGTATTAAAATAATTTTTAAAGTTATGATTTCTTATATTTTCTATATTCTCTATTGCTCTGAAATTATAGATACCTCTCATTAGCTCTAGTTACATGTCTAATGCACAAACTTTAAAAAGCATTCTTTTCAACTTCTTAATCTTTCAGCCATATTTCCAACTAATGTAATGGGACAGACTAATGCACTCTTTCAAAGCACCTCTTTGGATTTGTTTTTTAGGTATGATTTTCACTGCAGTTTGTATTCATTGCTTTTGTATTATGATTCTCTATTTTTCAGGCATGGTGATTTTATTTTGATGAGAGAAAATTGTGGAACACACTGTACTGGTAAACAGAACATTCCATCATGCTCCACAGTAGCCAGGAGACAAGCATCGAATTGAGTTCAGTACTAGAGTACAGTGGGTATTTGGGGCAGCAAGGTGGCAAAAGGAAGGTCATGGTTGATCTGTTGGTCCTGTATTCAGTGCTTGCCTTAAAAGGGAGCTGCAAAAAGTGGAAACAATTGGAAATCACTGAGTTTCTCAGGAGGCTTAATGGCAAAGGACAGCCTATAACCTTTCTTCCAAATGGCAATGTTGAACATCACAGCCTGTTGGTAATCCTGTGTGATGGTCTCTGTACAAAAACATATGAACCATATCATTCTCAGAATAAGGCAACGTAACAAAACCTATACGTAGAATTAGTACCCATTCTTATTTTCCTCATTCTTTTGTGTAAAAAGTGTATCCTTTTCTCAGATATCCATTTTAAATGTCTCATCTGCTGCATTTTTTTCCCATTTATAATGTTCAATTAAAGAAATAAATAGTTTTTGAAAGAGAGAAGTTCTTTCTTAGAAATCTAGGACCATGAGAGATTTTTTTCTTATTCACAATGAGCAAGGACATATAAATTAACAACAATTGGGGAAATTTTATGTAATGTAGAAAAATTACCTATTCCGAAAACTTTTAATATTCTTCAGAAAACTTGTTTTGTATGAGTGATTCCTTTAGAGATAATTTGCACAAAACAACATCTCAGCATCATAGTCTTTACAGGAAAGCTTGACTGAATGTACTGTTGTTAATGCACAATTTTTTACCAGAAAAATAATGGTTTTGTGAATTAATGGTAAAATTACATGAAAGTCGGGGGGCAGGTTTAAATAAAAGCCCAAAGGTTTAGTGGAAATTAATAAAGATAAAATACATTTTCAGATACTTAAGTTTGATCTTTCTACAATTCAGTAAGAATAATTTGAAATTGGTTTTCAGGCAATTCTGACTTGTCTTGTACCAGAAAACAGAATTATGACTTGATTTTCCCACTTACTTTTAAGATCCCTTACTTAAAAAAAAAAAAAAAAGAAAAGGAAAAAAAAAGGTGGCATACAGAGTCACCCAAACAGGGAGAAGTGATTTCTGCATCCAGAATGAAATTCTGAGTTAACACGTGGGGTTTGACTTTGGGGTTTTTTTGGTTTTGTTAGGTTGGTTGGTTGGTTGATTGGTTGGTTTGTTTTAGCTTTTCTGATTAAATGTGGCCTCTGTTTAATATGACCCCTTGACTATGAGGAGTAAGAAAAATTAAAGTCCAATTATAGAACAGTGATATTTTGTGGGAAAAACAAATATTGGTAAATTCCTGTTCATGATTGAGCAGCAAAGACATTAAACCACTTGCAAATTTCACAGAATCCTCCAGCTTAATTATATGGTGGTTTTGAATGTAAATCTTTGATGACCTTTGCCTTCAACATAATTTGCTTTTGCAACTATTGCATTTTGCCCAAATATTTAGAGGAAATTCCTTAAATGCTGCACACTAGCAATATCTCAAGCAGGTTTTGTATTCTCCCTTGTTTATGCTTTATTCCATAGGTATCGTTGTAAAGCAACACAGTCATTCATTATTTGTGTCCTATAAATCATAGACTTTCCTCATTACTCTGCCCATAATATGCTGCTCCTGTTATGTTACTTACATGATGCTGACAGCAGGAACTTGCTTGAAATCAAGACACTTGTCTTTAAATAGCAAACAAACTTCAAAGGGAGCAAAGATGGTTACCCTATGGGTTTTCATTTGCAGCAGCAATATTTATAGTTGTTTTTTCTTTGGATTAAAACCAACATATTTAGAATAATGGAAGAGATTTTAAATAGTCAACATATCTAAAAGTGCCACCTAACTTTGTGAATGTGAATTTTCTAGAAATGAATGAGTACTGGTGATGATCTATGAAATGCATAACATTCAGTAAATTCACACTGGTGTTACATATGGGTAAGGGCTCCGTATTTCTGCCTAGCAAGCTAAATGTATGCAACATGGGAGTGATAATGTGGAAGTGGACATATGTCACTGATTAATAACATAATGTAAGCCATGTAAACTTACAGGCAGTGTTACTGAGTGCTGTAGCACCTGTTCAGATACTGTTAAATACAACAGTATTCAGAAGCGTTGGAATTTCTGGCTACAAATCTCTGTCATCTGCACTTGTTTTGAAGGAAAGATCAGAAATTGTATGCTAATCTTTACTATCTGCACATTTCAGCTGCACTTCAGCTTCACCAAACCTTGGCAGAGTATTTTACAGACAAGGCTTTTAGTGCTCTCCTCTCTTCTCCCTCACTGTGGTTCACTATGTTGGTCCTTTTACTGGCTGAAATATGCTTCTGGTAAGAATTTAATACTCTGATCAGAATAGAAAAAGAATGATTAAGGGGTGTAAATGTGACCTCTCAAATACATCTTCAATGCTGTGAAACTTTCTGAATGAAACTTTTGGATATACATCTCATTTTGGATATACATTTCAGATTTCAGGATTTAGACCCACACTCTCCTCTCCCAATATTCTTAAATACCTATTTTGGTTGGGTTGGGTTACCACAGACTATTGAATTTGAAATTCATACTGAGGAAATAACTTCTATATAATCCATTGCGATAAACTAATATAATGAAGTAACAAGTAATTCAAGAATATTTCTTTTTTCATTACTATCTGATGCATTTCTGAGTTTTCAATTTATCTTCTATAAGGTTATATATACTTCTACTTTTTTCCAAGTAGAACAGGACAGATGTTTTAATTCTTTGGGTTTTCTTTTTTTAAAAAATTTGCTCTATCTAATAGATGAAATATATCACACAATCTCTCATATCAGTTCTTTTAAATTTCCCTTGCTTTTTCTAAACCAAGCTTCTCCTTAGTTGAGCTTCTCTTCTATCTTCTATCTTCTGTGCAAGATGGTTATCCAAGTAAAAATCTACAAACTGGAATCTGTCTAGATACAAGTAGGGAACAGAACCAGTATTACTCTGAATTGGGCATATATAAAACATGAAAGATATACAGATCTCCAACATCTGCCTTTATTTCTAAAAGAAGGACTGTGGCTGATTGTGTTAAGTAACATGAGAGAAAAAAAATGACTCCCATACACTATCCAGCTTTAGAGTAAATTTCTATAATAATAGTGTACTGTGCACATTAAGCATGAGAATCAATTTACTTTAAATAGATTATCAAATTTCACAAAGAAGACTTGTTAACTTGAAATTATATACATTATTAAATGATCAAGTACATGGCATCCAAACGTAAAGTTCTCCACTATAACGTTGAAGTGTAAAATCGCCAGTAAGAAATGAACATTTATTATAAGGCTGCTTTATGGGGTTGAATAGTTTCTTTTGAAAGGAACCTATGGATTTGTCAGTGATGTTTCCTTTTAAATTAAGTTTTATTTCTAAAACAAAGCTGAAAAATAATAGGGCAAGGACCTTCTCTTACTCTGCTCTATGATATTATTATTAAAAAACCCCCACTATATTATAATGCAGTACATTGACCCTCTCTACTACAAGCATACCAAAATTCATACATATATGGTGTTTTGTCTTTCTTTCATATGGCCATAACTATACACTGAACATCTGGCAATCAAGCAACTGTAAAAACTTTAAGGAATGCAACACAAAATCCATTTAGTAATATGCTGGTATCTAACTGGTATCAAGCTTTTTGTATTAGCCTGGCAGATTTCATACTATGACTGTGTCTGCTTCTAGCTACAGCTTTCTGTATATAATTTAGGATGTAATTGTTTTCTTATTTTATTTTTTCCCCCTAGAGCATTTCCAAATACATTCAAAGTTTGAGCACACAGTTCTCCCTGATTTAATTAATGTTTCCTCTACAGCAGCTCGCTTTCCAAATTTAATGTGACATGTGATTCAGTCAGAATAAAGTAGCTTTTTCATTTGCGTGTGTTCACCCAAGCCAGTCAAAAGCAGTTGACAAACAAGTAAGTACTGGGTAAACTGAGAGTACTTTATAAATTTACACAGAAGGAAAAGGTAACTTTTTTATTAAATTGATGACTGTAGCATATATTCATGCATTTAATCTATCCCGCTTTTTATTCATGAAAGGATGCCATTCCATAGGTAAATGCTTGATTTAAAGTGTAAGAAATTCATGCACAAAATTACATAATATTAGGCAATTATATGCCGATATAATGCTGAATCATTGTTATTATTTCTTCCAGGTGATAAAAGTGCATATATAATCCATTAATGGAAAGGGAAAGGAAAGAAGAAAGGTGAAAATGTTAGATAATTAGTGAACAAAAACTATTCCTGTCTTTCTGTTTCAGCCAAGGCTACAGGTTCTTTTTCAAAACAGAATGATATGGAGACAAGCAGAGAGAGTTGGTCTTGGTTCTCCCAAGCACACCTCAAATGAAACACTGAACAGAAAATCATTGCCTTATTTGACACTTTTATAGGTGCAGAGCTCATTGCTGGATGGGAAAACACACAAAAAACCCCGTTTTATTCTAAGAAAAACCAGCATCCTCATCCAGGAGCAGGATCATTTTAGTCTTATGTTTCCTAATTCATCAGTTCTCAAAATCACCCAGTACCTTGCCCCAGGGGTCCCATATGTATTTTTTTAATTAGAAGATGGACTCATTTCTCAGTATAAAAGATAGAGATAAAGGGCTGAAGTACTACATTTCCTTTGACATAAAACTGTGGGATGTAAGTACTTTGGAAGGTCTATTATGCAACTCACAATAGCACAGGTAATAGTGGTTCAAGTTAAAAAAGGTCCTGAGTCCATTTTCTCATCAAAGTGAAGCTTATACAATGGTTACTCCACTAATAGTAATGCATTCATGTAAGTCTCCAAAAGCCCTGCTGTTTGTGCCACTGTGGAGAGACACAGATAATTATCGTCTGCTTTTTGCACTCACTCAGTGTGCAAAGCTGGTCACATGGTACTGAAGGTGCATTCAAATGTCTACAATATAAAAACCTAGTGTGTATGGAAGAGGAAGCTTTTCACACCACATTGCTTTACATACAATAACAGTTTGCCCCACAAAGAGCTACTTAAAATGTATGTGAGCTATCATATACATTTTAAACATTTTAAGAGAGAATAATTCTAGCTATCTATAATACTGCTATAAAATTCTGCTCCTACGTAGCTTCCAAACAGACGATTTTTCTGTTTATTTCGTATTAGACACTCAGCCTTTGGAGAACCATTTTTAGTTTGACACGTTCAGTATTTACTGTACCTGATAATACTTAGTCTTCTTGCTGTTGTGTTTACTATTCTCCATGGCCCCTTATGCATATTTTTCCTAGGTCAGCTTTTGCCTGGGACAAGATTTTTTTCATTATGTAGCCCTAGAGTGCCAGTTATGATTATAACTCTCTAATAGTCTCTTGTCTCAGATAAGAATTAAATAGAAAATCTGGAAATAGTCTGCTGTGGAACTTGGTGCCCAGTGTAGTATTTCATGTCACATCTGTAGTTTAAACTGTGCATTCACCTGTGGTTCAGAAAGCATATCCAAATCCCCTATTTTAACTTTTTATGACTATTTTAACTTTTATCATATTAACTCTAGATTATAGTAAGACTAATTTTTTTTAATTACAACATATACAGCACATAAATACTTTCTGACTGAACTGGGTAGAATGAATTCCAAAGAGTTGTGTCATTTTAGAGAAATTTTAAGTAACTTACATGGCTCCTTGGTCAGTTTTTGTATTTTAATCAAGAAAGCAGGCACAGTTTTCAGAAACATCTGTTTCTGATAAAATTAAAAAAGGGATTTGAGAAACATGATGGAATCAAATACATATCTGCCTGAGCATGCAGTTCCGCATCACAGTGACAAAGGTGGTAAGCTAAAAAGTACAGATCAGAGTTTCCTTGCAAATACCTTTTTCTACTCAAAAACCAGAAAGCCATTAGTGATTTTGGCTGTTTGTGTTGCCATGGACACATATGTGGAGACAGAGATGTGGAGTCTAGGATCCTTATTTATATCAGCAGCCACCTCGAACTTGATAGTATGAATTCTTTGAAGTCCAGAAGACTTTTTTTCAATACAAAGTCAGATTTAGCTGTCTACTACAGTCAAACATTCTGCTTCAAGTAATATTAATCTTAATTTTTCCCTTGCCAACACTAGCCTTTGCAGGAAGCCCCAGTTTGAGCATTCACAGAGACAACCAATTCCCTCATCATGTATTAATCACGTCCTGTGTGCAAGGGCAACCTTGAAAAACATTTTATCCTCTGCTTTTATTGTGTACTTAGAAATTATTTGTGTCTTAGAAAATGTTATATATAGATCACGTAGGCCTATGTGATGGGTGATTCACACCTTCTATATTCTGGAAAAAAAATCAAATGTATGGTTTGAATTCTACCCTGCTTTATTGCTTTCACTTAGTATGCCATGGATTGCTGTTATTGAGATGCTTTTCTTTGTGTTACTTTGTATATTATGATGCAGTAAGCAGATGCTATTTATTACATAATAAATAATAATGCATAACAATAATTTATTACATAATAAATTATATGATTTATCACCTACACCAAGCTTTGAAGAAATCTTTTGGGATTTTAGTAAGGACTACTATGTCCAGTTAACATGCTCTGCTTCACTTTTTTTTGCTTTACTACCCTGGAAATCAATATTCCTGTATTTATTGAAAAATCTGCTCACTGTTCTATCTTCCACTAAAAACATCATGTCTTAACACAGTTATATATTTCTTATGTTACGGTACCTACCAGGGTGCTGTCAGCACAAGAAGACACAAGTATATATATAAAGTTCTGTTTCCAAGAGCTCAGAACACGCATATTAGCTCCTTCCATGGCCCAAAGCAAAGCATCTTTGGTAGTAAAAAGGTATTTCCTGGTGTACAGTGACTTTTGGCATATATATATGCATATATATATATGCATATATATTTTGGCATATATATATATATATATATATATGACTTTTGTTGTAACTAGAAATAAAGCACAGCCAAATGCAAATTCACAGATTCACAGAATATGCCAAGTTGGAATGGACACACAAGGATTATTGAATCCAACTCCTGACCCAGCACAGGACAGTCCCAGAAATCAGACCATGTGCATGACAGTGTTGCCCAAATGCTTCTTGAACTCTGTCAGACATGGTGATATGACCACTTCCCTGGGGAGCCTGTTCCAATGCCCAAGCACTCACTGTATGAAGAAGCTTTTACTAATATCTAACCTAAACATTCCCTGATACAGCTTCATGCCATTCCTTTGGATCCTGTCATTGGTCACCCAGGGAAGAGACTAGTGTCTGCCCCTCCACTTCCCCTCACAAAGAAGTTGTAGACTGCAATGAGGTCTCCCCTTAGTCTCCTCTTCTCCAGGCTGAACAGAACAAGTGACCTCAGTTGCTCATCATACGGCTTCCCCTCAAGGCCCTTCATGGCCCTTCACCATCTTTGTTGCCCTCCTTTGGACACTGTGTAATAACTTCATATCTTTCTTATATTGTGGTGCCCAAAACTGCACACAATGTTCAAGGTGAAGCCGCACCAGTGCAGAGCAGAGCTGGACAATCTCCTCCCTAGACTGGCTGGCGATGCTTTGCCTGATGCCCCCAGTACATGGGTGGCCCTCCTGGCTGCCAGGGCACAATGACTCATATTCAACCTGGCATCACCCAGCACCCCCAGCTTTCTTTCCATAGCACTTCTCTCCGGCATCTCATTCTCCAGTCTGTCAGTATATCCAGGTTTGCTCCTTCCCAGGTGTAGAATCCATCAATTTTCCTTTTTAAACTTCATACAGTTGGTGTTTACCCAGGCCTTTAAATTTTCTGTGTCTCTCTGCAGAATCTTTCTGCCTTTGAGGGAGTCAACAGCTCCTCCTGATTTAGGATCATTGTCAAACTTAGTATATCTGTGAGTCTTGCAATCAAGTCATTTATGAAGACATTGAAGAGCGTTGGCCCTACAGTGGAGCCCTGCGGATCCCCACTAGTGATCAGTCACTAGTCTGATGTTACCCATTCACTATTACCCTTTGCATCTGACCCGTGAGCCAACTGCTCACCCACTGCATGATGTGTTTATCCAGCTGTGTGCTGGACATTTTGTCCAGAAGGATACTATGAGAGACAGTATTGAAATCTTTACTGAAATACAAAATGAAGAAAAATCCAGTACCTGGAAGCTGAAGCTAGATCAATTGATGATAATTGCCTTTGGAACCACTTATGAAATCATGCAGCAGGTTCTGTTAATACTTTAAGACTGGGTTTTCATTGTTATGAAGTGTTAATTAAACAGGATTTGTTTAAAGAAAGATCTAAGGCCTGCTGTTAGGCACAGGATCTAACAGTTCCTTCTGGCTCCAGAACTTCTGAAATACATGCTGTAAAATAGGGTTTATTTTAAATCTATTCACTCAGCAGTATTTGTTTGCTCTTTCTTGCTGTTACTCTTCTGTGCTTTCAGAAAATTCATGGGGGACAGTCATTTTAGTCACAAAGCAATTTCCCTCCTGGTGGAAGGAAATTTCTTCTCTGAAACACAACAGAAACATAAAGGAAAGGAAACATTTCTCTTGCACTTATATTTTTTTTTTATTGTTAACCAGTTCACAAAGCTTTGAGTCACTTGTATTATGAGGATGGAAACTTAGATACAGTCATATCACTGAAGGCAGAGGACAAAATTCTGCTCTCATTTTACACCAAGACAAAAGTAGAATCTATAGATTTTCTCCAGATTTCCTACCCAAGACTAAAGGCACAGTATAGACCATCATGAAATTTAAAAAAAAAAAAAAAAAAAAATTAAAAGTTTTTAAATACAGTCTTCAGGAGTTATTTCACATACATTCTTGTTTCCCAGCATCTTCCCCCCCACACCAAACTTTCCAAAGAAGTCATCCACAGATTTACAGATTCCTGAAATTCTTTTGCAACATGCAGATGCTTCTGTCCTACATTGTACTGCCAGAGAACTCTAAATATCAAAAGAAACCCATCTCTTTGCAGTGTCACTTACAGCTCTCATCATAATTTCTTTTGTTCTTCTGCTGGCATTTATTTCTTTCTGAAGAACTGTCAGCAGTTCTGGAAGAAATGTTCCACAGACTTTGAAAACCTCCAAACATCAGGTTGCTGTGTTTTCTATATTACGTACAGCTGAAATGATGGTGGATTTCCAGATGGTCAATTTCATAATGACATCTGAGCTCAGATCCATCTATTTTGAAAGTCCAAACTACCAAGTAAAACTGGAAGGTGCAATAAACATAATGCACTGTAGCTATGGGTCAATAGTCATCTGCATTTCGGGACCTGTGAAGGCTTTACTGTATTCTCTGACTAATTTAAGTAACCTCTTCCCACTAGTCAAGGATTCTAGTAGAGGAAATACATATTAGTTGCCTCAAATCAATATCAATTTCTACAAGAATTTATTTGTCAGTCTTCCTTCATTTATTTATCCTATAGCTGTTGTTTTATTACTGTAGTTAGAGTTTAAGTTATGCTGTAAACAGATTATGATATTTATCTCTCAATAACCATATGCAAATCACAATACACACTCTACAGTACAGTATAGTATTTCAATTTCAAATATTCAATTCAATATTTCAAGGCTGCCACCTCTGAATATTCTGTTTCCTTAAACCTCATGACTGACTGACATAAAGGGTGCTGTAGATCAGGCTACAGCAGTTACAGTGTGTGTTAGCACAGCTATTAATCCAAGTTTTTGCTGAACATTATGTGCTATACACAGCTCATTGCAATTGTGATAGACAGATAATTGGACTTCCAAGAGGACCTTTTTTTTTCCATTGGTATGTTCTTCAAAAAATTTAAATAACACCATAAACTTTCCCTTTCCCTGTGGTGCTTGAATTTCTGGATCTTATTTTAGCATTTTGAAGAGTTTTTTAGCTCTTCCTCCTGTGTGATCAGTTCACTGTTACCATGAAAACAAACTGTGAATATTCCATCCTCTAACACCAAACCTCCATTTGTGGCTCTTAAGATTTCTTCTGACATCTGAAGTGGATTTGATCATGAAAACTTCTCTTATACAAATCCTCAGACACATCTATTTCATTGTTCCTATGTGATGAAAGAGATCCACAATAAAAACACTGGAAGAAGAATCAGTTGAACAACACAGGATCAATAACCCACCTTTATTAAGGTTTACCAAAATTCTCTCTGGACTTCTACCTGTCAGAAAAATAGCATCACATCAGAAACTTTGGATAGGAGTTGCCAATCTAAATTAGGGGGAAAAATAAAAGCAAAAAAAAAAGCAATTGAGGACAAATTTATATAAAAAGATTGACATATGATGAAGACACTACACTGAGAATTAAAGAACATGTGGGTGTTGTGTGGGAATAGAAAACTTTTATTTTGCAATTGGCACTGTAGTGAACTATGAATTCTTGGGCGTTTTTTGCAGATAAGCTCTTAAATATCATCAGACCTCTGAAAGCCTTGTCTCATCAGATAAATATATGGCAATCACTTTTTGTTTTACAGATGCTGAAATAGAGCTTGGAAGGCTCTGATGCCTTTATAGCTAGCAGTATTTTGTAAGCATCGTTGAGAATGAACTGCTATTATTTTATTAATAGCCATTTATTTTTCAGAGAAATCTCTTGCAAAGTTATGGCTATGTGCAAATCTCTCTGATTGTGCTGCATTGCCTTTGTCAAAATAGAAAATATACACTTGGAATCAATACCTTATAGTGAAACATACAAAACAGTAAGATTTATCAAATTATATTTTTGATTTTTTGAAGGCTTTAGAAGGATCTTTGGATTGGTTGCAACCACATTTTTATATCACTATCCAGATGAAGGAAGTATGAACCACAATTTACTAATTATTAATAATTTTAATTACTGCTGTTGGGCAGTGCTAACTTATTCCATAAAACTAGTATTTTATGTATAAATTGATAAAAGGCTATTATTGATATTTATTGATATTGATATTTAATAAAACATGAAAAAATAAAACAAAATAAATCTTGAAGCCATATGTGGAGAAAAATCAGATTTCAGAGAGTGTTCTGAGTTGGAAGAGACCTACAAGGATCATTGAGTCCAACTCTTAAGGGAATGGCCCATTCATGGATTGAACCCATGGACCTTGGTGTTCTTAGCACCATGCTGTAACCAACTGAGCTAATTAGGAGACCCTTTCCTGAAAAATAAACTCCAATACTGGTATTTCAGGAGGGTTAACATGGATGACTTGTCCATACAATTGCACTTCAAAACACTAGTCACAAAAAAAATTTCCCAAAATATTCACTTAATCTTATGGTACAATGCACAGAGTGCTACATCTGGTTTACCTTGGGGACTGATCTGTAGCTGAATCCCCAATACAAAGTGTATTGAAAGATTGTGCATATTCCAGTGCACATTTTATTTCCTCTCCAAGTTGTGCTTAAAAATAAAAATGTTTCCATTTTAAACAAAGCATTTAAATAAAGCATTTCAAACAGCACTGAGTATGTTTGCTCATTTACTAAAAACTTTTAGTAAGGTTAGCTAAATGGTCCAGAATAGAAATCGCATGATAAATGTAAAAATTCAGCTTTGGATTTGGATATTTTTCAATATAGTTGAGGATAAAGTAAATAACTATCTGACTTTTGCTAAGCAAAATTTTGTGGATAATATTAGCATTTAATTTCTAGTAACTTGTTAGTTATAGGACATTTAAAATATGCCCATGGCAGATCTGTTTTCCTGGAGAGAGGGATTAGAGGTAAAATAAAGCAGGTTACTGTTGAGGATATGAAAATAGATGGGTTTGTAACCCATCCTGACTGCAGGGCCATTCAGTGATCTGGAGTGTGGTTTGGCTTGTACCCCAGGTTAAAACATGCATGGATCCAAACATACCCTGTTCTGGCAATTTTCTGATTTGACAAGTATTTGGAACCTGCAGACACTGGAAGATGTGGGATGCCTGACATAGCACTGGATTTTTGCAATTAGGAAGTTAAAAGAGCAGCACATCTTCTGTGTCACTGGTTCCCAGGATGGTCACAGTAAATGCATTAAATGGGATAAGGTATCCATCCACCCAGTTTAAAGGAAGAAAAAACTCTGTGAAGATCATGATAGCCCTATCTTTTTGCTTTTTTCATAACATCAAAAATGGAGAGCCAAAGGAAGGTGTTGCCTCCTTCCTCCTGCAGAACAAGTGCAGATATCTCGGCCAATGGCCTCTCCTCAGCAATAAATATTAGATATGAGTCTGAGAACATTAGGTTTGAGAAAGGTGCTTGAAAAGACAAAGTATCTCAAAATTCTTACTAACACGGGCCCTATCAGAGCAAGGGTGGCTGCCTGTTCTCAGCCTTGAGTCATACGCTGAGTCCTGCACCCATGCAGTGAAAATTTTTTGTCTAGGAAGGGGTAATTATATTGTGACCTGACTCCTGCTCCAGTTACTACAGTTCAGTGCTATTCTTTTACCTGCATGCCTAAATTGATTTTCACTGCATGCTTTATAGATGTTTTAATTTACGTGTCAGTATAGAGGACAGCAGAATAGGAAAAAACATTCATCTATTGAATAAAATTCTTCCTGCCTGTGCTCCACCTTTCTAGACATTTTACATTTATCTCCAGGAAAAACATAGCAACCACTGTACGTGCTTATTAGAAAAAAGTCATGGTTCATGAAAACTCTCCTATTGCTTATTCTGTTCTCAAGAGGGCAAGTGAAAAGCTCTTTGAAATATTTCTTCAATGACTGGCTCAACGGACGACGCCACTGAAGTTAAAATGTGTACCAAAAATCAAACTACAAGAACTAAGAGAAGAAAGTTTTGTGTAAAACTAACAGACCTTCACTGGCTTTTGTTGATGTTGCATAATTTTATTTTATTTTGCAACCTGCTTTACGGAATATATGATGCTTGTAAATCTT
>JAWWLV010000144.1:31523462-31538431 GCA_035041135.1 Platyrinchus mystaceus
ACCATCTGACTATAAAATGGGTAAATATTCATAAATCTCAACCCTTCAAAAAACTTGCCCTTAGCCTCTTTACACCCTCAGGTTGCAATCCTGTGTGGTTGTCAGGTACTATGTTCAGGGTGCAAAAGTTAGTGCCTTATTCAGGCAACTCCTCCAAAATTCAGGCTGTTGACCAGAAATATGATGTTTATCCTAACCTCAGGAGATTAATTAGGATAAATATACATCTAAGCTAATATAATATGGGAGCTTCTTTACCAAGGATGCTCAGTGGATCTGTAAACTTTATTCTGTTCTATTCTCTCCTTGCTTCATGGGTTAAATTATGCATAAAAGCCAGAACATATATACTTCGCAAATTCTGTTGAGAAGTCAACACATATTTTACTAAAGGGAAAGTGAATATATTGATCGTTGATTTCATCAGAAGGCTGTAAATGTTTGACTCCAGATCTAAAATGCAAACAGGCTGAGGAGTACTTTGGGGAAGAAAAATGATATGTAGATGATATGACTGATCAAGGCTGCAGGTAGGTCCATTAGTGAAAATAGATGCTGTAACCCTGTTGCTAACATTTCAGGCCTTCGCTGAAAATGTAAATCTCTAACAGTGAAAAAGAAAAAAAAGCTTTGTTGTTGGTGCAGGCTGGCATGAAAGAAATAGCTCCTTTTCACTGCTAAAAGCATTTGCATCTCAGTGTACATAAAATATTTCGTTTTCCAATGCCCTCTAGTGCTAATTGAAGATTTTATTACTAACTGAATATGCTGGAAATGCCTCCCAGGAACCCAGAGCCCTTGAAAAGAATGAAGTTTCTTGCTAACTTGTTACTTAGTGCAAGCATTTGGCCTTCATTAGTAAGCACATGTCCTCCTCAAGTTAGCTGAATTAATACTGCTTAGATTTAAAGATGACTCAGAAAGAGTGGGAGTAATTCTACACATTCAGATTAAAAATGTATTGATGGAGCAAAATTTATGCTGTAGATAGAAATTCGTGGGAAAGATTTTGCGAAGACATGAAAATTAATATTAACACCTAACTTTTTTTGCTGGCTCCATACTCTTGTCTTTTCTGGCAATCCAAATTTCAAAATTGGCTTATTATGGCTAATAGAAAAAAAATTACATCTGTTGAAACCACGTATATTAATTGGGTAACATAATCATCTCACTAGGAAAAAAATTAAATAAAACATTTAACTTATGCAAGGTTTGTAGATGGGCAGGACAGATAATATTTTTTGAATAGTTGCTACTTAAACCAATGACTCCTAAAAAACAAATTAATTCATTCTCATATTACTCTAAACCACAAGTGTCTCCCTATCCCCAAGAATAAACTAATCAGACTATACATTTTAATGCCAGATATACAACGTCATTTGGAAACTAGCAAGATATGGAACTGATCTTCTTTTTCAAGTTAAAAAATAAAAATTCTTATTAAAATGCATCTTTGGGTTTGCAGTTTCAAAACATTTCTGAAATACAGAGGGTGGCTCAAAAGCTGAAAAGCAGAAAATGCATTTGTGAGGAAAGTTATGCAAAACAAATGTAAGGAAATGTATGGATGGAGGATAAAATAATCACTGTTGGGGTGGGGAAAAATCCCAAGTGTCTTATTCACCAAGCATGTGGGTGCACTAAGGCATGGAGAGCTTTTTTCAAAACTGCTGCTGAAAATCGTGGCAGCAGAATGAAGAATAAAGTGGTATTAGCTTGCACTTTCCATTTTATGTAATACTTCCAGGTTTTCAAACTACACTCAGGTATTGATGAATAAAGCTTCACAACCCCATTCTTGTAAATAGTTTACACCCTTTGTATGAGTGAAAGAAAAAAAAATGTGAAAAATGAAATTACTTGAGTCACTGAGTCTATGACAAAGTTGGAAACAATATAGGTCTCTTACCTCAGTTATGTGGGCAAAAGAAAAGGGGTGATGTGTTTCCACAAGTCAACAGCTAGAAATGGACTTTTAAATTAATCTCTAAGAGCTGTTATTTAAAAAAACTGAATAGAAATATGTTTCTCTGAGCTATTATTATGGTTTCACTACATTACTTTCTGTGAAATTCTCCTTTGCTAATGCAAATAACTCTCCTGAGAAACTGGTATTAGTGACTGTTTCCAGTGTTTACCTGAGGAAGTAAACCAGGGAGGGTTTTGTTTATTTAATTACTGCTGAGAGCTGAAGACTGCCAGTATTGGGGTATCTGCTGGCACTGTGGTGTGCTCCCAGTCATGCTTACAGTGCTGCTCAAGTTGCAGTAGTACTTGATTGTTCAGAATCTCTGACTGGGCAATGTGCTCTCATCATTCATCAAGACTGTTGGCCTTTGAAAAGAGCTCTGCATAATAAGTACGTTCCTGGATTATTAAATCATTGTGTTTTGCCATTCCGTTTGGTATAGGTATGAGTTATGCATATGATGTTAGATCACCTGAATAAGTCTTGACTTCTTACCTTCTTCTTTTCACTGAGCACCAGACTCTGCTGTGTCCAAATTATGTCATCATTTCTGTTTGAGAAAATGCATTCTGGCTTCAGAATTTCATCCTTTATTAGCAAAAGCAAAAGACTACAACATTAGTGGTCTCTGTCTTTCTGTCTTGCTGCTGAAAGTTATATGCATTTGTGGGAAATTGGACTGATCAATGTGATAATACGGATTTTAAAAAGCTTCTGTGCCTAAGTATTTGAATAAGTCTTCTGATGCCTGGACCTGATAGACTGTACCAATTTCCTTTGAGTTTCTTACATTGTTACTTCTATGTGACTTCAGCCTGCTTTCATGGAACATGAAAACATGCTCTTCTAAAGAAGTAGTCTTAAATAGTGGCAGTCATCTCATCAAGCATTTTACATAAAGTTTTTTCAGACTTTGTTAATTTAAATTCACATTAGAGGCCTTCAGGGCATGTTCAGTAGTCATTTTTTTCAACTGCTTTTGCATTGTGTTATTTTCCCCTAAAAAATACCCCCAAGCAGGGCTGTGTTCCTGACACATTTCAGATTTCAACTCTTGGGCTTTGGCCTGTCTTTCCATATATATCCTGTTGGTTTTACTGTTGCCTGTCACCTTGTGCTTAAGCCAAACTGAAGATGATGAAGCCCTAAATAAATCCTTGGCTCTGGGCTTTTAAG
Source organism: Platyrinchus mystaceus (assembly GCA_035041135.1). Taxonomy (NCBI): domain Eukaryota; kingdom Metazoa; phylum Chordata; class Aves; order Passeriformes; family Tyrannidae; genus Platyrinchus; species Platyrinchus mystaceus. The sequence goes on from JAWWLV010000144.1 coordinate 31,526,614, forward strand.
GGAAGAGGAGATGGGTTGTGATGTGCAGGAATGAGGAAAAAGGCTGGTTTGATCTGGCTTTCTCTTTTGCAGAGAGGCCAGAGTAGTTTTTGAAAGTGCTTCCCTATTTGGAGTGTTGTCTTTTCAGTTTAACCTTCTATTTATTTGAAACAAATACTCTTCATTTGGTATGGACCAGATTTCTTGTACACAGAGCTGCATCTAAACAGGATTGTCAGAACTAGAAATGAAGAAAGAGACAACGATGTCATCTGGTGAAAGGTAGTAACGTAGCCTACAATGAAAAAAATGTAATATGTACAGTATGGAAATTGTTTCAAGTTTCTGAACAGGAAATGCTCAGACTTTTTTCTCTGTCACAAATCATCTTTAGGAAAATAATAAGCATGGACATTCTGGTAGAACAGTTGACTATTAAAAACTGTAATTGAAAATGGAGCTATAATGGAAAAATTTCTGTTTGAAGTCCTAATATGGGTGAAGATAACAAAGCATTAAAGAGATGTTCATTTTCAGACAGCTTATGAACAGAAGTAGTATGCCTGGTCTTTTTGGTACAAATCCATTGCACTGATTACTGAAATTTTTTAACATGGCAGCCTAGTAACTTGACTAAAAAGCACTGATTTCACTATAAAGCCATAATACAGTAGATCTTAAAAATTTCCTTGTAATTTTTTTCCCCGTTTGGTATTGATGTTATTGTGAATATATATTATGTTTTCCTGGAAATACTTATGTAGTGCTGAGAAGTGAAGCATAGACTTATTCTGCATGACTGATACATATTATTTATAAAGTCTAGTTTAGTGTATTCTGAACCTGAGGATCAAGCTATTTCTCTCCTCTATATCTGTTGTTTGTGGGCTACTGACCTTCAAAATATCATGTCATAAAAGACAACACAGCATTTTATATAAGCTGATAGACAAATAGATGGGTTTCTATTAATAGGCTGATTGCTGTGACTGAAAAATTTAGTTATGCAAATGAACAATCTTTTCCTCTCTGCTGAATTAATTATTAAGGAAGAAGAACAGAGACTGAGACATGAATTTTCAGCAGAGGTATAACTCAGTGTTTCCTGATCCTTGCTGTGACTCTGTCCTCCTGAAGCCATGTCCATTGCGGTCTTTGGCTGTGAGATTCTCAGGCTGGCTGGTGCCCAGCTCTGGAAGTCAGGGGAGTTTCACTCCTGCTCCTTGCTTCCGAGAGGCTCAGTACCCTGGAAAGCCTCCTGCAGAGTTTCTTTGAAATGAAGCACTACAAATTCTATCCACTGTACATTTTGAGACAGCGTTTAAAGTCGATGAGGAAAAATAATCTGGCAGCCCTAGTTAGTTAGGGGTTAAATGAATCAAAGTCAAGCCTGGCTTGCTGGGCTGCTGCTAGGCAACAAGTAACTTTCTGCATTCAGAAATTCCCCTCTAATTGATTCTTGACACCATTCCCCATTGGTTTGTATAAATAGAGAGCTGTTGCTGAGGGGGAAAAGCTTGGTGTGGGGAGCACCTGGTGCTGGCAGGTGGGGCAGACTTGCAGAGGGTCACTTTCCATCGAGGAAGGGGCTTAGTCACTTAGGATTGATATTTGACAAAACAATACCGAATTTATGGAGCAAAGAAATCTACATGAGCCACATGAAATATTGTAATATGTTGCCCTTTAATATGTGTCCACCAAGCACATGCCTTTTGCATCCACTTGGTCTTTGCTTTTATGTGAGTGACCAACAAAGGAAAAGGAACTAGCCCTCTTTCATGGCTAACATTTGGCAGGTTGGCATACTTAGTGTCAGCGGGGTATCCTCCATGTGGAAGCCTCAAAGCACACAGAGAGGGGAGCTGGAGCAGGAATTTACATGGATTGGAGATACTTGGAGAGTTAGGCTAATGGAAAGGAAGGCAAATCTTGCCCAAAGGAGAAAAGCAAGCCCAGCAAGTGTTTGAGTCTTAAAATCCTCTTTTATTGATGGCTTACTTCCGGAATCTTTATTATACTGGCTCTATGCCCAACCCTGATAAGGTTTTACCCTCACCACCAGCTGCAAGACTCAGGCATTTTAAAGATTGCTTCATGAATTAAACTATTGTTCCATATAAATAAACATTTTTTTTTACTATTTTTATTTCTCATACATTATTTATTTCCTAGCTCTGTCTTCTGCCGCTACAGAGAAATGAAAGGCAGAGGAGGAGTAAGGAAAGGAAGAGCATGAAAATGAGATGTTTCAAGGATGATGGGAAGAACATGACTGTTTTTTGACAATGGTAAAAAATCTCGTTCATGATATGGAGGTAATTGACAGATGCTACATGTCTATATCCAGCATGCACCCGCTAAAATGTGTGATATTCTTACTCTAGTTCCTTTCTGACATGATAGAAAAACATGCATTATTATGTTTTTTTCTATATGTTTTCGTATTTTCTTACAGATATTGGGGGATATTTCTTTCTTCTTTGTCGTCCTCTGTGAAATGTTATGTTGGACTATGCCGATATTGAGCTTCTCAGGTGATATGTCTCCCTAAGCAGCTGGAGGGTGGGGTGTGAAAGGATACTTTTTTCAGATGTATATCACTTCTGAAGCATACTGAGTGATAACAGTCAACACTGGATTTTGTCATTCATTTCGTTTGGCCAACACCTTCCAAGAGGGTTTCATTTTTTTGTTCAGAAAATTGTATTTGATTGCTAATGATCACATTCATCCCCTCACTAGATGGGATGGAACTATTGCCAGTGAGCACTACACCACTTTTTGACAGTTTCACTTATAAATCAGTAGCTATTTCCTGCATATTTACATTGGAAAGACTGTATTAATATGGTTTGACATGCTTTCTAAATATGCAATTACTGCATTTTTTTATATCTAATTACCTCTCTCTGCTTTCTTTCATTAACAGTGACAAAATCTATTTAAAGAGCAAACCAAAATTTCCTTTTTTATTAGTATTGTGCATTGTCTGTCTAAGGTGCAATACAGAAGAAACAGGAGATCTGACTAATGTACGTTCATTTATAAGTAAGTGTATCCTGATACACTTACCCTTTTTAAAATAGAAAAGCATTATGAAAGTATTTAGGCAAATTTAAATCCTGACCTCTGTGGAACAGCAAAAGTGAAATGCATTACCCAAGAGAGCAATATGGAACTGAGAGAAAAATCAAAGTGACATATTTATTTCTTTTTCCTTTTAAATTACATCTAGTTCTCTCTTGATACAAAATAGTTATGCTGCCATTTCATACAGGTTTCCAAGAACAGCTGAAAAAGCTCTACCAAAACCAATTTCTTTTTCAGATTTAGACTCAATTTATCTCCAAAGTTATATAACAATATATATTGCATATAATCTAATTTATACCACCTAGTAATTAAAAAATGCCTACCAGTTGGATCAGGGTTCTTAAACTAACCTTTTGTGCATATCAGCACTGCTAGATTGGCCCTGAGCTCTTCATTGTTTCTAAATATTTAGGATTCACTGTACAGTACTTGCTTATCTGGATTGTAATGCAAATATCTTTTTGCAGAGACCACGTGACAAAAAAACCAGCAGGCTGCTGACTCCCTCACGGGAATCGTGAGAAACCCTTCAGGGAGATCCAGAGATTCATCTCTGGTGTAATTACAGGGATTCCTAAGAGAGTTCACATGTGAGACCAATTAGTCACAGAGTGTGCATTCCTATAGCAATATTTTTCTGTCTCATCTCTGCGATTCTTTGTCACTTTTTGCAGTATCTTTTCAGTCTTTAGAATTTAATTTACAAACCACAACATGGAGATGAATTTAACATTAGGTAAAAGTAGTTAAAGCCTACACAGGAGATGAACACGAATATCTCAATCGCTCCTGAAGAGCCAAAGTACATCTACACATGCTTAAAATATATTTTAATCTTGGATAATCTTTGGCAAGACTAACTAAGGAGGACACAGCCACTGTTACTAGTTTACCTTGTTTTACTAAAGAAAACATAAAGTAATTGGTCTATCAATTTTCTCTAATCATTCTGTATTGTGAAATATTGTTTCTGTTAAAGGAATAACTATTCATTTTATTGTTATTATTAAAATATTGGTGCACTACAGTAAAAACAAAAAATTTAATGATGACTTAAATGTACCAAAGAGGTTGTTAGCTCTCCATTTGTAACAAAACTTAAATAGAAAGTAATTGCAATGATGACTTTGAGTAACCTCAACTTAATGGAGGAATTCTGACCATCTGCATTTGGAATTCTTACAAGGCTATCATGTAATCGATAATAATATCTACTGGTGTCTAACATCACTGTATAAGCATTATTTATGACTGCTTTCTGGCAAAGCAGTTACTCCATTTTCCAAGCCAAGTTGCAGTGAAAAATTCTGGCAGCAAACAAAGAAGAGCTTGCAAAAATATGTATGTGAAATAAATAAGATTTCAATCTTTTAGACATTATCAAAAAAGAAAAGGTGAATAAAGTCTCAAACTGTGATTTATGCTGTCATTTCCTATTTTGGATTTTGGCCCTAAGGTAAAGAAGGTAAGGTGTTAATGTATAAACAACCTCCCCCTACTTTAAATGAAGATAGTCTCAGCTAATCACTTTCTTCATTTCTACAACTTCTTATTTCATTGCTGTTGAAGCGGCTTTATTTAATATATAAGACTACAGTCTATGTATTTGTGATCCCTCACCAATTTGCTGAAGAAGAGCAAGGGCTTCACTTTCAAATTCAGCCTTAGCCTGGTGCTATCAGTCTCAGAAGCATTACTGATAGTGTCCTCAGGAGTATCCTCAGGCAGCTTCACCTCATGCCTTGTTGTGCTATCCACGAAGTACACGTTTCCTTGTGACCTGGCACTCCTTACACCAGGGAACAGTCAGTACAGGCATATCTGGCCCAGCTGTTCCCAAAAGAGCCCCCAGGAGGGTTTGGCAACTGGATAGGGAATATGGACTCAGGCTGAGGGGAGCATCCAAGATGTGAAGTCAGACCTGTCTTTGTGCTCTTTTCAGCTTATTTCCAGAAGAATCGGGGGACATGCACTATGCTAGGTGCATTAATGCCTGCAGAATCACTTGTAGCAAACATGCTAGCACTGTAGGCAGCCAGGTTTGCCCCCATCTCCTTCTTCCACTTTCCCTCATTCTGTCAAGCTCACAGTTGCCATCATCTGTCTATGAGACCCTTGCCAAAAAGGATATCATACAGCCCAGAATCCTCACAGCTACACAGATGAAACTACAGTAAAGAAGGACTAGATAAATATTTCATGCTTGATGCAACATGATTTTTGAGCAAACACAGTTTCATAAAAGCAAGAGAAGAATGAATCAGCAAATGATTTTATAAAAATTTTTGGAGATTTCACAGAACTGTCTGTTATTGGCATGAGTGATAATTTCAGTATCATACCTAGCATAGTATGGAGATATTTGAGACAAAGTCCCTGGGTGTTTTAGAAATCTCAGGGACAGACAGAGGGATTCACATAATAACAGAGCAAACACTAAAGATTCCTGGAAATTTACTGCACGTGGAATACAGAAAAAAATTACAATAATATACCGTCAAACCAATATATATAATTTGCCAGGCTCCAGCAAAGGGAATGACACAAACACATTGTGTAAGCCTAATCAAACTCCTCATGGACAGCAAGTTCTTTAGCCTGTCCACCCTTTTCTCAACTCTGTTATAATTTCCCTTGTCTGCTAAATAAGGAACAACACAAACCTTTAAAGAAGTGATGTTAGCGGTCACTATAAGCACACTAAGAAAAGCAGAGAGTCTTCAAATAGATGGACCTGTGCAAAAGTGCCCCCAAAAAAGAGTACCAAAGATGCTCAAGGTAGGAAAAATAGGCACAACTAAGTGGAAGGAGGAAAGTAAGCAAAAAGAGGAGTTTCCTCCTTGAAAGTTTAAAAATGGAGTTTCGTTGTACACAGGATGTTGATCAGTCAGTTTGGGGTGGGAGAGTTGTTTTTTAAAGTGTGAAATTCTATATTTGCAGCAGAATTTCCAGGCCACTAAGAAGTATTTACTGGTTGTGTTAACTGTCACTGTGTAATTGTAAAAAGTTATCAATCAAAATGTGTGAGAGATGAAATATCTTTGATGACAATATCCCTTGCTCAAGAAAAAAATTGCCTTTGCCTTGTCCACTAATCATCTGCCAAAAAGTAGTTTGCATTGGAAATTTTTCATTTTTATGCTAATGCTAATTGACAGTAACGGAGATTTCAGCACTGGGACCTGTATAAATACCACAGGAGAAATTCAGAATTGTCTGTCTTAGAGCTGGAAGAATGTACAAGGTATTATTTTTAACGAACAAGGCTATGATTTGGCTATTTTTTACATAGAACTAAAACTACCTACACATTATATAAAATTATCTAAAGCTACATGAACTGCTGGAAATAAAATCGAACCTTAGTGCTTTAGTCTGCTCATTTTTACCATGTCTCATGAAGTCTGTAGAACTAGAATAATGTAGAACCATCTTGAAATGTAATTACTATTGTATTAAGAAGTAAATACAATTAATAGTTTAGGAACAAATAAATTGGTTTAATAGAGACTAACTAAATGCAGGGGTTTTTTTCTCTGCATACCACTATGATGTAGGAAATATAGGTGACATATAGACATAGAATATGCAGGGAGAATCACAAAAATAGGCCATCTTTTGTAGTGTTCACATTTTAGAAGGAAAAACATGTTGATAAGGTCAAAAAGCAAAGGAAAAATTGTTTACATTCCTTCAAAAATTTTCCTCTGCTTTTTCATATTTCAGATGTTCAAAGTTAGGGATGTCAAATGCACATCTAATGCAATATCATGTCTCTAACAACAGCCATAGTGATGTCTAAGGACAAAAAAATTGCAAACGTACAATATGATGCTTCACAAGCATGAAAGTGATTTGCTTTCATTGTTTACGGGTCAGTATATTCAAAAGCCCTATTTTATTCCTTGAATAAAATTTTATTCCTTGAATAAAATTGTTTAAGAAAACAGGTACCTTTTATAGCTATACATGAAAATTTATTATTATTCACAGATTACCATTGACATTCTTTTTTATTTCCATTATTGATGTTGAGAACTATTGAACTAAGAAACCAAGCAACACCAAATATCTTTGTAATATTAATGATATCAATATCACAGTTATCTGCTTTCCATAAATCTTGCTTGATTTTAATATAAATCAACAGGATGATAAGTGTTTGTACTGAACAGAAGCAAGGGATACTTCGTGAAATGCATTGATGCTACCAACATAGTTTTTCTCTTATTTTAGGCTGCTCTGCTCAGGGCACATCATCTCTACTGGCATTTGTATCCATATAGTACTCCTGCTGTTGGCCTGATACCCAGAGAGGTTTGTGTGGATAGCCTGTGCACAGCAAAAAAACCCCTTCAAACTCTAAAGGCAGCTATGGATCAAAAAGAGCCTCTCTGTGTAGGCAAACAAATCCCTAATTCACATTCACATCATGTCATGTGCTCAGCTGGATCTTTTTGTAATTTGAAGAGATTTTAACAGGTTTCTCACATAATTTTCTTACTACATTGGTACTATAACTCTGTCTAGTATGTGTTTATAGGTCTTGTCTCCCTTTGCTCAGCAAAGCTCCACCAATCTGCTAAGTCTGCAGTGGTGCTAATTCAATAATAGATATCCCTTAGAACGAATGGAAGCAAAACAAGGTCTGCATGTTTAAATAGCTGTTACTCTTCTCAATAAGAAAATAACATGCTTCTTCATTTTCTACAGTTCTTTCTTCCAGACATTTCTTTGAACCTTCTTCTGTGATAATTCAGAAAAAGAACAGGAAAAAGTAACATTTATCCAATAGTGGCAATTCTTTAAGTGTATGGAAATGAGCATGAAGAGCAAAAAAACTATGCAATAAGTGGGTTGTGTCTGTCAAATAGACCACTTTGTCATCATGATATGCCACTTACTAATTTCAGGGTTTTTCTAAAATATATGGCCACCCAAATTATTAATAAATGTATCTACATATGGGTATGTGAAATCTATGCCCTATGGCTCCTGAAAGGATGATTTCTGTTTCAGTTGTCAAATCCTAATGCTAGCATTAGTCCTTCATTTTATGGTAACATTTTTTAAATTGTTCTGAAAAAACAATGAATTGTATATTCAGAGTAGCACAATTTCCACTTTGAAAGCATTGAATCCTCTTCATGGAAAAAATTTCTTCAAGGACTATTGCAATGCTTAAGTGAGCAGTAGTATAAAATTTAACTATTTACAAACCTAGGCTACACTGTAGAGTTAATCAGTGATTGTGAAAATGTAAAGAGTTCTGTTAGATATCCACCATAACAATAATAATTGTAAATCATGTAAAATATGCACAATGTTCTTTTTTTAATTATGTGAAAACATATCCTCATTAAAATATAGACACACCACAACACAAAGTGTGTGATCATCAGTATTTTATATATTATATTTTGGTTTATATATAGTGGGAAAAAAGAATAATTTCACTGTTATGAACTACTTTCATGACAGATGCTGTTCCTCGGAAATTTTATGAGCATCTGTGTTTTCTCTATCTACATAGCTATAGGATTTCATAAATTTTGAGTTGTTGAGTAGTATCCTGAAGGTTTTCTGATATTTGTGAGCATACTAGAATTCACCTGAGTATTAGAACCTGCCAAAGCACAATATACTCTATGCACAACAAATATTTGCTAAGGAAGGCTTCTACCAAAATAGGAAAATTGAGATGTCTTTGTAGTATATCAGTCTGGAGTCATACAGGAGTGACATTTGAAGGACGTAGAGGAGATGATTGGTAGAAATAACAATTTTGGCAAAGTTGATGCAAAGCTAGTTCATTCTTCACTGCAGTTTACAACCTCCCTGAGTCTGCCCTCGGTAACACACAGAACAGTTTATTTACTGGAGCACAGTGTGCTCATGTCACGTCTGCCTTGCTAACTAACTAACTATCTAACCCTGTTCAAAGAGATAAAAAACCCCAGAGGCTTAATAGAAGGTGACTGGACAGAATGGAACTAGACTGGTACCATAGCTAACAGAGTGCAAAACAGTCTCTAGATAAATTTTCTAGGTCAGTTTTTGTGCCATAGTGTGACAAAGTCAAAGAAAAAGGTTTTTATGCCTATACAAAGGAAAATATGGAGTTTTATATATATATGTGTGCGTATCATGGATATTCCATTTAGATAAACCTCATGCTATAACCAATTATAGGGTTATCCAACTAATCTAAGGATGACCTAAATTCATCACTCTGATTTACAGCTCTAATGTAATAACAAGAGCCTGTATTTTTCTTTCTAAAATATTGCAGTTTGAGTGTGGAAAAAAAATCCAAGAGAAAAACTTGCCTTTATGCAACCAATTTTTGTAAATAGTCAACTTGCTGAAAGCGTAGCTGTCACCATTACATAGTAGTGCTTGGATCACTAACAATTCAGGTGTTGATGAAACAGTTTCATCCAAACAAGATGGTGAAGTAATTTCAAATGAGTCAGTGAACGACCTGCATTAACTACCAGGGAAGCAGTCTACATGTGGTATACTTATAAAAGCTTTTGAACCATCTATCATCCCTAGTATATTCTGTGAGCATAAAGCAAAATAAATGTCACATTTTGTCCCTTATAACTGCAAAATGCTTTTAAAGATAGGAATTCATTTAGTATAGCACATGCATTTAACATTATGAAGTTGTATTTTATTCCTTCAGATGTAGGAAACCCATTTTAAAATCACATTCCTGTAAAAGACATACTGAATTTTATATGATGAAATTTGACTGTAGATGACAGGAGACATTGTATTTGCTTATTTATTTGTTTTACAATTTGTAGGTCATTTATGGTCCAAACTAAAATAACAAATCCAGATTTTATCCAATCTCTGTTCAAATACCTTGAAACAGATTTTGAAACCATAATATTTTTTTCCCTCCATTTAGGCATTGCTAAATACTGAACCTTGATTGGACTTCTGGGAAGCCCTCTAGTCCTTCCCCCATGCCCCAAAGCAGGAACAGCTATACCCTGTGTTATTCCTGACAGATGTTTGTCTCTTACTCTTAAAAACCCCAAGTGACGGCAACTCTACAGCATCCCCAGGCACTCTGTTCTCATGTTATTCTACACTGCCTGTGGAGTTTTTCCTAAATGTCTAATCTAAGTGTCCCTTGCCACAGTTTAAACCCATTATTTCTTATCCTACACTCTATGGAGATAAAGAATAGCTTAATTACTCTCTTTTTCCTTTCAATTCTCCTTTAGATATCTGAAGTTAGTTATCATACTCTTCTGTTGTTTTCATGGTCTCCTCAGGAAAGGCGTTGTTATTTGGCATCATTGCAAAATAAGGAGGAAATATTTTCTGGTAACATTTACGTAATTATTGTCAAGGGAATAGTTTTTTTACTGTATCAGTTTTCAGTGGCATTTGCAATGGGATTATGTTAGGATAAATGATAAAAATGTTTATTTTTGTGATTCTATGGGGATAAAATAAATAAATAAATAAAATAGTCTAATGGGAACAATTGTAAGACAGGAGACCGTTTAATTAATTTTTTGGGCTGCAGCTGGCTGAGATTTTCTCTTCCAGTAAAACTCTTGTGTTACCTCAACTGCTGCATGTTTAACAATATGGGAAAGGAAATTTGAAGGGTCAAAACAAAATGCAAGGACAGTGTTTTACATGTGAGTGTGTGGGAGCATGTGCCTGTGCAGGGGGGGATGTTCTGAAAATGCTTCTGAAGGTGCTTACTCCCTCACTTGTACAGTCATGTCAGGTCTTTGTGTCTCTGGGAAAGAGTAGTATCTACAAGGACATTTCTTTCTACTGACTGATTCTCTGGTACCTGGAGCAACTCTCACAGTCAAATCTCCCCTCATTTTGGCTTACTTAGGAATCTTTTATCTGCCACTTGGGATCTAAGGCCTCTCCTCTAGGATAGCATTGTCATCCGTAGCCTTGGGAACTTGAGTGTATTTGCCCCTGTTCTGTGCTGTCATAACAGGACCCTTTATTGTTCCACCATGTTACAGATGCGACTACAATGCAGAACTCCAAGGTGAATCCAGAATTAATTTTTACATTACAATTTTCTTACTTTTCTCCCACTGTATTGCTTAGGGGAGTCCCTTATGGTCACATCACATGTGCCTACATGACGGCTGTTGGATGTCAGAAGACCACTGTTACAAAGATATTTGTGAGTTCATGTTGTCTATAAATTTCAAAAGTCTTTTCTTAACTTTTATATTTATATTTCCAGGGGTTTTTGTGAGGACTTCTCAAGATCTCTCCTGATGTTTAGGTTTCTGAGCTCATTCTTCACGTTTCTTGAAATTTAGAGCCAGCTAAAGAGCCAGCTTTCTGCAGGTTGAGTAAATGAGTCATAACTGCCTCACCTTATCTAATTTATAAATGTTATTACTTAACGATCTTGAAAGTAGTAAAATTAAAATTATAATAAAGTAAACAGCATACAGAGATTAAACTCAGATGCTCAATAAAGTGCTTTAGTAAGTTTACATTACAGTATAATGGTTCATATAATTCTTTCTGATATACAAGCACTACAGAAGCATTTGACATTTAAAGCAATTTTTAGAAGAAATTTTATTTACAGATAATATTGTAAAGAGAAGCCAGAGATTAATTTAAAAGTAGGACATGGATTGCTTGAATTTTAGAGACATAATATAGAATTAAACAATAGAATCATATTTTAGATTCCTGTCTCCCCCTCTACTTTAAGGGGAATACA
>JAWWLV010000144.1:31538531-31551576 GCA_035041135.1 Platyrinchus mystaceus
TAGAGACATAATATAGAATTAAACAATAGAATCATATTTTAGATTCCTGTCTCCCCCTCTACTTTAAGGGGAATACACAAACCACTATTAAGTCTATGTGAGAATTATGTGCCTCAAAGAAGAATACCAAAAACCTGCAAAGACCAGCAACCTGCAAGAAATATTGTGATAAATGGAGCCCCTTTGTGGCCTCTGACACTGTTGGAACAAGTCCAGAGGAGGGCCATGAAGACGGTCAGCAGGCTGTTGTACCTCTCCTATGAAGGCAGGCTGAAGAATTGAGGCTGCTCAAGCCAGAAAAGAGAAGGATCTGGGAAGAAATTATAGCAGCCTTCCAACACATAAAGGGGGCCTACAGAAAGGCTAGAGAGAGACTTTTTGCAAGGGGAAGAAATGAAAGGACAAGGGCGAATGGCTATACGTTGAAAGAGTGTAGATTTAGATTAAATATTAGGAAAAAATTCTTTAATGTGAGAGTTGTAAGGCACTGGAACAGGCTGCCCAGAGAAGTTGTGGATGCCCTGTCCCTAGAAGTGTTCAAGTCCAGGCTGGATGCGGCTTTGAGCAACCTGGTCTAGTGGAAGATTCCCTGTCCATGGCAGAGGGGTTGGAACTATATGATCTTCTAACCCAAGGCATGATCCTCTGATTCTCATATATTAACTTCTAATTTTAGCAAGGTTTTTGCATTTGCCCATTTTGCTCATGGAAAAATGTTGCAGCATTCAGTGGCCACCATAGTAAAACAAAACATTGAACTGTATGATGATGTATGGGTCGTAATTCTCAGTTTACTGCATTACTTAGTTGTTTTTAAGACACTTTCGATTGAGGTCTGTATCAGTGCCTGTGTCCCAGGGCAATGTGTAACTGAGGAACCATTGCATTTACATTGTTCTTGGAGACTACCTCACTTTGCTAATGTAAATATCACACCTAAAATTATTTTCACCCATTTTCTACCTATTGCTCAGAATGCAAATGATTATGGAAACTAGATTTCCATAAAGTCCCTGATAACTGCATTTGACTATGCTGCTTCTTGTAAGGGTATAAAATAGTATCCTTACAAGATTTTATGGCTAATCTCACATTGTAATTATGAAATTTATTTACCTCAATACAGTATGTTTGAAATTGTATTTAAAGATTCATGTGGTGTTTATTCAGTTCCAGTAACAATTTAGTTTTCCACACAGCAGCAAGTCATACTCATAAAAATAAGACTCATTTTAAACTATTGCCAGTGTACCAAATAAAATTTATGAACTTGTGTGTTTATAGTCTGAATGTTTCTCATTTCTCTTAACCAAACAAAATGAAAAACACTTTCACTAATATATATAGTGCTCAGTTTAAAAAAAATCTCAAAGAAGACAAAAGACCTTTCTTGAGCCTCAACTTTATTAACCAAAAAAATAATAGTTTACTGTCAGAGTTTTATTTGATTGCAAGAAGCAAATGTTTGAAATGAGAAAGTCAAAGTTTTAGTGTTCGTATTTGCGTATTAGATTGCCACTAGACTAGACCAAGAGTCTTTATCTTCATTAGCAGCTTGTATATTTTTTTTGCCAGAAGTGTCATATTTTAAGGCAGCAGCCTAACAGAAATAGTCCATTAGTCCACACTAAAATTGAAGATCATTGCTCTCAAACTTTGAGATTCATTTGAGGTCAGTTGAAGCTGAAACATGTATCTGAAACACAATTGTAAAAGCAAACTGTTGCACTGGTCTATAAAGTCCCATGACTCAGAACTTGATCTTTTCTGGTCTTCTGCTACAATTTTTTTGCGTGCTAAAATCAGAAACTAAAGATTAAGTATATCTTACAGAAGACAGCCTCTTTCTGCCCTTAGGAATGAAATGAAGAAAAAATAATTGCATATACATAATATGCTTGATTTTTCTTGAATATGGAGGTTTAAATTATTAAAAAGGAAAGAAAAAGAAAATAAGCATAATATTATATATAGCTATGCTGTTAGCTGAGTTAAAACATCTCAGTTCCCAGTTTCCTTGTAATAAAGCACCAGAAAGACGAGATCAGTGTCTGCTGCTCCTCTTCCCATCATGAGGAAGTTGTAGACTACAATGAGGTCTCCCCTCATCTCTTCTTCTCCAGGCTGAACAGAATAAGTGACCTCAGCCTCTCCTCTCATGGCTTCCCCTCAAGGCCCTTCACACTCTTCATTGCCCTCCTTTGGACACTTTCTAAGAGCTGAATATCTTTCTTGTATTGTGGCACCCAAAACTGCACACAATATTCAAGGTGAGACCACAACAGTGCAGAGCAGAGACAGACAATCCCCTCCCTCGACCGGCTGGTGATGTTTTGCCTGTTGCCCCCCAGAAAAGGGTTGGCCCTCCTGGCTGACAGGGCACTGCTGACTCATCTTCAACTTGCCACTGATCAGCACCCCCAGGTCCCTTTCCATGGCACTGCTTTCCAGCATCTCATTCCCCAGTCTGTACGTACATCCAGGGTTACCCCATTCCAGGTGCAGAATTCTCCCCTTTCCCTTGTTGAACTTCATATGGTTTGTGATTGTCCAGTCCTCTCATTTGCTGAGGTCTCTCTGCAGGGCCTCTCTGCCTTTGAGCTTCTCCCAGTTTTGTGTCATCTGTAAACTTGCTTAATATCCCTTCCAGTCCTGCATCCAAGTCATTTATAAAGATGTTGAAGAGCTTTATAGAATCTGTGGGTCAAATATCTGAGACTATATGCAGCACTTTTCTGTACTGTACTGTGCATATTTGGTACTCATGTATATTGCCTGCTAACCAGCCAGAAAAAGCTTTTTTTTTTCTGTGATGAGCCTCACCATTGTTGCATAATGAGAATCATATTTGATTAAAATATCTTTTTTGAAGCTCCATACAGCATCTGTTTCTTCTGCTCTCTGTCTCAAAATTCTCATGGAATCTGCTGTAATTGTTCATCAGACCTCCCAAAGCTATATTTAATGTAAAACAGCTCCACTAAATATCACTCATCTATTGGAAATGAATCTATTATACAATCCATGTGCAATGCCTGGCTGAATCTGAAGTAATAACTCCTTCAATGCACAACAACAAACTTGACTGTAATTAGTTTCTTTATATAATATACTGTATTTAACATCATGTCATACTCATGCAACTACTCGGGTTAATGGCAAAAAAAACCCCCAAACCTGAATTCATGTAGATAACTGCTCACTGCGAAGAGCAGATGCCTTGAAATGAAAAGAGTCAGACTTTATTTTAAGTCAGTCTCAGAATTTTTTGTGGTCTTAGGCAAGTTATTAATATCTATGCCATAATTTTACAATATGTAATAGAGGGATAATGATGCCCCATGACACAATGAAAATGTTTTGTGTTTTTATTTTACTGGAAATATTATTGCTGCTGTACTTCAAGGAATAAACCTATCCCATGGAACTGTGAAGGAACTTTGAAAATGAGGGAACATGAATGAGAAGGTTTTAAAGAGTCCTAACAGAAGGTAAGTTAAATCTTCAAAGATTTCAGTCCTGTGTCTGGGAATTGAAGACAGAATGTACCTTCTCTATTCCCACCAAAGACATAGGTAAATGAAACACATATATTTCCTCACAAAGATCTTTAAATGAAGAGGATATTACACCATTTAGAATGCTGGATCATTGCTATAGGATTTTTTAGTTGGTTGGCTCCTGAGTTTCAGTGACATCAAGTGAGCTACAACTTACTGTAACTTACAAGTACCGTCCCCTGTGTAAGTGGACCTTATACAGAGAAAATACAGATATCCAGATCACTCCTGCCATTCCTCTAAAAAGAAAGAAAAGAAAAGGAAAATCAAATGAAAATTACATGAAAAATAGAATCATGAAATTTCTAATATCAAGATATGATACTTTAAATGAAGTTGGAAGCAACTCACCATCATACCTCAGCACTGGACCTGCATTAGCATATCTGGGACATGAAGAATCTTAGCAAAATTAGTTAACTACAAACCCAGGTGGGGTTTTTTTTAACTCCTTTTCATTCTCTTTTCTACTACAAGGTGAAAGGAAATAAAGAACTATGCCTGAAAATTATATTTCTTCTTACTCATCACTAAGCTTCCATACAGCACATGTCTACACAGACCTAGAGAAGACAAGGTAGTGGAATGCAGTGACATAAATGATAGAAGCTCTTTATGGCACATATATGACTGAATAATCAAATTATGAACAGACAATAAAGAGCGCCCAAAAGCCTTTATTTACCTAAAAAAACAATTTTTAAATATGTATCTGATACTGGACCTGACAAAGGAGTGCTGATTACCCTTAAGAGTTTCATTTGGTTCCTTCATTTGTAATTTTAAAGCTGTTGTTTAAAATTTTGTTTATCCAGAGGAGAAAATATTTGATGATTTTATCAAGTAAAGAATATGTGCAGTAAATATTGTGTAAAGCGTATAGATACTTTAGGTAAGCAAAAGCATAGACTTTCCAAGAAGGATATAGCACAATTAACAAAAAAATTAACAACAAAATATATTACTCGTTCTGTAGATCAAGTATACTTGATTTTTATTTTCTTTGCAGAAATTACGCATCTACACAGTCTTCCAGCCAGACAACATGGGGCAATTAATTCCAAATATTAGCAATTCAAATAGAGCAGGAGTTTTTTACTATTTTTTTAAAGTTTCTAACTTCCCTGAGAAAATTGCAGAATTTCATATCCTACCAGCTAAGTATTACAATAATATATGGGAAATCATGAAATCTTTTAGTCGTTCCACTGTATGTTTAGTTTCTCCCACCACTTTGAGAAGCATCTGCATTATGGCATTAAAAGCATACTTTTATAAAATTGTTTGTTTATTCTGTTTCCACATTCTGATTATTATCAATAGCAAGAGAATCGTAGAAAATATCTTTAACCTTAAGGCTAGAGCACTGATAAAACTGATGTGTATCAAAGCCTTTGAGACTCTTCTCATTTATTTCAGCAGACTCTGTTTGAAGAACTGTATCCAGAAGGATCTATGTATCTCTGAGTGACAATCCTTGTCACAACAAGGTTACAGCAGATAACTGACTGCAATTCTCAATTGCAATGAGTAAGGGAGGGAAGATTAGTCATGCTGGCTTTTACCATCCATCTTTACAGAAGATACTAGTAGAAAGAAGCGTTATCATGAACATACAAAACCCACACACGTTATTGCAGCTGCACAAATAAATATCAGTACTAAATTCCCTGGCATTTCTACCATGAGATAATCAGTCTCA
Organism: Platyrinchus mystaceus; assembly: GCA_035041135.1. Classification (NCBI taxonomy): domain Eukaryota; kingdom Metazoa; phylum Chordata; class Aves; order Passeriformes; family Tyrannidae; genus Platyrinchus; species Platyrinchus mystaceus. Next base: position 31,543,794 of record JAWWLV010000144.1, read on the forward strand.
ATAAAAATGTTCTTTGTGCAGCTACATTGTAGGAGAGGACATTTTTTCAATATTTAATTGAAATTTAATTCTTAGTTTTGTAAGTAATTTTATGGCAAACAAGCTGTTTTGTGAGTGGGGGAGCTAATGGAGCTGCATTTTCAACAGATTTGTGACTTATCACTTTCCTCCCATTTAAAGGAAATAAATATCTCAGGTCACCTTCTGATGCTTGTTGTCACCTTCTGATGCTTGTTGTCACCTTTTCTAAACTTCATCCCAGGATCCTGTGCTTCCTCTCCTGTTCCTTATTTATCTTTCCCTGAGCTGTGCTGAGATTGGGTTAGAAATATTCACAGTGGGTAGGCAGGAGGCTCTTAATCAGCTGGCTGATAACTGAATGAAAATGACTTTTCTTTCCTGTCTCTCGGTAGATCAGGAGCGGATCCTGCTGAGACCTCACCCCCTTTGTCAGATTTGACTCAAATTGGCAAATATATAAAAAAAATTATTAGAGAGAGACAGTCATATGATCATAGAAGGTGAATCTTACCTCATTCTTCCCCTTTCCACCCCAAAACCAGGGAATGAATGTCAACCACAAAAGGCATCTCTGTGTTGGCTCACAATAACTTAGATCAGTGAAACAAACACTGTGCTAGACAAACAGGCTGCAAAACTCTTGCAAAACTAATGCCCTTCAGCACAGCAATGTTTTAGCTGACATGTAAGACAGTTGCACACACACTGCTGTATCTCCAAAGCTAGTCTTGGTAAATTTGACTTGTACTGGAAGACAGGGAGTATTTTTTCTTTGAAACCGGACCCTATAAAGAACAGTGGGGAGTTATTCCAGTGCATGGGCACCACACACATTACTGTAAAATACAAGCAGCTGTATGCTCGAGTGAGGGCTGATCCCCATCGAGCAGGGTCTTCCTCACAGTTTGCTGTATGGGTATATTAAATTACGCCTGTTACCAAGAATTTGCTAGTACAAAGTAAGTACTAGAAAATTCCAGTTTCCTTTTATTTTCTCTAGTAAAGGAAATACCAAATATCAGTCTCTTTCTTTTCTGTTCACTGTGCTTCAGTGGTTGGGGGAAAGATGCAGACACTACAGGCATTTTTCTTGCAGTGTAGATAAAAAATCCAGACAGTAGAATGTTAACCATCTTCTCAAAAATGGTGAGAAAGGGAAAATTTTGTTTTCTCTTGGTATACATTCATATATTTTGGCAATCCTCCTTCCTTAAAAGGCTAACCTGAAAATTTAGGGCAGTATTCAAGATAACCTTTCAGTAAAGGGCATGGAAAGTATTCTCATCTGAACTTCAGCTGCACAAATTCATTGCTTTACATTTTTGAAACTCACCTATGAGTCTCCTAAGCCAGAAAGTTGAAAAAAACTGTCATAAGTATCCCAGATAATTTTCAGTCAAACCTAAAATGCTGTAGCTTCAATCAAACAGCAAGTGAAGTATAATGACTCAGACTTAGACTGGCTTTATCTCACAGCAATAAATAATAAAAAATCCCAGTGTAATAGGGAGATGGCTTATTTCTGAGGATCTTGATCTACTGCTTGGGAAGTGACATGGTCATGTCCCTTCCCTGCCAGATTCATGTCTCTTCCTTGTCACACACATTCTGTAAGACATTACGTGGATAACAAACCAGGTATCATTAGCATTTCTTTGTTTTAAATGAGTGTTGCAACTGTAAATCTATTAAAGATGACTGCTGCACCTGTAGATCAGGATTGAGAACCAGATGCAGCCATATGCAGAAATAAAATAATGAGAGATATGAAGTTTTTACCTCCCTAGGATCTTACCTGTACTTTGGATGCCATCGTTTGTGGTGGAAGTTGACTGACAGCTGAATAAGGTGACATATTCAGGTAGAGAACTAGAAAAACTAATCTAGTTAGTTTTGGGGTAAAAGTTTCTGGCCTGATGTGTTTTACTGCAGATTCTGAAAAATAATTTTGACAATGCTTCACTTTATTTCCTGAAGGTGGGAGGAAAGCTCAGGACAAATGTGCAGGGAGAAGGACCAATCTTCCCACCAGCACTAGCAGGCACCAAGATGCACTAATTGCCCTAAACAGTCCCACCTGGGATTCCCACCCACTGTCTATAGGCCACAGGCACCATTTAAGCTCAGGACTGCTGCCCTTTCCCTTTCTGAGACATGGTGAAAATATGCTTGCCTTTAATTCTGTCTCCTTCCTGGATGGATTTGGGGACCAATGTGTATCTTTGTCCTCTGTGCTACTCCTGGCTGGACTGAGAACATCCACTTACTGTGTCTGAGGTTGTCAATGGACCTGTGTTTTGGCATTCAGCTTGGATGCTGCATGCCCTGGTAAGCAAAAGCCCAGCCTGTGCCAAGGTTGCCCTTAGTTTGCCTCACTGCTTTGAAGCAATCCTAGCACAAAGTCTTCTCAGTTTGATTTTTTCTGTAAAAATCAAATTCCTTAATTTCAAGGAACTAGTTTCCAAGTAGGTTAATTTGTTTTTTTTATGGGAAGATTAAATGGTGACTCTATGCAACACTAAAGTAGCAACTGTAAAAATATGTGTGGAATTCTTCACTTCCAAAGATTACAAAGAACTTTACAAGTTCTGATAATTTTATGCAAATGAGTCTCTTACCCCTTTCAAACTTACAGGGTAATTCTACAACACAACTGGTTAAAATGCATTAATGGTAACTTTATCAGCTGCACCTAGTCTTTCTCACCACCTCTTTTGCAGCCATTACTAACCTTTGTCAGTGTTGTTTTCATCAGCAGTGTTTCAAAACAAAGTTTCTAGGGAATGGCCTGCAGAGTAAATCAAATAACACTTATTTTCTTTGTATCTATCAGACATTAGGAAACTTTCTCATTATCCTAGAAAGAGTAATACAACTGAAAAAGCTATAAATATTTTTATTTTTTTTAATATCGAGCAGATACCTTGTACTCTCAGCAATCAAATCTTCTGCAGAACTAATTTATTGAACTGTTTACAAATCAACAATTTTTTGTCTCATGGCCTGTAAAAACATTAAAGGGTCCAAGTTCAGAACAGACAGTAACTACATTGATCTTAGTTTAAATTGACTCAGTCAGATGGTGTTCCCTGGGGCACAGTGTTGAGGCCAGTCCTGTTTAATATTTTCATCAATGATCTGGATAAGGGCATTGAGTGCCCCTTCAGTCAGTTTGCAGGTGGCAAATTGAATAGGAGCGTTAATCTGCTGGAGGACAGAAAGCCTTCACATAGGGACATGGACAGGCTGAATCAATGGGCCAGAGGTTCAGCAAGGCAAAGTTCTGGGTCCTGCACCTGGGTCAAAACAACCCAATTCAGCGCTGCAGGGTTGGGGCAGAGCTGCTGAAAAACTTCCTGACAGAAAAGGACCTGGGGTTGCTGGTTGACAGCTGGCTGAACGTGAGCCAGCAGTGTGGCCAGGTGATCAAGAAGTCCAATGACTCCTGGCCTGTATTAGCACTAGTATGCCCATCAGGACCAGGGAAGTGGTTGTTCCCCTGTACTCGGCACTGGTGAAGCTGCACCTTGAGTACTATGTCCCATTTGGGGCCCCTCACTACATCCAAGACATTGAGAAGTTGGAGTGTGTCCAGAGAAGGGCAACGAAGCTGATGAAGTGTCTGGAGCACAAGTCTTATGAGGAGCAGCTGAGAGAGCTGGGCGTGCTTAGCCTGGAGAAGAGGAGGCTCGATGGGGACCTTATTGCTCTCTACAACTACAGAATCACAGGATCGGTAAGGTTAGAAGCATTAACTGGTGGTATCGTTGGGTCCAATCTCCCTGCTCAAGCAGGGTCATCTTGCTTGAGAATTGTGCAACAGAATTGTGTCCAGATGGTTTTTGAATGTCTATGAGGGAAGCTCCACAATCTCTCTGGGCAATCTGTTCTAGTGTGCAATCATCTGCACAGTAAAAAAGTTCTTCCTCATAGTCAGGTGGAAATTCCTGTGCATCAATTTCTACCTGTTGTCTCTTGTCCTACTGCTTGGCACCACTGAGAAGAGCCTGGCATCACCTTCTTGACACTTTCCCTTCAGATACTTATAGACATTGATGAGGTCCCCTCTCAGTCATCCCTCCTTGAGGCTGAACAGCTCACAGCCTTTTTTCATAAGAGACATGTTCCAATCCCTGAGTCATCATTGTTGCCCTCTGCTGGATCTCTCCAGGAGCTCTGTGTCTGTGTCTGTGAGGAGCCCAGCACTGAACACTGCATTGCAGATGTGGACTCACCAGGGCTGAGTGAAGGGACAGGATCACCTCCCTCGACCTACTGGCAATGCTCTTCCTACTGTACTCCAGGATACCATTGGCCTTCTTGGCCACAAGGGCACACTGCTGGCTCATGAAGAACCTGTTGTCCACCAAAACCTCCATGTCCTACTCCACAGAGCTGCTTTCTAGCAGGTCAGCTCCCAGCCTGTACTGGTGCCTGGGGTTTTTCTTCCTCAGGTTCAGGATCCTGCATTTGTCTTTGCTGAACTTTGGACAGTTTTTTTCCACCCACCTCTCTAACCTGTGAAGGCCCTTTCGAAGGGCTGCACAACAGTCTGTGGTATCAGACTTTGTGGTATCACTCCTCCCAACTTTGTGTCATCAACAAACTTGTTGAAAGGATATTGTAGCAAGGTGGTTGTTGGTCTCTTCTCCCAAGCAACAAGAAATAGGACAAGACAAAATGATCTCAAGTTGTGCCAAGAGAGGTTTGGACTCAATAATAGAAAAATATTTTTCACTGAAAGGCTTGTCAAGCACTGGAACCAGCTTCCCAGAGAAGTGGTGGAGTCACCATCCCTAAGTATTTAAAAGATACGTCGATGTGGTACTTGGGTACATGATTTAGTGGTGGACTTGATGATCTTAAAAGTCTTCTCCAACCTCAATTATTCTATAATTCTAAACTTGTAACCCAGGATAGAATGCAGTACTCTTCCAAAGGCAAAAAAAAAAAAGGACCCTTTTGAGTGTTTGGTCAATTATAGAAATTATAAACAAAGCCCTGTTGTAGGTATCTATAGAATTACTGATTTTCTGGACATCTTATGAGCAATGTCAGCAGAGAGTCTAGTTTTCAGGCAGAGGAACCACACTCGTAGTATGGACCCTTTGTCATTCTGCACTACCCCACACATACCTAGTGAGCATAGCCTGCCAATGTTTCCTGAAATATGGAATATTAAGAAGTGCAGGAAGAAAGAAAGGCAGGTCCCATGTAGCTGCTGGCTGATGTCATCCCCTGGAGTTGGAAGATTCTTATGTCCATGCCTAAGATGATGTAAAGATTTACCCTCGTACTCACAGCTCAGACCATGAAACTGTTCTCCAGAATTGACTTGATTTAGTTTTCCCCTCTATAGCTTCAAATTACAAAATCTTGACATTGAAGCCTTTTAAAAGATTAATTTGAACAAAGCCATAAAGCTTCAGATAGGGGTAGATGGATTTTTCTCTTTATGCAGTTACAGTGCAAATAACACACAGAACTCTCTTCCAAGGTACCTGTGAGAAAGTCACCTTTGGGCTGAGATCAAGCTGAGAAAAACTTTAGAGGCAGCAATGGACAAACTGAGACCCCAGGCTACACTGGGAAATGGTTTTAGTTAGCACATTTCATTACAAGGTGTATGCTGTTGGAGAAATTGATGTATAAAGTGTCAGTTTTGAGACATTTGGGAGGTGCAGATGGAGAGGAACATTTCACAAAGGCCACAAATCATACTTTTCATCATATTTTATTTATGTGTTATATTCTCTACATATACACATTCTTATCAATGTAAGGTAAAGTTATAAAATTTCAGTTTTATGCCAAAGTACCCACCCATAGCTATCCACTGGTGAATTGATATTAAGAATTGTAATACGATTGAAGAGTAATTATGTGCAGGATTTTTGATATTTAAAAGGATAGATACGCACAATTTAATTACCTACACTGCATAAGAGGCATTCTTCTTCAAATGAATCATGAAAATAATATTAAGATATGTATTTAGTGCACCACTTTATACTGAAAAATATTAAAGCAAACTTTCTAAAGAAATGTTGGATATAGTCTTCTGTATGTGCCCAGGGGACAGAGCTCTTAAAATAATTTATTAGACTTCTATGCAGAACAGTAATTCTTAAAAAATATTAAGAAAGGTATATAGATCACGACTTGAAATTAGTCTGAACTTCAGGAAAGGGTACTGCCTCTTTAGGGGGTAACAAACACTGTCTTAACCAAAACCGGGCAAATTCTCCACTGCTTTTAAGCTACTGTGGATGTAACAGAAAATGTAGGAGATAATGTGAGTCCTGTTAGAGAACTGGTTAAATGTGCCGAGCTCTCTGACTCAACCAGGCAGCAATTAGGACGTGTAGCAAAGCGGATCTGTAAATTGTGCACTTTTGTCTGCTCAAGTGGTAGTCGTATTCCAGCTGGGTACAGGCGAAGTGCAGAGCCATGTTTCAAATTTCAAGGGAAAAAGATAGTTTAAAACACCTCCTTAGTTTCCTTTTAACATTTGGTTTTGTCATAGCTTTCCTCTGGTCTTATATATCTCATTCTTAGTTGGTTCATACGTTATATATGAAGCCTGAGTGTTCACTAGGAGGTTTTGTGTTCCAGAAGGCAATAAAGGCCTAAATTTCAAGAGAATGTTTCAGGGAAAACCTACAGTTTCAGTGGTGCACTCTCTTGAGGACTCTGCCAATCTAGAGATCTGTCAAGATAAAACTCGAGTGTAGCTCCCACCTCTACTGTGACTTATGAAAGTTAGTCCAAAAGACAAACATTCTCCAAAGAATTCAGCCCAAAACCACCACAAGAATTATTTCAGTTTCAGCAGCAGCTGCTAAGAAACATCTCACCAAAGTATCTGCAAAATATTGTCATAGATTTGGGCTTAGGATCAAGTTTTGTTTTTAGAATAGGTTGGTGTATTTTTTCCCTACAGTGTTCAATTCTGATATATGCTATGTTTTTCATTAACTTGGATCAATGAAACATGTGTTATGGGCAACAGTGTACTGGAGGTGGAGTCATTTGCTTGGAAAGTGGCCAATGCTTACGAAAGAAAACCTTTATCTTTTTATATTTAAACTGATGAATGCTGATGCAGCACTTCTACTGTGTGAACAGCTTACTCGTTACTTTTCCTCTTGGTTCTCAGAAGTGTTTAATAGTGAAGTCAACATGAGGTCAGTCTCATAATTATAGCTGTCACCACTATCTTTCCCATTTTCTGAATATTTTAGATCATAATATGCAAAGCTAAAAGTATCTCAAAGGCTAAAAGCTACTGAATGCATTTAGTGCACTGAATGGAAAAGCACTTAGTACCTACAAAATATCAAGGTTTCTGAAGTAAAAACCCCCAGTTCTGGCTAAATGTAACAAAATAACTTAATCATAGAAGAACACATCAGATTTCTGTGGCTAAGCCCTAACAAAAGTGTGACAAGCAGGTGATACCTCCAGTTAATAGTACAATAAGAAAAAAAATCATATCTCTTAGCATATGAAACCTTTTTATATGGAAAAAGTCCTGGAACTTTTGTCTCAGAAAATTTATAATTTCTTAATCTAAATATAGTTATCATGGCTAGGCTTCGTGAACAAAGATTTGGGAAGGACTCTACCCATGCTTGCTACAAGAGCGCTGATGTTAAAAAGGCCAATGCAAGATAGACAAGTCTGGTTGCAGAAGGCACAGCAGAAAGACTCCCTGGGTGAGATCGACAAGATGTGATTCTTTCTGCATTGTCTTTTCTCC
>JAWWLV010000144.1:31551676-31581906 GCA_035041135.1 Platyrinchus mystaceus
AACGGTGTGAAGCAAGGCTGTGTTCTTGCACCAACTCTATTCACAATCTTCTTCAGCATGATGCTCCAAAGGGCCACATCAGACCTCGATGAAGAAAACAGTATCTACATCTGATACTGTACTGGTGGAAGACTATTCAACCTAAGGCGACTGAAGGCCCACACACACTAAGACCTTAAATCGTCTTGTCCATGAGCTGCTTTTTGCTGATGATGCTGCCCTTGTCACCCACACAGAAGCAGCTCTGCAGCATTTAACATCCTGCTTCGCAGAGGCTGCTGAGCTTTTTGGACTGTAAGTCAACTTGAAGAAGACAGAAGTTTTCTACCAAATAGAGTTATGTTTCAGGTTAAAATAGCTTGTCATTCATTACTGCTATTAGCTATCTTATGTTAGTAGTGAGACAATGATGTAGATAATAAAAATGAAAAACATCTGCCCCAGAGATTAGTCATGACTGATAACAGAAATGTGAATAGACACAGGTGATTAGGGAGAGTTTTCTAATGTGAAACTTGTTGGGGTTTTTTTTAGTAGGCATGGTATTCCTGTTTTTAAATTCTTGTATAAAAATATAAATTATCTTGATATTTATAACAAGAAAGTATCCCCTCTGTAGTGACTTTTACCTAAGTGTCTTTACTAACTCAGACCAGTCTGAATATTGCTTCCTGTAACTTTTAACCTCTGGTCTCGGCTAATCAGCTCTAAACAAAATCACTTAGAGCTGAATGGATGATTTATGTGCACCTTTTTAATATTCTAATGCAAACCTACCAGGAAAGTTCTGCTGAAAATTTCTAGTAGTTGTCTGGCTGCTGGAGACGGGAAAGAAAGAAGTTTATTTAAATTTTTTGAAGTGAACACTGCTGAACAACAAAAGTAGCAGGTAGGAAAATGTTCCTATACAGAAGGTAAAGAAATGACTAGACTGCTAGCAGAACTGTGAAAATCATATTTGAAGTAGAAAGAAGTTCTAAATCAACAAAAGTAAAGCAGGCTAATGGCACGTGACATGAGGACTGTGCATAGCAGTAATATGCTTTTATGAGACAAGCTCTCCTCCAGCTACAGAGTTGGGAGCTAAATGTAAGTCAGGAACTTCCAGACTGGAGATGTACATATTTGTCAGAACTCTTGAGGATAGTGAGCTTGGGTGATGGGGATAAAACCATGCTACATGATAAATGCAATTGTACTTAAAGTACATGAGAAGCAGTATTGTTGAGAGCTTGACACTGTATTACTAGTATTTAGGTGCAAATCTGTGGCATATGGGTTTAGACAAGTTTCAGTGAAATTTTGCCAGACTAATATACTACAACTTCCATATGAATATAGGCCAGAATGTTTAGGTATTGATAGATAATAAAAGGTATGTTCTCTAGAATGGACACTGTAATAAATCTTTTTAAAACTTCCTTTGACCATTTAATTAATTATCCAGTGTCTAGAAATAGCTTGAGTATCCCATGATTAAAAAAGGAAGGGAGGTGAGGCTGCAAATAAAATATAATAAGATTTAATGGCTTCATCTTGTGTTCTTTGAAGATAATGACAAAGCTTCTAACTTGTGTACAGGATCCACTTTTTTTTAAATCATAGAAAACAACAGAAAATTCTTCTAGTATTTTATTTAATGTCAGCTCTCTTGTAAGGTAAACATATAGTAGTCAACAGACATCATTTTGCCATTTTAAAGGGGTGTGAGATTTTGTTGATAATTGTCATTGTAAGGTTATATCTTATTTTAAACATTGCAGATGCTAAAGGTCTTTTAAAATTTTAGTCTTGACTACTTCAGGCCAGCCACATCATTTAACATGATGCTCCTTTCTCATTTGACTCACCATTTTTGTTTTTTTTTCTAAGGAAGCATATTGTAATTTGAATATATCAATCTTTCAATATATGTAAAATTATAGACAGGGAAGACTTTCACATTTTAATTCAATACAGTTTTAGCAATGTTCGTTTGAAAAGCAGACTTTGGGGACTACCAGGAAGCTACAAACACTTTAATGAAACACATTCATATTGGATTAGCATTTTTCTTGGTGCATGTATATTGATATGAGAAATATTACCATCATAAACATCAATTGATGTGTGCATATTTTATTACTAACAGGAAAATATTGATATGGTTATTTGTACTTGGGAAAATAAAATAGATATCATGGAGAAGCCAAGGTAAGTTGTGACTTGGGATTTGTGTTAATGCTATATTTATGCAATCCACTCCCAGAATTTATTTATACAAACAATTACAAAAGGAAGGAAATACGAGCTGAATAGACATACTTAAGATGATTGTGGAGCAAAAGCACAAATATAGTAGGCACTTTTGTCTATGGTTTCTAATAAACAAACTATCACTTTTGTACTGTCTTTGAACAAATCATGCTTTCATTTTTGTTAATGTTACTGCATTTAAGATAATTCTTATTTATATAAGCTAAACCAAACATGTTTTAAATAATGAAAGCAACAAACATCATTCAGGGTTCACCTGACAAAAAAAAAAAAATTCTTGCTTCAAATGTAGGAAAAATACTAATAGAAGTCTGGCTAATCGTTCTTCATTGCTGTATCTGCTCTGCAATTTTTGTGAAAATGCTTTCAGATACAATGTGCTCACCAGTGCTTGAAGTGGGGTTTTTACTGCACTTTCCTTGTCTAATACTAGATGAGGCATTTCACATTCTGTTTCACTTTGTTGCCATGCAAAAAGGCTTTCCCTTAGGAAAAGAAGACTTCTTAAAGTACTTAAGAGGCATGCTTAAAAAACCTTCCCGGTCTTGTGGAAGTTCTAAAAAAATCAATTAATTTCTTCTTCCAATGAAGATAAATTGTAAACCTTTACAAGCAAACAAATAAACTAATCTGTTTTTCTAAAATACTTGACAATATTAATTATTGTTTTAGTATTGACCTGAGGAAGCACATGACTGAGCAGCCCTGAAAGAAGAATTAGTGTTGCAGAGTAGCTTCAGCTGCAGTGGTTCTTTTGCTTTTAAACCAACAGTTTTCAGAAATTGTTCTTCCAATTTCTAGGGAAAAATCAGCACAGGCACACTGATCTTTAATGTACAGTGTATACAAAAAAAGATGATATCAAGAAATATGAGGGCATTGACGATGTTAAAATTTTATCCTTCAGATCACAGGCATGAATTTGGCAAAATTCAGTTTAATAAACAAAAGTCTGTTGTGGTTTGCAAGATGTTGTGCTTTCCAAGTTTTCTACATAACAGATGTACATAGCATTAAGTATTCATATTTGACAATCTTTAAAGCTAAAGGAGTAAATGTGCATGAAAAAGGAACTACCTTTCTACATTTCCTCCCACTTAGACATGGATTTTCAAGTCTGGAAGATCAGATACACAGTAGGAATAAGAAAGACATCTGCAATGCAGTTACTTCCACAGCTGGATTCAGTGGAGAGCTCAGAAGCTTCACAGCTACCAATCCTGTGTTTCTTAACAACTACTTTTCTTTGAAAATATTTTTTGAACTTTCTTCGGATAGAGAAGCAAGTGGAGTCTTAAGGAAAGCAAGGGACAAGAAGACAACAAAAGTTTAGGAATCTGCTCTTTAAACACTGACCAACTCTGTTCAGTCCTCTAACAGAAGGGCTGAGCAGACCCATCAAGTACATTGAAGTATCTGTGTTTTGACAAGAATTTGCATCTAAGTCAAGTTACCAGAAGAAAGGAATCAGAATTTTAAAGTTGAGGCATGGCTAAGACATCCTCAGGAAGGCATTTCTGAGGGGTGTGAATAAAAGCAGGTAATCACAGTGGTGATGGCATCTTGGTATTGCAGTGGACAATTTCAAATGATTATTTCCTGGAACGCTTACTAAAACACAGTTGTTTAACCTTGTAAGCATGTAGGTGTAAATATATAAAAAAGAACAAGAAAATGGCAGAGGTGTGTGTGTGTGGCTCAGGATGTGATGGGAAGGTGGGACGGCTATTAGCAGTCAAAAGACTGCACTTTTTATTTTGTCTGAACTGCAGTAAAGAGGCCACATTTGGCAAAGATGTGTGACAAAGGTTTTTTTCTTAAATTGGACAGATCAGTGAGTGCTGTGGTGAGAGATCAAAGGGCTTTTTTCTCCTTTTTCTTTAATACAGGAAAAATCCATACAAAATACATCAAAAGAAGAGTGTGGCTCGTAGCATATGAAAAACAATCTCAAAGTGTACCCCACAAGAGGGACAACTGTATGTTAGTCTTTGTCATCACCCAGAGACATTTCAGCTGTCATCAGTCATAGAAAGGTATGTCTGCCTTCCCTGATTAGAGATTGAAAAATAAATAAACAAATTTAGGTGAACTCAGAGTAACCATTTTAAGTAGCCAGTTTAGTGTGGTTAAATGTGATCAGTTGTTGTAAACCCCACAGAATACCTCATATGATTTATTTTTTTCAGGTTTTTGAAGTGCCAGTTAAATGTAGGTCAAGGTATGCCCCTCTAATTAGTTCTAGTAAAGGAAGATAATTTTTATTTATTATTTCATATACCTTTAAACTCTCTCCAAAATGCAAAATACATGCTAATAATTTAATCAGTTAAGGGAAAGAAAAAAACCCACAAACCAAAAGCCAAAACCAACAGAATAGAAATCAAACAAATCAGAATTCCATTCCTTCACTTCATTAATATTGAGATATTAAAGCATAACTAGTTCACGCTAAGTCAGTGTTGAGGAAAGCCCAAACACTACAGTTCTCAATTGGCTTTAGCCTGTTGTCATAAGAAAAAGTAATAAAAAGTACTCTTGCAAAAGTAAAAAGTTAGATATAGGTCTTAAAGTTCTGTAATTGACTATAAATTTTCCTCAAATTTGCATTGACATCTCATAAAAGTTTCACAAAATTTCTTTTGAACTACGTAATATCTGATGACATACTAGGGCTTATTATTTTATTCAAGAGAACTAGTCAGGTTAACTTTAGAACAGTCTATCTAAGATGCTAAATTAGATGCTTTTCCAAGTGGAAATTCAGTATAACATCTCTTGATTCCAACAGAACATGTTTCAGGAGTGTAGACAAAGTCAGATTTGAGTGGACAGATTGACTTCTTTGCTTTAGGAAGAATATCAGGTTTGACTAGCAATCACTATTTCTAGTCAAGAAAAATCTTCAAGGGAATAGTTACTAATTCTTTTTTATAGAGGCAGGCCTAACTTTTGTGTTCTTTACAGTCTCAAGTTCACAGTATCCTTAAAAGCTTCAGTAGAATTACTGCACAATTATATCTGCTGCAGCTGAAGCATATATGGCTGATTTTCCATACATAATGGAATGCTTATGTTGAATTGGTATCATAGCAAATGTAAGGAGTGGAGTGAACATTCACTGGTTCAAGTGCACTGAATGTGTCTCTAAGACCAAAACAACAAACCAGCTGCCACCACTGCATTATGGAGGAAACTCTCCCTGCATTCACTGATGCATTTAAACAAGACTTTTGCTATGTAGATCAAAGGAATCTTTCCTTGTTAAATTAATTCTGATAAATATTTTTACTCATATATTTAGCTGGTCAGAGAACCCCAGAATATTCTGGGTTGCAATGGACTCAAAAGGATCATCAAGTCCAAGTCCTACGTAAATGGCTTATGTGGGGATCAAACCCATGACCTTGGTGTTATCAACACATGTTCTAAACAACTGGTCTGTCTCAGGGTCACTGGGGGTTTTTTTTCTGTTCACAGATTAGTTTGAAATAATTATCTTTACTCTAAATAAAGTATTTTAAATAATTCAAGCAATTATTTATGAAAACACGTTACTCTCTGCCATCTCAGTTTGCTTCATCTGTTTCTTATTTGGCACATTGGCTATACACAATTTAATATTCAACTGGTAACTTCATTGCCATGCCATTCTCTGTTTTTGAGCCTTCCAAGAGCTTTTGAGCTGAGCAGGCATGTTTTTTGGTGCACATTCCTTTTCTCAATTCCTGCTACAAAACCAAAAAAGTTGCATGTAAGCACTTGTTGGAGAAAACGTTTGTACTGCAGTGACACAATGGGATTTTTTTGGGGTTTTATCTAATTTTGTACTTCTATGGTTCTCCACTCTACTTACAGCCTCATTTACCTGACTTGTGCATTTTGTGTTCAGATGATGGTTTGATGAATATCCAAACTCAGATGATTTACATTCAATTACAAGAGATAGGTAGTTTTAGGCTTCCTTCAAAAGGAAATTAAAGAGTAAAAAATAACTCAGAGCAAGTTTGAAAGAAGGAGCAAATTTGGAAGAAGAAGAGATTACTCTGGGTGTGTGAGATTTGCTTAATACCTTGTTTAGCAGTTTTTGCTGTCTTTTTCCGTAGAGATTATTTTAAATTAATTTCTTCTAATAGAAAATAAAATTGCAGTGCTGGAAAAGATGCATGCACATTTTAATTAAAACATTCGACACGGCTGAATAACTTAAGAGGTTTTGAGAGTGAAGAACCTAGCTCTCTCTCTCATACATGTAGAAGGAGAGATATGAGATGCAAGAATCACTTCATATGAAATCCCAAGTGCCTACTTAAGCTCTGAATAGTGACAAATATAAGACCCATATGTTTTTCAGGCAGTGAGTCCTACTTTTACAGTTTAATCTCATTCTTAACCCCCCTTATTTTTTTCTAAGTGCTATAGTTAATTTCCTGACACATTGAACAACTTTTTCTTTGAGAACAGCAGTTTTATCATTGCCCTATGAATTCAATTTTGTATGGTAAATCCAAGAAAAAAATATTTTCCGGTATAATATCTTCAGTATTTCTCCCTGCTCTATGAGAACTAGCCATGTTCTGCTTAAATCAAAACAGCTAAGTGGTCCCCACCATGAATCCTGGGAGATGCAGAAAAGTCAAACTGTCCTTGGAGAGGATCTGTTCCTTTGTACCTCACTTCTTCTGCTGGTGATAGTTTGGTCAGTGACCAGGTGTTTGGGGTCTTATTTTGTTGTTTAATCATAATAACACCTTTGATGAGGCCTTACAGTATGTTAGTTCAAGGAGTAAGTCTAGAGATACCGATGAATTCCCATATGTGCATGAATGCATATACTGTGATCCAAGTCAAAGAACTGCATTCATTATCTTGGAGTGAAATAGCATCAGAGTATGACTGTACCATCCTTTCTATGGAAGATGTGAAGCCCACTTGGTAAATACCCACTGTCTGACACTTAGAAAGCAGGGGATCATCATAATGAGAGTTCAGGTCAGCCGGGGTTGCTTGCAGACATGCTCTGAAGGAGAATTTCATTGCCTGCTTTCAAATACAGTTAGAAGGTACTTTGGTATTACTGACACTCAACAATGGAAATATCAGGACAGAATTCTGAAAAAAAATAAAGCTTACTAGTATTTTTTTCAGTAGAAAGGCAGCTATGAAATGTAGACAAAAAAAAATCCATTTTTATTAATTATTTCCTCCTGTAATGGACCTGTACCCAAAAGGTAGTCAGGATAACTGATATAAAGTGGGAAGCCAGTGCTAGGAATGTAGAATCCCCACAAGGAAAAAAAACTCTAAAACAAAAAAACACTCAACCAAAAAAAAAAACCCCACAAAAAAACAAAAAAAACCCACGCAGGAATGGTGATATCCATAGGAAATGCAGGAAACAAGGGTGTGCTGGTACTGAGGAGTTATAGTCAGTAATATGTTCAGGAATCAAGCTATCATTACACTCCTGGGTCTGCAACCACTCTGAGTTTGCCAAGGTTGTTTTTCTCCCTGTAGAAATGATGGCCCTTACTTCTGTGTTTACATCACGAATCAGAAACAAAAGTGTTTAGACCTGGAATGCTAGGTTTGATTTTGTTTTGTGGGTGTCCATTTTTACCTCTGCTACCTATCCTTTTCTCCAAACTTTATCGGCTTCCTGTCTGCCTTCCTCTGAGGAGAACAGGTCAGCCATTAACAAGTGTTTCAGTGCTGCTCTATGCTTCCTTTTCATCTGCATGGTAAAGTATATACATTCTTCCTAAACAACAGTACACCTTTAATGGGAGAGTGTAGAATATATCTCCATGATTCAATTTGCAAGTAATTCTTACTCTTGATGTTAGTTGTTCCTAATGCTGATTCTTCTGATAACTCAGCCTAGAGAGCAGGATGATCACTTGCTTTTGATTTCAGGGATAATTCACTGTACTATTAAATAAACATTTGATTGCATTGACCATGCCTGTAAAATAATCTACTGATGCAACTATTCTCTGAAAGTATTTGAATTGCAGATTCATACAGATCAGAATTTGAAATATCTTCCTTTTTCCCACTTAGATGATTGACTTTTCTTAATCATTTTCTTCATTTCGTTCTAAAATGAGCAACCTATTGTTCTGTCCAAAATATGAAAGCTGTATTTTGAGCACTATAGACAGATTTCAACATATGCATACTCCCAGATAACTTTAGCAATGGGACTCTATCTAAATACTTAGTCTTGTCCTTGGGGAATACTGAAGGAAAAAGGATTCTGCAAGACTAACCCCCAATTTCTTAATAGATGATTTTTACTCTATTTTTAAAATAAAAGACATAAAAAGTTTAATTATCTAGCAGTGTGTTTAAAGTATTTTTTTCTTTTTTAATTCTTTTTAATCAAAGTTTTTATCTTGCCTTAGTGATTAGAGAGGAATTATGCCAACAGGAATTATGCCAACAGGAATTACTTTCATTTGTAACATTCATAGCAAAGGACCTGAGTGATTATTCAGGGCAACTAAAGGTGACTTAGTATATAAATCTGGGTTAAAAATGTACAGTAGTATTCATTGTTTTAAGGCCCAGTGATTAGCCTAAAAAAAGCTATACAAAAAAGGCAGTGACAACATGCGGTCCAAGTCCTGATCCAACTTCCACTGGAATTAATGAGGTTTATATCAATTTTAATGATGAAAGAGCTCTGTTTATCCAGTTTTGGAAACTAACTGCTGTTCTAGGATCACTGACTTCGATTCTTTTCCTTTGCATCCCATCTGACATTGACAAAAGAGGACACCAAGGTATAACTGACCTAATAGACAGCGAATGATTAACCACAGTGTTTCCCTACAAAGAAATTCACAGCTCCCTGAAGGGGATACAAATCCATTGAATTATGTAGAACTCTGACAAATTAAAACTCAGCTCTAGTTTCACTAAACCCGAATTTTTCCTCTGTCTTAAATGCAAGCTGATCTGAGCTTAAAAGTATGAATTGTAAATGTTATTCTCTGCATGTGATTGCTTTCAACTGTTCTTTTAACCAGCTCATGTCACAGGCAAAAACAATTAGTGATAAAGTCAGTTTAACAGGCTGATTTCCATTTTCCAAACAAAGGATTAGTGCATCTTGTTCAGCATTTCAGTTTTATCATCCAGTTTTAGCCCTGTGATCTTACTCATTTGTTCCATTAATCTGCCTAGGGACAGGTATAGGAAAATATAGAGGATCAAGTTGTGTTGTAATTGGAAGCTTCAGTTAACAAGCTTGGAGAAAGATCCAAATGCATTTTCTCTGTATCTGGATCTAGGGTAGAAAACTGTTATGACTACTGTCCACAACTGCTTCAACTTCTATTAACAATTAAGCCCTAAACTATCCTCAAATATAAGTCTTATGGGTATAACTGAAAGAGTCTTTAAGTTAATGAATCATCATTCAAAATAGGGTACATGCTGTCTGGAGATCCTGATATCCATTATCCAGAATTATTAGATACATCTGTGACATGAAGACATTCCTAAGTTTAAGTTTAGTATTTTTATATAGACCTGAATGATTTTTTGCTTGTTTTTTTTTTTTAACAAATGAGCTTTGTGTGTTCTCAAGTACATTTACATTATATTTGGTGGATGCAAAAGTGAAATATGGTTCCTCTGGAAGATTAATTGACAGCAAGCAGGGCATATGGTTAGCAGGGAAATGGAGCATTCACTAGTCAGATGCTTGGATGACCGGCATAATAGGTAGCTCACTGAGCATATGAATCATATCGGAAAAAATAACTGATAAATATTATAGCACTATGAAGGAAAATTCCAAATCTATTCAAATCAATAATAAATCCTACATAAAATTTAAGTTGTGGGATTCAGTAGCATATAGGTCACTTCACAGATCTTGATGCATAATTGGAAATCAATGAGTGCTTCAACAAAGTCTATGTATACAATAAAAAAATTTTCAAGCAGTCAGAGGATTAAAATGCAAATGATAAATTTTCATATGTAATTATCCACACTGCTTTTTGGAGTTGGAAATGTTCATACATAACCTAAACCTAAAAACTTATGACAGAGTTCAACAATTCCTGTTAGCTTTGTCTTACATGAACACTTTCTTTTTTCCCCCTTGTAAAAGTCACCCACCAAAATCTCAGGTTTACAGAAAATTTGATTAGTTTATATCTGCATATTTTACCATTAGAAAAAAGTAGATCTTTCAATTTGCTCTAAAGAATTTCTGATGGTTTTCAAGTTATATACCTCCAAATATTTTCATTGTGAAAAAAAAATCATGTCTAACTCTATGGGCTATATAAATGACATATACAACATATATAAATAATTTATCCTGTAATATAAATAACTTATAACACTATCTGATATATCAATACAGGCCTGGGGATGGATAGATTGAGAACAGCCCTGCCGAGAAGGATGTGGGGGTGTTGGTGGATGAGAGGCTGGACATGAGCCTGCAATGTGCACTTACAGCCCAGAAAGCCACTTGTATCCTGGGCTGCATCAAAAGCAGTGTGGCCATCAGGTTAAGGCAGGTGATTCCACCCGTCTGCGCTGCTCTCATGAGACCCTCCCTAGAGTGCTGTATCCATCTCTGGGACCCCCAACAGAAGAAGGGCATGAACCTGTTGGGGTGAGTCGAGAGGATGGCCACCAAGTCAATTAGCAGGATAGAGCAGTTCTCCTATGAGGAAAGCCTAAGAGAATTGAGGCTATTCAGACTGCAAAAGAGAAGGCTTTGAAGTGACCTGATTGCGGCTTTCAAGCACCTGAAAGGAGCCTACCAGAAAGGTGGAGAGGGACTTTTTACAAAGCATGTAGTGCCAGGACAAGGAGGAATAACTTAAAACTGAAAGAGAGTAGTTTTAGATTAGATATTAGGAAAAAATTCTTTTTTTGGTGAGGCACTGGAACAGGTTGTGGATGCCTGTCCCTGGGAATGTTTAAGGCCGGGTTGGATGGAGCTCTGAGCAACCTGGTCTAGCGGAAGTTGATCTGACCCACTGCAAAGAGTTTGAAATTAGATGATCTTTAAGGTTCCTTCCAACCCAGGCCACTCTCTGATTCTGCTGTTACCCATCTCTGAGCTGAAGAAGAAAAGACAGATTATGCACAATATTCAATTCACAAACCAATAAAAAAGATCCAGGGAAGTTCTTTTTCATTTACAGAAAGTGCTCTGGGAGCTTTACTGTCCAGGCAGGTCCAGGGCCCTGGCATGTTTAAGCCTCTAGAAAGTCATTACACTTGTCAGTCTACTCTCTGTGTCATGATCTATTCAGCTGTGATACCTTGGGCTTGTGGGAGCAGAAGGTAATGCTTTCAAAACCATTGGTGAACACTTTTCAGAAGAGGCTGTTAAAACACTGAAGGGAAGTTTCCTATTAAATGCATAAACAAAAATGTGAAATGCTCAGGTGTATTGATTAGTAGCAAAGCCAGTATGAAAAAGAATGTATTTTTTTAAATATCTATTTCCTTTTCACAAGTAATCTTTAATCTTACTTCATAAAAACGATAGTCTTTAAGGCTGGCTATGTGTTACAAAGAACCTGCTGGGAAATCTAATCTGCTCTTTCAATCAGGTGTTTCAATCAAGTTCAGGGTTTTTAAAGCATCCAAACCAAGGTATAGCTAAAATTGCCATGAATTGTCTATGTTAATAGCTCATGTAAGATTCCTATTAAAGCTTTCACTTAAATAGAGACTGAACTAAGAACTGAAGTAGAGCATATTCATGCAGAAAACCCCATGTGTACTGAGTAGTTATGCAAAACAAATGAATATCAATTTCCTGTTTAATGTTTTGTTAGCTATAGCTGAATCCATCAAAGAATGCATGGTGAGCAATAAAGGACATAATATTACATATCTGAATAGCAGCAACAATCTTGAAGAATGATAAGCATTAGTAACCGTATCTTTATGTGTAGATTTCAGCTCTAATATATAATAATTCAGTGACTGGAAGTTAGAAGCTGAGACAGAGAAAGTATGCAGCATAACAGCAGATTGACAACCATGACTTCTAGGGGTTTTTTTCACAACAAAATCCTCATTATCAAAGTTCACTGAGACAATTTTTTTTTCCAAATGCTTTTCCAATGCCCTGGGAAAGATTTTTTTAATTCTTTGTTGAGTCTGAGGTGGAGATAGTTTTCACTTGCTGCAAAAATGCCATACTAAATGATTGCTTCCACACACACAAAAAAAAAAAAAATTAAGCCAGAAGGCATTTTACAACCAGACGCTTACCTTCTTGTCTCACAGGCCAGCTCTAATAGTGACTGTGTACCCTGGAGCCACTGGTAGTCATGTAGGTGGGTTCACAGGATGGGTCTGAGTATTTGGCAGCTTGATCCTTAGACCTGATTTTTTTTTATAGCCTTCATATGGAAAAACCTAAATTTTATGCCAAAGATCAGCCTTCTTTGCTCCATTTCTCCAAAACGTACCTCCGTTATATGGCTGAATTCATATCAGCCAGTCACTTCAGAAGATAGCAGAGACCACCACAATTTGGACAGTTTTTCAGCACTAAATAGCTCCATGTGCTCAGTTTATGCCAAAAAATCCCAATCTATGATGATTCCAGAAATAGAAGTTTAGCAAACCTAACCTATCAAGCCAAAAGAGCAAGCCAAACTCACATCACAGCAATAATCCTTTTAAGGTGCTGCTGGTTAAACTGTGAGTCATACTGATTTTGCTGACATTTTCTCAACATCTCAACTGAGACTGCTTTTTCAGCCCATG
Source organism: Platyrinchus mystaceus (assembly GCA_035041135.1). Classification (NCBI taxonomy): domain Eukaryota; kingdom Metazoa; phylum Chordata; class Aves; order Passeriformes; family Tyrannidae; genus Platyrinchus; species Platyrinchus mystaceus. The sequence goes on from JAWWLV010000144.1 coordinate 31,564,700, forward strand.
CCATTTATTACCCTGTTAAAACCTGAATGCTATAATCAGGAAAAAGGAACCTCTTTTTTTTTATCAGAGGTGAAGCTTGTTTCTCCTCCTGTCATTAATTATCAGCACAGGTTTCACAGAGCATCTTGCATGATAATGGCCTTAATCATTAATTTCAAAGCCACACATTAAAAAGTCACAAAGTCTAAGTCATATGTGGATGTTCTGAGTGCATTTTCTGAACCGTACTTATGCTATCACAAAGGATTTTCACAAGCTAAAATAAATTTTTCTTTTCCTACTTGTGCCAGGTTTGTATTCTCAGGGGTGAAGAAGTCCTGGTGATGAAGGCAGCATGCTAATGGGCTTCTTCTAGTTAGTGTGGACTATAGCCTGAGTATATTAATTACTTTAGAGATGCTGTTTGCCAGAAAAATGTCTGAAAGCTGTTGAAAAAATAGGAAGAAAAGAAGTGATAACTTCTGATTAGCAATTCCCTGTTAACCAACACATACTCAGAGTATTAGGGTAAGTGCTGGCAGCATCTCTTTGTATCACTTCACTTCCATGCCTTTAGCAAGTGAAATGTAAATGTTAATCTAAAACCCTCAGTGCTGTATCATGGATCATATGTACCAGCCAGCACTTATATATTGGTAAATTCCCCTGACAGTGCTGTTTTTCTTATTTGCCAGCCAAAGTGGCTGCTTGACACTGACTTTTATAAAAACACTATAAAAACTTTAAGTATATTCCTTCACCTAGTCCTCCTGCACCAAACACTTAATTTATAAAAATGTATAATTTTAAAAGAGAAGCTTTTCAAGTGCGGTGTGGTCATCTATTACAAATAAATTAGGAAAAAAAAATCAGGAGCATAGGACACCCCTTTGAAGGTTCGGACCTGTTTTCCCCCTTAAAAGAAAAAAAAAAAGCAAGACAGAGACTTTATTTTCCACCCAGCACAAACCAAAGTCTACTGCTTTCTCTCTGCATTCACTGGTGTTTGGATGCTTTATCATTACCATAGTCAATGACATGCTGGGGAGCTACACCACAAGCAAGGGGAAAGATGTTCATGATACTATCTCCCTTCAACTAACACATCTGTACATATATACATGTGCTACTCATTGCCAAGGCACACTTTGCTTAATTTTTATTTTTATATAACCAGATATCAATCCTTTTTTTGGCTGGTGAAAGAACGTAAGTTGACACTTTTATTCTGTGACTCTGAATCTGCAAACATAACTGTGTCTCACACAGCACAGAAAGCACGACAGGAAAACACAAACATAAAGTATTTTAGACCTAAATACTTATTTTCCAATGGCTGTATGGATCACTTCTCATTACTCTTGTGACAGTGTTTCATTACAATTTAGTCTGAGAAATAAAAAGCTTATGTAATTTCCATATGTCTTGTACATTTGTATGTTTCTGTTATTTGCATGCTAGAATACATTAATACACTGCTGTTAGTCAAAATTATCAGAAAACTGTTTTGAAATATGAGATTCTCTCATTAAAATATTATGGTGCTATCTTAAAGCAGGTGTAATTTATGGCAAGAATATGGAGATTAGAGGGTTGATGTGAGCTAACCTATTTCATATAAGCAGATTAACTAGCAGAGAAAGAAACTGAAAATACATGCAGCATTGATATCAAAACACTAAAAATAATAATATTCTAATTTCTTCTTTTAAGTAATAGCTCTTCTGATGCTTTAACATGTAGAGCCTTCTATTGGGTGGCAAGGTTTGGGAGGAGGAAAAGGCTACAGGGGTGATTTCTATGGGAAGCTGCCAGAAGCTTCCCCCATGTCTGACAGAACCAATGCCAGCTGGCTCCAAGATGGACCTGTCACTCATCAAGGCCAAGCTCATCAGCAATAGCAGTAGTGCCTCTGGAATAACAGATTTAAGAATAAAAAAACAAAGCCAAAAACATTGGGCAGCTGTAGCCAAAAAGAGGAGTGAGAATATGTGAGAGAAACCTCCCTGCAGACTCCAAGGTCAGTGAAGAAGGAGCGGGAGGAGGTGCTCCAGGTGGCAGAGCTGGTGGTGAACACCATGGTGAGGGCAGGCTGTCCCCCTGCAGCCCATGGAGGTCCACAGTGGAGCAGAGATCCACCTAAAGCCCATAAAGCAACTAGATGCCCAAAGGAGGCTGTGACCCTGTGGGAAGCCTATGCTGGAGCAGGCTCCTGGTACCTGTGAACCCATGGAGAGAGAAGGCCACACTGGAGCAGGTTTTGTGGCAGAATTGTGACCCTGTGGAAGGGACTGATGCTGGAGAAATTCATGAAGAACTGCAGCCCGTGGAAAGGACTCACACTGGAGATGTTCATGAAGGACAGTCTCCTGCAGGAGGGACTTAGGCAGGAGCAGAGGAAGAGTGTGTGGAGTCCTCCCCAAGAGGAGAAAGAAGCAGCAGAGACAATGTGTAATAGACTGACTGTAGTCCACATTCTCCATGTCTCCATGCTGCTGTGCAGTGAAGTTAAAGAAATTCAGGAGTGAAGTTGAGCCCAGGAAGAAGGGAGGAATGGGGTGAGATCTTTTAAGATTTAATATTTATTTTCTCATTACCCTACTCTGGTTTTATTCGCAATACATTAAACTAATTTCCCCAAGTTGAGTCTGTTTTGCCCATGATGGTAATTGCTGCCCTTCTCCCTGCCTCCTATCTCCCTCCCTCCCATCTCTCCCTGCCCTTATCTTGTCCCAAAAGCCTTTGATTGTATTTTGTCTCCCCATATAGCTGAGAAGGGGAGTAACAGAATAGCTTTGGTGGGCACTTGATGTCCAGTCAGGGTCAACCCATCACAAACCTTATGCCCACAGTAGCAGGCACTAGTGACTCTAATGTTTATCAGCTGATGGGGCTCTCAACAGAAAAGTTAGTAGCAGACTTTTGTGTGTATTTGTATGTTTGCATGTATGCACAGATAATGCAATGGAGCTCAAAATTTTGTTGTGATATTCTGGAAAACAGGAAACAAAAAGGTCATTAATCTGTAAAATACTTTGTGATTTTTTTTGCCAGGCAAACTTCTTTCCATTAGCTTCTTTCCTGAGCTGCCATGTGCCAGTCTTTATTAGCTTAGGGATGGTCAGTGAAATTCCCAAAGAAGAGGCACAAGTATGTCTGATGCCTGCAATGTTTTAGTACTGGGGCAGGTTGGGAGGAGGAGAACTTATTTTTTTCTGTAGGAAATTGTTAGATGTTACAAATTGTTAAACACTATAACAAATTTTTACAAAGTTTGTTATTACTTCTGTTGTGTTACACCACCTATGGAGGTCAGGATAGACAGACAAACATTTTAATGATCTTTATAATGTCTGGGAGGGAATGGAGCTCGCTGTGCAAGTAAGTTACTGTGTGTGTAAGAACTGCCCCTGACTTCGGGGATCTTACCTATTCACTTGAACGTAAGTATGTATAAAGCCATGGAATCTCATTAGCATTTTCCTATTTCTCTGGGTTTTTCCTACAATATGAGCAGCATTCATTTCAAAGGCTAGGCACACTTCCATGAGGTGGATGTACTCTCACTATGAGAAAAAAATGATTATATAGTGGCAATTTAATATTTACTATCCTGATAATTACCAGCATCAGAACGTTTGACCAAGCATTTGAAGCAAATAAAATAAACTTTTCTCATCTGTGTTGAAACATATACTCTATACTCTTTTTTTTTTTTCTCCTCACCTTCATTAGCCATGCCGGAGGAACTGAAAGGGTTAAAACTTAACACTATTCCCTTTGGGCAACAGAGAAACCATTTAGCTAAAGAAAATCACAATTAATAATGCTTTGAGATTTCCAGATTGCCTGCAAATGCATTTTGCTGCAGAGCCTGTCAAAAATCTCAAGAATTTCAGTACCCATAAGCTGGGCAGGCAGGAGGAGGGTCGTCAGGTAGGAGGAGGTTTACCCAGGTATACTGCACTCTGCAGATCCCGTTCCTGGAATAGGATTAGGTATTACTCCTTGTAGGTCTCAGACCAGTGGAAGCTATATTTTTTGAAAGGGCAGATTAACAATTAGAGGGCTTTGTGTGTGTGTGTGTGTGAACTTGATGTGAGGTTTTTTGATGTTTATTGTGTCTTTTTCGAGCTCCTCTGTCAAGCATTTTGGATGCTAAAATAAGCTGTGAGGAGGTGGGCTAGTGGTGAAAGAACAAATAGTAAGGAGATGTGCATGAGAAAGAAAAATGGACATCTTTGTCATGTACCACACAAAGTGCTAGAAAAAGGGTGTAAAAATGGGTTGCAAATGTCTGCTAATTTTAAATATTCTACTTCTGGTGGATTTTTCCAATAGCAAGAATTTTGGGTTTTTTTAATGAATTCTTACATAGCTTTATCATATTTTTAAGTGGACCTACTACAAGTGCATTTTTTTCATATGTTTATTCATATGTAATAAATGTAAGAATTTCTTAGAAAGTGAATAAAAATGATGAGACACTTTAGCAATATTCTACATTTTTTCAGAAATTGTAAATATGGAATCAGAAGCAGAAAATCCTCTAATCTCTGTAACTCCTTGACATAAAGTGGATATTGGACATCATTATTTATTGTCCATATCATAGTTTAGTCCCTTACAACATTAGAAGAAATTTAATTTATTACTGACTCATTCAAGCTTTTAGGCTGTTCTTTTGTATTCTTTAGAGAAAAGATGCCACTGAATACACATAAATCAAATTACTGTATTCTTTTAGATACCTTTGCATTTTGCTGAACACAGAAAATAAATTACTGGAAATACTCTATGCTAATGCCTGCCTATAAAAAGCAACAGCATCATAGATCTAGTCTTTATTATTGGCATAGGCATTTGGTTCTTAAGTATTCAAACTTCAATTTTGGAAAAGCTTGCAAAAAATTACCTTTACGTAGAAAGGTGAAGTGGCATAAGTGTTTTCCTTTGTCTGTTAGTACTATGATGCATGAGGTGCGTGGTTAGACTGCTATGGTTTATGCCTAACATATATTTAGCCTAATTAGCAAATGAGGTCAGCAATTAGATAGCTGAAAGGAATCAGTGCATGAGCTCAGCTATGTCATAAAGGTTATAAGAAAAAAAGCACAAGCTAAAATCTTTGCATTAGTCTTAAATTGCAGCAGTGCAGTGTTTGGAAAAAAAAAAAAAAAGAAAAAAAAAGACTGCTACAAAACTTCCTCTCAGAGGACAGAAAAGCCATTTGATCAATGGCTTTGATCATTGCAGTGGCTGATCAGCAGGATAAAGATATGGGAAATTAGATATTCATTGCACACATCCCACACACATCTGCTAAACTGACCTCCATTTGGCAGGTGGGGTTGGCAGGGAAACATGGGTGCTCTGGTCTCTCTTGGAGGAATCACCACAGGCTGCCTACTTGGCACTAGCAGAACCTGCACAAACAAATAGCACAGACCTGATCACCACAGCTGCTTAGGTTTTAATCCTCATTTTGTGTGATAGTGTACAATTTCTCTGGCTGCTCCATCACCTGCAAACTAAGCAGGGTACATGGTCTAAAACCTCCAGAACCACCCATGAGCCTTCATCTTCAATAGTCCTGGAAATACTTCAGAGTGTTCTATAATCCAGTTTCTTGACAAGAGTCAAAAGGAGAGGAACATAATATAAAGGGAAAAAGAGAAGCTGTCTTTAATGAGCACATGGCTCTCTGTCATAACAAATTACCCTGTGATGCTCATGATTAATTGTGCTGCCACTTGTTGTACGGCAGCATGGTAATGCAAGCCAAATAGGCACAATGCAAGGCTGTCTGCAAAATTAGTAAGCTTTTTAAACGTAATATTTATAACAGTCTGCCAGCTGTGACAATCCTTTAACATATATGTGATCTTGCCTGCACTGTCCTGAATTTAAATGGATCATATAGAGTCCTGGTTCAGTGCAGGGCCAATGAACCTGTGCAAGCTGATGAGCCAGAAGGGACTACAAATTAAAATGAATTTGTGCTGCTCTCTTGAGCTATTTGTGATATTATTGCATTTCACTCTTCCTCTTTTTAAGATATTCTGTCACCATGCTTTTCCACGTATGTCATATTCTTTTATTCTTTGCATACATTTTCTGGTAATTGAGATATTTTTCTCCCTTAGTAGAGAGTACTCTCAGTACTTATATTTTGCACCTGTTTCCAGATTACTGATGTGGTGCTACTAAAACTGAATTACAACAGCACCACAGAACCCCAGTGCAGAAACGATGCAAATTCTTTGTTGAAATCAAAGTATCACTTATATGTGAAGATTACAGATCAGCCTCAGGTACTCTGCTTCTTGAATTTATGGCATAATCACTCTGCATCAGGTAATAAACTATTGAGATATATAATAAGAAAAGCATATAATTTGAACAAAAATATTTATAAAATATCACATTGTGATGCCTATTAATAGCTTATCGTCTGCTGCTTTTGATTATGTTGCTTTTCGTTATTTTTCAAGGGAAATGTCTCAACTTTTTTTTTCAGAGGTAAATCTAAACGTTAAGTCCATCGTGGCAAATTATGTTTCTGGAATGTTATTAGGAATCCAGATAGCCTTTGAAGATTTGGGCTTTGATATTTACTGAGCTTTGCTCTCCCTGGGGTCGTACCAGGTGAAGGACAATCCAGACAAACTGTACTTTTGAGAAATCCTCTTTCTAATCTTAAGGGAGGTTATAACCTCAGGTTCTGGAGCAGATACAAATATATTTGCTCTCCAACCCCAGATTAACCACAAAACCACTGAGCATTTTTTCCACTCTCTGGAAGAACAGGTCAGTAACGGAGTGGTGTGGGTTTCTCTCAGCGCTGTACACACAGTGCAGCTATGCTGGAAGTCACTCCATCTGCTCTTACACGACTGTCTGCAGAAGTAGGCGGGTAAGATTTTTTAATTGTCTACTTAGCAGAAGAATATGGTGTTCACATTGAAATAATCACTCAGTAAACTGCAAAAAAATCAGGACAAAGTGATTTACAGAGTTATATGGCATAGCAAACTATGATTGGGTTACATGGACAGGAGAGGCCACAGACCATAGTCTATCTAAAAGAGATTCAACTCAGATTATTCTGTCAGTAAAATGATATAAAATACTGTTTTTCTGCTGAAGTAAGTTATCAGAAAAATCTATGTATAGAGAGAGGTTTAGAATCATTTTTACAGCTCCGAATTTCCTCTGAGATAAAAAGATATGGGTTTTCAGAAGAAACAATGAAGCTTTGCTTCTGGAAGGAAATGCATTATTTAGCTTATTAATGGAGGACACAAAAGCACAAAACAAAATAAGCAAAGAGAAAATTTAGGACAAATAGTTGTAAAAATAGCTACCTGTGTCCTTTCCTGGATCTTTTTTTTTCCTCAGTTATCTAGAGGAACCACTAGTAAAAATGCAGTAGGAAAATATTCAGCAATGACAGATGGAGACATGAAAGAATCTCTCCAGAATTGTCTGTGACATTATTTAAATTCTTTAATACTTGAAAATGAAAATTCCTGCTTTCTGGAATATTTAATTCTACTCCTTTTTTAATTTTATTTTTTTCATCATGAGTTCTTGAATTATTTGGTTATATATGGATTATCTGGTTTATATATGGATCATGAAAATTATATCTTTGGAAATGCACTAAGGTTGAGTCCAGTCCATATTGGTTTTTTATTGCAGCCCTGACCTGTGAAAGAAAAATTATTAACTCTGGACAATGATATATTGGGTGAGAAAATAATCTATACTAGTGTTCCATTAACAAGGGCAAGAATGAAATACATGTTTAGTAAATCCAAGCCCATTTTTAGGCTTAAGCTCAGTGTAACCCCCTCCATATTACTTCCAAGGCAAAAAAGTAACAGCTCAATATTATGAATATAGCAGCACACCTTTTATTTAATGAAAATGAAACAGAAAAAAGTAATTCCATCCTTCTAGTTCACAATGAAGAAGCAAGCAACATTTTTATAAAAGAATTCATTATCTCGGCCAAAGCTTGCAATCCAGAACCAGGACATTCAGATTCATTTGCCCTAAAAGAGTTTAAGTGAATATCTGTCTTCTTGGAAAGTTGTCTTACCCCTTGGCCAAAGGCTCTGAGACTTGAGGGGTACTGCTTTTCTCACCTGATGAAAATGTAACACTGCAAGAAATTCAGGTTGCTCTGGCAGGAAAACTGCATCAGACTGTTGGCTGGCTATTCATTTGAAAGAAGAGGACAGCTGGGCTCCACGAGCTAGGCTTGATCATTCATTTCATGCAAGTTTATCTTCCTTCCTAAATGCTAAAACAGTGTTTCAAAGTCTGTACCTAGGACCCAGAAGAAAGCTGCAGGTTGCTGTGCTGCTGTGTCTGTTTTGCTCTGTGAACCCTGGCTTCTGTCCTGCACTGGGGGGAGGAAAAGGAAAGATTCACAGCCACATCAAAACTGAAATGCCTCTGGGTATCCAGGGAAGGAGGTTGCAAGAGCACATCAGGAAGAGAGGTGTCTGTGGAGCCTGGGTGTTGCAAGGGTAGTTGGTAGTTGACTGGGAGGATTTTGAAGGTGCGGCCAAATCTTGTATAAGTTTCATAAGCCCTGTCTTGGATCTGTATGAGTTTCCGCTGACTTAATTTTAACCTGGACATGCTTTTAAAATGCTTTTTAGACAAGAGACCTTGCAAATAGATGTGACATAATTTAGGGGGTATTTTTTATCAGTCTTTTTTAGAAAAATCCTATTGAATAATATCTTACTTGGATCTCCCTGGACCAGTATTGAAGTACTTGACCAAAATTTATTTACCCTTAAACATCCTTACTCCAAGATCAACTAGACCCCAAGCTACAAATGACCACACTTCACCAAAATATTTTATATTCTCCTACACAACTCCTAAACACATTTTCATTAAAAAGTCAAGTTTGCATCACTCCTGGGCTATCTTCAAGGACCAAATTCTGTCACTTTTGCTCAGGTTAGTGATGCCTCACTCTGCAAAAAGTTGCATTAATTTTGAGTGCTTCCTCTGCTCAGGCCTCTCCTGAGCTTCAAAATCAGAGACTTTCAGCAACATACTTGATGCTGACAGCAATTAAATCTGAGAAGTTCTGCCAATAATCCTTCACTCCTCAGAGTGTGCTGACTTCACTGCAAGGTGGGATGTACTGTCAGGTTGTGCACAGCCCAGAGCAGCAGACAGCCCTTCTGGCAGTCATCCAGTGCCTCTCTTCCTCAGGTTGAGTTACTGTTTTCTTATCTTGCATGTAAAAATTAGTTTCTTCACGTGATATGCCATGTTCAGACACTACAGTGATGAACACAAAGGAAACCCGTTATGGCAAAAAATGCATATGTGAGTAGTAGAGCAGCAGCTGTTGCCAGACCCTCTATCTGTGTCTGGGTTTTGATGCTGCTTGAGGGAAGCAACCCTTTATGCAATGCAGAGCTGTAGGTTATGTAAAGCAGGTGCAGTAAAACTTGACACTAAGCAAAGCATAACTTTGACCCTGTTCCAAATTGATTATTAAGCACCATGGTAATTTTCCCTATAGCACCAAAGTCTGAATCAATCATAACATGGTCATCATTTACCCTAGTGTGACTCTATTGATTTAACAAAAGTTTGCATCAATTGGGGCAGAAAAGGGTCATGAAATTAGCTGTAAGTGACTTGGTAGTGTTTAATCCACTCTTAAACACTAGGTATAAATGACTAATTTCTTATTGGTTAAGCAAACTTCACTCCTTTTTAAAATAAAAGACATTTTAGTGGTAATTAGTATGTCTCAAAAGAAGGTTATCCTTCACTCAGATGCCCAGTGATGGCTTCAGTTTGCAGTGATTATGGCTAATATATCTAATCCTGTTAGAGAAATAGGGGGCTCGTTGGAGTTCATAAGCAAGAGAAACTAAATGTTGTCTAATGCTACAATATAAATGTACTGCATTTGGAACAGCTCCCAAGGTATTGTTTTGTTGTGCTGTCTTCTGATTCAGACCTAAATTGAAGCAAGAAAAATATAAGGATGAGCCCTGACCTCTTTCTGCTTATTTATAATTATCTACTGTCAAATTCCTTGTGATTATATTGATTAAAGTTTTCTTTCAGTTTTGCCTGTAGCTGAAACACAGTTCTCAATTATAGAAGTTGACTTTATTCTGTCATTTCTTTGTGTCGTAAGCATATATTTAATGTCTATAAGGATGAAATGGAATTCTATTATAATGCAATCATTAGCAGAGCTATTAAAAACCTCATTTTCTCTCAGCATTTTCCTGATATTGCTGAATTTGGGCTCTCTGAACACAAGTGAGTTTTATTTGTGAACTAATTTTTCACACTTTTTTAAAAAACGAGAATGCACAGATGCACATATATACAATTGCACATGTATACAATTTCTATGATTTTAAAAATTCATGTCAACGTTTTCTAATGCACTTGCTCCCTACAGAATCTGCAGCCCCTTCACTCACCTGCTCTGAGCATCCTCAGGAGCTGCCCTGCCAAAGCATGGCCCAGCCTCACAGCAAACCCTCTGTTTTGCTGATTCAGTTTGAGCCTCTTTGCTTTATCTTCCATAAATTTCAGATTAATACATTAAATGAGAACCATTCTAATAAGCATCAAGGAAATAGGCAATTCTGTGAAATCGAAGGGTTGCTATTTCCTTTTGACTGAGAAATATGCTGCACTCCAATCCTCCTGGTTCTGATCAAGACACCATAGCTCAGTTTGTCATTGCCAAGATGTATTGCTGCAGGCATTCGCTTCCCACTGGCGAGGGGAAGAGAAGGGATCCCATAAACTCTGCATGCGCAGCCTGTCTGCCAAATCCCTTTTAAGGCTTTCTTGTTCAATCTGTGGATTGTTCAGTTTTCCAGAAGGTTTCTGCTATCAGACGATATGATCATTAAGAAAGGTGAAAATTTATTATTTTAAGCTATTTCTCTTTAATTCATAAGTATTCTTTAAAATTAAAAACTAAAAATACAGAGTATATTAATAATAGCATTGCAAGTGCTGCTCTTCTGTCCTTCAACATCTTTTCTGCAAATAACGAGAACAGGGAATAAATTTGCTGCATTTCTTAAACCTGTACTTTCAGGAAGTTACAGTCCCCATGTTTCTTTCACCAAATTAGAGTTAATTTCTTAAATGCACTATGCCAACACATATTATGCATTTTCCCGCTTTCTAATATTTCAAATCCAAACCTGCATTGGTAGGTGCTTATTTACATTTTAATTCTGAGACCTAAAAAAATAAGTCAAATGTTTACAAGTCAACAATTCTGGTATTAAATTTCCAGCCATCACACTTTCTATTAAAACTATGGAATTGCCATCAGTTAACCAATACACATATATATTTCACATACAGAATGCCTCTGTCTCTGATATCATCTGTCTTTTGCATTATTGGAAAGAAAATTATCTATATTTGTTTCCTAAGTATAAGTAAGCCTTTCTGTGTTTACCTAACATTGTCTAATTATACATAAGAACTGCATATACCTTAAACAATTTTCTAGCTTATGACTTTTGATAGAGAAATCCATTCCCAAGGCTATTTTACCATCACATCAGATTTCTATTTCTCCTGGAATAGAAGGGGTGGAGCAGGGTGGAACATTTTTTTTCTCTCACTTCATAAGTTCCATGTATTTTGTCTCAAAAAAAACCCAAACTTTGATGAAGCAGTTACAAGGAAAGGAAAGCTTTGAAACTGAGTTACAGAGCAAAGAGAAGAAAGGTCTAGGGCTTTTCTGCAAATGCCTGAGCTCTCCTTCTGAGAAGGCAGGGCTAAAGGGCTCCTGGAAGGATATCAGTGTTCCCATGCCAAGGATGTTGCCGTTGTCAATAATAAGTCATCAGAAAATGATGTTCCATAAAGACCTTTACTTTCTCCTGTCCATCCCTTTCATGTGAATTTCCTCGAAAAAGACCATGTAATTCCCTGAATACTGAATTCAGAGATGAAGTTCTGCATTATTCAGGTCCATGCTTCCTTCCTCATTCTCTGTGGCAGAAAAGAAATTAAAGCAGGAAAGGGCATGGGCTGAAATAATCAAGTGGAAAGGCCATAGATATGTTTTGGACTGAAAAAAAACAGTGAACACTGACAATCCTTAACAACGTGTCAAGCAATTTAATCATGAACTTAGCTGCCAAAATGTCATCACCACTTAATACCTTAGCTACTTCATCATACTTTGCCACTTGAATAACTATTCTTGCCTTCCTAGTCTTTCACTTGTTTAGTCCTTTGATGCATATTGCACTACATATTTTAACTTTCCTAGTCAAAATAACTTCACAATTCTTTAAACCCTTCTACACTACTGAGCCCATTTCAATCTTCTGATTTTTTTTCTGTCTTTCCTGGTGCAAGTCATATAAATTAGTTCGTAAATTTTCAAGATACATTTCTGATGGGTGGATTTTTAAAGGTCCTAACTATTCCTTTTTATTTCCAAGACTGCAATTCTGGGTTTTTTTCATGATACTATTTTGGCAGTGGGAATGCCATATATAATTGTGCTTTTCATGCACTTTTCCATATACATTTACTGCTTAAAGAATGGTTAAAAATAGTAAAATAATGAACTTGCTAACTCAACTAGTCTCCAGGCAGACTTGTGCCTCCAGTAAAAGAAAGGAAGGATATTCACTCAAAGCCAAAATTCTGGATTACAAAGCTCAGAAAGAAAAACATTGTTTTAAATATTGTTTGGTAAGGAAAGAAAGAAGAATGTTCACGTGTGCTGCTACACTTTGGTTGAACAGTGTTAACAAACATGGATATTCCAACAGTCCTCCATAACAGAGAAACAGTACTTAAACCTACAATTAATCCAAGGATAATAAGACCCACTAACACTTAAGTCTGTTCTTAGTAGATATTAGCAGCTGTTCATAGCCAGTGTCAAATTGTATTAGTAAAAATCACGTTCTTGATCAAAATAATTTAACCAGGCTGTAAATCAGCCTCTAAAACTTAAGTAACAATGTCGATGGGAAAAAAAAATCTTTAGAAGAGTTAACTTTTTTTTAATCGAACAATCATTCTATATAGACAAGCAAAATGTCATCTAGTCATACAGTCTGAACATGGGTTTGGCTTCATAAAACAGCTTGAACTAATTAAGAGATGAAAGCTAACCCCTTGCCACTACACTGTAGAGGCACTTTCAATTGTATAACTACATATGGCAAAAGAGAAATGTCTTCAGTTGAATCAGCTCTCACCTTTGAGATTTACACAAGGCACCTTCCAAATACAACAGATTAAACTATGAAATTATAGTTATTGTTAAAGAACTGGAACAGTGCTTGAAAATTTAACCTGTGTTTTGTCCAGTTAGGATCCGTCTTTTTTATTTTTTTTTAAGTTTAACTTTCTCTTAACTTCACCAGTGCCCAGTGTGAAAAGATGTAAGACGTGCGATTCAGTTTTGTGTTAATGTATTATCTTACTCTTAATACAACTGCTAAGACTTTGTTCCTTAGCTGTTCTTTTAGATAGATGTTATGCAGGGTTTTTTTCTGAGGCATTAGTGCTCCATAGAGGTTCATGATGAAAGGGTGTTCTGCATTTTAATATTATTAAATCACATTCAGAAAATAACACAAGTATCAACTTAATAAGAGGGCAACATTTTGCATTGGTCGGGTCAGCTGCCATAGTTATTACATTTTTGGCAAGGATTGAAAATGTTTTTTATTGATCTCCTTTCTGGTTTAAGTTGCAGTTCAATAGCTGAATTACTAACCTAGTTATTTCATTATAACAAGTGATAAATAATATCACTTTTAGACCTCCGGTGCCCTATTTCAGATTCTGGGATCCTAGCACAAGTCAATACTGGTTCAAGCTAAGGCTATTCCCTCTTCATGAGGGACATATCAGCCCCTTCAAATGCAGAGTCACAGAATGGACATACATGCCTCGTCTTTGCCAACAAAGGTCAGAAGGCAAGTATTAGCATTCAAGAACATTCAGTAGTTTGGAAGCAGCCTGAAGGATATGACATCATGATAGCACGATGTCTAACAACTTGAGGCTCAAAATCCTGCCTCCATCTGTCTCCTGCCAAAGCACTGTAAAATATGCCTATGCTCCTTATGCTACCACCCAGAAATGTCAAGATAGTCACCTTTTAGCATGAATCAGAAAGAATCGTTTCTGAAAACAAGCAGTGTGATCTTCTGGTTTTCTCCTGTGAACAAAGTTCTGTACCATAAGAAAAATATGCAAATTTTATAAATCTAGTCACCTAACAGAGTAGCTAGAAACTGCTTAAATTTCAGGTGGAGATAACCTATAGACAATGTCTTTAACAGTCAAGACCCAGCTGTACCATTGTTTGAACATAAACCCCAATGCGTAAATAAGTCTTAGACCTGAAACATCATCAATGTACCTAATTCTTCTGATGTAGTACTGTTTTCTCTGCCAATATGTGCATGACTTGATTCTGTTTTTTACTCTGAAAAATTCTAGATTCCTTTAAATGTTGCAAGAATTTTGTGTCATTTTCCTCTTCTCTTCCTGCCTATGTAAGATCAGAAGAGGAAATAAATGAACAGAATGGATGAAGACACCTTTTAAGCAATATAACTGAGTCCAAAGGTAATGACAGGGCTCTTAGGCACATCCACTCATTTTTAGCATTATGGCAATAACATGGCATTGACCAATGAAGACCTTCCTGCTGCCTCTACTGATGATCTAATGTCACCAGCTTGTAATTACATACACTGAAGACAACATCCAGAGTCTTCCCAACTCTGTCAGGTAAGTCAGAAAAAACAGTAAAAATCAGTCCTTTAACAGTTTTATACAGTCATAAAAAACATAATAGCTACAGGACACAGATACTTGCAGACAAAACTACTCATATTTTTCTTTCAAGTGCTAAAGAGCTTAGTAGAACTGGCTAGCTCTTCTGTAATTTCTGTGCCCAGCAAAATAATTTCTCAAGCAGTTAAGTAAATCTATAGCTGAAAGGTATCCCATTTTTCTGACTAAGGCAACAACCAGTGACAGAAGTATACTTTTTTCCAGATCTCTCTGCCACTTCTTGTGCTCTAAACCATGCCTGTTTTGCTTATTTTTAACAGTTCCTTGCAGTATGCCTATTTTTTAAACTGAGGTATGAACAGAATCATTTTTGTCTGACCTACAAGGATCATGGGAGACAATAATCATTCAGTTCATGAGTACAACCTTTTCAACAGTACAATTTACCACTTGCATCATTTAAAAAATAAATATGGTTGCCACATGCCCACACATGAAAATCAGAGTGGAATACCCAGATGGAACCACATACGCTGACATTTTCCTGCATCATCATCAAATGAATCTTAGTTAAACATGCAAACCAAAGACCCTTATCTTCAACAAGGAGTATGTTGTACTTATTGTCCACAAAAATGATATAAACAATTGATTGCCTGTCAAGAATTCAAGCTCCTGCAACCTCTTTTTTAAAGTAAAATCAGTGCAAATGAGAATAAGCCTCAGTCAGAATATGCAGCTATTATTCTGCACTGTTTTGATTGACTGTCTAATCTTTGTGAGACCTTCAATAATTGTGCTGTAGGTCCCATCCTCTCAATACATATGCAACAGAATTTTTCAACCCTTTTGACACCCTAATGGTCTGCAGCTGGTTTTGTGGAATAGTCATATTTTCTCCACTGTAGACCAAACTCAAAGAATACTTTTTCTTAGCCTTCTTTTAGGGTTGGTCCAAAGCAAGCTGCAAACGTAGTATAGAGTTGCTCAAGCAAATGTTAATCTTTCAAGAATCAGAATCTTGAGCCACATTTTGCTTGCCTATATTTTGTCAGCTGCATGGACCAAAGCCAGCAAGAATCTTTCAATTCCACATTGCAGTCTGCCATGTAGGACAGGGAGAGCCAATACAATGAGCAAATTGAATTAGTTTAGGATTTGACAAAGCAGTTGGGATAAAACTGCCACTGTGCCTACCTGTTCTGTATTGGAACAGGAATCTTACAACTAGTCATCCCAGAATCACCTATCCTTTCTGCAGCCACCAAAATCTGTGAATGGCTAGGAGTCTCAGCATAGGCCACATGTTGGACAGCTGAGGAAAGAAAGAGTCCTGATGGGCTTGAACTGGAAGGACCTGCCCACTTTGGAATACAGCATTTGTCAGTGGCCTTGGTGCCTCATCTCATTTCATAGTTACAGGTCTCTGCGGTCCTTCATATGGCCATGAAATATCACCCGGAATTGTGACAGCATGATGTTGGGTACTACTGGCTTGTAAAAACTTGAGCTCTCTAAATGCCATAAAGTTGATTACCCTATTATACAGATGTTCTGGCCCCACACATGGCCTGAGGTGATATTTACCTGGATGAAATATCTAATTTAAAATCAAAATTAATCTACATCAAAAAATTTTAGAGAGGAAGCAGATTATTTCTTTTGACACAGGGATGCTCAAATTTTCTTCTGCAAAGCCATTTACCTGTTAGATCAGCCCAACAGTGAAGAATAGTAAAAAGAGTGGAAGGCATCTCATTGATATGACTCTATGGGCCACCTACACACCCATGAAACTATCATATAATGCTGTACATAAAATTCAACATACAAAGTGAAACAATTTAGACTGAAACATGTTTTTCCCTTTTTCCACATAAGTAATTTACCTGGATGGTACCAAGTAATCAGTTTGAAAGCTGATGAAGATGAAGCTTGATAAATGGCTGAGAATGGAAATGGTGGGTTTTTTCTGTGTCCATTCTTTCTTTAACATTCCTCAGATTATTTCAAATGGCTAAGGTTCTGATTGAAATAAATCACGTGTATTTAAAGTGTGTCCTTCACTGCTGTAGCAATCATTGGACTTTCAAGCCTTGATCATCATAAGAAATTAGGCATGTAGAAGAGGAGTTAGCTTAAATTTAAGAAGAAATCCTGTATTTCCATCAGACAGTTTTTCCTGGTGCATTTGCCAAGCTGACTTTGTCTTTTGAGAAAGGAATAGCTCAATCCTTAATTAACATTTAGGATTGGTATTAAGAACTGGAGCTGAGTACTGTATTTCCAAAGTGTTTGGAAGCCTGCCAGTTCACTTTTAACAAAAATAATATATAAGGTAAATGGCCAGTCTTCACGAACGAAGATCTGGGAAAGGTGTTCCCACCTTTCAAGCCTGCGCAATGGATTTT
>JAWWLV010000144.1:31582006-31611605 GCA_035041135.1 Platyrinchus mystaceus
GATGGCCTTAGGGGCTGACGAGCTCCATCTACCCGGGGGACCGGGATTAGAACCTGTGGCCTTGGCGCTGAGAGACCCACCAAGAATTATGGCAATATATGGTTGCTTTTACATCAATACCCCACAGGATCAGCAACCCTTGTCCATAGGAGTTGCTGATTAGAAAACCTTCCTTGGCATGTGGTTTATCTAGGTTCTTTATCTGAGTAGGTTCAAATCCACATAATCTCTGAATTGTAAAGTCCTAAACACCTAGCTAGCTATAAATGAAGATTATTCACCACTTTTTTGTAGCACTAAGTAAAATAAAATCAGTCGTGTTCATGTTCCTCTGGACCCAGAGAAGGAAGAAAGATGATCCCGTGATTCAAGACTGAGGGCACTAGCCTGACATGGGGAGATCTAACTTTATTCTCTGCTCTGAGAACTACTTATAGGCCATTTATCCAAGTGTTACATAAAGGAAGAACTGTATTCACACATCAGTACAGCCTTGAAAAGAAAGTTACATATCTGTGAAGAAATGCTGCCATTTCATATCCTTTCTGATAAGAACATTCACCAAATTTATATCTGCATTTGACAGTTATCATTTTCTTCTTCTCTTTTCAGTACGTAGTGTCAGTTCTATGTATTGTGAGACTGTTCTCTCTAAAGTAATCCAGAGAAAAACAGGAAAAAAATTCAGAGATTCACTGACCAAAAGCCGAATGTGAACCTTTTTATGTACTACAGGTTTTGGCAATGTATATATATTTGTCAATTTTCCCGTGCCTGCCTTTCTTTGAGATCCCACATCTCTAAATATTGAAGAGACTATTGACTGAGAAAATGATTTACTGAGAACATTCTACTCCATGCCTACAGACTGTCTCAACATTTCAACACATCCTCTTCCATCCAGGTTCTACAGAGGTTTTTATCATTGTAACAGCAAACTACAAATAGAAATTCCCAGAAGGTGAAAATGTGTTAGAATCATGGTCAAAGGAATGGTAAAAATGTACTCATAAAATACATATATAACATCTTAATTTTGATTGCTTGTTAGTTTTATAGTTCAGAGTTAATAAGAGCTCAGTAGTAGGGACTTTTGTGGTGCTGAATAAAAAATGGTATCGCCTAGGTAACTGTTCATATAAATTAGCAGGAGAAAATGCTGAATATTTAACAAGGCAGTTGAAATTAAGTTGTTTGAAAAAGTCATGACTCTGAGACCAAAAAAACCACATTATTGGATGCCTGGCCTACTGAAGTAAATTTGGGTAGTTTTGCCCAGTTCAGTATGTTTCTGCCACTCTTGCTATATGATAATGTGACTGAAATCCCAGTGCAAATATTCTAATCTCTCAAAAGGCAACAGTATCCAATTCTTCAGAGTTTATTAAATCCTACTACTTATTTATACTAATGTGCAAGTGTTATGTTTGTGATGATGCACTAACTAAGTACAGAACAAGCATGACATTGCAATTAAGAACTTAACCACCTACTTCATCCACAGATGCTGAAAGGCGGGCATCTTATTCTCAAACTGATTTTCACTTGAAAAGAAGGAATGGAAGAACATCCAAGCCTGGTGAGTAATGCCTGTTGCACTCTTTGGGAGTAGGAGGTTGTTAGGGGAAATGAACTAAAAAGGAGAGGCAGGAAGTGGAATAAAGGCATAGAAGAGATGCAAAGATTAGAAGGATCAGAGTAAAATAAAGTTGAAGTTGGCAGAAACTACTGTGAAGAATTATATTGGTACAAAAAACACATCACCACAGGCAGGAGAAATGAATTCAAGGGTAAGTTTCCCATGTCAAAGTCGAGGTGAACAATTTACTTGTTCCTTTCTGACTGGCTCCACAATGCAGCCTTCTAGTAAAACTACAGGAAAGATGGACGGTTCCCATTGTTCTACCACTAGAGGGTTACATTCTGCTTTTAAAATTTCACATAAAATTATCCATTTATAAGGAAATGAAAGTGTCTGCTCTCGGCTGTTTGTTAATTGACACTGAGTTGTGAGGCACAAATATCATTGATGTGCACCATTAATTATTTTTGCATTTTGTAGGACTCCATACGTGACTGTTTTGACTTCACTTGAAAAGGAAAGTAGTGTATCAAATGGAAGCAAGGACTTCCTACCATATAGAATGTGTGGGAAAATATATATTAAATTAAAATATCATAACATAACACAACATAAACTGACCTAAGGAACCATTTGAAAATAGAAGAAGATAGACAGAAAGCTCTATTCTCAGGTCATCACTCTTTATAATGCAGAAATTATCAGAGTGCCTCCTGAACATATTGCTGCAAAGTAGCTACGAAGACATAGCAAGACCAAAGCTGCACAACAAACAAGTGTCAACAAGAAGACCAATATCATCTTGTGTAAAAGTCAGAATTTCTGGGGCATCCATCAGACTGCATGGCATCCCAGAATGAGTTACACTGCTCTCATTCTTCCCTCAAAAACAGTTACTTAAAAATTTGACAAATAAATTCTTATAAGGGGAAACATATTAAGAGGAAGTAGCATGGGATTTATAGGTTTTGGTGGAGATGTAACCTTTGGCTACAAATTTCCAGTATAAATCACATCACTTTTCTATGGGCCTGATGCCTTAATTTCTAAGATCACTCATTCCATTTCCCTACCAACATCTGAGGCCTCATAAGTGATTTGGTACTGCTGTAGTCATGACCTCGAGTAAGTAAGGATTATCAGTGCCAGTCAGGGGAGATCTTGAGATTTCCTATTCTTCAGCCTCCAGCAAATTCCTGAGCCAAAAAGCTTATTGGTAGACTCTCAGAAGAGCAGGATGATCTTTTTATAACTCTCTTCTAATGGTGCTCTGTTAAACAATATCACTTTCCTAAATCAACCCTAAAGCCACTGTGCCTGACTGGAAGACAATCGGAGTGCCTGACAGTTATACATGAAATATGGTACATAGCCAACACGTGCAGCCAGTGCACAGATCATAGGCAAAACAATGAACTCAGGAGAAATTTGTTGTACACACGTGTACTCCAAGGCCCACTGGCAGCAGGAGGAATTCAAGCTCTTAATTAAATAATAAGTTATTTGTATGAGAATACACCTAGCATTATTCCTCACCAAAGATTTTACTAATGAAAAATGATGACCTGTTAAAAAAGATAGCTTCCTTTTTCAGAAGGAAACAGCCTCTTCCCTTCCCTTTCAGCAGAGTGCAGGGGAAGGGATTTAGCCAGTGCTTTGTGTTATACTGCCTTGGGCAGGACTGTTATTATATCATGTGCAAGACAGGACATGGAGTCTCATTTATGTATCTGAAAGAGAGAGTAAATATGTATTTATATTTATGCTTTAAAAGGAAACGTCTTTAAATACACACTTTGTTTATTTGTAAAGAAATAAAACACTGTGAATGTTACAAAACAAGTATAAATAGCCATATAAAAGGATAAGCTTCAGACTATACTAAAAATGACTACGTACAACAGAATTGTTTAGCAGTGTTCTCCATTGCTCCAAATACCAAATAGGGACAGTAAACACTTCTGTTGCTGCCTCTTTTAAAATATACTGATTCATGTCAGTCTTGTTATTAACCCTCATGAGCTGCCTTGGGGCTTACTCTGAAATTTCATCTCAAAGAATCCCATACAACATTATGAGTGTTTGGAAACAGGAGTGTATCATGGAAGTTCCTTTCAGCCCCACAGAATCTCCCAACACAGGATTACCATTCCAAACATATGGAAGTTAAGAGTAAACACAAACAGCAGCATAGGCTATTACAAACAAAATATGGCATAGGGCATATTTTCATTCTTAAAAGTAGTACTGATTTCAGAGTAACATACACCCACAAAGTGAACCTAACCCTCTCCATTTTTCTCAGCTTTTTAAAGTGCAAAAAAATCTATTTCAGTATTCAATGTAGAGTAGGAGAAAAAAAATAAAAATGCCCCTGTCCTTTTCAGACATTTTTTGAAAGCACATATTATATTCTTGATAGTTACCAACTATAGAGGATGCACTTCAGTGCTTACTAGTAGTTATCATGCTCACTGCTAAAAGCAGCTTGTAAACAACCTCAAATTGCATTGGTTATATATTCGTAATTTCAAGTTTGAAGCCACAATATTTCAGAATTTACAGCAGCGTCTTTCCTTGATCTGTCAGACAGCTCTGATTACTGGATAGCTTGCTGTCATTCCTCAGAAAACACTCTAGGGTGGACACACCACAGCTTTAGGAATAACATCAAATTCAGGTATCATTAATAAAATACATTTAGTCTCTAAATTATTTTGTGTCTTTCATTTCTCAGCATAAGATTGATGATTCAGAGCCCATGCACTTCAAGATGGATTGGTAAAAAGTGATCTGTCTGTCTAGGTGGAAAAAATATTTTACTTTCAGAAGTTGTTACTGTGGGACAAAGAAAATAGCTATCCAGCAATTATGCATCAAAAGTGCCTGTCATATGTCCTTAGTCTTGCTGTCTCCCACCCACAAAATGCCAAAGGGCTCATTATATTCTAGCTGATAGTGCTCTCACACCCAGTGCCTACACTCCTTGTTATAGTGTAGCACATGGTCACCTCACTCTTCTCCCTCATAGGTGGAGTCATATGTGTAGCAGAGGTTTACCTTCACCAAATGCATTTAAAAAATATAGGCGTCTTCAAAATATAGGTAAAACTTCTTAACAGGAATATTCAGTGTCAGCATGACTACTTGACTGCATATTAACTCATGATGAAAAGACATAGATGTTCATTGCAAACACTCTGAAACAAATTTGCAAAAGTAAAGACCAAAAGAAACTAGAGACATATACAAATATATTTAAAGCTCCAAAAATAAAAATGGTGTGAATTTCAGAAACTGGAAAGCTAAGGACTTACAAGTCCTATAAACGTAATTTCAGATGTGTGCAGCCATTTTATTTCCTTTAAAAAAATATACATGTCTCCACCATGAATTTTAAGTGTCTACCAAAACCTGTCCTCCATCTGGTGAGACTAAGAATGGACAAAACACACAAAGATAAAACACTGCATGACTCCACCTCCGTTAAAATACATTCATGTACATTTAGGTGTATGGATGTGAACAGTACCTCAGAAGTAAATAGAACCACAAAAAGAAGAGTTTAGCTAAATGCAATATTTTTCACCTATTGTGTTCATTTTATAGCTGGCTGCATTTTTTAAATGTCCTTTTGGCTTGTTCTCAATTACTTTCCTTATGAATCCAATAAAATTATTGCATTAACTGAACATATGAAAGTGTTATTATTACTTATGAGTTATGAGTAGTTTTATTTTACAGAAATGATCTAACAGAAATGGGTTAGGTTTTTTGTATCATGTGACTGCTATTAATGAGATGTTTTAGGTAGCTGAAGCAGATAGGAAGGCAGAAAAGTAAATATATAGATTAAATAAGATTTTTAGCCAGCATTCAAAGAAACTTCACGGGTACAGTAAGCAGATTATATTGCAGTCACTAACTCTACTTTCAGGAATCATTTCAGTGGCATAAATGATTTAATGCATAGCCAGTCAATACATGAGCTACCATGATACCCTAAAACGACAGTCTGCAGCTCTGTCAGCTGGTGTCCTAGCTTATCCCTGTGCACCTATTTCTTAATCAGCAGGCTCCATCTGCCCTGGTTTTCCTCTCTGGGCCTGATCCTGACCAGTGGATAGACTTCCCAGCTTGACCTTAGACCCGCCTCTTCACCACAGGCTTTCCTGATGCTCTGGGCTGGGGTTGCTCTGGTTGCCCTCTGCGCTGGTGGCCTCTACAGGGAGTCCCCACTGCACCTTGCCACTTCAGGACACCTCCATGGCCTTCAGATACCTCCTCCTGCCCAGATGAAGGAGCTCAGACTGCCCAACTTGATTGACGCCCATGACAATTGTGCATTGGCCCGGTAGTCACTGTAATGTGCATCTTCCCAGCCTCCATCCCAGTAGGGTTGCTTTCTTGCCAGCCTGATTGACAGGCAGGGAGATTGGATGGGCCATGTAGCCAAAGATAGAGTCTAGGGCTGACAGCTCTGAAATGGCTCCATTTGACGATGCAGCAACTCGGACATGTTTGTCAGTAACTCAGAATGCAAGCAGAAAGGGCAGAAATTCCTCAAAGCAATATTTGAAGAAATTTTAAAGAAATGTCCTGTTCTGCAACGATGCTTTGGTAAAAATTGGATCGCCTTTAAAAAAAAACCCCAAACCTGTCTCTATGCATATTCTGAATGTGCTGAGTCTGGAAATAAAAATAGCTGTTTGATGTTTTGTGTTCTCATCTGCCCTGCAACATCACAGATAGAAGACTGAACTAAATTTTGCTCCTTTTTTTGCATCTTCAAGAGGATTTTTCCTACACCTAATCACTTAGATCTGCTGTCAGAGCATGGCTGAATAACAGTTTCTTGCACAGCTGTCACTGATGCTCTAATTTGGCTTCTAGTAATGGTGAGGATGAACGAGATGGAAAGGAGTCAGCTTGACTCTTAGAGCTCACGCTGGGTCACTAAGGCTAAACATTGTAGGAGGAAAATTATGTATAGCAGCCTTGATCCAATTAAGAGCTTAGCCTCATGGTCAACATTAAGCATATGCAGAACTTCTCTGTCTTGTAACTTTGTATGTTTGATATATCAATTGGAAAGGGAAGAAAAGCATACAGAGATTTTCCATTTTCTGGATAATAGCATTTAAAAATAAATGTACTCATAGGAAACAAAAAGAAGTTAAACTGCTCATTAATCCAGTTGCCTATTTGTTTGGAATTATCTTCTTATTATTATCTTATACATCAGCTTTGAAAAATTTCCATTTCTTCTGTCTAAAAGGGACATCAAACAATTTCAGCCCTCCATCTGGATCTACTTTGGGTTGTTTTTTTGAATTCAACACAGAAACCACTACATGGTTCCTCAAAGGTTACCCCAGACACTAGTTTGTATTTTTGATTTTCAACCCACTGATCTGATTTTGGGAATCTAAAAATTATAAAGTTGGGTAAAATAGTATCTTCTCAATTATATTATAGACTTTTCCCTGCAAGTGATGCTAACTTACAAGCAACCAAATGCTGGTTTTAAAACACTTTCTCCTTCCACTGATGGAATTTTTTCAAAGCCATTACATAAGAACATCAAATATTCCTCACAACCAACCAGGAGGGAAAAGTGAGCACTGACAAGATGCTGACTCTGGTTCTAGCACCTTGCTGGCAACTGTCTTCTCTATGCATTTAGCAGGATATACCAAAAAGCCAGGTGACATCAGCAATAATATTTTAGACTGAATGAAGTAATCGAGACATATCCCAGGCTTTAAGAGATAATGTGGATACTCTTAGAATGTAGTAGAAATAGATCAGTGCTGACAGCTGCAAAGGACATTCATTTCTCTAGGTAATTTTTCATTTCTTCTGTAATTACCTAAGAAGACCACAGACTAACCATCCAGCTGAGTATTTATTTTCCTTCTCAAAATGCTTGGCATGAGACAGGAGGGGTAAGTGCGATGGAAACATGGGACTCAGAAAGATGGTCCAGCATCACCTTATCAGAAGTTTAGTTAGTTAATAGTCTGTGTTATGTCTTAATGCTATGCAGTAATTGATTGTTAACCATAGAAACCTACTTCTTGTTCTGTGTCTAGTGATTCCACCACCAGGGTCTGGAGCTCCACAGTATTGCGGAAGTGCTGAGATTTATGTTGGAGGTTCAGAGTAATCTAAGCTCTCTCAAATTTGTCTGCCCTGGTTTCAAAGAAACCCTGTAGTAGCTGGCAGAAATTTACAGTAATTTAAGATCATTCTCTTGAGCGTTCTCTTCAACAGTCTTAAATCTAGGATGTCACTTTTCACACACTCTAGACAATCTCTTACATTTCATAGCATGACCCAGATACTCCTTGTACAACTTTATATGAATGAAAATATAATATTTTAAAGATTATGCTTATTTAAATATTTTTTAGAAAAAGTAAAAAGGTTTAATTAGTGATCTGCAAAACTTACCACTATAACGAAAGAGTACCTAAGAAGCCATGGAAAGGAAATCTGTGTGATTCAACAAATGTTTTAAATGGACAAATTAACATTAGAGTAGAAAGTCCTTCTGGGAGGCATTCTTATAGTCTTGCTCTATGAATTATAGTGGGATGCCATCCGTAATTGTAAGGAATATTAACTATAAGGAACCTAATTATTAGTATGAGAACATGAGTGATGGGTTTTTCAGTTATTCAAATCAGAAATTGATTGCTCCCAAAGTTTCTGAGCAATTTACTCTAGTACTAAGGACATTTGTACAATATACAAACTGAAAAAACCCCAAACCTCAATGTCTTCCAAGATGTAATCTTCCCCTTTTACAAATGCCAGCTCTGTTTCTAATGTGGTTGCATTGTTTCTTCTCAGCAGCAATGCCGTGATAAATGTACTGAAATACAACTTTCTGATGGGGAGAAAAAAGGAATGTTTTGGACACAGTTGTGGGTTTGTCAAATAAAAGTGTCTCAGAGAAACTGTGTGAGAAATGATGATTAATTCTTTTAAACAGCTGAAATGACAGATTGAATCATTATAGTTGTCAAGCTATACTAAAAAAAAATAACATATTAATACTAGTTCCTAATTTGTTCTAAAGACTAAGATAAGTAACAAAAGCTGAAGAAGTTGATTTCATGGGGGCATTCTATTTGGAGGCAATAATGTAGTTATAAGTCATAATTTTCCAAGAAACAGAGCTCAGAAAACTCTTCTCTTACAACAAAGAACATCAGTTTATGTAAGTAAAATTGCTACTATCTCATTTTGAGGTTTCTTTCATATCCAAGTGGCATACATAAGTCTTAAGAAATGCATTTCCAATACACAGAAAAAAATAAATTTACTACATGTACGTTCAAAGAATCATTATTATTGGTTGGAATAAAAAGCTGTGTAGTGACTGCCTAAAGAGTTTGATCAGCTCCACTCACTCTCCTGCCTTCACTTTGGTCTTCTGCTTACATAAGACCCAAAATAACTGAGGATTGGTAGGAGCTAGTCTGAAGGCATGTACATTCATTGGGGCAGATGAAGAAAACTGCATTAAATGAAACACTTCCAAAAATTTGTCAGTTTTCTACTTCAATAA
The DNA here is from genome assembly GCA_035041135.1 of Platyrinchus mystaceus. Classification (NCBI taxonomy): domain Eukaryota; kingdom Metazoa; phylum Chordata; class Aves; order Passeriformes; family Tyrannidae; genus Platyrinchus; species Platyrinchus mystaceus. The sequence goes on from JAWWLV010000144.1 coordinate 31,591,168, forward strand.
TATATTTCTACTATAGTCCCAACTCCTTTTGCAACCAATGTATTACTAAGGCTATTACTAGAATGAATGGATTATTACCAATACTAGAATTTTAAGACATTGCTTAACTTTAAGCAGACTCCTAAATGTCTTACTCGTTCTCAATCAAGAGGATTTAGGAGTACACATTCAGAATCAGTTTCTTTGCTTTTTTAAGGTTTTCAAGGTTCCCTTCGACTTTGTTTTCAGTTCTACATGTGGTTCTAGAACAGAATATTTCATAAAGAATCAGCTTTACATGGCTCTTTTAGTTTTAATAGGAAGCTTTGCTCTAGTTCAGTTAATGATTCTTCATGCTTAACATTTTGCTAAAAACACTCAATAAAATTCCTTAAGCATAAATGACACCACATGTAAGTTAGTATACCTAAATGCAAATTTAGTTTGTGTATGCAATGAGACTAACATCTATAGCCATAGTTTGTTATAACAGTAACATTAGTCTGATTTCTCTTTGTTTTTATTATAGCAACCTTGAAAAGTCTAGGCACATCTATACATTTTTACAGTTTAATTAAATGTAGTTCAGCAACTGTAGGGTATGCTCTTAGTAAATGAAATCTAAAGTTCACATCCAAGCTTTGATTTGAATTTTATGATGAATTTTGACTTCTCAAAAATGTACATTTTTGCAATTTTCCCATAGAGGGAAGAACTGACAATATGTGAGAAGAGCCTTCCACTGGATTGACTACATGAATCTGCTGTTAGGGTGACAAATCCCTGGTAGCAATATATTAAAGAACCATTTGGAATACCCCACTTCAAGGAGAGGTGCATTTTTGATAGGCATAAGTAAAATATTGACTTCAATGAAAAGTAAAATATAAAAGTATGTCAATAGGTTGGTTTGCAATAGCATAGGTAGGCTAACATCTTTTGAAGCCTCAATCTAAATTAATTGATGAATACACCTTTCTTAAGTGCTTTGGTTTTCATGTTTGTCATCTTCTTCCTATAGTTAAGTATAATGTCAATGAGACACTGCTGAATATATCAGAATGGTAAGTGGCCTCAGTATGTTCATTTTAAATGCCCTGTTTCTTAAGTCTGTTACATAAAGCCGTTTTCCCCCCTTTTCTGATGATCAAAAAGAAATTCATGTTGTATCACATCAAAAGAGACTGGTGAACTTGGATTTTTCCCCTAATTGCAAAGTATACAAGCTGTAATCTTGTTAAATAATTCATATCCAAGACAGTGATAATCACAATGTGAAATGACCTAGTATCTATTATTCACAATCCTGATTATACCTTAGTAAGTAATGTTTGCTTACTGAAAACTTGTTTACTTATTTATTGAAGAAAATCTTAAATGTAATCTGTGGTTGGGGTTTTTTTTCTCTGTAATACTGCATTTTTCCTATCTATCTGTTTCAGCTCTTAAAGACTTTCTAGATTTTAGTCCATGTACTTTCACATCATTTGCACATTCATTATTCCCATACAGGAAATAGTACTGGAAGTATCCCAGACCATTTTGGTACATTTCAATGCTGGAGCAGCAAGTCAAGGCTAATTCTAGCCCAAAAGAAAACACAACCCAACAATACAGCAAAATTTTTCAGAAAGACAGACAGAACACAGTGGCTTCTGTCCTTCCATTTGTATACCTTCATTGCAGTGTTTGGACAGAAGAGTTGTAGGCCAGACACATTCAGTGTGTTCTTGAAGACATCTTCTATCCTTAACAAGGATATGAAGATCCATTAACCTCTCTTCCTGAAGGAATTAGCTGATGAAAACTATGCTTCTTCAAGTGCAGGAATTTTTTCATCCATTCAAAAGCTTTGTTGAGTGGAGAAAAAATATGACGCATGTAGGATCTTTTATTAGAAAGCTGCCCATGTGATGCATTTGTTGTGGCACTAAGATGCAGCTGCCAGAGACTGGTTTTTGTTACTGAAAGAAGTTTTTGAAAATTATATGTATATTTGTAGCTTTTATGTATACTCAACATGTGCTTAAGATAGTGAAACATCCTCACGCTCTTACAGTAAGTCATAGGTTGCAAAATGTTATTCTAAAGGAACTAAGGAACAGAAAGAGGAAAATGTAAATTTACCTAAATGAAAATAAGCTTGCCTATCCCTAATTTATGAGGATAGAGAGAGGAGGTGATTTTTTTTGTATTGCACTATAAAATTGAAAAGATCATCATGGATACATTCATCTAGCAGTACAATATGGAGGCAAATCTTCCACAGCGTACTTGTTGGCATATTTATTACATGTATAGCAAATTCCAGAAACAATCATCACCCATGGTTCTCTTCACTGTGTAATGTTGACAGAAGCAAATGAGGCTGGAAACCAAAATTTTTCCATTCCTTTTATGAGCACATTTTTAAACACATTGCAGTGACAGGAGGTGCTCCCCATCCTTCTCCTTCCCCTCTGAATTCATGCTAAGCACCCACCAACATCCTTTGCATTTAAATAACACAACTGCAGGTCTCACTCCTCACTGAAACCCCAACACAATTTCCTTTGCCTTTTCAGCAGTCACTGCACTGACAGCATAAAAGAAAATCAGAAATTTGAAAGACCATTTTGTTTCTTCATCCACATCATTGCTGTTTATTCAGCATAGTCAATGTTCTGCTGTTCATGTGGATGGATAAACAGGAATGGCCCACGGCAATGTATGAGAGCTACAAATAGGATCAAGACATATTTTTATGATTGCTGGGCTCATATCATTTTCACGGTACAGATTTGAGGGGCTGTTTTATCTGCTTAGCGCTGTGTGCTCTGGACATTGATTTTTACATTGAAGCATTCGGAAATGAAGTTTAACCAACCTTTGGGCATTTATCATTGACAGCCACTTGTGTGAGAGGCAGCTTATTGATCTGTTAATTGAACAATCGTTGTCCCATTTTTATCAGGTGTGTCCTGTTAGTACCACTTGTACTTTGTGACCCAAAAACCTTTTTTGAAGATCTCACAATCTGCAAAGACAACAAAAATCCCACAAACAAAACAGCAGTAAAAAAACCCTATAGAAATGCATGAATACTTTTGAACAGAAGCTTTATACAATACATAAACTGACCTAGAAACACTGCAAAAACCATTGCTTTAAGTATGAAATCCCTGCTGTAAAAGAATCATTAAAACAACATAAATGATGATGAGACTTGCCTTCCTGGCCTTTTCTATAGCAGTGAGTTTCACTTCAGGACCAGTGCAATGACGGTCTATACACTTTGACACCAACACTTAAAAATGATAACCAGGTCTGACTTAATGCTGATATTGCTAACCTATATGTCCCTTAAAGTTCTGAAAGGTTTTTGTATCTGAATTGTTTGTTTGGATTGTGGAAGAATAGCTGACCCTTTCATTTTACTCCACTTCTTTTCTCTTGCTCTACCTTCCTCTCCAGTGAATTATTTAATGTAATTTTCCCCTTGAAAAAGGAGGGCAAATAGTGTCTGCTTGTGATCATTTACTTGCAAACTGGGAAGATCACAATCAACCTCTGACACCACTCTTCATCCCTATCTGAGGAATGAGCAAATGATTTTGACTGTTAACTTAAGCTGATGGAAAGCTTTATAGTTCCTTAAACACTCTCAAAATATTCTGAACTGAAAATGCCAATGTAATGCATAATTCATGCCAGTGAACTTCCAGGTTCTCTGATTTCTAAACTATAATTCAGTTCTCTCAGAACTAGATATTTTAAACAGTTTCTTATGCTACTCCCCTCTTCCCACCAAAATGTGAAGAGAGAGCTGATACTGAAAGGAGGAGTCATACTGGATTCAAAGCAGACAAATGAAAAAAAAAATGTCTGCATATATGCACATTTGAGCCAGGTTCTCGGTTAGGATGAAAATCAGCTTAGTTCCACACATTTATACCAGGATCTACAGGTTGATTATACAAGCAAATGTACCACTCTCCCTGTCTCTACTCTGTTATTACAGGTGCATCAAGGATTTGGGCTAAGAAAAGGATGTTAGAATTTTTAATCAGTAAAGTCATAGATGGTATCAGAAAGTACAATCTTACTGACTGTCTATTAGTTTTGGAGAAGGGAGTATTACTAAAGAAGTAGAGAGTAGAAGTGAGGCTGTATGAACAACAGGACTTTCTCTCTGTACTCCATTTCCATTTGAAGCTATTTCAAGAAAATCCCACACCAATCTGTGGGAATTAATTATTGATATCAAGCTGAACATCCAGAAGGACAAAACTGCTGTGTGCCATTCTGAACACATGCAGTCTAAGATAGGAAGACATACAATAAGGGTACTACTTAGTGAACAAAACTTATTAGATGCATCAGAGTTAGTATGAAACGTGGGGGTTTTTTCGGTTTTACAGTTTATGGTGTTGTGATTTGTCCCGAGTCATCAGTGACAACTGGGGGAATACATCCCTCTCTGAATCTGCCTTTGGAGAGGCATCTCTTTTTCATTAGTGTTACATCTGAAATCTTGGGTCCCCAGTCTGTTCCTCCGTTAAGGCTTTAAGTTAGGCAAAGTAAATACACATTCCTCTACTTGCATAATAAGAAATAAGTCAGGATTTAAAAAAAACATATTTATTAGACTATCTAAGGGTCTCATTGATTTCAATTAGATGGGATTAGGCTCTCTTTAGGTATGGTTTGGGGAAAAATTCTATATAAGCAAACATAGTTATTTGCATTGTTTGAAGAACAATAACAGAAAAACCACCAAATTGAGAAAATCTGTTTATTAAAATTGAACAAATGGAGCCCAGGAAAAGAGAAATGGGCTAACTCATCAAATACACTAGCAAAAGAAAAGTGACACAAGTTTTATATAGTATCAGTATATAAAATCGTTTTCCAAAAATTTGAATGAAGACATTTTATATTCAGAGCTAAAGTCTTAGACAATCCTGTTTATCTTCTAAAATACAACTGAGATGAAGGTTTGAACTGCGACATGAGGCTATTTACATTGTAAGTATTCAACTGCCCTCATGTCAATCTAGAGAGAATTAAATCTACAGATTTCCAATAGCACCGATATGCTTCTCATTATGATACTGGAAATGAGAACCATGAATTATTCTTCAGTAAACTCAGTTTACAGTCTATGAACAAATTCTACAAACTACTCAGATTACTGGGATCTAACTGAAAATGAAGTCACTAAAAAATCTTCAGTTCTTTTTGTTGCACGGGGAAATGGGAAACTCAAGCTCCACAGAAGACTGCAAAAATGAGTCACTCCAGATGGAGTACAGTACATTCCTAATTAAAGAGCACATACAGTACTTCATGATTTTAGTGCTCTTAAACAATCTCACTGGCCATAAACATTATGCTAATGTCTGCTGTGGGGAAAACCACTTCTGCCAGTGACAGTACGTGTTTGGGTGGATAGTAACAACACTACTCAGTGAAGTTTTCTTTTCCTACAGATAGTCCTGTTTCTTTGGTTTCCAGAGAAATCCAAAGCATCTGCTGAGATGCTCCTATATATGAATTAGGAAGTGAAATAACATTGTGCAGAATAAGGTCATTCACCTATTTTAAAGTGAACTTGAAAGTAATGACTGTGAACTGCACACTTCTTTAATTTAATTGCTTAATAGCAGAACTAGGTGATGTTTAGAGAACCCAAAGAAGAATAGCATATTTTCTATCATAACTGAGATTACATATGCACACACATACACAGACACCCTGAAGCATGTGTGAACCCTTTAGCTGTTGCTTTTATTTTTTTCTTTTATTTTTTTTTCTTTATTTTTCTTTTATTTTTTCAAGGCCAGTCACTGAATTGAAGTTGCTGAGTTGTTTGGTATACATCTAATTTTTTCATCCCCCGTGTCTATTTCTGAGCAATATGAGAGAATTGAAGCTATCGCTCCTGATGGCTAGTAAAACACCTGCTCTTACAAAAATCAAAACAAATTAGCTTTTTAGATATCCATAAAGCAAGTACTCATTCAAAGTTTTCAGCTTAGTCTTATCAGTCCTGGTATGTTATCATGTTGTTGATGTTTGATTTTGTTGTTGTTGTTCAACCCTTTGATTGACTGTAGAATAGCCCATTGATTCTTATTTGTAGAAAAACATTTCTTACTGAAAAAACTTCATTTTCCCAGTGCTTCTCAGGTTCTTTCTAACTCTGAATAGACTCAATAATTTGGAATGTGAATCATTTGCAATATGTAGGCAGTATCTGTTCTTGAACAGTACAAAAAGCAGAAAATTCAGGAAATATACTTGGTGACCCTGAGTGCATCAAATAACAGACAATAATTGTGGTTTTGAAGTGATAGAACTTAGTGACTGAAGCAAATGAAGGCCAGGTTCAAACAGGACCTCTAGTTAAAGATACCATGGTGAATCACCTGCAGTGCTGTGTGGGTGTCATGTCAGTCAAACAGATTTCTGTGTAATCAGGTGGAAAATTTTGCCAACCACCTATGTTAACAGGGAGAGGAACTATATTGTTAAATAAGTACCATAACTCCATGACAATCCCATATATTAATTTGTTGGCTGAATTGGGGAAAAAAGCAACAACACAGATTTTGAAAAAAAAAAATTACTTAAACAGGAATAAGAATGCAGGTGTTTCTCCAGCCAGAACCAATTGTTAAATACAGACCTGAGCTCTCTCTTGGACAATGAGACATGTTTTTCCTGTATGTTCCTTCCAACTGTAGCCTGGACATAAAAACATTTTCTTAATAAGTGAGGTATACACTTGAGTCTTATCACAAAGGAATCAATCCAACACTGGTACTACACCTTGCAGGCAAAGATCTTACCTCTTTGGTTGTGATACAAGAGGAGTTACCATCATCATGAGAGGTTCAGCCAAACAAGCTTCCCCTATGTGAGCAGGAGTTAAGAATTTTCCTTTTTTATTTGAAGATTATTAAAATTTGGGGCACAGATCACCTAAGCTTGGTTACGCTCCATTTTCCAGGTGAAAATGTTCCAAATGACATAAATATATCTGAATTACAACAGGAATTTGACATACAGCCAATAATTAATAGTATCCCGATAGCCAAGTTCAGTTATAATGTCGGTCTTTTTCCCCTCTTTCCCAATTAAATATTAATTTATGCTAACTAGAATAACTGCAGGAAATGAAAACAGAAAACATCTGTCCTTCCATAGGCCACTGATTAGAGTATGATCCTAGGACGCCGTGAAAAGCACCAGGACACATAAAAATCTCTCTTTAAAAATGTATTTCCACAGTGATATATACTACTTTGAATTTTATCTTCTTACTAGAGACTATATTTCAGAAAAATTTTGTCATTCACTTAATTTCTTTTAAATGTACAATGATATGCATCAGCAGTAACAGTAAAATTGATTTACTTGTTCAACCAAATTCAGCACTTGGAGAGTGATGAATATCCTTTCTTACCTGGTTTTAGTTACAGTTTTCACCTTTTGCCAAATGATAAAACGTATCTGATTTCAAGCCAAATTTTGTGAGTGAAATGAATTTAGACTTACCTGTCATGCTATCACTTCTCTAGTAAAAAAACTCTTTCATGTTGTGTCTTGCAGGAGAATTGATTTCTTATGAAATGTTCTGCTGTACACAAGGCCTTAAAACCACCATTTAATATCAAGAATTTCTATAAACACAATTCAACATGTAATTCAAAATGTAAGCATACTAACAAAACCAGTTGCCCTTGTCCTTACGGAGGACATCAGCTTGCCAGAAATCAACTGGGAGCATCACACAGCTAGTACAACCCAAGCCAGAAGATTCCTAAAAAACCTGGATGACAACTTTATGGAACAGGCCCTAAGGAAGCAGACTCGGAAAAATTCCCTCCTTGATTAACAGAGTGGATCTCGTAAATGAAGTGGAAATTGGTGGCCTCTTGGCCGCAGTGATCATGAAGTGATCGAGTTTAAGATCTCTGTTGACAGGCAGAAGAGTGCCAGCAAAACCTCAACGATGGACATGAGTCGAGCAGACTTCAGGCTGCACAGGGAATTAGTAATTAAGGTCCCCTGGAAAAATGTTTTTGCAAGTGCTGGGATCCATCAGTGCTGGTCACTTTTCAAACCACTTCCTACAGGCACAGGAGTGGGTAATTCCCAAATGCCGGAAGTCAAGCAAGAAAGACAGAAAGCTGTCTTGCCTCAGCAGGGATCTTCTCTTGGAAATAAGGCAAAAAAGGAAGGTGTGTGCTGAGTGGAAGCAAGGTCAAGTGACATGGGAAGAATACAGAGAATCTGCTTGCCACTGCAGGGAGCAAATTCATGTAGTCAAAGCTCAGCTGGAGCTGAAGTTCAACAGAAATGCGGAAGACAACAAAAAGAGGTTTTTCAAATATATTAATAGCAATGGGCAGTATAGAAATACCCTTGTCCCGTTACAGGATGGGATGGTCACCTCACAAACAGGCCCAGGGATAAGGCAGAGGTGTTTAACACTTTCTTTGTCTTTTTCTTCAACAGGGATGAAGTACCAAGGAGGTCTCAGTGCCCTGAGCTGGAGGACCATGACTGCAAGAATGATCAACTCCCAACTGACCTGAAATTGTGCAGGATCTGCTGCTCCAGCTGGATCCCTACAAATTTATGGGACCTGCTGGGATTCATTCCAGAATCCTCAAAGAGCTGGCTGATGTCACCACAAAGCCTCTCTTGATTATTTTTGAGGAGTTTTGGGAATCCGGAGAAGTCCCAGCTGACTGGAAGCTTGCAAACATTGTCCCAGTTTTCAAGAAGGGCAAGAGGGAGAAACTGGGAGATTACAAGCCTGCCAGTCCCACTTCAGTGCCTGGTAAGTTATGGAGAAGATTATTCTGGGAGGTACTAAAAAACAACTAAAGACAACACTGACATCAGTCACAGCCAGCATGGCTTCATGAGAGAGAAGTCCTGCTTATCAAACCTGATTTCCTTTTATGACAAGGTAACCCACCTAGCTGATCAAGGGAACCCAGCTGATGTAATCTTTTTGCATTTCAATTCTGTCTCTCACAGGATCCTTCTGGACAAACTGTCCAGCACAGCTGGATAAACACATGATGTTGTGGATGAGCAATTGGCTCACGGGTCGAGCACAGAGAGTAATAGTGAATGGGGGAACATCAGACTGGCGACCTGTCACTAGTGGGGTTCCACAGGGCTCCATCTTAGTCCCAGTGCTCTTCAACAACTTCATAAATGACTGGGATGCAGGAATGGAAAGGATACTAAGCAAGTCTGCAGATGACAGAAAACTGGGAGGAGCTGTTGATTCCCTCAGGGGCAGAGAGGCCCTGCAGAGAGACCTTGACAAATTAGAGGACTGGCCAATCACCAACAATACAAACTTCAACAAGGGAAGGTGGCGGATTCTACATCTGGGATGAGGCAACCCCAGGTGCATGTACAGACTGGGGAATGAAATGCTGGAGAGCAGTGCTGAGGAAAGGAAGATGGGGGTCCTGGTCAATGGCAAGTTGAACATGAGTCAGCAGTGCCCTGGGAGCCAGGAGGGTCAACCGTGTCTTGGGGGGTATAAGGCAAAGCATCACCAGCAGGTCGAGGGAGGAGATTGTCCCACTCTGCTCTGCACTGGTGTGGCCTCACCTTGAATATTGTGTGCAGTTTTGGGTGCCATAATGTAGAAAAGATATTCAGGTATTAGAGAGCATTCAAAGGAGGGCAACAAAGATGGTGAAGGAGAAGCCATGTGAGGAGCGGCTGACGTCACTTGCTGTGTTCAGCCTGGAGGAGACTGAAGGGAGACCTCATCGCAGTTACAACTTCCTTGTGATGGGAAGAGGAGGGGCAGACACTGATCTTTTCTCTGTGGTGACCAGAGACAGGACCTGAGGAAATGGCCTGAAGTTGTGTCAAGGGATGTTTAGGTTGAATATTGGAAAAGGGTTCTTCACCCAGAGGGTGGTTGGGCACTGGAACAGGCTCCCCAGGGAAGTGATCACAGCACCAAGCCTGACAGAGTTCAAGAATTGTTTGGATAATACTCTCAGGCACACAGTGTGATCTTGGGGATGGTCCTGTGCAGGGCGAAGGGTTGTACTAGACGACCTTTGTAGGTCCCTTCCTACTCAGCTTATTCATTGATTCTGTGAAAACACATGAATGTATTTTGTTCTACAGGTTTGTTCTTTAGTTTGAAAAGTCAAGGGCTCAGAAGAAGGGTCCTACATGTAACCATAATTAAGCCATTTAAGCAATGCAAAAGTCATTTCCTGCAAGATCATGACTATATTTATCCATTAGACAGCTTAATCAGGGCAGAAAGTAGATTTGCTCTAAGGATGAATTAAAGATGTGTGGTGAAGGAGCCTGCTTACAAGACTTACTTGCAGATTTTGGAAAGAAGTCATAAAGCACAAATACAAAAGATAGTCTCATACTTTAGACAGCAAGCTTACTCTGGGGAACTGGATCCCTTTGTTTTCTTTTGAGTATTTGGAGTCATCCATACAGGTCAGTCCCCAGAAGTTTCCATCAGGTTAGCAGATGTAGAGTTAACAAATTTGTCTTCCAGACAACTTTGAGTCATCTTTTGCATTTCATATACTGATAGATCCAATTTCTATGCCTTAGGGCCTGCCTCTGTGTCATGGAATTAATGTAATCCTTGCCTTCATACACAAGGATTCCACAGAAAATTAACTGCAGTGCTACAGTAATGTAGAAGAGCACCTGAATAAATTTCCAATTCTTTCTTTCAGAGAGTGTTTGAACAATGTGTAGTCAACAAAGTATGACACTTCCCACTGTACAACATGCACAAAGTATTGAATTAAGGTTGTTAGGGCAACATTTATTCTGACATTTCCTATATTATGAATTCTGGTCTCTGCAACCCTAATGTTCTTTTAATATTGTTTTTCAGGATAATGTTTTTATAAAAATGCAATCTAAGTACCTATCTATACAATAACATTTTATTATTTTGCCAATGTCAAAAGAAATACTGGGATTCCTGAAGCAAGTAGCTAGTGGTTTTTTAAGTGGAATATATATAGCTCTTAAACTAAAGAAGAAACTCTATACTCATATAAAATTTCATTAAGTCTTCATGGAAACATCTACAAATACAGATTGTGGAAAAAAAAAGAATATCACTAATATCACCCTGAGATTTTAGAAATATGATTATGTGTTCTATTGCCTGTAGGTTTTATAACTTATTCATTCATCCCATGATGTTCTCTTTATCTGCATTAGGCTCAAATATGAATACGTATATTTTTTTCTGTGACTCTCATAATGCATTAATTGATTTCAATCAGAGAAAAGTTTAAAATATTTACATACAGCTCTAGTAGAAAATTTTACTTGTAGTCCTCTCTCAATAGAGCTATGCCAGGAAAGATCATGTTTATGATAAAAATGAAGATTATAAAAATTATAGAAATAAATTTCTTGCAGTAACATTAACATAAAGGAATAGTAATAACTTTCAAGTATTCTGGCTGGTTCATCAACAGCTGCACTTAATTTGCCCTTCTGCTAATTTACAGTGCTTAAAAACCTACCAAAAGACACTTCTAATCGACAGATTACTCTGTGATTATAAAATGATTAAACTACATGATCTCTCACTGCCTCATAAATACTTCAGTCACTTTTTCCAGCAGAAATTATTCAGAATTATTTCCTGTGCATGTATATTGTGTGGTTCTATTGAGCTAAATTTCAACTCCTATACTCAGCTGCAATTGTCAATTTATTACCATTATCGCAGTACAGCAGTTATTTCTGTTAATGTTTCTATATTTACTAAAGCAGATAGTATGAATGAGACTGGCCTAAAAAGAGCAAATAGAGGTTCCTATTTTATTAGCAAATGCTTCTTGAAATTCTGTACCAGGGCAATAGTGCTCCTAGGTTTCCAGTTGCATGTTCACTGAACTTGAGGCAAGCTATTACAAGTGAAAGCAACCGGCAACATCTCTCTTAAACCAGCTGAGACAGAGTCATTTCAGACAGTTATTTGAACGCCAGACTCGTTTGGATAGCTTTTACCTTATTCAGAGAGGATTAAGTCTAGCCCCTTGGTGACCTTTTCTCACAAGTATCATGGAAAGGACGAGTTTGGAAGGGACCTCTGGAGATCGCCTAGTTCAACCCCCTGCTCAGACCAGGGTCAGCTGGAGTCCACTCAGATTTTTAATGTCTCCAAGGAGGGAGATTCCTTGTGCCAATGCTCATAGTAAAAAAAGCTTTATTTATGTTTAAGTGGAATTTCAAGTGGATCTCAATGGAGTGTGATGGGTCTCAATACTTTTGAGAACAAAAAATGCCTCAGGCCACTTGTCTGTTGCTTAACTCAGGAAAGCACATAGCTATGTCCTTTGCTTTAAACTTACTGGGGTTTTATTAATGGAAGTTTAACAGAAGGTGAGCTTTTCAAAAGTCTCAATAGATGTCTACCCCTATTTTTAGGTATATAGCGCATTCAAAGGAACCCAGCTTATATCAGTCTTTAAAACAGAATGATCTCCCTTCATGTGGTGCAGTGTAACTTTCACATTCATGTTAATTTGTTGCAGACTGATTTAGTGTGTAGCTGGATGATATAAGTATGCACCTCATAAGTATGTATCCTTAATTCATGGAATTCAAACATTTGAATCAAGAAGACATATTCCAGAAGAAAGGTTCATTCTTGAATATGGTTTTTGGAATATCACTTTTGTAATGCAAATCTGAGAATAAGCAGACTGAAGGTCAGGTTCTGAATGTAATTATGGTCACTAAAAATAAATAATGAAGAATATTAATTTGAAGCAAAGCACGCTAATTTCTGATTTAATTTTAAAACTCCCTAAGGGCTGTATTCTGTAATATTTGTCTTTCATTTCAAAGACAATGAACAAAAAATATCACTTTGCAAAAATAATTTTGAAAACAGGTGGGTTTTTTTCCATTCTCCTCTCCCGCTCTTTCTGTAATTATTTTTCTTTAAATACATGTGCTTTCCCATTATAGGAAAGATATTCCAGTTTACAAAACATAATCCAACCAGGAAGCAAACTTGTTTACACAAAACCAATGACAACTTGTAAAACATTTCAAATAACTGAAGTTTGTAGTAAACTTTCAGGAAGAATATGGGTAAAGGTTTTTGTAATTACTGTCAAATTCTAATCAATTTTAATCTATACTGCAAAACCTACTGAAGAAGGGAAGACAGAATACACAGACAATTCACAATAACTCCTACTGAATTTTAGATTTACATGTGCCCTATCTGCCTTCCTTTCTACACAAGTGTTATCAAAATAAAGATCACAAATATTTGCATTGTAAAGGAGTGCCTGAACCATTTTTAGAGTGGCAAAATACAGAACAACTGGAACAAGGCTTTCTATATACCAGCCTTTCCACCTCTGCCTTCCCTTGTTACCCCTCAAGGGTCCATCTAGATGGAGATGATTGATTATTGTGTGCTGCTTCTTTGGTTATGCATTGGGCATAAAAAAATTCATTCCCTCTGCCCTCCACCATAAGTCTTCTGAAATCATAAAAGAAAATATTTCACTTTATGTGCTAATACTCGTGGGGGGTTTTTTCTAGTTAAAAATGTCATTTTAGAGCTCTTTTCTTTGCAATAACCCAGTCAAAAATGTCACAATAAGACTGTTCAAGATAATACAGTTACTGTGGAAAGACTGATTTTCTCACTTGAAACTTATCAGCAGAAATGCTTCATCAGTTTAGCAGATCTGTACTCTTACAGTATCTCTTAAATGTCAAAGTAAGTTTCCTGACGAAGGAATCATTATGTCACAGAATGAAGAGTTTTAAAGTGAGTCTGTGGAGAGAGAAGTACTGGTGAAACTTGAAAGAGAGGTCCAGTACATCAAAAATTGCTTGTAGACTGAAAGGTAAAAATGCCAGGCAGATCCTTTGTATTGGGTATAAAGTACAAATATCATCACATTTTACCCTTTATGTCCATTGAAACAAAGACTGAGTGCAAAGCATAGACAAGAGATGTAATAAATGCACTGGCGTTCCCAGGATCAGTTCATATTCTCCCCCACATGAATCTGAGAGGCAATGGTTAAGTTATGGTCTATTTTCCCTAGATTGCTCTGCAAACCACACTGGATATAGAAAACTGCCTGTTTTCAGAGGCAAAGTCACTTTTTTCTTTCTTGAATACATTAGTAAAAGAGATATTTTCCTCCCTGGGCCTCCACACTAGCAGAGTTTGTTCAATGTGACTTTAATTTACACACTGACTGTACATTTCAGTTTACACACCCTTATTGTGGTCATGGAGTAAAGAAAAATGTAAAACTGTTGATAAACAGAAGATCTGGAAAGCAACATTATGTTTTCTTTGAAAGAAATGATGAGCATAAAAAGGGGGGGGAAGAAAGTGGAGTGAGTAGACTGGACAGATTGACTCAAATCTTGGATTTTCTACATTTTGTACCATTTCCCTAGAGAAAGTTTCGTGTTACTTGCACAGAACAAGGCCTAGCCTCTAGAAAGTGAACTGAAATTGTAAGTGAAAGTTGAATTTCGAATCTGAAAATCATAATGGTAAACCAAAAGCTCTGATCTTAGGATAGCATGTAAGGAGTGCTCTACCCTTTGCAGACCCTCTGCTTTTTCAGGATTCTCTAGTACTTGTTCAAACAGGGGAAAAAATAAATCTAAAATATCTGTTCTGGTGTTTTAATTCTTTTGGATATCCCAGGGGACATCTTATGCCAGCTTTCTGACAGTCAGTTGGCACAGCAGTAAACTCTCACTGGTTTCTGAATAAAACATGTGCCTATCCTGTAGTTCTCAAACAGTTCACATTACATCAAGTACTTCACATTTAATGGAGAATGTTAACTACACTATGCGTGCTTGCCAGGGCTTCAGCTAGTTAAGATTTTAATTAAATTTTTAGGATCTATTTATTTATTTATATTCCAGCTGAAGTGACCCTTTATAAATTCCCTTTTCTGAAAACAGCGTTGTTAAGGGCCTGTATGTGGCTGAGGAAAATAGGGTGAGTGCCTTGTAATAACACAACACAGGAAAAACCAGCACACAGGGCTGAATGGGAAGAAGAGTCAGACAGATGGGAAGGAGAAATGGGGACAGGAACAAAAACATCTTGATTTTCTTTTTAGTACTGTGCCCATAGATACTAAGTCTGTAGCCAAATATTCAAGTTTCACAATTACCATCCTAACTATAAAATAACAACATGAAGATTTTTTTTCATTGTGCCTTATTCTAAATGCAAAGCAAAATGTCTCTCAAGGTCTCTTGACCTTTAGCAATACCCCAGACATTCAGTTCTTTCATAACAAGAGTTACTGGGCATCACTAATGGAATTATGGAAGTCCACAGTGTGATCTGACATGAATGCAAATGACTGAGTCAAAGCACACAAGAGATGAGATTTAGGATGTTTAATTCATTCTTATAGACTCCTTAGGTTTTTGAAGCCTTTGCACACTATGCTCCTCACAGAGATGTATGAAACTGGATGTGGTTTGTGTTAATTTTTTTGATTTCTTTGAAGGAGGAAATGCAGGAGGAGAGGAACAGACCGAATGGCCCTTTCTTGGACAAAGAGAAGGGGCACTCGACTTATGCTGGTAACAGCAGAATACAGAGAACAGAAGTTGTGAAGGTTGCTTGGAGTAAAGATAGTGAAAGTGGGGGCCATATAAACTGACATCTTCCAGTAAACAGGCATCTCAGGTAAAGGAAATATCTGAACCATTAGACTCTCTCAGGGTCTCACAGCAGTGCAATGCAACTTCATTAAATAACCAAGTGGCAGCAAAAGGATGAAGTGCCAACTAAGGACATGACACACAAAGTTATTTTTTAATTAAGTTTTGTTTGTATATTTTCTTCTTGAAAATTAGACACATATATACAGTCATGTGAGCAGAGTGCAATGGTTAGGGAATTGTCTTTAGAGAGGATCTAATTTCTCCATTCTGCAAGCTGGAAGGTCATTGCCTAGATTGCTGTCATTTTCTGAAGTTTCTTTTGTCCCTAGACCTGCACAATCATGCTCAGACTTTTTCACACTATACTCAAATCCTCTTCTGTAGGAATGTGGTTGGATTCTGGTGGAGTAAGTTTCTTCTCCAGTTCTGTGTTTACATTGTGCAACATCACTATGATCTGAGAGTATCTGAAAACTTTGACAGGGCCTCATTCTTCTCATTACTTACTCTACATATAAGTTGTAAACCCCTCTCAGACATACAGAAGATTTAGACAAATCTAGTGGAAAAGAGTTAATACAAGTAAATAAGTGTCCTAGTATTCAGTGAATCATTAAATTAGTCATATTATACAGAGTGAATTAGATTACTTGTGCTGCTATGTATTAAGAGTAAGCTTAGTAAGAATAAAGCCTATTTTAATACTGATCTTAAATAAAGTATAAAAACACATTTCCTCAGCTCCTGTATCACCGCTAGCTCTGGACGGAACATAAGATTTTCTTGTTATGGATTATTTTCAGGTTAGATATTTTCTCTCTATTTCAACAAGTAAAAGAAGGCTTTTACTTGCATGTGATTTTAATTCTCATCTGGTATTTCCTACAAAAGAAAACACCAATACAGAATACAAAACACCCATATAGACAAAAGAAATGAGGTTATCCAGAATAGGACACATCCTGGACCTTTAAGCATCAGTCTAAAAGGAAAAAGGTGGAGTTTCAGTCTGTTGCCCTGAATGAAGCAGGGCCCCAGAATTAAGCCTCAGGTCTCAGAATGACAGAAAGCATTAGGAGCTGTTTACTTCTCTGTGAAGTCTCCTCCCCAGTCCATTCTTACCTTTCTTTACAGAAGTGCCATTCTTTATCTGGGACATGGTCCTAAGGGGAAGATTTTCAGTTAACGTTTTTATCACTAGTTTAGGTTAAATTGAAGCAAAAATTAAACCCAAGCAAAAGCCTCATTTTGTTCCTTTTTCATTACTACTGACAACTAAGCAACAAGGCTGAACAATCAAGTCCCTATAGAGCTAAAGATACTCTTCTGCAGATAAAGATCAAAACAGATTGCTTCCTGTTTGAAGTAAGTGGAACCAGGCAAGAGTTGTAACTCAGTCATAATTCCCTTCTTGACCTACTCCCCGGGTATTAGAGCAGTGCATAACCCACTTTCAGGACATATAAATTCACCACATCACCGTTAATAATTGCTATGGGCCTCTGTGATTTCTTCTGTCATTTTATAAATATGAACAAACCCACTGTGCTCTGATAACTGAATCAGCATTTATAACTTTGATGATATTTCCAGTATAATATGTATCATAGCCTCTTGGTACTGCTTTGATTCTACACAGAGGAGCAGTATTTCTCTTTCCTTGCTGTGCATGTATAAAATACTGGAGAGAGAGCTGGCTTTCAGCACAAACAATGTCATTGTCATTTGGACACTGAAAGGCACTTTCTGAAAGAAGTTTATTTGAAACATTCTTTAAAAGGAAGAGTGATACCAATAAAATGAGGATTGTTTGTAAAGCTAAAGAGATGTAAACTTAATGTTATGCCCTTGAATATTTTCATTTTCACAAAAAATTCACCTCCAGAATGTTTTAGAAAGTAACACTAGTCTAAATTTTGTGGTTTTCTTCAATAAGTATTCAGATTTAAGACTGCTGCAAAATAGATGTTTTCTAATAGAGTGGTGTCAGTAAATTATTAGAGAGCCCACTGGCTACTACTTCTTTTGTCAGTGATACTCTTTTTCACAGTGATTAAAAAAAATGTATTAATAAATTTATGTCTAATTTTGTAAGAGACTCCTGGAAAATGAGAAAGGAAGGAGAAGGGACTGGTGCTGTTCAAATGCCATGATCCAAATTGATATATCC
Organism: Platyrinchus mystaceus; assembly: GCA_035041135.1. Lineage (NCBI taxonomy): Eukaryota > Metazoa > Chordata > Aves > Passeriformes > Tyrannidae > Platyrinchus > Platyrinchus mystaceus. Next base: position 31,609,034 of record JAWWLV010000144.1, read on the forward strand.
CATTGCAATTAAATACACCATAATATATGTGAATAATTAACAATTCAACTGTTTTTATAGAATGAATGTCTCAAAAAACAGTCTCTCACAAATGACTTACAGGTCATTGTTAAGTTAGCTACCTCAGTGTTAACTCTTCCTACAAAGCCTTGTTAAATAAGAAAGGAAATTCTTTACTGTGTTATGAAAAGAAGAGGTGTCAAATAAAATCTGTGCCTCTGTACACAGCACTAGCAAAAGTCAGAAAAGCTAGAATGCATTTCTGGAATGGCCCCAGGAAAACAAGTAAACATTGAGAAAATACAGAAGAGAAGCCTGTAATTATTAAGTGAATATAAAACAAATCTGTGATATCGGGCTGATCAGGCTTAACTATTCTGTTTATTTAAGAGGCTGAAACATGACTCAATCACAGTACATAGTTCTTTGCACATGAAAAAAGCATTACAAGAAAGACTTAACAAGACTCAATGGCTACAGAAAAAAACAGAGAAATCCAGCCTCGAAATAAAGCTGAAGTTTATATGAATTCCTATTAGAACAGTCTCATGTGAGGTGTCATAAATTCAGTTGTATGGCACCTTCCAGAAAAGATTGCATACCTTACTAAAAGACATGTGTACAAAAAACTTGTACAGTGTTCTCCAAATTTGAAATACATTACTGCATGAGTATCTGGAAGCTTACCATTTAACGTATGTTTATATTTCAGAAACTGTTTCAACTTATCAATTTCTCTAAGAGAGAAGGATCTATGAAAGCATAAATATCAGTTGGTTAACAGAAGAGCATTAATTTTTCCCCATTTTGAGATTTCCTATGAAACTATCTAAATAAGAGCAGTACAGTATACTTTCACTACCTAGACAGACAGAACACATTAACTGTATTAAAAAATATTAATGATACTGCAGAAAAGGAAGAATTCTTTTATAAAATTGCCTAGAGGGTTGGTCATGTTGTTATCATTCATCTCCTCTTCAATGTACAAACTGCTCTAATTCCCAGAAGCAGCATCTTTGGAAGACAGTTGCTCCTCAGGTAATGATCCAAACTGCCTGACAACAATGATTACCATTTAATCTCCAGCCACATATTGTTTCAGATCCCTCATATTCTTCTCTAAAGGAAAATTCCATGTGCATTATACAGTCCAACAATTCACTATTCCTTCCCCAAGATCTTGCTAGATACTTTTCCTAGAACTGAGGTTTCTGCAGCTGCAAGACTCTAGCTTTTCCTCAGTCCTGGACCCTCACCTGTTATTTTTGCCAATTTGTCAATTTGTTTCTGTTATTTTGCAGTCAATAAGCAAAACTTTCTTGTTTTTCTTTCCCTTAATTTTTTGAAGTAATTTCTCAGAGCATAGCTAACAGGCAGAGAAACAGTCTGAATTCAGATAGACGGAGATGTAGGCTTAGGCTCTGCCTCCAGACAAAGGGACCTGGCGTCCAGGAGCAGGCGGGGTAAGAGGAATGTCTTTTGTCACTGAAGCTGCTTCAGTACTGAGGTGAGTGTTTTATCTGCAGAGTTATTTTAGTTTAGGCAGATAATCAGGGAATACCTATTTTCACTACAGAGTTTTTGGTAGACTACCTTATTATTTACATTCTAACACCAGAATTTGATTTTTTTTTTTTACAAGAACAGATGCAAAGTGCTAGGGCAAATATGGAGAGAGGTGTCAGATGAACAACTGTTTCAAAACTACCAGAGATACATAAATTATGGAGCAAGGTATCACTGAAGACCTGATTAGTAGCATCTCAAGTTGCATTATCGATTCTGCATTTTCCCAAATTGGCAAGAAGACTAAAACAAGTAGCAGCTGCCACAGCTAGGTTTGTCTGCACAAACAGTTTCACTAGCTAGGTTCCTGATGGTATGTTAAAATGAATGCAGGTTATCTCTGATGGTATTCAAGCATTTTTGCCTGCAAGAATGTATAATGGTTCTGAAGTCAGATTTGATAATAGTTATAATATGCTATGCAAATAATGTCAAGTCTGTTTCTATTGACTGTAGAGAAAAAGGCTTAACTTGAAAGTGTCTATACTAACCTTCCTACTGAACAAAAACTAAACATGCAATAAATAAATGTTCTTGTGAAAGGCAAATAACTGACAGAAATGAAGTTTTAAGTAACATCTGTCAATAACAATCTTTATGAGATTTGATATGAGAACAGATTTGCATGAAAGACAAATCTGATAATTAACAGCTAAGTACAGCACAGTCTTTACCTTTATACTGTCTCTCTAGGCTACACTGCCACAAATGATAACTATTTAGAAAGACAAAATATCTCTTTTTCCTGACCAACTGGTAACACAAGTTTTGTTAGCGACTTTAATAGTGACAGCAGTTTAAAGTCAAAAGTTTCTGTTCCATGTTCCCAAACAATGAGCTGAGACTTGCTAAAATGCACAGACAAGAGCACTTCCCAAGGAAAATCCTCAATCCATTCTTTAAAACTTGTCATTAATCTATATTCTAGATGTATTTTGAATTGTGCTGGCTACAGTTCATGTCAAACTAAATTTGGATTTTACTATTTAAATGTCAATAGGTT
>JAWWLV010000144.1:31616552-31630596 GCA_035041135.1 Platyrinchus mystaceus
AGATGTATTTTGAATTGTGCTGGCTACAGTTCATGTCAAACTAAATTTGGATTTTACTATTTAAATGTCAATAGGTTTTACAAGCTATTTGTTTTTCATATGTTAAGTGGTGTTTTGTGACATACCACCTGACAAAGAGTCTGCTGTGAGTAGTTACAGGTGAGGGGTTTTTTAAATTTTTCTTGTGAGCGAGCCTGCCCTGTGATCAAGAACGCTCACTACATTTCTAGAAAGATGCTTTCAGCTAAATATCTCAGATAAACAGCCTGCTTTGATTGTATGCTTTGATACAGCTGAGAAATCTAGAAAAAAATAATCCCTTTAAAAAAACAGGAAGAACATGAAAGACATCTCAACTAACACATTTGTATGGTTGTGTTGCCTTTGCCCAGTTCATGTCCCATTTTATTGTCTTTCTATTAGTCCTCAAGCAACTGAGAAGCCAGATTACTTATGTGGGAAATAATGAAGGCCTTTAACCTTCAGGTCACGGTTCAGATTCATGTCATTCTGAATGGTCCCTTGGTGACTGAAAGCTTGAGAAGTACAATTTGGAGGTACCACTCTCCCTGTGCTGGCTGTCACGGATGCCTTTAATTGGTCCACTAGTATACTATCAAAATTGTCTTTAAATTACTCTCTTGTTATCAGCCTTAAAGCAGAGGTGACAATTCTCTTACAGGAAAAGAATCTATAAGTCAAGCTGAAGCAAACCAGAGAAAACCTGGTGACACGTGTTGTGTCACTGCAGACTTTTACCATAGCTTGGTTCCTTCAGCAGTAAATTTAGCCTTTTCACAAGCACTCAAGCCATTCCTTAAATGATTAAAGGGAACTATTTTCTTCTTCTTTTTTTTTTTTTTTCAGTTTGAAAAAGAAGTTGCTCCAGGCCTGAAACCTTACAAACCAAGGTTCAGCTCAAAACATATTTTATGGTTCAGTTATTGCAAACCATTTAAATCAAGGATTTATAATGGAAATGTTGACACAAACCTAACTCTAGCTGTTTGAATGGCACCACTATAATTATATGAGAATTTAATGATTTCAGCTGCAGCTGAACTGACAAGCAGCATGACCAAATAAACACCAGCATTTATACAGGCTATGAGTGAGGAAAAACATAGTAACAGACCTGAGTAAATACGCTCATAGGAGCCTGATAGAAATTTTGATAGGAAAAAAAAGTCAAGAATATTTCAGGCTATAAATAAATACCACCTTAATTTCCTTTTAGAGTGAAACAGAATAGAGTCACGATGCAATTACGGAGTCCTCCTCTCCTTTAGTATAAAAACCATGTGAGACCTTCCAGAGAAACACAGGATGTGTTAAACTACAGACTGACAACTGATTCATCAATAAGATAAAAATAGATTTAAACTGAGAGATGAGTTGAGAGAAATGGGCTTAGCAGTGAGCAGCAGGCAGGGAAAAACTGAGATTAAGAAAGCTAAAGAAGGAATTGGGAAGTACTGTTACAGAATATGCATTTCATTCCTAGCATCCTTTCCTATATCATATATTAACTAGAGTTAAGAAATTTGCTTAATGAATATGGTGCACTCTTCTTGCAAAAACAAAGTTCATATGCAGACTTATGTCCAGAAAAAAGCCCTCCTTCTGAATTATGAAAAAAAATTATTAATATCAATATTCTTCTACTCAGATAAAGTTCTTTCTGACAAAAACAAGTTTCTGGTGTTGGGCATTTACTTTTCAGTTATATAGTTTTTCATTTTAATTGGACAGGTATTTCTTTTGTAACATGTTCCTCTGCAATTTGACAATCCAACTTCACACCTTCAGGGTAGCATTGAGGATGTCTAATACTTTTTAAAGCAAACTTTTCAGGGGTCTTCTCATATAACACCACCATCTTGAAAAATACAGTATATCTATTCATAGTTCGTTAAGCAACTAGATTTTCTTCCCCTTTTAATTTTTTTTAAATTTTAATTCTCTCTAAAGGGCTTTATCTGAATCTGACAAGAATTTGTGTGCTATAATGCCAGGGGTTTCATCAAATATCACGATGCTCTTAGATCAATGGGAAATTATACATTTATTGATGATATCTTAGAGGCTTATGGGATTTCATTTTGAATGCTTTGGGTCAGAGAACTATACCATCGATTACAGTTACTATAGCATGAAATCTATTTTCTTTTATTTATACTATGTTCAACATGGAGAAAAAACCACAAAGGTGCAAAGAATTAACAGACAACAAACTAACAGGAAACTCATCTCTTATTTGACCCTCAATAGAAAAAAAATCATATGCTTCTCTCCCATTTAAAAAAGAGACTATATTTTAAATGGTCATATCCAGAATAATTTAAGAGTCTGAAGCTAAAATGTAAGCAAAATATAGGTACATAGGCAGAAAAGTTCACCATAAAAATATCTATGCAAGCTCTTGTCTAACTCTGGAAATCCCAAATTCTATATTTTTTAATTAAAACACATCAAATCTACAGTTTTGCTTTTCAGTATACACTATACCATCTTACTATTGACCAGACTGACTAGGTTAACAACATCTGCCTGATGTCTAAATTTAATCAGAATCCTGAAATTAGGTTTCTCTTTCTTATGAGGGCAATCAGTATATTTTGCTATGGGAAATACAGGATAATACATAGAAACAATTCTCAGAACAGGTCTGGAAGGTAGTATTTCATTGCCCAGCTGGTGGATTCAAATTTTCAGGCCATAGAGGCTCCTCTTGCTTCACCTCACTGGTTGAATGCATCTTGAATTCTACCCTACTCAGTGGCTTTGGGCTCAACAAATGGGATTGACACAAGAGGTCAAATGCCTTGATCATTTATCTCTTGCTTTCTTGGACTAATTTAAATCTGAAGATCTGAATGAAAACTAGATCAGGCTGAAGGGAAGGAGTGTAACTACAGTTTTTAACAGTAAAGACTGTTCAATACTAAATTCCTAGCTGTACAAACACCCCTTAGAAATTGCACTGGAGATAAATGATTTGAAAGGGTAAAGGTTTAACCGTTGTCATTTGGTTAAACATGTAGATAATTAATGGATTAATATCATCACTTCAAAATTAAAAGATAATGGCATTTGCAACAGGAGTTCACTGGCAGGGATCCAACAGTAGGAAAAAGAGCAGAAAATAGGAGAAAATATCTGTGAATTATTTACTGTGATGAAAAAGTGCACTATGGTGTACAATTCCCCACCGCCTTCTGTTTCACTTTTATTTCAATCTTAAGCAGAAAGGAAGCCCCAAAGAAATAGGAAGATAAACATTAACACACACATGGTCTCTTGAGCATCTCTATTCATTTCTCACCCCTGTTTTTTTGTTTGGTTGGTTTTTTTCCCACTTCTAACATAGTGGTAAGCTTATTGAACAAATTACAAAAAAAAAATCCACCAAACTATTTTAGTAAGTCAAATGATAGCTAACATTAGTATCTAATTTTAATTAGTGTTCTTGTTATTGTTGTGCATTTAGACTGCAGAGCTATCCTAAGGGGACTTTTAGCAACGCTATCACTACAGAAGAGTCAACATGAAAATCAGTGAGTAATTGTCTAAGTTAAAATTTGCCTTGAATATGACTCCTATAGTTTCCTAGGAAAATTTAATTTCCTCATTGTCTTTATCAAATTTTCAGGATATAGAAATGCATATACACACAGCCATGGAAGAGAAATAAAGGAGACATTAGTACTTCAAATTCTGCCTTTGTTTAAATTGAATATAAATATGAAATAAAACACTTTTGAATATACTTTCTACTTATTTTAAAATATATGATTATGCAGCCTTTTAATTTTTAAACATTTTCCATCTCCAGTTCCACAACAATTGTGTGAAACAAATCTGCAAGTACCAGTACTAAATGGTACATATTTATGAAGTTGGATTCAGTGATCCTGATGGGTCCCTTCCAACTCAGTATATTACATGATTCTATGATTATTTTATTATGATGAAAAAGAACTAAAGCTTATATCATGTGATAAAGAGTAGATGACATATTACATGTGTTACAATAATTCAATAGCACAGTGAAGGCTCTCTTTCTTTGATATCCTTCTAAATTATCCTTCCTTGGTATAAAGGAAGACAAATTTTACTAAATTTTACTGAGTTTCCCCTATCTTAATAGAACTATGGATCCTTCATTATCACAAGATTGCTATGTATTATATCAAATACATTATAGGTTATAGATATATTACAATATTGTGTTAATCTATTGTAGGAAAAATAGTGGCAGGACTTCAGATTGCTCAAAAACATTTTCATTAAAACAAAATAACACAATCATTGCTTCCCAAATCAAAGAATATATTTCAAAGGAATTTTTCTATTAAAATGCTAGTATTTACAATACACTATGCTAAATATTTAATATAAAAATATTTATAAATGTTTAATATTTACCTAATATTTAATATTTAATTAGACTATTAGTGGATCAAGTCTGCATATGCAGAAATTTGTGTATTTTTTTCCTATGGTAAATATTTAATTTGTTTGGTTTTCTTTTACTTTCTTGTATTCCAAGGCTTAAAATGGAATGTAGGCACCTTGATGGAAATCATAAAAACAGAAATTTACTAATTTCTTTTTTGTTTAAAGACTGTAAGCAGAAAGTGCCAGTTTTTTATATTTTCACTAGAAATGCTTGTTTTATACCTAAAATTCTGCTACAAGACATTGCCTAGCATTACTCAACTTTAAATAGATAGGGTCTTCAACTTCCTTTAGCTGGATTCAGTAACTCAGTTCTGTATTGATTTTTGGCTTCTAAGACCTGATTCACTGAGCATATCCACAGCACACCTATTTGATCAGGTGTGTTGTAACATCATCTGAAGAGGAGTCTCCCATTACTTTATGATTAGCACAGTCATTTGGGATGCTTCCCAGAAGAGTGTCCAGGCTCTGGTTGGCACCAGTCAACTAAATGGAGTCATGTGGTCTCATGACTAGAGTGCTCAGGCTGGGGGGCAGGTCCAGTCTCTGGCAGAAGGAATAAGTAATATAAATTATTTCGGTATTGACAGGAGTGAAAACTGGAAATGAGGTCTGATCTCAGATAAGTGCCCTAACCACTTCACTATAGATTCTCTGCAGTCCAATGAATTTAATTATTCTGTTCAAAGCTGAGCATGATGTACAAAGGGAGTCCTGTGCCAAACGTGCTGAAATCTGCTCTTTGCTACACCCTGTGATCTCCATGTTTGCATCCTCTGAAGCACACGTGTGATTGTATCATTTTATTCCTCCAATCTCTAAGTCTCTCTTTATGAGTAAATTCTGGGTGGCTAATTCTGTTCTTCAGATGCTGGAAAGGATGTTCTTGCTGTTTTTTGCAGCCACTGACTTTTTACTTAGATTTATCTCCAGTGTTTTAAAGCACCTTTGCTCTTTACTTTACTTACACTTGAAGTTCCTTTGTTTTCCATGGCCTGCAGGGAGGGGTAGTTTAATATCCCAACTCCACATCACTTGTGATTTTAAAGAGAAGAGGAAAAAGCAGAGAGAAGATGAAAATAATAGTAGTAAGATCACGAAGCTACATAGATCAGCTATATGCGCTGCTAATGTGTTCTGTCATATTACTCTTACCACACCAGATTCCCAGGTTGCCCATCTGCTTTTGTTGACTAGTTTCTCTTGCATTTTGTTCTGAGAAGCCTGAGTGTGAATGACAGTCTTATATATTAATTCAAGGAAATTGGGATAAGTGAGTACAATACAAGTGTGTTGTATTGTGCAAGTCTCAAGTGTGTTGGTTAAGCAATGCCAAATAACAGATTTAAAATGTAGGACAGTTTACAGTTCTCATGATGCACAGTAGCAAAGCAGTCATTAGAATTCTAGAAATGTTTCTGCGTATTTTCAAAAAGTATGTAAGCTGTAAACTGAATGACAGATAAACTTTGCGTCGTGGGAAATGTGTGATTAAATTACAGCAATTTAGTATAAAACACATGAAAAGTTATCATTTTGGCATTCTATTTAGTAAAATCATTCTCTGCTATTTACTCTACAACGCTTTAGATGTTTAGTCTGAAATATATGCTTCTGCCCCTTATCCAAAAACATGTGATTCCTGTTGGAGTACGCAGTATCCAGTATTCCCTATTTCACTTGTTTTTCAGCTTCTTCTTTGCAAAACTACATCAATTGCCTTTTAAAATGATGCAAGACTTAAACAAAGGTTTGTTGTTCAGAAGGGTATAGCTTCTGAAAGCATGAACATAATGACAAAAGCATAAAAGGTGGTTTATGAAGAGTGGGCTTTTCCGGTGAGGATTCTCTACTGTCTGAAAACACCTCTGAGCTCAAGCTACTGCCTCCCATTACTCTGATACAGACCTTCTTAGTTTGCTATTTTCTCAAAGTTTGTCAGAATTACAAAAACCTCTAGTCTACCTGGCAACTTTGAATGAAGGTTGCAAAGTGGATAGAAATTTGCTAACAGGGAGATACCAGAATGATTGCTGAAGCCTTGTTTCCTTAGTCGACCAGCTTTAAAAAAATGGGGAAAAAATCACAGTGACATGGAATCAAAGTTTATTTACAAAGAACACAATCAATGCCAGAACTGTGTGGATCTGTTGCTTCAGAAAGAATTTCAGTGAATACGAGTCTTTGTACAAACCCCACACTATTGAAATGATAGTCATATTGATAAACATCAATTTTACAGATTAAGGCTTATTGGGTTATTCTACAACATTTATTAATAGACAGAAAGTATTTTTAAAGAAGTTTTAGTTAATACAATATAGTTTTAAGGAGTGTTTTCAGAGAGATAAAGATATTGTTGAGTATTTTTGTGCAGAGTTCCTTCTGAAATAAGATGGCAAGAACACGGTTGTTTGGGAGCCTAATAAGTGGATGAAGTAGACTGGCATTTTTAAATATCTGAAGATGGAGTCTAATTCAGTCTGTACTGGAGTAAGAAGTAGTACAGAGGAAAAGACAGGACCTAAGATACATAGCCTGCACACATGCAAGTTACACTAAATATTTAATCTTACATAAGTAAAAAAAAGATCCAGCTTCCCCTCAAAAAACTTGAAAATACTGAAGACCACAATATTATTAGTCTCTAGTCAGGAAAGTTTAGCATAGCAGATAGCATTAGATTTTCACAAATTGCTAATATTTTTATGTGATTATAAACCAAATAACTGTGTCATCATTATATATAACCAGTAGGATTTTCTTTTTTATCTTCTGCAGCTTTCACATATTGGTTGTTTAGTGATCTAATCACCCAGAACCATGATAATTTACTATAAGGTAGCTAAAGAATGTAGCTACAAGGTGGAAGTGATCACAAAAGTTTAAGTTGCAGGTGCCATACTCAAAAGGATGTCAGTTCTTACTCAGAACTGTGCTTCAAAAGATGTCATCAGAGCTTTATTCAACAACAGATGACCTGTATTTCTTCGACTAGTAATTGGTCAAACAGTTGACATTAGCATACACCTCCAGTGCCATAACTGAATTGAGCATTTGCAGAGCAGAGCATCGGGACACTGAAAAGCTTTTTAATCTTCCCATGTCAGGGAGGTAGATAAAAACTAGGAGCAAAATGCCTAACCTTTGTTCATAGAAATCATGCCCATGACATCAGATGGATACTTAAAACCACAATACCTACTTAACAAAACATAGATGTGGGGTAATTTTTCGTTTATAGTCATGTTTTATGACAAATACAAGCAGCTTCATTAGAACGATTTGTTATCAGCTTCTGACTTCAGAACTCAATTCATTCAATCACAGTTTAAAGTGTCATCTACAAAAGTCTACACTGGACAAATTGGAAGAAATAATACACTAGATATATACTTTGAAAGACTGAACAGGATTCATGACATTGTCAAGGAGACTAATCATTAGTAAGCTCATCTGTTGCTATCTAAAACAATTGCAATAACCTTTTTTGCATCCTGAATCTATTACTACTTACACCTCCTAAAGATTTGCCACTGGCACCTCTATGTAGTCAAAATGTGTGAAAGTCAAAGAGATCTAATTGCACACAGAAAATATTTTTTTCTGAGCATCAAAGGAGAAAAGATCTTACCAAGTCTGACTGAACCAGAAAGATTACCTAGTGCTATCTAGGTATAGTTAGTCACACTAAGCCATGGATATGAATTCTTCTGTACTTTGACTCCAATGACTTCACAAAAATCACATTGAGAAATCTAATTTTCTTTTAGGTTTTTTTGTCTGGGACAGTAAAATATTATCAGCCAGCTGAAATGGCCTGAGATTGAAAGCATAGAAAAAATGGGAAATACTACAAGAAAACATGCACTGCCTTTCAAAATGCTATATAAAATCATCGACAAGATAAAGAAAAGTTTAGACACAGATGAACAAGTCATAGTAAAACGTAAACAATGCTGGCAAAAACAGTGATATATAATAGGCAGAAAATTCAAGTGAAGCTTACTCAAAAACTCTCTTGTTTTAACACATATTCTTTTAAAACAAAAGACTGAGGAAACCTGCAGCCAAATACATTTTTAACTACTGCAAAGGTATTTAAATTTAATCAGTTGTGTATGAAAGGGCACATACATGAAAAAAATATCCTGCCATCTCTCTGGGAGACATATAATAATTTTCTCAAAGATAACTAACATTTACCTGTGCTAGAAGTAAAATGCATGTGAAAATAATTAAATTATCATTGAAAAATTCAAAAAAGTAACAATCAAGAATTTCAAGATGCTATAATATTTATCTGTGTGTTTTCAGATCAAGTTATTTTGCTTTTAAATTCTGTTCTTAACCACTACAACAGGAATATCAGCATATCTATAGTGCCAGCAAAATTATGCAATTCCTATCACAGATCAGTAAGGGTCTTATTCACTTTTTCTTATTGTAGATATGTTCTCTAAAATGCTGTAAACGAAATGCTGTCAACAAATTGCCAGATAAGATAAAATAGTTGATAGCCATTGTATTAATAAATGATTACAGATATGAAGGTTTAAAACTTAACTATAATTCATAGAGCTAACTTACTGCTAGTTTTTAACTGCCCTATGTTTCCACCAGCAGATTTCACTTTGAAACAAGTTTTCTTCATCATATTATCTTCGCAATGACATTCAACAATGTTGGACATTTTTATATTCAAGCACTCATACTGAGAATATCTACAATCATTAAAAAGTTTAATGTTTGTGTGCAATACAATTCATACTCATTCTCCCTTCCCAGTTCATGAACTGAGTCTGATTTCAGAGACTATATTCTGCATTTCCTTAGTACTTAAAAATGTCATTTGATCCTAAATATGATAATCCCTTTAAATTCTCCAATAGCAATCTGTTCCTCTTACTCTCTAAAGAAAGATGAACAAGCCAGCTATTTAAAGTATGCTTAGCACTAAAGCTCTGTGGAAGACAAATATTCAGTTTTGTGCCAAGTTTTGAGGTTTTCTCTTTGCTTTTCGTCTGCATTAGAATGCAAGGCAATAATTTTTTATACAGTATCAAAGGTGTACTGAAATATCTATGAAAAACTGAGTTTTCAAATTTGCCCATTTTTTAACTTTTCTCATTGTTCTCCACTCTTTTTCCATTTTCTCAAACATGACAAGCTACCAGAAGGTTCAGGATTCTAAAAAAAATCCTTAGTGTAAATTTTGCTAAGCCATTGTATTTCTGTGAAATATCACATTCAATAAACCCATGTTTCAAAACAATTTCATTTAAACAAAAGGATGCCAGTTATGTCTTTTTATTACTATGCACGTTATCTCACAGTAGAGCATTATGGCTTATTGCAGAGAACGTTATGGCAAAAATGGGGGACAGAGGGGTGCAAAAATTCCAGAGTAAAGAGCTCTCCACTGTTACATGTTTGTTCTGATGCTTTTCACATTGCTGTATATAGAACCATATGCAGCTCTTCAGTGAAAAAAATGTCTAACTCATTATCCAGCTGCTATCTACAAATTTTTGCAAAATAGCATCTGTGTTTACACAAGCAGTCTTTCCCAATACATCTGTAGATCCTGTACATGGTAGTGAAGTCTCTGCAGTTGGGTCCTCTTCTATGCAAGCACTGCATCTGCTGGACCAAGTGCAAATAAAAATCTAGTCATATCTGGCTACAGATATTTTATGATCTTTCAAAACACTACTAACTCCCTAACATGATCTTCACGTGGTAAATGTTACTAACAAAACTGTTCTCTCACTTAGGAAATTCCAGCCAAGGTTATTCATAGATTTTCCCTGAGCCAGTACAGCCTCCTAAGTCTTAACTGCAAAATGAAACCCATGTATTCAAACTTCTGCATTATCTAAAAGCATGATAGAATTTAGGTGTTCTTCTTGAACCACACAACACAGATACATACAGGTGCTTTACACTTTCACTTGCTCCTGTTAGACACCATGCTGAAGAAAGAATAGATGTCTGTAGACTAGAAGAGTTAATTCAGATCCTGTCAGCTTCTCAACATTTTTAGAACCATTTTCTGAATCCATAGCTTGTCTTCTCCTATTTCCATTTTGAAAGTGACTTTTGATTTGCAGACATGACTTTGGTCCTTGTTCCAGATGCTCATTTCCTTGGTCATCCTTCTGCCTTTAGCCTAAAATGTTACCTCTAGACATGGTAGGTGCAGATACACTGAAATGATGACCCTTGCTCCAATTTTTGGCTGTTATGTGGCCTTCCTTTTGACTGTCATATTTACTACTTGTTTTTGATGTTAGCTCATTTATACTGCAAGAAAGGCTTCTGTCCTGACATGGAACCTCATGCAAAACTAATTTCTGAGCCTGATCATGCATCTCTCTCATTTCTAATTTGCACATCACATTGGAAAAACCTCAGAAATTATTACCTTGCACTAGAATGTTATTCTAAGTAATCTTTCCCCCTAATTATTGAGACTGTGTGTTGGTAAACTATGCTTCTATTTTCCTTCTTTCTTTAAATAGTATCACATATTCTTTCTCTGAAGATCTCAAAAAACCACATGATTGTGAATTATCTCAGAAATTTCAGTGCCAGCTATTGGATTTTTCTTAATACCCAAACTGCATTATGTTATTTCTGTGCTTACAATTAGGAATGTATATTTCATTGAGCTCCCTCCTGCTGCACTAAAAATCATGCTCTATCTGTCTCATGACTACTAGTTTAAAAATTAGATATTTAAATATTGCATGAATCTGGCTCCTTTCCAGCACACATTTTATTAAAGCCAGCTGTGAAGTAATTATTGAACATGCTAAAAACAGCTTTTGAGAGTAGAACAATATGAGTTTTGTCCAATTTTGATTCACACACTGAGCTTTGACTAAATACTACATTCCAACAACTCACTCCCCTATGAAATGGAGTCTGAACAACTTCAGACGCATCATTTCTGAGAACTGTGAGAATCTAGGTCAAGGACTGATTGTAGCAGAATTAACTCACATAAAGGAGTATGCTTTTTCCTAAATAAATAATGTGCTTTTAAGCTTCACTGAAGGCAAAATAATGAAGAAAGCACAAGCAAAGCAATTGATTTTGAGAATAAAAAGATACAATATAAAATTCAAACTATATTGCCTATATACTGTCTCTTTACAGAAGTAAAAGGTTTTGTTTCTTTGGGATTTGTAATCTAATGATTTTCTGACAGAGATGTCTCATATTTCTGATTAATTTCCCACCTTTTATTTTTTGTTTCTGGCACCTTTGGATGTATACGTTTATACCATATGAACTCACGTGCATTTGTAGGAACATCTGAGGTATTTTTTTTAAGTATAAGTGGTACACAATTCTCTTCAGGTGTAGCATGGCCTAATTTTGAGTTCTTTGATTACTCATATATTTTCTAAAACGTAAAATTCACACTTCCAGCAATAAGACTGTATTTGGTAATACATTTCTGTGCCAATGGATAGAAGTATTTAAAACCCTACAGATATCTATTGCTGGTTAAATACAGCCCAGATGATCCCTACTAAAAGGTGATTAGAAATTAATATAACTATCCCATACATTCACAGCTTGAGATTTGTAATATGTAAAGAATAATCATTCTTATAGGGGCCATGCTTGTGAATGCTGTATTTAATTAATGCTCAAGGAAAAGATAAAAGAAGGAGGAAGAAAAGTACTGCTGCTGAATTTATTTGGAAATTGTAGTGATGTTAAACATTGCATGCCAGGTTTAATGGCATGTATTCATCTAGTTAACATAGTGTCTTACTGAGAACAAATGCTTCTGTCTGCCTTCAGGACACGAGGATTTTGAAGTGAATTTGGGAGTGCACAGTGGATTTCTACTTTATTTTCTCTGTTGATTTATCCTAGGCCTGCCATCACAAACACTCAAGCTCTTCCTTGTATGCAGATCAACTTTGTGCACATGCTACACAGAATTCTTCTTTACCCGTAGTGATGTCTTTAGGCTCATAATGAGAAGGATGCTATGCAGCAGCTATCTGTACAAGTCATGCCCATCATTTATCTTAAGACTAACACTTTCCTTTTTATTCCTAGCTGCTACTAGTCTGAGAAGATAAAAGTACGTGTTTTGAAGACATTACATGCAACAGATATATTTAAAAAGAGCAAATACTGGAGTAGATTAAAGTGAAAGACTGAAATCTCATACTCACCCCAAACAAATGATTTTGTATCATAGCAGAAGATTTGAATATCAATACAGATGTTAAAAAAATTTAAAAATAAATGAATGAAACAAAACCAACAAAATGCTACAGTGCATCACTACAGCACAAAACACCTAATACACATGAATATTACCCACTGAAGCAGTCCCAGGTCAGGCTCTGTTTGGACTGGAAGTTGCAGCTGAAGGAACACAAGATCGGGAAAAGAACAGATTTAGATCCTACCTGCCCAACCACGGCTGCTGTTTCGTAAACCAACAGAGAAGAAGCCCCAGCTAAAACTAACAGACTTAGTTATAAGCCAGTCCTCAAGCCACACGGACTTTAGAAGAAGCAGACACGACTGGTGTCAGTAAAATAAACTTACTGAAGTCAGGAAATACAGTGTCTCTTACAGGCACTTCTGTCCTTAGCACAAAGGAAATGGCTACAAAGGCTGGACTTCTTTGCTTGTTATTTTTACAAAACTCAGCTCCTAATTAAGACTTGACATGAACATGAATAACAAGGGTCTTTTTGTGTGAGAGTTCATTTTGTTGAAATAGAAATCTGGGAAAATATAAAATGTGTATTTCTGTTTACATCAGTGAAAATTTCCATACTGCCTGTACAGCAATATTATCTCAGTCTGTACAAAAGAGTAGCATACACTGAATGTCAGACTGAAGTGCTACATTATTTAATATTTATCATTTAACTGTGAACAACGTAAACACATAAATACCTGCAGATGGGAAAGTGCCAGGGACAAAACAGTGCGGGTGATGAGCATGAGCCAAGGAGATCCCATGTGTCCTGACCCAGGCACTGTGGGACAGAGGCCTCTCCAGCTCTGCCCAGCCATGGCACCAGCCACAGCACAGGGCTCTGCCCTTCCCATCTAAATCTTTACTATGATTTTTTTTTTTTTCCCATCTGCAAAAACAGACAGCAGCAAGTCTCTGGCCCTGCACAGCCTCAGGCTGGGACCTGTGCTGCCAGCTCTGGTTCCTGGGGACCATGCACTGACTGTCCCTGCAGTCCCCGGGGCAGGGTCCCATCCTTCCCAGCAGGGCAGCCTGGGGCGAGCGCAGTCCCAGAGGAACAGCCAGACTCCATGCACAAGCAGAGCAGTGGGGACAGGGATGGCCCAAAGCCAAAGCTGAAGTGGAAGTGGCCACTGCAGACTTGGGGATCAGACCTGTGTCTCTCCCCATGGCAACCAACAAGACAAGGCTGCCCATGCAGGCTCCAGGCCCAGAGAGGAGGGACACACACTGTGATACAAATGGCAGTGCTGTGGTCATCGAGGCATGAGGTGGGATGCCCATCCAGCATCTTGAGGGAGATGCCCCCCCTTCACTGACACCATCTACACTGGA
>JAWWLV010000144.1:31643247-31659801 GCA_035041135.1 Platyrinchus mystaceus
CACTGGCCTGCTACATAACCCCACAGGGCATTGTCTCCTCTGTTCCTGACTGGTGATGACATGCCAAGGAATGGAATGGGAAGCACTCCAGAGCCTTAACCACTCACTAGACCCCAGAAACCTCCTGCATTGGCAGACCGCTGACTTCCTCAGTAAAGCAGGCAATGTGCCAATCTGAAATTGTGCTGTCTCTGTGCCAAGGTCTGCTTTTGCATAAGTACTGGCAAGAGCTGTATTCATGAAGCTGAAGAATAAATATAGAAATGGCTTTTAAACCTAAGACTCAACCACTGAGCAGCTGATACCATTATTTAGTGGGAGCAGAATCCCCGAGACTGATTTCCTTTAGTTTTTGCCAGGGAATTTAATGCCACATGTAAAAAAGTAATGTTTTGACTTTGCTTACTCTGGCTAGAACTAGTTGCCACTACAGTGAAATAAATCATTCTGTAAGTGGTGTGAAAACTATTGAAGCTCAAAGTGAGATGCATAATTAGTGATCTGACCACTTCAAGGTCCAGCAGAGGTGTTTCTGAATTCCAGAGAGCCTTTTAAATCATCAGATTTGACACAAGAAAAATGAAATGCATAAAGAATTGGTAGCTCTCTCCAACTTATCCCAAGTCCTTCACTGCCTTATTAAGGTAAAAGGTTGCCTGAAATCAGTGTTTCATATTTGTAATGTATCAGGGAGATTTGATTTGACAGGATGCAAGATACACATCTGCTAATATTACATAGTCTGTTCAGCAGTAGTCAAATAGTTAATTAGAATACAAGAATGTTGAATTGTTTCCTTGGTGTTCTAATGTGTTCTACTGAATTTGTTATGACAAATTTTCCCAATACCAATGAGATTTTCTGTTAAGGCACAGAGATGAAACAATTTTTTAAAATCTGGTAAGAAAAATTACTTTTTAAACCTCTCTTATTACTTCCCTTTGCCATCTCTGGTGGAAATAAAGAATCAGCTACTTCTCAGAGTATTTACCATATCTATCTTAGACATATATGGAATTCATACCCCTAAAGGGGAATGTTTTAGCTGAGCTAAACATCTAGGCATTGATCACTTTTACATACAACATTAGCAGGCTTTTTCCATACTGCATGTGTACTCCTTGACTTATAATACTCACTACGATTATTACATTTTCATTGTATGCCTTTGCTGCTATGGTAATGCTATTGGGTGGATGCCAGAATCCCATTTTGATTACTTGTATTTTATTTGTCAAGAGCATCTGATGCTTTGCAAGGGCATTTTTTTTAAGAAGACATGATCTATTTATGTAAATTTATACCTACTTATACAATATACAATGTCAGGTAAGGAATAGCATAGAGAAAGAAAAGCAAGAATAAATTATGTTAAGAATAAAATAATTACTATTATACTATAATACCTGTCTGCTGCAGATGGCATTTGGACAATTAAGAAGGAATGTTTTTCACTACAGGCAATAGTAATTTTGTCCTTGATAATCTAATCACCAGAGGGCAGGGATATGGTTAACCCAACTCTACACGGACCATCCAGGAGAATAGAAGTAACCCCAAAGAAGGCTCTAAGCTTAAAATTTTTATTTTTTTTTTTATCTTGACTGAAAATGAGGTTGTACCCCAAAGGGCACAAAATGTGCTATAGGACACAATTAAAGAGGAAACGTGCTGAGAGTCATCAAACACACAGACTTCTAATGTCTAATACTTGAACACAAAACTCAACCTTCTGGGAAGAGGAGAATTAAATTTATGACTTCTTGCAAGAAATTTTTCTTAAGTTCTTTTCTGAAGTTCCTTTAATTAGGTAGCCTGTTTATTATGCTTTTGGACTTGTGGTACCTTGGGAATGGAGCTTTAAGCTCACTTTTCTTCTCATGATTTAGCTTTTGCTGAAATGCTCGAATTTTTCTGTGCTGATTGGGGAAGGAGGATAGGATGAATGGAAAACAAAAATACAAATGTAAAGACAGAAAATAGCAAGAAGACACTTTCAAGAAGTGGCACTGCCACGGCTTTCTGCAGTCATCTTTATTACAGAGTTAATTGTGTGTATCAGAAGTCCTTTAAACACCTGAGTACCCAGCAGCTTTTGAAAGCTTATAATGATTATATTGCATGATCTTTATAAAGAATAAAATGCTTTGTGGAACTCATAGAAAACTTTTGATTATTTTAGTGTTACTTTATTGTGTTTCTATCTGAACTAAAATAAAACCTACAAACAAAAGCCACAAACCCACACACAAAATTTTGATTCCAGGATTGCCAAAGAGATTAAATTCCATGAGGCAATAGCTTCTAGTCCTGGAAGATCTTAAAGATCAAAGTGTTTCAAATTAAGTTAATCTACCTGCCTAGCATACTGTTCACAAGGCTGTGTAAGCAACAGAATTTTTTTGTTAATTGGGTGTTTCAAAAAAACTATTGTAGATAAATAAAATCTAATATTTCTAGACATAGTGAAAGTTCATATAAGCATAATTTGAATAGAGCATGGTGGGGTTTGATTCTTCCATTTTGAGCAAATAAACAAACCATCAAAATATTTTTGGAAATGAAAGCTCTACGCAAGAAATTTAGGATTGATGACCAGGGTTGGCTAATTAGCAGCTTAAATACATCTAAAGGGAGATGTATTTAAGATCCATGGAGACCCATCTACAAACACAGAAAAGCACATGTAAACAAAAAAACCTGAGCTGCCAAACTCAGTTGCTTGTTTTTAATGGAGTGTGCTGGACCTCTCAAATTGTTCTTTTCTGACATTCATAAACTTTGTGCAAATATCATAGAACGTTTAAAATGAATTCAAAAGAAGCCTGTAGTAGAAACACTCCTCTGGAAATTTATTTTATTATCTACTTCATGGAGGCATAAGAAGGAAAGAAAGATGAAATGGAAAAACTATCCAGTAATGGAGATAAGGTGATGAAACAACCTGGAGAAGAAGGAAATTACAGGCCCCTGTTTTTACCATGATATCTCAGCATCCTAACCCCTCCCCACCCTCGAAAAAAAAGCAAACCAAACAATAAACCACAAGAAATGCAGAGCAGCAGAGCTCACTGTGCTACAAAAGGAGCAGGTGGTCAGGAGCAAGATTTGGAATAAAGTCACAGAAGTCATTAGGCAGCCTCACAAATCCTAGCTGGGATGCTAGGGCAGCTGAAAGAATCTTCTCTGGTAAGTATGATGTTAATAATTAATTTTGGTTTTATCTTTTTGCAGAATTTTTCTATTATGCAAATCCATATTTTTAAATACCATTTTAATTTAAATCTTATTTAGACTTGAATTCTTGATGATCTAATTCAACAGAGCCATTTATATAAGAAGCAGATTCAAGAAGATATTATTGGGATAGGTTTCCAAAGAGTTACAGGGTAAATCTCTGCTGAAACTGCGCAAGATGATGTGAGAGCTGATAGCTAGAAGTTTAGGAAGATGTGGGCTCTCAACAGTCAGGAAAAGTCTCTGACATCATGGTGAGGCAGAAGGTGCATGGTAAAGATGAACGGACAGACCTACAGCCGATGCAAATATTGCTTTAATAAAATAAGCCAAGATGCTCTATCACTGAAGGCTCTGTGCCAACTTCCTCAGTTCAAAATCTTAAATTCAAAATACTGCTTTTCTTGGCATAAGCAAAAAATGGAGAGAACAAGAAGAAAAATTGTGAAATAGTTTTAAAAAACTCTACTAGTACTCCTCATAATTGATTTTGGAAAAATATATATAACTCCAGACATCCCCAAAGGACTGCTAATTTCTAAGAGATTCAAGATGATAGGCTGGCTCAAAACTATAAACCAGTTGCAACAATTAATTTTGAATGCTCATGTTCCCTTATGCAGAGTTTGCTTTCTAATACATAAATACTCTCAGACTGACATCCAGAATAACTTACATCTAGTTAGGGATATGCACTCACCATTACTTCAGGGGATTTATGTAACTGGCTTTTTTCTCCTGTCCTTCAAAGACCATCTATTTGGACAAACATATATAAGTACTTCTATGAATTGTTCATATGTCTCATTTTCTGAGATGGGCCTTTAGTTGCCAGCAAGGTCTCTCAGCTTTCTTGACTATTCTTTGTTAATTTGTTATCCTCGATATGTTCTCTTTTATTAACCAACCTATTAATCTAACTGTCCTTTTCAGATAATGTAATACCTTCATACCCAGTTCCCTTATCAGCTAAATTAATTTTGCTGCATTGAAACAACCACATAAATCTTACACTGTTATGTGAGGTAAGATATAAAAATGCAGCCAGGACAATTTAGGTACGAACTCGTTTTTGATAATGTGACACATGATTTTGAGAAAATTTGGAGGCTATGACTGCATCAGTGCAGCAGCTCTGCAGAGCAATGTAGCTGGTGCTGGCAATTTGACATCAGGGCTGTAACTATAACTCTGAAACTTAATTCATATTAGTGGTGAGAGTGCATCCTTTCAGCCTCTATTCAACAGGAAGTTATGTCATATACTCCAAAATCATTCCACAGTGTGAAGCAAAAATTAATAAATAGGGGTGATCAGAAGATTTCCTTCTCTCTCCCTTCCACTCACTAAAGTAGATGAATCTTGACTTGCAGGTGCTTTGCAGGGTTCTCTCAATTCTTTACTTAAAATTATAAAATATCCATTTCAGTGTTACCAGAAGAACATAAGTTTTTTCAGCTTTGTAGATGGTCAGAAAATCAGCATTGGTGTTTCGGAGCAATGGTTAGGGGTGATTATATTGATAGTGGAAGCTGAGAATTTGCAGAGGGTGCAAAGACAAGAGACCACACAAGTTCCATAGATCTCTGTTTACTTTCAAGCTATCTGGTAAAAGATGACAAATAGAGAATTTATATTTGAAAAACAAGGTGTTCAGACAGTGACATTGACATTTATCAGCTGCAACACTAACATAGGAGTTATCTGCAAGCTAATCACCACACGGAATAATAGATTACTATGAAGCTGAGCTGTAATACTTTTAAATGACCTCACAAAGCTAAGATTCGCCTATTTGTACTTAAAATACCAAGCATAAAGACTGTTAGATTCTGTCTCCTTGTGGACTCATGATTATTTGATAGATTGGTTTATTTGACATGAGTGGTTTTCAATTAAAAGGAACAAGCACATGGACTGTCATTAATTGTGCTTACATTCTTCAGCTAATAATCCTAACATCCCACAGCAGCATTTCTGATTATTTTGCTTGACCTTGAATTCAAGCTAAGCATCCTACAGCTACTCGGGTACTTTTGCATTCTTAGACACCCTTTCAGCTTTTGAAACTTTTACTTAGCAGGAATTTTGCTGTATTACAAAGGAATTAAAATATTAAAACGTTGGGTTTAGCAGTTCAAAGAACTCTCCAGAAAGCTGCCGTAATGTTTTTATCAGTGTCTTTCCCAAAGACAATCAGTGCTGATAATATTCAGAATAGACTGCATATATGAACTCTGGAATATGAAGTGGAAAAGTTACACTGGGTTAGCCCCAAAAATTTTAGGTTGAGGCAGACAAAAGAATGCCATCCACTTTTAGAGAATCTCATCTTCTCTTTCCAACCACACTGAAAAACTGAGGTCAATGAGATTTTAAAATACTTTGTTAAATACTTTGGTAAATTTGTTCATGGAAGATGCAGTATTTATCTGCACATTATAAAAATATTCATTGTGGTCCACTATTAGTATCTGAACTAAAACAGATCTGAAGCAAAAATCCTAAATATTCTTTGTCTGTCTAAAAACGTTTTCTCATGGCCTATGCCCAATCCGAATTTAATTTCTGAAACTTTTAACATAGAATCTTTGGCTACTTTATGGATAGACATCTTTATAGAGACAAAGATTTTGAAGGTTTAAAATAAAAATTTGCCTTCTAGCAAATGAAAAGTGTCAGTACATGTGGCTTTATTTAGGAGAAAGCAAGTGTTTCTAAATGCTTTCTGAAGGCATTTCAAAGTCATTTTCCAAATATGCAAATTAGATACTCATGTAAATTGTTAGCAGTGTAAGACACGTTGCTACAACAGCAGGGATACTTGATACTATGGAATTCACACATCACAGTTACAAGTTTAGGAAGAAAGCAGAGCTTTGAAATCTTGAGGGCTAAGGCCCTTTATACTGACTTGTCATTTTAAAAAACTTTTTTTTAAAAAAAGAGGAACATTCCACAAAAGCTGATGAAGAGGGAGAAGGATACTATAACTGGATAGTATGCACAGTAAGCTAAATCTCAACTTCTCTCTTAAAACGCAAGTACCTTTTTGTCATGTTTATTCCCTCTTACATTGACATTCATCCACAGTGACTCAAGTCTGCTTTATCTCACAGATTCTGAAAATCTGTGTGGAAAACTCAGCTGGAAGCCCTAATTTCTGTTTCTTATAATCCATCTACTGTGTAATTTCAGATTTATTCTTTTTCTTTCAGAAGAATGAACACTGGAGCTCCTTTTTCAAGCAACTGATGAGAGCCAAGCACTCCGCCTGGAACAGCAGGTGAACAGAAGGTGAAGGATGTTAAACACATAGATAGTTTGCTTATCCATTTGTTACTTTTCTGGGGCCTAAGGAGCCATCACTGTCACAAAAGTATCTGTGCAGGACCTTTATGCAAGGATAAATTTTATTTGATCTTTAACAGACTTTAAAGGCAGTGAAATTAAATGCGTGTCATTGATCTCCACCCTGGGAAACTCTCCAGTAAAAACAGGCTGCCTATTCACTAGGCGCAGACTATGTATCACACACATACTCACCCAACCTTGAATTATATTAAATAACCTACAGTTTCTAGTATGGTTCATCTGAATTAAACAAGGAAGATAATGATACGAAAGCTTGGATCAGATATAGACAGTCCTTTTAGAGGAATGGACAACATGCTACAGGAATATTTAAGTAACATGCTCAAGGAGCTACTTTTCTGGGAAATACAGCTTCTTAGAGAGAAGGATTATTTTTCTCTATATTCTGGTCAGATTAACTGATGTTGCCTTATGCCTTTTATTAATACAGATTTTCACACATTTTTACAACTAATTTTTAAAGGTTCCAAACTGAAATCAAGGTGACAATAATTCTTCCCTCTTTAAAGAGTCGAGGAGCATGTTCCTCCCCCTCTCCTCCTCTGCCTCCTGAGGCAGGCAGGTATCCATTGTAACAGGACAGTATTCCCAAATTCACTTTCATTTAAAAATTTCCTCAGTTTTTCCCTGCAAAAAATGATGTTTCCAGCCCTCACCTAATGATGAGGTTTATTCACTGTAGTGTCTTGCAATTGTCACTTCATTCAACTACTTGCAGGGCTCCAAAAACCAAGTCTGATTCTAGAGCAAAGAAAGGATTAGACATTTTTAATGATTCCTACTATGTTTCCAATGAAATCATTGATTTTTTTATCTCTTACACTGACATGTCCTTGTGCTCCTCTATCTGGTATTAATAGCTAAATTTTGTCCACTTGTCCTTATAAAAAGAAGTAAAGTCTGAGGACTTAGCTGTTCCGTATCATTTGAACAGCACTTTGCTGCCTTATGCCCCCCACCACAACCGCTAACTAACTCTTCTTTTTACCACTTACATCATGAGATAGGCCCAAGAGCCATTACATCCACTCTCAGGAGAACTCTTTTACTGCAGTTTTATGGCTTAAATACAGGAGCCCTGAATTTATCTTTTTATTTCAGGACCTGAACAGATTTGGTTTTTAGAGTACAAGGCTAAGATAACAGAGAGACATTTGCGTTCTAATACCCAAGTTTTTGGCATCCTACTGCGAGGGGGGGGCACACCCACGCTTAACACTCAGCAGCCTATCTTTTGTCCATATTTGGACCACTGAGCTCATATAACCCTTGGAGTAGTCAGTGGCTGGAAGACATGCTTTGAGAGTCCACTGAAGCTTCGGAACAGTTATGCTTGAACAAATCCCAGATACTCTTCAACATCTGGCCTATTGTACCTATTGCAGAGGTTTCTACTGTTCATGCAGAGGACAAAAAGCCTCACCTGTTTGACTCTTGCCATGGTATTTCTTCATGCCTCACTGTGCACGTGTGAAAAGCAGTCAAGTCAAACCTATCCCTAAAAGCAGGGCAAAGTAAAACAGCAGTAGAGAGTATAAGGAATGGGTAAGACAGCTGCAGTCTTTCACAGGAAACAGCAATAGAGTAATTTGCCTACTTATATTTTTCACCAAACTTCCCATGATTATTATCAGCCATGCTGTTTCCACAAATGAAACCACAGGCTAGGAATGTATTGATGAAAAGCATTATTGGACACTAGTATTTAGCTGTTGTTTTCTCACTTCCTCCTCCTGAAAATTGGTTAAGATGCTACAGATATCTGATGGCAAGAATGCAAAATCTGGAGTTTTGAAATAAAATATTTATCCTGACATGTTGTGTTAATTACTTTTTTTCTGGAGACATCTCTTGATTTTGTGAAATGAGCTGAAAAGAATGAAAACATCCATAGAAATGTTTTAGTTTCAGAGTCATACTGCCCTTACAAGGACTCATACAGATGCATCAGGTAGTGTTCCTGGTTCCTCCATACTGAATTTGGTAAAATGGAAGTACAGCATTTCCAAGACTGGCTTGTAAAATAATAGTCACACAAGAATTAAAAAACGGATTAATTTATTAATTAATACTTTCTATAGCTTTGTCTGTCTCGTGATCTTTGCACTGAGTAAATGGGTTTTCAACCAAAATGTTACAAAAGTATGTCAGTTCTTTTAATGGGTTTAGCTAAGGCTTGAATGTGCCAGCAGATGCGTTAACAATCTTAAGGAAAACAAATCCAATTGATTCAAAATACCCATTTACCATATTTTACATGATTTTCATCCAAGATATCACTGGGACTGTCTGTAAATCAAAGCAAGCTAACAAGAGGAAAGGAAGGAAGACATTTAGCAATTATCACCATTTTAAACAGTCCTGGGGAATTAAGACCATGAGTTCTGCACACTGCAAAAATATAACACTGATATATGTGGTGCAGTTCCTTATTACAAAATTCTCAAGCTGTATCAAACTTTATTCTTTAAAAGGATAATTAGATTTCTTAGAAAACATAGCAATACATTTCTGACATTAGCATCACAGATGGCCAGCGCTTCCCTTGTTCAGCAACTTCAGCGGAAGATGTGCTGAGGAGTGGATTCCATGTCAGGAATATTTATGTAGAGTGTTTAAACATTGCACAGCTCTTCTACTGCAAGCATCTCTGGCAGCGTTTCAGCATTAATCAACAGTATTTATACCAGAATGGAAAATTCAAAATTAAAAGACATTATAAAATACAAATCATCAAACAGGGAAAAAAATGACAAAGAAATTATGATCTTCAGAAATGGAAAGAAAATGAGAGTGAAGGTTGTCATTTTCTTTTCCTTGAAATGATACTATAAATGAGCGCTAAATTAGATTAGTCACCTCAGTCCATCATTATGAGAAAAATAATATTTCACTTAAAACATAATATATTTTGACTGTTCATCACAGTGCTTTTTAAAAGGAAGAGCAACAAACACACAGCTTATTGATGCTATTGCACATAGGTATGTAGAATTACCTTTATATTCTAAAAGCAATATCTACCCTAGAGATTTTCTTTCTTATTGTCCACTTACAAAAGATCAGAACAGCATGCAAAACTATTAGTCTACAGAATCCAAAACAATATTTGACTGCTGGGATCAGCATAATTTCTATACACTTTTCTGTTTGTTTTGTCATTTCAAGAGATATATATGCAGGCAGCCAAAAATTCCCAACATGGAAGAACTGTTCACACATTAAAAATCTCCAAAACCTTTTCATTCAAAAGTACTCACATGAGATCTATTGATAAAGGAAAAAAAGAAGATTAGTTTCAGGGGTAAAAAACCATAAGTGCAATAGCTTTTTGCAGTACTAGAGGGAAGATGTTATAATAATTCTTTAGACTACTCCAGGGAGAACACTTTCTGACAGTCCTGGCTGCTTCACCAAACTCCTGTTTGTGCCAGAATGAGTGATAAAACCTAGCATTTTCCATTTATAACCTTCCTACAAAAGTTCTGATTTCCCACTAGATCATTATTGTGAATAATGATCCAGAGATACTTTCTTAGAAATTAAAATCCCTTATTTCCACAACAGAACTGCTTTTTCTTTACCTGCCCAAGTGTGAAGTTATCTTTGATCCCATCTTCACTTCAGCACACGGTCCTTCAGAGTTTATGGTGTTTGTGCTTTTAAATAAAACATCCTTAGTTTAGGGGGTTTTGTCATGCAAATTGAATGAATTGTGATCTGAATATAATATTAAGCTCAAATTTTGAACTCTAAAACATGTTCACAGCCACAGTTTTTTTCCTGACTCAACTCAGTTCAGCAGTAAATAATAGAAGTTCAGGACAGGGACAGATTCCATTTAATTTTACATTAAACATTAGAAATGTTGTGGGATGGTTTTCTTTTAATAAACAAACATAGTGAAAGAGAAGCCATTTATCTTAGAAGCTGATTTTATTAATTCTGAAGAAATCCAGCAAAGGGATAGAAGAGCTCTGAGCAGAATATGGATGATTTTATGACTCGTTGCTCATACTCCGTTGCCCACCTTCATCCTCTGGAATTTGATCCACTGCATACAGAGGATGCAAAACTCATTTGCATTCCAAAGAAAGCACTTAAGATGAGAAATGCTGCAACTATCACTGTAGAAGCTATGAGACAAATAACTTCAGTGTCTTATATCTCAGCCACTGTTTGGGGAGGGTTTGCTGTCCAGTTTCCAAGCTACAGAAAATGCATGTGATCAACAGACCTGTTTCTTTTTATTTTGCTGTGGTTAGTTCTCACTTCAGACATCAGGCCTATGGTGGTGACTATGTGCATTACAGGCTGGTTCTTGTTTAAAGGCATACCTAACCTAGGTTAAACATGTGAAGTGAATTAAGGCATTAGTTATGCACTTCTGTCTACCATACAGATAATACAAAAAGGATTGCATCATTCTGCTTGACACATAGATGCGACATGTGGTCGTGGAAATACATGTTTAAAGTTTTGATTAGCTTTCTTTTTTTCAAACAGTCTCAGTTTCAAGACCTATAACTAATAGGATCAACACGAGACAAGCTGTTATGCTCCACCCTGCAAGGCAGAAAGAACCTTTGTTTTTCTGTTAATAAATCCCTTGGAGAGAATTAAAGTAAACCGATACTAGATGATCAGTGTTTACATATATATATATATATATGGTTTATTTTAGAACAATTTGGTTGTAAAGGAAAACACGTATGTAGCTATTTTGGTTGTTATTTTCTATAGAAATATGGCAACATAAAAGCATAAATATATCACCCAAGAAAATGTGTGAGGGAAAAGAGAGAAAAAAAGAGAGAGAGAGAATAAGAGTTAAAATATGTAAGGGAAGAGAGAGAAAGAAAGAGAGAAAAAGTAAGAGTTTATATTCACCACCCAGAGGTCTCCAACAAACTTGGTTGTTGTTGTCTTGGTACCTCAGGGAGTGGTGGGGGAAAGAAACCCATGAAACATAAAGTCCTGTGGGTTTATATACCCTAAGAAACCCTCCTGGTACCTTCTCCATGTGTGTGTGGAAAAGCCTGGTAGATTACTAGATTTTTTAAAAACTGCCCGAATTTCTGATCCAGATTGACTGAAATCAGAAACTATTTGGATTATTTCATTGTTAAGTAACTATTTCAGTGATGATATATTCTGTCCCAGCTTCTGTAGTTGGCTTCAGCTGAAGACATTGAGATTGGAAGACTGATCTAACAATTCAAGGCCATTTACACTTTTATATACCACATACAATATATTGGGGTTCCAAACATCTTAGCGATTAACAAAAGTTAACAAAGTGAATTGTTAAAAAATTATAAAGGCAACAATAATGTGCTGGTTAGAAAGTAATGGGAAATTGCCTCCAGGGATATGTTCACATTATATTCTCTCTTTTCTCTTTCCAGCACTGACCTAGAAAACTGAGGTTCTTGTCCAATTATAGTTTCAGGAGGTGAGGGTTTTGAGAAAACTCTAAATTTTGCAACACTAGTCATGCTGAGGTAAAGACCTACTTGTACTCCAGTTAAGTTTCGTTGTTCCTCAGTACAAAGTAGAACGTGGAATCAACAATTTTTTTTTTATTTTACCCAAACCCTTAGCTTCCATTGTTTAAAATGTCAGCAAAACCCTCCAGTGGAGTTTGCAGAGAGACTGAACACAGTGTTAAGGTGTGACTGGTCACTTGTATTTCTGATACTAAGATGGTAGTAATAAACGGTATCCTGAAGGGAAGAGTGGACTCTATTTGTTTAATTTTCTATTTGCATGAAAATTCTTAGCTTGCAGTAGTCCTCCAGAATCTCACATTGAAATCTTCATTTTAGCCACAATAAATTATATACTTTTACAGAGTTTGGAAAGATTCTTTAGTTTGAAAGCTGCTGTGCAAATTTGCCCAATTGAAGGATAAAAGAGATTGGAAAAAGCAATCTGAGGGGCCTAGTTTCTGGCTCAGGTGGATGCAGAGTCTGCTGTATGTCTCACCTGAATGTGCTAACGCTTAAGTAACTTTTTTCTAACAGAGGCATGAGTTAGAATCTCTCAATTGTATTTGGTCACAAGCATATTTTGGATTCACAACCAATACTGAGACAGTTTCCTTTAGTTAACCTGGCATCCTCTGTACCCATCACACAAAACAAAATT
Source organism: Platyrinchus mystaceus (assembly GCA_035041135.1). Classification (NCBI taxonomy): domain Eukaryota; kingdom Metazoa; phylum Chordata; class Aves; order Passeriformes; family Tyrannidae; genus Platyrinchus; species Platyrinchus mystaceus. The sequence goes on from JAWWLV010000144.1 coordinate 31,656,010, forward strand.
CTTGATGAGCAGAGCCATCAATTCAGATGCAAAGAATTAATATATATTAGAAATAGAATAAATTATTTATATGTTGCCAGTTTAGCCTTTAATAAGATAGGCTTTAAACAATTGTTAGAAGCTTAGATACCATGTTATCTGTTGGCATGAGATGGAATCAAATAATTTTAAATAGAAAAAGAAATTATTTTAAAGTTCTTCTCACTAAGTTTCAGGCTAGAAAACCTGTATAGTGAATTTTTAATGGCAGTTAGATTTGGGTTAACTGTTTTTAGTGACAAAAGTAGGAAGGGTATCACATGGGCAAACACAGCTCCAACAATTATCATGACCCTCACAGCAATGTCAGACTGCCTATGCTATTTGCTTCATAGTTTCACAACATTTAAGGACGGGAAAAAGAAATTAGCTCATCTGATTTGACACGTAGTTCATAGGTCATTGTGTTTCACTGAAACCAGTTTCAATAACTTTCTTTAAACTACCTCTTTTCAATCCTCCAAAGATTTTAAATGACAGTTGAAATGTAAGGAAACACAGTGTTTCATGAACATAGCTTTACTCAGAAGAATACCAGGCCAGCTCAGAGCACAGCTTATCCACCACTGACAACTCCCTTTTACTTTTGATAAAGCCCTACTTCTTGAAAGGTATAAAGAACATTTGGGCAATTGTGCATCATCCTGCCCGATCCAGGCAGGCCACCCACTGCAGCACAAAACTTCCATGCTGGCACAGACACCAGCAATTTGCGCAAGAGTCTTTTGTTAGAGCTTCTAAAGCTTAAGTGAGGTAATGACTGTTAAATACAAAATATAGAAAAGCAAGTTGGGGAAAAGTTCTTAGAAGCAGTGTAAATTTCTGATAAAAAATATGACATTAAAGGATGCAAAATAACGTAATAGTATATCTCTTGACATACTCTGATGTTAAGATTATTTTTGCACACTTTGCTCAACTGAGAAAGAAATAAACTCCATATTTGTTCATATTGGTCCATCTTCACAATTGCAACCAGGTCATGCTGCAGAGAAATAAAACCTGATATTTTTCTGGCAGCTAGTGACAATTTCCTTCTGTGCTGTGGACTGGAGAAGTTTGAGTGTTGCTGAGCATCAGATGGTAGCTGCTTTCCTTCAGGGCTGTATGTAAGCGAAGACGACAGCTCTCCCTTGCTTACCATTATGCCACAGCCAATGTGGAAGAGGTTCTGGTTTTCAGAATTCAAAGTGAAAGAATAGGGGAAGAGAAAGAGGCAAAGATCATGATCAGCAAGAACAGCTTCTTGTAGCTGTCACTGTGCTCTGCAGAAAGAAACCACCTTGTCATTTTTCTGCTGGTTTATTGCATATTCTAATTTTACACTTTACTGTTGGCATTGTCATACAAAGAATTTTGCTATACTTTCAGTATACTTTTTTCTGGTTTTCTCTGAATATACACATATATAGTTGCAAATATATCAGCAGTCTTCAGTTTTTGGTTTTTTTTTTTACAGAAAGATTTTGTATGTATTGACAACTTTTACTTCCTGATAATGTTATTTTCTAAAAAATAAAAAAAGGAGCTGATAGTCATGGAGGAGCACCCCATTAATACTAATTGGTTTTAAATTACTAGTCTGTTTTAAAGCTTATGCAATTATTAGATTGTTACTTCATTCTCTTGGACTAGAGAGGGAAAACTTTTAACCATGCATAACAAATTCAGCCCGGTAAGTTACTGCTGTATGACTCAATAATTTATGAAACATAAGGAGTGCAAAGAAGTGTTGCCAGGCTGCCCAAAATTTGCAGTCTGCATTTAGCATTATGCTATACAATTTGCAGTCTATCCAACTTTTGATTAGGATAATTTGCTATCATTCCCCATCCCAATGCATAGAGCTTTTATAGAATTAATATTTAGTTGTTGGCTTAAATATATCACTTTCAGTATCAGAGTGAGTTTCATGAGTTTAAGGACTTTTTTCTCTTTTTTTCCCAGAATAGGCTGAGGCAAAAATCCCTTTCCTCAGATAAGCAATTTCCTTGTTCACAGTTTTACAGCATAAGTCACGCCATTGCAATGGCTTTAATGTGGCTATTACAGGACATTTCAGTGGCAGGGCATAAAAACATATTTTTGTACAAGTTTCAACAGTGCTGAAAAATATAGCAGTCTCTCCATGTCCATAAGCATGAGATACATAAGTGCTAAGAATTATTGTAAACCTTTGCAAGATCCAGCCTGGATTATAGATTTTCATAAGTCATTCTGTCATCAGAGGAATAATTAAGCAACCCTGGTAATACAATATTTGTTTACTTACAGAAGAAAATAGCTAAATAAAATCTAAATAAAATGTGATCTCTTCTAAAAATGTAGTTTAGTTGCCTTAATAGCTGTCAAAAATTCCACTTGAAAAACATGAGCCATTTCCTATAGTCTTTTGAAGCCTGTTCTGCTTGTAGCTCTATTGCTGGTGATGTATGCACAAGATAGATTGTGTGCCACATTAGGAGAAGCTTTACATCTTATATTCAGACACCAATCTCGCCAAATCAGCTGCAGTTTCCTTTCCTAAGAATGAACAGTATATGTTATATCCTAAGCAATTCTTAGTAGTGTTCTCATGGCTGAGCAAATGCAAAGCAATATAATCTGTATCTTGAAAAATTAAACAAATAAAGTTATCTTTAGATATCTTCTGAAACAATGAGAATTTTTCTCTCCTAATCTTTAATAAATTTTGCCGTGCCTCAAGCATTGTGTCCAATTCTGGGCCCCTGTCTTCAGGAAGGCCATTGAGGTGATGGAGCGTGTCCAGAGAAAGGCAACAGAGCTGGTGATGGGTATAGGGAGTAAGTCATATGAGAAGTGAGTGAGGGACCTGGGCGTGTTTAGCATGGAGAAAAGAAGGCTTAGGGGAGACCTTCTTGCTCTCTACCTGAAAGGAGGTTGTAGCAAGGTGGAGGTTGCCCTCTTCTCCCAGGCAGCTAGCAACAGGGCAAAAGGAAATGGCCTCAAGCTGCACCAGGTGAAGTTCAGGTTGGACATTAGGAAGAATTGCTTCATGGAAAAGGTGGTTAAGCATTGGAATGGGCTATTCAGGAAGATGGTGGAGTCACGATTCCTGGAAGTGTTCAGGAAAAGACTGGAAGTGGCACTTAGTGCTATGGTTTAGTTGACATGATGGTGTTCGGTCAAGAGTTGGACTCGATAATCTTGGAGGCCTCTTCCAAACTTAATGATTCTATGTTTCTATGAAATACTTCAATTCATCATTGTACCTCAAAAGAAAAAGAGTGTGTGTCACATTCTAGTGACCCATACACACTTTGGCAGTCTTCATGTAAACATCATGTAGGAGCATGACCAAATATGACATTTCATCTTTCTTTACAGATTAGAACCTCAGTTTTATGCCTATCAGATGAGGGTTCATTAGCTCTGTTGACAGTATGTTGTGGACATAGGCAAGCTTGCACTGCCTAAACCACTTGCCATACCAAAGCTGCTTTTGGTTAGCCAAAGACATACTTACCTTCTTTTCAAAAACATTTCTTATAAGGCAATTTTCATTTACTGAATTCCTACAGTTCTACTTGATGCCTACCAGGGAAAGTTTACAATGACCTGACATCCAATGGTACAAAATTTCTCATAGCCCTTTGGGCTAGGTAGGACATGTACAGCAGTTCCCAAGTTCCCTAAACACATCTCAGAACCCAGGAATATCCAAACTGAAAATTTTAGTTGACTTTTAAGCCCTGAGGTAGTACATACCTCTAGTAGATCCATTTTCATTTG
>JAWWLV010000144.1:31662382-31693800 GCA_035041135.1 Platyrinchus mystaceus
CTCCACTTTTGCTAAATGTTTCTATCATAGTTAAAAATGCAGTTACATGTTAGAATGCAAAAAGAAAAAAAAAGAAAAAAACTAAAGGACTCATCATGGAAGTTGAGATTCTTTAGGGGACATTCAGCCTTGCATATGGAAAACTTCATGGCTGATACATTAATTTCCTTCCCAAATATTTCATCACAGTCTAAATTTTAATGCCATAATAAATGGAATGCAGCAAAGACTCCTTGTAGTTTCCAGAAAAGACCACTTTTTCCCCCAAGCACCCAATATCAAGCATTAGACTTGCATAAGGAGAATGCATGAGGAGAATGCGTATCTATAGAAACATCCATGTTCATTGCCATAGGGTTCTATTAGTTACCATGGTAAAAACAACCAGAGAAATTAAGCTCTGTATTAAGACAGATAAGCTGTAAAGCATCTCCATAAGTCCAAACTCTTCAAACACTAAAGGTGCCTAAAGAGATTAATGACATCTTTAAAACAAGAAAGTCTTTATTTGGGGTGAGTCTGGAAGGACCTTTCAGTGCCCCTCAGGACACATTTGCGGCATCCCACAATACTTATGGCACTGAGTAGGTACCTGCTTTCTGTCACTGTGCACACAGGATGAGGCCCCACAGAATAAGGTTCCTGGTGTAGAGCAAACTGACCCTCACTGGAGCCGCTGAAGCAGCACTGACAGGGAACATGGTTTATGTAGTGCAGAGTGAGGACCCTGTGGTGAAAGAGCAGCCCTTCACTCCAGCCACACACGCCAAGTAGCTCAGGTGATACTGTCTGTGCATCTCTTTGCAGAGGGTGAGCTGAGATGATGACTGTGCCCACTGTTGCTGGAGGGCAACATGGTGAGATATACCAGCAGACACACTGCTGGCCCCCTACCCTTCAGAGATGGTGGATTACAGCAACTACCTGGGCACCATGGACTGAGAGAGGCTGCACATCTCCAGAGCCAGCCCTCAAGATGGGTCAGGATGCTGGGGTCAGACCTGGGTCATGGGCAATGACCTGTCACAGTTCTGAGGCTGCTGTCTGTGGGAGCCTGTCAAGGACAAACAGCCTCACAGCTCCTTCCTTGTGAGTTGGAAGGTATTAACAGCTTCCCTGCATTTGATACTACCTACACATTTTGCCTCTTTTCCTCTCACCCACTGTGACTGAATTAGATGAGTAAAGCTCTGTCCTGTTATGGCAGGATAAAATAAAGGAACTCCAGAGAAGATGAGAAGTTGCTCCAGGTGGTATTTGAGGGTTAATGGAGTAAAATTTGCTTCTGTGCCTGCAGCTACTGCCATTGCTCTGCTTGAGTAATAGACCCTTAAACATTTAGGTGATGGATGTTAGTGTATTCCAGCTGCAAAACAACAGAGCAGGCTGTAAGCACATTTTACCCGTTTCTCTCTTTGTTTTTCAGTGCGTTCTTTTTCTCAGCTGAGACGCTTTTGCCTCTCCAGCACTGATTCACACTGACATGAACGGGTCCAGCCAGCCAGGGCAGGGGAGGTACAGCCTCATATGACTCATGGTGTTCAGCAAGTTTTAGTCATCAGGCTTACAGTACTGCTATGGTTAGCACTCCAACTGCAGCATTTCACCATTGCAAATTTCCTTCCCTATTTCTTCAGCTGAAGAAGACGTTCTTGTATATCTGTACGATTTTTTCATTAAGGTGGCTGATGTGCAAACATGCGTACATTTACACACCTTACAGTAGCAATGTCAAGAGAAATATTTCTAAATCCATTGAATCTGAGGCCAAAGCGGTTATGTTTGTGGAGGTGATTTCTTGTGGAGATGCAAATACCTATTTCTTCACAGGACAGGACTTGAGTTATCTTGCAAAATATCTGGTTTTTGCTCTGTATTTGATGGGCCCATAGTCCATGAATCAGACTGTTTTCTGTGTAGCTAAATTGTTTCATTAGTAAAAAACACTGCTTAAACTGGGAGCATGGGAATTCTCTGCACTTAGGGGATGCCCCCAACATGCAGTAACTCAGGGTTGAGTGCTCTTATCCTCCCCCACATATCTTCATTTTATTTGTCATTTTTAAAATGGATTAAGAACGTCAAGGCCCAGATGGCACTGAGAGGCCTTCACATGGGACTCCCAGCCACGTACCCTCTGCCCACGGGCCTGGGACACCACTAAGCTCTGGGCCCTGTATTTTGCCTAAGCTGTGGTCATGGTGCTCTCGTGCTTGGCTCCAGCTTTATCTCCTGTCTGGGCTGTAGTGGTGTGATGCTGGGAGCTTGTGGACCCATCTAAACGTTGTGCCTCAGGTCTCTCTCTTCATCTTTTCAATAGCATTGATAGCCTAATCAAATTGGGTCTTCTGAGGCTGTCAGTGGACCATGTTGCGACCTGTAGTTCTGCTGCCACATCCAGACCTGTGGGACAGTGTTGTGGGTGACGGAACTCAGCTTGGTCACTGTTCCTAAGAAAGCAGAGGCAAAGCTGATGAAGGACCCTAGGGACAAGATATAAGATGCTGCGGGTAGGTTTGCTTTGTATTTGTAGCACTGCTATTGCTTGTCAAGCCTACAAAATAAGCTGTGTAGGGCCCATTGGAGGCAAGGCTTCTCCTTCTGCGTAGCTCAGTTCACTGCTATACAAGGGGAGCCCTAGGACAGGTCGGTGTCTAGCTAAAAGAGTGACAATAACAAGCAAATAGGACCCAATTTTATTTGGCTAGCCCAACTAAACATCTATTAACAGTGGATTTTTATCTTATAGATTACTGTTTAGGAGCATCTTCCTGGTTTTATATACATTCTTGGTGGCTTACTTTTCAACTGATAACTTCCAAAATCAAAAACCTATCTTAAATTTGACAACTGACTTAACTACTGTGGAGTTTCGGTGGTTTCTTTCCCTCTTGCTCTCCCTGCTTGCAGTGTGATTAGTTAGTTAAGTGCAGAGGTGTTTTCTCCATGCCTGTTCTCTCATTGGGATCCCACAGTACAATACACATTAAAATGAATTCTAATGCATCATCAGTGCCATTTATTATTTCCTCTTCTTACATCTGCTCTTGAAGCTTTTCAGCTCTCTCTGCCCTAGAAGGTTCTGAGTATCTGTAAATAAGGCTGGTAACCTAGCAACGTTGAGTGAATGCACATCCCTTGCTGAATAACACTGGGCATAATCAAATCAGCTTCATATGCTATCTGCAGCATTAACACTATATATTGAAAACAATTAAAATATTTCATGTATATTCACATTATTTTGAATTGGAAACATTTTTCAGATTCTTCAAAAGAAGTCTGTACCCACAAAGTTAAGAAGAAATATTCAGCTTAGTAGCAAATAAACCATCTCCAGAATCAGGTATAATCAAACTGAAAGGATTGATTAACCTGACCCCTCAAGGAAACTAAAGAGAAGGCAAACACCCTATCTGAGCATTTGTACTCACTAGCACAGACAACCAGAAAGTTTGGAGCTGCCTTAGGTATTTGAAAGGGGAAGAATTGCCTCGTGATCCAGACATGACATTATCCTAGGCAGGAAATGAGCCTATGTCATTGAAATTGAGCAACCACCTACAAAAAAATAGTCCATAGCACCATCTATAATCCTTAGGTCTGCCTTGCTCTAAAGGGGAAACTTGCACTGTCAAACTGCATTTACTGCAACATATTTCAGGGGTGAAAGCAAGGCATAGCCTCTCCCTCTCCTGTCATGTTTACATGCATGTGAGGAGGGGCACCATTCTGAAAGACACAACTCCTGCTATTTCTATCCCTTGCAGTATTAGCTTATTCACTCTACTATGAGGAACAGAGGCATAGGTCCTGTCTAGCACCTGAACAGTTAAACAATTTAGAGCATAAGAAACTTCTTGATTTTATATCAAAATTATGTCAGAACAAATTATTCAGTTTGTAGTACAATGTACAGACTTGCCACCTCCTGAAAATTGTATTTTGTGTTAATAGAATTTTGTATTTTCCAGCTCCTACTTCACTTCAGAATAAGGAAATCTTTATTCTGCACTTTTAATTGACCTTTTTAATCTAAACAAGTTTGACTGGGCAATGAGTGAATGAATGGTTCCAGCATAATGTTATCACAAGACAGAGTTGGCGATGCCAAGCACAAAAATAGCTTTGTTTTTTTCTCCTACTTCTCTCCTCCCATCACCGATTAGCACAATGATTTTTGAAAACTTAACTTATACTGATAAATAACTTCATGCAGCTTAAAATACAATTTTTAATTCATATTGATATAAATAATACAAAATCAAAATAACCATTTCACTTTCTTTTCATGTTCAGTTCTGCCTAACCAGCTTATATTGCTGAAACCTGGCACAGAATGTGATTTACAGCCAGGAAAAAAGCTTGGTTTGGTCTTTGTCACCAGCCTAAAGCACACATAACTCTACTTTCTTAACTTGGTACATAGCCCAGCATGGATGGAACTGAGGATCACAGGCTTGTAAGACAAATGCATTTATTTCCTGATACCTCATTCCAGGCTCTGGGATCTAACACTGTCTGCTCTAAGTAATTGTATTGGCCATTCTTTTTCTTTTTCTTTTTTTTTTTTTTTATAAGGTGGCAAAGCTTTCTGCTCAGTAAAATCATTGCTTGCCACCTTGAGACAGAGATTAAAGAATCAGTGTTGTGCATGCCCTGAAGTTGTTGCAACCTGGGAGGTAAAAACTGTCCTTGCTGCTTGGAATGAAATTGGAGTTTGGGAGCAATTTCACAGAAACCCTAGGAGATCTATCTGCCTATTTCTCCCATTAGCACTATAACCTGTTTTGCACCACAGTCTCACTCCTCTCTTAATGATTACTTCTCTTGCTGTCAGCCTTCCATTCCTTATTAATGGGTGAGTGACCTCAGCAGCGTTACCAGGGGAGAGCTACAGCCAGGCATCTCCTAAACTAACAGAAGGTTCTGAGCTTGAGGAAACCTATAGCAAAGAGAAAAGTGGGTGTGTGAGGGGAGATGATCAAAGATGAAACCAGAAGTAGTGACTTGAGATGTGGTTGAAGAATTAGAAACGGAAGATGAGATAGGGTATGGGAGACTGTCAAGCAAAAGGATTGGGGGGACTTCCTAACAAAGTGGAGGATGAAGGGACAAGAACTGTAATATGAGAGGAATAAGATGTAAAGACTTACAGACCAATAACATGGAAAGTGACAGAATGTCAATATATTAAAATGATGGGTGGAAGATAATTGACAACTGGAGTTTAAAAGGAGTATAAATACGGCAAGTGGGAGGAAAAGCAAAAAAGTAAGGAGCTGTATTTTTGAGACATGTTCTGACTGTAAATGTAAAAATGTCATCACATCTATACACTGTATCTCTGATTTGCTTCTGAGATTCACTGGAAAAAATTCTCTAAAAAAAAAAATCTTAAATATTCCCCTATGCAACCCTTTTTCTACTACTGAGAATATTTTGTGTTTCTTTGTTGGCTTTCTTAAGCAGGAGAGAGCTGTTACCTCTAACGAGATTCTCCCCTTAAATGTAGAGAAATGGAGCTGCTCATAAAGAGCTAAAAGACTTGTCTGGAGAAGGAATAAAGAAGTAGTGTGACACTCGATCTTGATTTTTAGGAAAATACTAAACAAAGAACAATCTAATTGAGGTTTATATCATGGACAGATTGATTAACACACTGAAACTGCAAAATTGAGAACCATTTCCCAGTCTACCGGGATCTGTATTTTGGGTGGGCAGAGTTAACTGTGTATTTTGTTCACTGAATTCTCTAACATACTGTAATATATTTAAAAAAAAAAATTAATTCAAGTGCTCAAAGAAAATGAGCTTACTTAAAAAGGGAATGTTAGTCTACAGAGCCTGCCTATACAGAGGTTTGCCGTGCCCTTTGCAGCGCTATATAAAGTTGTAACACTTCCAGCTGAAAGGAAACTGAGTGTGCCAGATCAGTAATGAATGATTGGTGCTCTGCTGCCTTCTGATCCCCCCAACCCCTCCTCATTTCTGCAAACAGTCATTATTTTCTGGAATGTCATTTTGAAGCATGTTTTTTCCCCAGTGCTGCAGTGCCCTCTAGTGCTCAAGAAAACATTTTGGCTTCCATTATCAGGAATCCAAAATACAGACACCATTTTATATTTAATTATAAGACTGAACTTGTCATAATATTTCAGTTGACTCCTTTATTTGGTTTCCAAAGTGTAAAGGCAGTAAGTAGCTATATCTAGCTGCCACTTCTCAGTGCCCTCTGTCACCCTGATCCAGTCAGAGGAACTACCCTCAGAAAGCTGCCTCCTGGTTAGAAACCTGCACCAGAAGATGCAGGACATTAGTCAGGGGCTTCTGAATCCACCTGCACCACAGCCACAAAACAAGGCCATGACTGTCTCTGTAACCTGGGACATATGGCTGCTGCAGGGCTGTGACTCCCAGCTTGCAATGGATTTTCTTCAGGACTCTCTTTTGCTGCTTGAATCACTTTCCACAATAAACAAGCTGCCTGAGGTGAATGATTATCACCTCAGTGAGTCATATCCTGAAATTGGTTAAAATGCTCCTCTCTACAAAAGTACTAGCAGCTGCTTCTGGCTGCAGTTCAAAAATTGTATCCAAAGCAGTAAAGTTTTCCCAAATGCTTGAAGTTGCAGATTATTTTAATGAAAGAAATCCTGGTTAAGGCAGAGAGACTAAGTTCCTTTTGTGAGTTACATTTTTGACATTTTATATCTCTAGTGCAGAGGTTTAAGAGATTCCACCAAGTCCTCTCCTAAATAGAAATGAGAGAATCTGCACATCCAGAACAGCTCAAAACAAACACCTGGTTTGATTCAAAAAGTTTAGGGTGGTATTTTCAGCAGACCAAAGCAATTCAGTTTCAGGTTTCATCAAATTACAGTAAGAGCTGATAACAAAAAATACATATGAGTATATATAAATTCTGATAAATTGTGTTTAAAGAGGAGAATTGTCTCAGCACTCTCTCATTTATATATTTTTAGTTATTAAGGTATCTTTTTAGAGAAGTCGCCAGGTGAACTTTGAATTATATAAGTAGTCCAGAGAGAGCAATGTCCCTCCCACATTTTTTCATTCCCTTCCAGACATGATGTATCTAATCAACCACAGCAAAGCTGACAAACTTCTGGTCAATCCAAACCCTTGCAGGTCAAATATGCAGCATTGTTGTAAATGAAATCAGTAAAATTAGGAAAAGGGCTTGGGAGTGGGTTGTGTGCAAAGAAAGAAGCATACACAAGGACAGAAGAAAGGAGGTTAGAGATGAAAATAAGTACTTGTACTCACAGAAGGGATATAAAGAAGCCCATCAAATGCCTTGCATTTTCAAGTTATGATATTCAATCTCCCTCTACCTTTTGGCTTGACAATTTTTTAATATTCTGACCCATTAATGTAACAACATAGGGTTTCAGGGAAAGATTTAAAAATTACTTTTCTCTCTGCAAATGATGTACCACAGAAACTGAAAGCAAAAATGTGAGGTCGAGTACTGATAACCAATTGTAGTAGGTTTTGGAATTGAGAAATCCTTTTCCCCAGCATTTAATTGTGAATGTCATCCTAGGGAGAAGTACCTGTGCTTTCAAGGCCTTTTTCAGCAGACTTTCTAAATACTCTAGCAGAGATCCTAACAAAAAGGGGCATGTTGGTGTTCATAGCTGATTAGGAACAGATGCTTGAGAATCAGAATGGACAGTATTTAGCTAGCAGTTACACTAGAAAGGCTCTCAAAACTTGTGCTTCATCTTTTTCTTGTTTATAGATCAAGAAAAGATGTAGAATCTGACCTTTATTGGAATCATCTGGATATGCTTACTTTCCCAAAAATATTATCCTCTCCTGTGACTGTGTCCTCACAATTTGTCCTGGGCATTTGGGCATTTGCACCACACCTGGGTATGATGATTCTGTGTTAAAGAGATGCCTAATTTTGACAGACTTGATGGAAGGTTACAGAACCTGCTCGGGCTACAGTTTTCAATTACCGTTATCATTCACATGACTTTACCCACACGTACACTGTGGAGCAGCAAGGTTCCTGACCAACTTAAAGCAAAGCCTGCTCTAATCCAAATCTGCAAGGATAAATTGAGATGTATATAGCACTCCAGGCCCTTGTTCAAAATTGCTGATAAGGCACAAATAGAAGTTGAATGGATCTCAGTAGGAAAGGCTGACCCCAAAATGCAATATTATTCCTAATGTTTTAAATGAGCTTGAATAAGAGTACAAATAAAAGCTATACTTATTCTGTCAGAAGCATATTCTACAAGATGAAATTCACAGACAACCAGGGCTGGCCCAATGCAAAGGTATTCTCTTAGAATTTTTAGGTTAAACTGACAAGCTAAAGCATTCCCAAAACATGAGCAATAAAGCTTCAGAAGTGTTCATGAAGCATGTGCAAGCCTTAGAAATTCTACTTAAATGCAAATTAGGCCACAACTACATTTGTGAATATAGCTTTTAATAGTTAACCACCTTAACCAAACCTTAAAAGGCAGTGCATAAATTGCTACCTGGTCAGTTGAAGTAAAGTACACAGAAAAGGACTGCCTATAAAAAAACCCTTATCATTTGCAAATGAATGCAAATTAATATGATTTGTATTTTTGCATGTGTCATTAGTCTAGAACTGCTTTGACTTACAAAAATAGAAATCCATAATATGAACAATTAATCTCTAATTGTAAATCCACATTAACATGCACTAAGTAAGAACAGCCAGTAATTGCATTAATAGTGCAATGTAACAGTAATCATTTGATTTAGGACAAATTACTCCTATTCAGCAAGATTGCTTTTATTGCTCAGTTTGCCCTAGCTACATGAGTCTAACATGGTAAACAGAACTGTTTTCGTGGCTCTGGCACTATTTCTTCTGTATAAAATATTATGTGTGCACATCTTATTACACCATTAAAGAAAAATTTTTTTATACCAGCATTTGTTTATGACTGGACTCTGCTGCAGAGCTGTGCTGAAGTAGCAGCACCTGTTAACCAGAGCTCTCCAGAGTTTATGCATACCCTCCTGTGTCATAAATAGACAACTGGGGACAGTTATCTTCCTATTGCAAACCCCTTTTTTGAGTACCATCCTTTTCAAGTAATTTACATTCCAGATAGATCCTCGAAGACTCAGTTCTTATGTTTCCTATGTTTATTTTAATTATATACACACTTGTGCTCACTTCATAAACAGTCAATATAAACTGAGATTATTTTAGTGATTCTTCAGAAAACCTTCCTGCCATAATAATCTTGTATTATCAATCATTTTATTAGATACTAAAAATACTTACAGAAAGATTTCTTAGCCGGAGTATTTTACAGCTTTTCCCTGTTGATAGTGATAATATATATTACCAAATTTAGAAATGTCTGAAATATTTTCAGACAGGATTTAACAGTTGATATAGCAGGACTTTTAAAGTAAAAAAACCTTGAAACTCAGAAAGGATTTAGGAATTCTAATTAACTTTATTTTTTTTAAGTGGTATTGTAAATTATGGCCATAGATTCTGATCTTAGAGCATAACAGGAATTATGTTACTCAATTGGTAATGTTTAAGTAACTGTAAAATTATATTCATTGGACTCATATGTGCAAAGGCAGTCTAATACTCCTAAAAATGAGGTCACATATTTCTTTCACCTAACAAAACCATTTTTTGGTATCATTTCTCTAAAGGTCTTGACTACATCCTCTGAAGGAGGAACCCAAGAAAAAAATTTGTCTAGAGTTTGAATGTGTTCTCTTCCACATATTTGACTGTTTTTACTCTTCAGAAATGGCTGCTGATATAGGTTCAGAAAAGACTTGGTAGCTGCCAAATACTGAACTGAGGAAACACAGGGAAAACTCTCAGGCATCTTCTGTCCCCCCAGAGCTCTGTGGTGTGACTGGGTAGCTTGTGGGTGTTCAGTCAGCAGTCAGAGACAGCACAGTGCAGCCTGGAATAGCAGGGATGAGGCCAAATTTTCCTCACAGTTACAACACGGCGCTGGGCATGAGGGCTGGAAGAGGAAAGCTCTGGACTGCCTCACACTGCAATGGGGGGAAAATTCTTGCTTTGGTGCACAGTGATAAGTGAGATAAGACTGAAAAATGAGGAAAATGAAAGTGATAGAAGGGAGAGACTCAGAGGTGTGTGAGGGTAAATGGAAGCCTTTGACAGAGGGAAATCAGAAGAAGTGACCAAAAAGGAGAGAAGATTCAACAGAACACCTTTTGTCCTGGATGCTGAACGTACAGGACTACGACGTTGGATGTAGGAAGTTATGTTGGCTTTGCAAACGCTGGCGTCCAGATCAGCAAAATTGATGTGATTACACAACCCATTTGAGTTTAGGGTCACTATTTACCTCATTTGACTTAAGTGCTACATAAGCTACAAGCTTACATACAAATCTAATTTCCCCTTTTTCACAGACTTCTGATCCTCAACTTTGAAGCTAATAAATGCTTTGACAATGGTCTATTAGCTCTTACTAAAATATTGCGTTTCCCCAAAGTCAGTATAAATGAAAATATTTCTGGAGGTTATAAACTGTTTTGAAAAAAGTTTTCTTAAATGGTGCAAACAGAGGACAAAATAATGACTATATGTGCCATTTATAGCAAGGAACTTGTCTGGTGATACTTTTATGAAATAAAGGAAGATGCTGTTACTGCATAATTTGCAAATTATTGGTGTTCTTTAGGTGACGTAATACCTGTAGGCTAAATTCCGGCTGTATGTCAAGTTTTATGACCAAAATGACAATAATAGGGGGCAAAGTTGAAATAATATTTTGTGGCAAGACACCCTTGCTTTGATTTAGCTGATAGGCAGTGTTTTTAGGTGTTTGTTTATTTGCATGTCTCCAAATATTGGGATGCTCCCAAATGTCACACAATTTAGGTGGGTTTTTTCCAACAGCTGTATTACAAATTGAAATTGATTTGTAAATTTTATTATCCCTTTCCATTCTGCATGAAATTATATTTTTTTGTTATTGTGCTGAAATAAAGCAAGACTCATTAGCAGAGCCTTGCAGTTACCACTTCGAAGGACCTTCCATCCTGATTCTAAACCAAGCAAGCCCCTGAAGTTATGGAAAACATAATTTAGTTTGTGTTTCTCTGCAGTGTCAGCTTAAGAATAGTGTGCTTATACCCACTTAGTCCTTTGAAGTAATTTGTGAACGAAGACGGCCATTTTTTCAAGGGGTGGAAACAGAAATAAAGGCACTAGATGGCAGCAAACATCGTAAAACTGGGTTCTTCCTGAAGTCTGGCCGGAGTCTAACAGACGTAGACAGCCTTCCAGCTGTGAAATGCCTTTTGGAACTTCTTCCACGGTTCAGCTGTTAAGCGACTGTCTTGCCAAAAAGACAGCGTTTTCTCAAACTTCTGAAATACAATTTAAAATCAGAGTTTTGCTGCTGTCGATTCCTGGATGAAAATCAGAAATTGCTGTTTTTCAGCATCCCATCCCTTCTCCCCCCCACACACCTGTAGCTGATTTTTATTAAGTATACGTAATTGAGTAGGGCTGAGCTCAAATGTTGTCTTTGCAAAGGCTTAGCTATAAACAGAGGTGGCAACTCAGGCTATTTGCCCTGTTGAAGTTTAGCTGTATTTTATTCAGTATCAGCTCACACTGCTCAGTATCATCACATTTATTTAACACTATTTTCCCTACTGCAACAGCTTTAGGCACACTGAGTAAACATGTCTGTTTTTCATGAGTGTCTTATCTGTCAATGAAATTTCCCTGAGCAAGATGATGCCTACTGCTTTATTAAAATACTGCTATTCAAGCTAACAAATACTTCTTAAGCTGCTGTAGAGGGAGTTAACCAACTTCCTACAGATTCTGGGAAGCCAGATGTTTCCTAAAGATTTGTTTTTCCTTTATTAGGAAAAAATGGATAATAAAGGTTTTGTATGCCCCTTTGTAAAGTGTTTTTTCACTGAACTGATTCATTAGGTAAACTTTTCAAGGGCTATTTTTGTATACATGCAGCTGTAAGCAGAGGACATCTAAGGTATAGGACTGATCATTTAGTAGACCTTGAGATTTTTGAGAACTTTCTGTTTGCTTTCTTCATGGGTGGATTTTATGTGTGCAGACAGTTATTGAAGCAGCACTGAGACATCATGCAAACTCCTTATTTCCACGGAAAGCTTTCAAATTTATACAGATTAACTTTAAATGTGGAACACAGACCCCCTGCAGCCTACTGCATCACTATACTGCTCAAGGTGTACCCAGAAGAGAGCTCAGGTCCAGCTTTCCACAGAGATGACAGGTAAATCTAAGGAATTATCGGCTTTTTCCAGGCTTTGTGTCTGGCTGATTCTTATTTCATCTAAGTCATGTTGAATGTCTTCTCTCCAAGCAAAAATAGAGACCCTTTAGCTTGCTTATGAAGTCTGGAGATATTGCATGCCTACAAAAGAGGAAAGAGGGCACAGCAAGAGTAACAGTTGAGGCAGGAGGTTAGGTGTGAGCCCAGTGGCTTGTTTTACTTGCTTCACCAGAATATCATAATCCATGTTTCCGACAGCTGGGACCTCACCTTTTCATTTTTTCAGCCCAATTCATGGCCAGAACTTTTTCTCCCATTCAGTTTTATTTCCCAAATTTATTTTCCAGTCTTCCAATCACAGATTTTTTTGTTTGTTTCTTTTAAGTCTACTCCTTAGCACTGATACCTTGTGTTAGTCTCCCCCTGCTTCTGTTTGTCGAGGGTTTTTTTGACCTACTGTTTCTCTAAAAACAGGAACTATTTTCCATCATTTTTCTTTCCTCCTCACTGGAATCTTATCCATCTTTAAAATCTTCCTTTTGCCATTCACAAGAGTTATGCACCAAAAGGGGGAAGCTGTTTTAAAAGTCTAGCTAAATTATTTTTTGTTCAAGTGACATTACTGAAAATCCTAACCTTCAAAGAAACTAGATGATGCTTCATGTTATGCTATGGTTTTATCCTAGGCCTTGGGAATATTTCCTGCAAGGAGTATAATGTCAAGCATTTAACAAATGCTTGAACAGTTACTTTGAATCTAAATTCAGAGGCCGTATCAATCAACACAGTATAAAATTTTTCAGCTCTTTCCTACAAGGCCATTTCTGGAATTGCTGGAAGCAATACTAGTCAGCTGCAGTGAATTTAATAAATATTTTGTCAGACCACTCAATTAAGTCTGGTGTTTATTATCCTGTAAATATTTATAGAGCAGCATCCATTAGTAGACTGTATGCTTTCTCTTATCGTTGAAGTTCTGTGTTACACTGTTCCAATGCAGCTTCAGGATACATTTTATTAGGTGGCCTTGAAGTAATTGTTAGGGTTAAATATGTAATTATTTATCTAAATTAAGAAATAACTCTTGACATGGCTTGTTTATTAACCAGTAAGAATGAACTTTTTCAGATCTGTGAAAGAATCTCCTTTGCATTCAGTATTACCAGCAACGGAAAGATGTTTATTTTCCTTCCCTAATCCTCAGATCTTAAAAAAAAAATAAAAATAATAATAAAAAAAGACAACCTTGATTTTATCTGAAAATGCAGTGAAAGGTTGGAAACTGTTTGCCAAGCTAGAGCTTGTTCCCTTACAAGGAAATGCAGTTTTGGGAACAAATAGCATTCCAGTCTTTTCCCCAGTGGGCATTATGCCATTGTACTTGCAGACATTGTGTCATGGAAATGTGCAAGAAAGCCTGAAACAGCTAAGAAACGCATTGCCTAGTTATATATTTATTTTCTACTACTTAAAAGCTACTGTCTACTCTTATTCAGCAATAGAAAAGAATGCAAGCTGAGGCTTATACATTATAAGTTTTTCTGCTCTACTGACTTAATGAAAAGCCAAAACTTACATGATTTTTAAACAGTTAATAAAATTTATTATTTTTGAAATATTTTAATATTGATAAGAGCATTTTTAAGCAAGCAATTTTGTAGGTGATTCCTATGCTGGACAGAGTTAACCTTTTCAGTGTGAACAAGGAACACATTCAAAATTAAAGACAAAGCCTTTTTCCTAATTTTTAAATATTATTATTATAAATATAATAATATATTATTGTTTAGCAAGAATTTTAAAGAGGTATCTCCTTTAGCACTTGCTGCTTTCACAACAGTTTTTACAATACCCTTGAGAAAATTAATACCAGATGCCTATGTTTCTTTTCTGATTTTCAAGGGGGGTACTTTTGTAGGTACAAGGGGTTTTCTGTTATTAATATTCCTAAATGGATCTTTCTTAGGAAATTGCTTTTATTATAAAAAGTGTGATTTTTGCTTGGAGACCTTTGTTTTTCTCCTTGATACTATCCAGTAAAAACATGGTTTAAATTCACAAGAGCATTTTGACAGTCCATTGTTTTCTTGGGCAACAGAGTTTTTAATAAAACAAGCTCCTTTATAATTCTCCAACTTTCAGTACACATTATAAAACGTCAGTTCAAATTTAGATGCTAAAAATTCTTTTTTCTGACCTAATTCAGATTAGTTCTCAGCAATGAACTTGTTCTTTCTCCCGCTCACTGCTGTTTGCTCAGTGGGGGGACCACAAACACAACAAATTTCATCTAAGTGTGATATACTAATAATATTCCTAACTGCAGTATCCTTCTGCCATCTTGCTGACAGCGGGGTATACTCGAGATAAAGCTGAGAGATGAATGAAAGCCTGTGAGCCACTTCCATAACATTCAATTGCTCATGACACCTTTTATACCTCTTTAGTATCATCACTGTTTTCCAAGACCTGAAAGCCTACATAGAAAAAAAATACATTTTCAAGTGCCCTTGGAACTTTAGGTTCATTCATTGGTACCAATGGGTTACCAATAACTCTTAGCACAGTAATGTTTGGAGAATGAAGAGAATAATTTGGTGAATTGTATGCTACAGTTTGCCCCCAGGACAAGTATAAGAATCCATGCAATGAAGGAGCTTCCAACAATATGTTCGAGAACTCTCGGAGGCTGCCTATATTTTTGTTGCCCCAAGAAAGGATGATCTGAGAAGCGCTTTTGACCATTAAATTCCTATGGATCACATCACATATTCCATTAAAGCTGAACTTCCTTAACTATTCATTCTGTACAGTGAATAGATAATGCAATGCATGATGACAGAAATGTGCACACACAAGCACAAAACTTTAGTAAGTATTTAACACTTTTCAAATAGGACTTCATACTGTCTATTGGAAAAGATTAAAACACCAGCAGGAAGTCCCTGTACCCTCTTCACTCCAAAATAAGCACAAACAAGAGTATTTTACTGATAAGATGCATTTCAATTTATTTCAATTATGCTATCAATGTCCTTGCACATTTTTCCTATTAACCCACATTTAAATGTAGATATAAGTTAGCCATTCTTTAAAGCTTTGCCAAGAGCAAAACAAGAAGAGATGAAAGATCACAAAATCCTATGGTTAAAGTTTACATTTTCAGCATCCTGATTTACGTGGCATTTAGAGTCTTTGTATGCTCAAGGAAAAAGTGACACTGGTATCCACTTCCATTGCTAGTACTATTTTGGGCTTAACTCTAGTAAGAACTGCAATTATAGCAGAGCTTCCTTAGGAGGGATATGAATGATGAACATGGTTTCCTTCTCCTTAAGTTTAATATTCTCTTCAGTATCATTGTATTTTTGTATATGTTAAGTACACAATATTTTTTTGCTATTAGAGAAGTTCATCATTTTTCTTCTTTAGCTCACAGACTTAATTCCATGAAAAAATGATTCTGTGTCACCACAGGTGACAGGAGCAAGGTCTTTGCTCTCTTAATAATTACTATTTTTTGAATAAGTGTTTTGCTCACAATTTTTGTTTTTATATGACAAGCTGATTCCAATTCCTGCTTACTAGCTTGACAAATAAAAAGTATAATTCAATTCACAGTGCTCTAATTTCATACAGCAGTTTCAAGGTTAAGTCCTCAGTGATAACATGTAAAGCAGTTACGACTGCAACAAGTTACCTCAAAACTACTAAAGATATCTTGCAACAGTGATGAGAAAAAACATTTTTCATCCTTTTTAGCAACATGCATGTCAGACCTGAAGCCTGGTTTCTAACAGCCAAATTCATCTAATAAGTATGGATAGCAAAATGATCAAATATGTTAATCCATTTTTCAGAGGAAAAAAAAAAAAAAAGATTTCTTCATCTCTTTCAGCCTCTGTTCCCAGTAAAAAATCCTGGGTAACAGAGCTCATGGAATAGTCAGGCTTACTAAGAGATAAGTCTCTTATTCTGGTAAATTCAAGGTGCAACATTTTTTATCTAAAATGGCTTGTGTTTAGTTTAAAAAACAAACAAAACCAACCCACCTGAAGTTCTTTTTTTGTGCCAGCAAACAGAAAACAGGGAAAAAAATGAAACTGATTGAAAATTCCCTTGCCTTCAGAGGAAATGAATGCTAGTTGATGGATTGTCACCAGAAATAAAAATTAAACTAATTTGGATAGAATAAAAACCCTATTACAAATCCAGAACACCTCTTTGGATTACTGTTCAGCAGCTATTAACAATTTCTGTACATACACAGATTTATGAAGAGTAAAGAACAGAAGCATTTGTCAAGCTGCTAAATCAATCATAGAATTACCACAGTTAGTTTGTAAATTGCCTTCAATATGTGAGGGTTTGTGACACTTGTCCTGCTGAGTACAGGCTTTAATTGAAGGCTTAAATTGCTACCACCACACCAGAATACCTTTTTTAGAAGCTGATTCTGTGTTTCCAAGAGTAAGTTATTATTTCCAAATTTGTCTTCCCAGTCATCGTTCACAGTCAATGAATAAGTTCTGTGACAACAGGCATCATTCAGTGACTAAACATAGATAGTCTTGGGACTTGCAAAACTAAATTTGCTCTTTCCTGTGTGTGCCTACGAGGGCTACATCAGCCCACAGAGCTGAGATCTGAAAGCTGTGCCACACCCTGGGAACTGGCTGACAGAAAAGTAGCACACTGTTGCCAGCTGTATAAATTTATGTGTCTCTGGGAAGCAGAGTCATGGGTTCAGCTCAACGAGGCACATATGCTGAATGCGAAAAAAAATCTTTCTTCATCCATTCATTTTTAGCATTTCATTCTTGGTATAGTTTTTCCCAGGGTAGAACTCTATCAAGACAGATTTTTCCTTTTTGCAAGTCATTGCTTTTGTAAATTCCTTGGAAAAGAACCTTATCCATCAAAATACAACCACTCCAAAATCCAGACTCATGATTTCCCATAGCTTCAGGAAAGAAGAGCAGTGAGAAGGTCTTCAACAGCTAATTGCCATGGTTAAATGCTCAGTTTGCTGCTGCAGATACCATTAGTAGAACCAAAGCAGTGCTCACACAGCATGACAGTTTCCCTATTCCTTGCTCACGGGTGCCTTAGCAGGCTTTGAAGAGACCTTTAAAGGCAATTGTAATATAATTAGTAAGTATCAGGAATATTCTACATTTACTAACAAATGGTATGCAAGTTTGACATACATAAATGCCTACATAATTTAGCCCATTATCATTTGTTTCTTAGGCAGTGCTCTGACCCAACAAGGCAGTATTATGAAAGTTTCATAACCACAGTGATGGAACAAAAGTAGTTTTCAAAGGCAGGTAAGCTTTTAAGATACAATTCATAAGGAGGGGTTATTTTTGCCTACAAATATTCATTACTTATACGTCAAAATTGGTTATTATTACAGATGCTCGATTCAGTATTTAGTAGTTCCTATTCTTTTGCTTTTTCTTCTCTGGTCAGTTCATCAACATCTCTTTCTATTAGTTAAAAGATGAATTACATCTAATAAGAAAAATGGTTGCTCAGCAACTCAGACTCCTGCTGAGCCTCACAATGGTATATGGAGCAAATTTCATGACGGTCTTATGTGGTAGCTGAAGGGAAAAGAACGCTTACATTATTTTAAATAGTCTTCTCACAAGTGGCTAAAAATAACAATGAGACTTCTAAACAAAAATCAATCTTCTTTTTTTCTTCTTCTTCCCAAAACAGGTAAAAACTTAGGCAGCTCTGTTCTGGGGGTGGCAGTGAAAGGGACAGAGGAGTGAATGAAACTAGTTCAATTTCATATGAAATTTCTCTATTTTCTTTCATAGATGTCTGTTTCTATAGTCTGAATGGATTTCAGAGTATTTTCTCATGTCTATTAAATGATCAGTGATCATGGAACAATAGCAATAAATAGAAAAGCCAGTGTGTGTGCGCATGTGTGTACTTGGCCCTGTTTTTTGTATGGATGTTAGTACTGGACCATGCTTCCTGCCTCCTCCCCATCTTGCCAGTCAAACACAAACACACTACTATAGTGCTCATAATCAGTGCAGTAGTTTGCATCAGTAAGTGGTCCCAATTAATTTACCAGTCGGTTGGATATGCCTCAGAAAAAGTCCTTGCAAGTTGTGGTTAGAGATTTCATATCGTTATCTTCCTGCTAACTTTCCAAGTAAATCTACTGATCTAGAACTGATAGAGTTCTGCTCTGTAGTAACACCACTTTGATCAAAGTCCTGATTTAACACAGATCTGATGTTGGCCACTTGCCTAATTTCTGGCAGTTTCCAGACATATTGCTGAGGAATCTAACCCCACCAACTTCCTATGAAGAGAGATGATTAAGCTCCCTTCTTATCTATTTTGCAAACACTGCAGGACATAAATGTAAGATTAATTGCTCTTTCACTCTAATAATGGAAACCCCATGACTTGTCTTTTATTAAAGTTAATAGACATCTCTGTATTCTTATGTTCAAGATCTAGAAGCTGTTGTTTCTATCACCAAAATGTTAAAAATAAGTTGGATCTTTCTAAGTATTCCAGTTTTCTCTGGAATGATTCCTGGTGTAAAAATGTGTCGTGGAAAGAAGTCTACAAATACTCAGTATCTGAGTTAAAATTTAGTATAATCATGGTGCCAGCATTCTGCATCTCTTTGAGCTGGAAAAAAAAATTTTCATAATCTATAATACTTTTTGTTGCATTATTCAACATGGACAATTGAAAATGTAGCACATTAATAGTATGGAAAGGTGGCAATTTTAATTGTTCCATCCATTTCTAAACTAACTGGTGTCCAAGAGCTCACATTTGAGAATTCAATAAATGTGGTATACTTCTTTTCTTAAATTTGCCAGATGTTGCTACTGTACCTTCACAGCTGTCTTTAGCATAATAGAAGTTTCCATTCTCTGTTGTGCAGTCAGAAAGCTGAGAAATATTTTGACATGTATTTGATCAAAGATATCAGTGACCACAGAGTAAAACATCTTTAGCTGCCAATTTTTGTTTCTTCATCTGAGGGATAAATTAGTGTATTATTGGCATTGTATGCATCTCAGTCTCAACCTAGATGTATCAAGTCATTTATGGAATCTTGGGAAATAAAAACATGTACTTTAAAATTACCTGTAAATTCCCTGTTGATTACACTGGTATTCTTTGCTTACTTCTTCAAAGGCCACCTTGTTGTTTTATTCTCATGTTTAGCTAAAAACAATGCATTAAAAAAGCTTTATTTTTGAAGCAGTTGTAAAATATTCTTCAATATCTACACCTTTGAATTGTGTGTTGTGTTGACAGTTTACCATCAGCAACTAGAGATCTTCCTCATAAGTCAAAGAACTATGAGTAGCAATTAACATTCATTCATTAGTGAAAAGCAAATTCACTCATTTTATGGAACACATCTCTGTCCTCCAGTCAAAGGTTGTACTTGGACTAGTTGATGACATGTTCAAAGTCCAGGTAGAACTGATTCAGAGACAATACATCTTTTAAAAACATTTAGTTCAGGATCAAAATATGATTTTTAAAATCATCCTTAGCTACTAAAAGATATGAAATATTGAACATTAAGTTTACTGCATACTCCATAGGTAGACTGAAGTTACTCATGAAGTAAGTGTTTCAGTGATGACTTCTGACTTTTTTAATCATGTCTGACCAAGTATGTTTGCTTTCAACATCTAAGTAAACTACAGAGATCAAGTACGTAGGACTAGTGTTGGAATGAGAAGACAGTTTGGGGAAATATTAAACAGCTTGTAGCTCAGTTTCACTTGCTTAGACATGTGCCTGGAAGAGCTGGTACCGTGCTTGGTCCTTCCATATGTTCTGTGCCCATGTTCTTCAGCCTTTAAATACAGTGCTAACAGTGCATGCAGGGGTGATCTCTACCTCTGAGTGACTGGTTTGGGGTTTCATTGCTGGAGAAATGGAGAAGCCGGAGGGGGACTTCTATATACTAAATATATTGAATTCCTCCTAATTTCTTCTCCACCATTTTTATAACAGCCTTGTCCTAAGCACCTGTCACCAAGCTCTGAGACTTTCTTTTTACAAATCTCTTGACACCACTGATTACACCAAGAATATGTTATTTTTAGGTCCTGTGGGACTGGAGTCCTGCACAGTATATGAACTGTTGAGCCTGAATAAATGCAACCAGGTAATACCTCTACATTGATCTTGCCATGCCTGAAAAAAAATGTGATTGCTAGTAATTTTTGAAGCCTACTCTGTGGGTCATATGCACAGAGTTGTTATAATAAAACATAGCAATATCTCTATTAGGCCAGAATTTTGGATAATGACCTTTTCCAAATGTTTTCCTCTTTGTCTGTTGTTACCTTAGCAGAGCTATAAAAAGAGACCTAAAGAAAGATCAATGTGTTTTTAGAAGCCATTTTCAAGCAAGGAGAAACATCCAGGATTTTTATTTCGGTACTATTTCAGTAAGTCAGTTTAAACAGACTGTTACAAGGTAGAGTTGTTCGTGAATTCTACAGCATGTCATGATTTAACCAAAAGTTTCATGGCTTTATCCTTCTGTACAATTATGGGATGCATGAATGAAACACAGTTCTTTTAGAACTTTCTCTAATGCTAATTGAATGAATTGATGAAAAAGTGGGAAGAAGAAATTCTCAGTTTTAGATAGGCTTGGTTTCACAAAATGGATTTTGAGAACATTAGCAGCGCTAAGGACACCACTTGTGGAGCCCCTGTACTGCTGACAGCAGCCTGACCAGATACAGAGCCTGATGGCCTGTGGAAATTCCAGACTTTTTTCACAGTCTGGGATACATTCTGCAGCATTGCTCACAGCAAAAGCAAGGGAAGATTTTGTGTGCCCTCTGTGGCCCTCATCAGAGCTTGTTGAATGCCTCTCTGTTCACAGATCTTCAAGATCTTCATGGAACAACTCTGTACCTCGGATTCATTGGAGAGAATTGATTTAATTATGTTCTGCCTGATTACACTGGTCTCAGTGCCTTAGAAATTGCTGCTATTCTATATGTCAGTGTACTGCTGCAGCAAAATTTCCTATGTCACCCATATCACCTATGATACTGCTTATAACCTATAGTAAGACAGAACTGGATTTCAGAAAGAGCTATTTTACCCTCAGAATTTCAGCCTGGCCTAGTAGTTTCTTCTAGCTGCTGGAAAAGATAGCCACAAGAACTGTGATAAGATAAAGAAGGGACCATAAGTACTCCATAAACTGGAATAAATAGGGAGTTCACTGCTACCTTTAAGTATTTCATGTGAAGATGGTCACAAAAACTCTTCTCTAAGTAGTACATAAGATAAGCATTGTAATAACCAAATTTTCAGTCTGTACCATTTCTATAAACTCAAGTGTATATCTCAAATTTTTGGCAAATTTGTTTTCAACTTTTTAAAAATAAAAGGTATAAGCAGATGACAGCACATTACGAATGTCAGAAAGACTCCTCTGTGTAATTTTTGTCTTATTCTTATCCTACCCTCTTGTTTAAACTTTTCTACGAAATAACTGAGTGCCAGGAGTTAAACAGAGATGTGAAAGACACAAACACAAGGCACCACAGTAGATTTTTGTATGGGTCAATGCAGCAATAGAAACATTGAATTTTGAAAACTAACATCATTCACTGAATGTAAAGAGATTAAACACATCTGAGGATGCTCATTTTTTTCCCCATCTTCAGTGATTTATGAAACTTTTTATTCATAACAGATGTGTCCAGCCACATACAGGAGAAGTTTGACTTGTGAAACACATTTGTAATTTGAACTTTACTTAATGTTCCATACTTTTGCATTCAGAATGTGACCTGTGTATGAAGAAATGCTCATATTTTTCTTTTAAATGCAATTTTGATTGGAGTTTTCAACACCACAAGCCATTATACATTTTGGTAGAACACAAGAACACAAAAGGAGTTACTGAATTTGACGAAGGCATTCCAAAGGAAAAAAAAAGTCTGTTTGGAGAGGTAACTCAGGGATTACAAGTTACAAGTTTTAGATTGTTTTCTGTTCTGCCCTATTGGCTCTCTGCCCTGCTGACCTGGTTGCAGCCTTTATCTTTTGACATTTACCAAATGGCTGTAAATTAGCTAAGTATCTAAAAGGCTTCCAATTGGACATCTTCAGAAGACCATCACTGATATAAACGAAAGAGAGACACTTGGGGAACATCACACAGAATTGAACTTATTCACCATCTGGAATGTAAAAAATGTCAGATCAGGAAAATAATAAAACATTTCTGGTTTCTGTGTTATGTTTGTTCAGGTGAAGAGCCTGAAATTAAGGAATTAGTTAGGTTTGTAAATGTAGGCTTGTACCTGCATAAGTCTTACAAATAATCCATGAAAGTGTTGGGATTAGAAAGCTCTGTGCATTTACACGTGAAAAAGGATCAAGATGGAACTGGGCCAAGGCAGCCCTCTAGCAAGATTATTCAGCATGACTGTAATGACTTTTCAGTCCCAAAACATTACTTCCAATAACAGTGGCAGGGGCAGAGAAGTGCACATATTTTATATGATGTCACCTTTTCATAGTTATTCAATATACTCAGCCCAGTCTGACCTCAGCATAATTACCAGCACACATAGCAGTTATTTCCAGATGTTGTAAATTTCTTTTCTCTGTTTTCCTTTAAATCAGCATTTTCAAGCTAGACATAGAGAGAGCAAAAAATGGATGCTAGATTTTGACAACTGTTGAAACATTAGTAAAGCTCAAAAGTGAAGTCACAAAAGCCTTGATCTTGTAGTAACAATGGTAACACACAGAAGTGACCAGAGACTGCATGAGACGTGAAATCCAGGGCATTTAATACATGAAGAAACCCTTCCAGCTATCATAGGGTCCCTGCAATTTTGCATGGATCTAGAGACAGTTAGAAAAGAATCTCCCAACCTCAGCAACTTTCCTGGGTGAGAAGAGCAGGAGCATTATGGAGCATGAACAAGTTACTGGTGTAGAAGGTGAATACCTAAGATATGATAGAAGCAACAAGAAGAAAGGATGCAAAAGGGATTCTACTCAAAAATTTTCATGGTCGTGCTTGAACCAGTTTTAATAGAAAAATGCACAGTGAACCATAATGGTATGGTTAAGTTGTAGATAGGATTTTATTCAGCACACAGCTTAATAGTTTCATACTAACAGTGAATGTGAATACTGGCGACCACTTTTTATCTCACGTGGCTTTATACTACCCTATAGCATTTATTCTTAAGACACAGGGTCCCAGATAATCAAATGGAGGGAACAAAAATAAAGCAGAGACATATTGTTTTCATCTCTCCTTGACAAAGATTCTGAAGCATTCATGTGAGTCCAATAAAAATAGATCAGAGTATTTAGACCTAGTCAGACAAATATTAAACTTATAAAAAATCAAAACCAGTGAGACAATCTGATGGGCACATTCACAAGAAAAACTGAAATGAGAACAGAGTAGACTAATAATATTTGTCTCTGATCTGTATTTTCAAGATGAACCTTTGATAGATGTTTGGAAAATTTTATTTTCACCCAACCCAGGTCTGAAAATTACACTAATGTTAAACTGAACAAAGTATTTCAGATGTTTATTTTTTCTACATCTGTTCTATTGTGACACATTCTATCAAGGAAAATGGCCCATTCCTTAACTTTACCTCTGTCAAGTGGAGGAGTTTTAAACCTTCATGAGGGGACATATCTGCTGACAAATCCTATGTCAAATTGTCCACTCCTAAATACTGAGTTTATGACATTATGAAAGTGACATAAGTACAACTGATTCAACAAAATTATTTCCAATTTTTATGAGTTGGAGACAATAATTTGGTGCCTTAATTCTTCTGTTCTTTTTTTGACTTTATTTTTAATTATCGAAATCCAAGCAAAATTAAAGTAATTCTATCTTAGTATGTGTCCTGGTTGTCAGAGAAGTCTAGATACTCCTGTTCTAGGTGGAAGTGATCTTCAAAACTGTTGTGGTAAATCAAGCAATGTAGTACATGCAACAAATGAAATGCACAAACAGGGAAATAAAAACAACAACAACAAAAAAAGCTTCATTTAGCCAGTTCTTTGCATCTGGGCACTGTACTTTGCAAGATGGAGGGAGAGAAGAATGAGAAATGGTCAGTTCATATTAACTTCCAGGCTCACTTGAACAGGTGTAACTCTTAAACTAGATTCAGTACTCTTGCTGAACTCAGTACAGATCTAACAAATAGTAGGCAAATTCCTACACCTGCCTCCATCTTCATTTTCTCATAGGTAGAAGTGATACTCTGAAGTGTGCTTTGTGCACCAATCATTCCTTTCACATGCTGCAACCAATGCAATGCTTATATAAATATGTGATTTTAACCTGATAAAGGCTAATGAAGAGCAACACCCAATCACCCTCTGAAAGCCTTACACATTTTTATCTCATACACTGAATTCTCTGTTACTATCAAAATCTAGATTTTTTTCAACTTGAAACTGGTACTCTGCAGTCATTCCTCAAAAATGGCATCATTTTGCCATTCTTCCTGTAGATTACCTGGAGGTTACATCAATGTGATAACAGAATGTCTAGGTGGTTTTTATAAAGCAAGAAAGAAAAATAGGAAGCATGCTGCACAAGTGGATCTAGATAAGAAACTACTAATAAATGCTTATAAAGTCACTTAATCCTCACTTGACCTGCTCTAAAAATATTTACTAACATTAAAAGCTATTTCTACTTTTGTAAAGGGACAACTCAGGGTAATAAAAATAACATGCTATTCATAGGAGCAAAGCAGGGGAAGTAGCTACTTTGTTCAGCTATATGCAGAACTGAATGGGGGAGGACTGCCTTTTCATAAAAAAGGCAAGGGGTACTAAATCCCCTAATATTTTGGAGAAGCCTCTTAGCTCCATTTCCCCCCATCTCTCCAGTCTTTCTTCACTGATAGTTGTAGACACAGATAACAAACAGGTGGTTCTTCTCACTTTTCTCCTGGGACTTCTCTGCCTAGGGCTGTTCCCACTGTAGCCAGAGCTGTCTGACAAACAGAGCCCCATCTCCAGCATCTACCATCCAATCCCACAGCAGACCCTTCAGTTCATCTCACTTTATAACCTTTCTCAATCAAATGCAAGATTTCATAGTTCAATATAATTAAATTTCCAAAGCTCTTTCCTAGAATATGATAACTTGGTTAACTTGAAAAGACTACCTTTTGTCCAAAGTTTACAGCAGTAAATTCAAAAATAAGTAATTAGAAAATGGAATTCTTATTTGCAATTAGCTGATGAATTCAGCAAATGGTAGCATTTTCCATTAAGGAATCAAGAGTCAAAAGGGAAATTGGCATACTGACCTAATAGGGTCTCATTTCTGTGTATGCCAGAAGACTGCAGCAATCTTTTAGCTAATAGCTTTGAAAAACACTGCTAAACACAAATGCTTCTGTTGTAATACTCTAGCTATTTTAATTACAGCAACTAACAAAGCTTTTGTGTTTTCTATGCAACCACCCAGTTCATAGTTTGAGCAGAAGACATTTCATTTCTGGAAAAGTTCACTTGATAACATGATTTTTTAAACTGTTCTGTGGTTATGAAGATTCCTTATGATTTTTGCATATTTCTAATATTTATTAAGAAATTCTGTGTCTTCATAGTTGTAAAGGGTTAACAGTATTTGAACTTGCTATCAAAAAGTTATAAATCCCTCTCAATATAGTTTCAAATGCTTCTCTGCCATAATTACTATATAATGTTTTCTTCTGGATATGGATATGAAATTGAGCTTTCCTCTTTTGTTAATATTTAATGTCCAGTTATGACTGAAATAATAACTCTACATTTAGTATTCTAATTTAATGTCAGATTTTTGAAACACTGAAATATGTAGAAACTTTTAAATTCAAGTGAACAAAGGAAAAAAGGGTCAGTGGGAGCTATAGAGTGCTTAGAGAAAAGGAGACAGAAGCCATGTAGCTAGGTGTTTGAAAATAATTCAGGAGGCTAATTTAGACCCTTCTATTTTTGCAGTTTATTTTAGGTGCTTGTCACTGTTGCTTTAAATGACTTTTTTGTGATACATTTCCACCAGCCATTTCACTTCTAAGGCAATGGACTTTAAACTACATGAAGAACCACTACAGGATGTTATGCAACCTACCTAGTAAGAAGACTGAACTAGCCTGAGGTCTTGTGCATATAGTAAAATAAATCATCAGATTAATAGATTCTAGCTCTGCTTTACCTGGCAATGACTGGGAGTTATTTTATGCATGTGGTATTTAGAACTTAGGGACTTATAAATCTTAAAAACAACAGTGATAGAAAAAGCACTGAGAGATCTTTTCTCTATAGAGAATAAAGAAAACCTGAATTTCTAACTCTGCAGCTTCCCAATATTCCAAGGGACTTTTTCTTTACTAGCACTGACATTAATTTTCCAGCAGTTGTGGTAGGATAGGTAAAATGCACATTTGCCTTCAAAATCTCATTGCTGCTGTTCTAGTGAAGCATTATCTGATGGCCACTTATTTGAACCTCTTGTAAATGATTGGTCATGACAAGTAGCTCTAAAATCAGAAGCAAATTACAACAATGACAACACTTAGCTCTTGTGTGTCACTTTTGCCTCTTTCACCTCTTCCTCCAAATACTAGTATTCCTGTAGTTTTCTTTGGCATACACAACAGGCCCTTCAGTATTTTCTGTTCTTAGTTCCCAGCAGACTCTGGGAAAAATTCTCATTTGCATTCCATGGATACAAAACATTATCAGCAGACAGGCAGGTATCACTAGAAACCACCTACATCTACGGGTTGAAAGCTATACTTTTATATGAATTGTACAAGGTCAAAGGAGTGTTCTTATGGAAGTTCTTATCATAAAGAAAAGGTTTGTATTCGAATTTCTCAGAGCATCTCACAATGAATCACAAAAAAAATTTTCACTAGATTAGTTTTAAGTTGCTACAGTGTTACATAGCACAGTTGCTACAAAGCCCATTTATTCAATATAAGTCATATCAGAGAAAAACAAAAAAATATCCATCAGCCATAGACAACAAATGCAAAATGTGAAACAGATTTCCAAGCTGATGGTATACAGAAATACGTTTGCCAAATTCAGTCCTATAATGATAATCCTTAAAAACTTCTTCACAAGACTGTAACATTTTTCCAGCAACTATTCCAAGAAATTAAAGAGAGTTGCTATCATTTCAGAAGTTCTTTAAAATACATTCCCTTTAAAAACTGCCTTACTGCTCCATAAAATATATCCACTTAATGCAATCCCATAAGTTCTCTTGCCTGTAATTAGGAGAAAAGATAGAAACCAGTTGTATCTAAAACAATCTTGGTATACCCTTCTGTTTTCCAAATGTCAGTGATTTACAGGCTTCCTGATTGAAAGATATCATCCTGACTGCAGTTTCACAAAGAGCCCACCCCATATACCTGCATCTAATCCTTTAGCTGCTTTTGTTGCCTAGCTGGGCACAGAAAAGGCAGAGGACACTGAAAGGGAAGGTGAGTGCAGTAAAGGAGTGCTTCACAGCAAGACAGAGCTGAAGCTGGCAGGAGCTGCTGGAGCCCTTCACTGATGTGAGAATTGGGAGCTACACAAAGTCTCATTAGCCTTTAGTCCCTGCCAGCTTGACTTCGCAGCTGGTGTATCTCCTGCACATGTGCAGTGTGTGGTAGCCAGAGGGGAGCTCTCAAAGGCCACTGAATCAAAGGTTATGCTGCTATAAACACAAAACCAGCAGGATTTAGGGCTCCTTATTGAGGTGCACACAGGCCAGATGGAAGTATGCAGAAAGTAAAATCTTAAAGGAATAGGATGCCCGTGCTAGTTACTCACCAAATCCTCATATTACATTTTATCACCTGATTCTGATCCCTTACTTATCATTTTCAGGGCTGTGGCATCTTCTACAACAGTCTCATTTTCAGCCCCATAAACCTAAAAAAATTTAGACCTTTCCAGTGTCACAAGTAAGTCCAGTCAGTGAATAATAGCACTGTTGTATCTGAGTCAACTGATCTGATTATTTCTCATGGCTTAGAAGGGATTTCAGACATTCACAGCTGCTTACACAAAGCATCACCTTGTAGAATGGGAAAACACGCTGCTAAAATTTCACATGACCATTTCAGCTCAGACTGAATTGTTGCTGTTTTAAGACTGATCATATAATTGCAATTTACTTAACTCTTGTGTGTTCCTGTCCTCCTCATCCTAATTACTGCTTTTAATTTATGTTGGTGTTCTCCCTAAGACTCAAATCACATCCAACTCTATCTTCAGTACATCTATCAAATGTCTCTAATTACAACCAGATTTTCTTTTACTACTTGAGGTAATCCTGAAACATGAAATAATAGCAAATATTGATGTGTACAATCCTCTATGTTTGTATTATACAATCATAACAGTTAGAGATTAAATATATACATAGTTCATCTATTTTCTCTGTGACAGTTTCAGATTTGTTTTATGAAAATTTAGGGTTTACTGTTTGCTCACATGATCTACAGCTGTTGCCAGAAATGGTGTCCACAGCTGCAGCAGAATGTATAGCCCCTCCTGGCGCTATGCCTTAATGTGCCTGATTGATCTTCCTGCCCTTGTGCAGGAAGAAAAAGGGTGTCTATTTTCCCCTCCTCTGCTGTACAATCTAGAGGTAAGATCCAATACTGCAATATACAGTAAGCATACACTGATTAGGTTGCTGCTCTAAGTCCTTCTCTAACGAAATTTTCACTCTAAACACAAGTTTTCTGTCCGGGCACCCTGTGCTGGAAGAAGACAGGGGAATGGCATTGATCCTGTGTGCCACAGGGGTGCTGCCTGCCTCCACCTGAACATGCACTCATGGGAACCAAGAGCCAGGTCTGAAGGAGCCTGCAAATATTGTGAATTAGCTTTCAGCTGCAGCTTTGGCACTTGGGCAGAAGCCAGTGCTGGCTCATGCCTCAGCTTGGGTTAGGCAGTGGCAGAAACTGGGATGTGGGACTAGTTTCTGTCACATACCAAGTTCATGGGGTAGGTGTGCCATGATGAGAAGTACTGACTTTCACTGTTAGGTATTTTTTTATTTGCTCCACAACCACCATTGGTGCCATCCTGTTCTTCCTAGTTACATTCTTACTAGCATATAGGTTCACTCTCTCCCAGAGCAGTTCTCATTAATGTAATTCTTTTCTTGCTATATATACAGATGAAATCCTTACAAAACTCCCCTTTCCTCCAGAGATTTGACTTTTAAGATTGATAACATTTAGAAATACATCATCAGCCTAATTCTTTGCCACATGGTAACATCATTTTCTGTTGATGCTAGATTCTCTGTTCATCTTCCTTCTCTTCATTGCTGTTTTCATTGCTTCCAATAGTAATTTACATTTTAATTAATTAGTTTTATTTTATATCTTAATTTAGATCACCCATTAAAAATCCATTAAATTTGAGAATTAACATTAAATTAATAGAATGGAATAGAAACATCTGGGAAGAATAAAGCATATATAAATTATCCCCTAATTTGCCTTACAGTTTTCAAAAGAGAAAAATGACAGAGAAATTCTCAGAACAAGGACTTTTAAGAGCAGGATTAGACTTCAGTCTAAATGTATTATCTCTGAATTTGCTCTTGAGATATTTGGGATTTGTGAAAAAAAAAATTCAAAAGGTTAAACAATAGAATTATCACTTTTATCCTACACCCTAATAGTAATGAGCTGGTTTTTAGGATAGTAACAACACTTATTCTAAACCCATAGATGAAAAGGGAAGCCAGTGTTCCAGGTGAGCAGCTAAATGAGGAGATTCAGCAAAAGAGACCTTTTTTTAACTTCGGAGAAACACTGCTCCATGAAAGTACTGACAGTAGGAAATAAGGAGTTATGTAGAATACTGGTGGAGATTCATATATATTGATCATTTCCCTGACTCAAAAGGACATTCAAAGATGGGGAACTGATTCTGGGATATCCAACCAACTCAGCACTCAACCATTTACACTACAAAAACTAATCTATGCTGAACTGAATATATTGTGAAAAACTGTAGGTCACTGAAGGCATTTATAAATGCTAACACATTTATTTAAATTAGAAAAAAACTAATAGATTGCTTATCACATCAGGATCTATAGAGGCAGAAAAGTTAAGAGAAAAGATTTGGTCCTGACTGTGTGGGAAAGTTTTTTCAGCATATAACTTTATGTCAAAAAATTAAGCCAGGAAAACTAAGTGGCTTGTGGCTTTAACTGCTATATTTTGCTTTGGCTAACCCTGTGTAATTTCAAGAGGAGTTTTAGTATGCACAGCTGTGCACCTTGGCTCCAGTGGTAATCATGCTAGTATAACTGACAAACTCTCTCTTGCAGGCAAAGCCTTGGTTTTCTTAGGTCTGATGCATGGGGAATAGCAATAGCTTCAGGAACATCCTGAAACAGCCACCCCAGCAGATCTTGCCTAAACAGCACTTTAAACTGTCTGCTGGGACACATTAAACTACCATTTGAATGATGCACTGCGATCATTTCAATCAAACCAAACTAAAACAATTAAGTGAATAGCATCGATGTGATGTTCTTCTAATTTTGTATTTGTACCCTTCTTACAGGCACCAAAGGATCTGAATAAGCAGTGACAGAGAAAATACTTCTTTTCCATTTTATCTGGCAAATAAATGCCTCTGTATACTCTTTCTATGCACTTGATATATATATACATCTTTCAGCTTATCCAGACTTTCCAATGTATTACACATATTTCACTACAGCAGCCACTGCTCTACTGCTTTTAAAATTTCAGCAAAAAGAAAACATTAATCATCAGTCTTAACTTTCCTGTATTTTTTTCTTCCTGTGAGCCAGTCATTACAGTATGTCTGATTATTAGGAACAAGGAATAAACATTTCCCCTCTGTGAAGAACAGGAAAAAATGTTTGGAGAACAATCAAGTCTATTCTCATTGGAAAAAAAATGTAGCAATAGGGGAGAGGCTTGACCTTTTTCCAAACTTAAAAAAAAAAAAAAAAAAAAAAAAAAAGAAAATAAAAAAAAAAAAAAAAAAAAAAAAAAAAAAAAGAAAAAA
>JAWWLV010000144.1:31697553-31731915 GCA_035041135.1 Platyrinchus mystaceus
GTGATGGTCCTGTGCAGGGCTAAGAGTTGGACTCAGTGATCCTTGTGGGTTCCTTCCAACTCAGCATATTCTGTGAATCTGTGAACATTACAATCAGCAAGCACACCCCAGATACAAGGCATGACTCCAGTCTTGACATGAGAGCATGGACAAAACTCTTAGCTGCAGGTGGAAGAAAGAAGGCTGTATCCTGTAGAAACTATGCAGGAGAACTGCAAAGCTGAATTTGACAGCAAAGTTGCAAGTCTGAATGACAAGTTGGCTACTGATGTTGTCCACAGTAACAGGAGAGCTGTCTGTAAGGATTCGAGGAAAAAAGATTAAAATCTTCATTAAACTTTAGCAGCTGGCAAGAAACACATAAGATTATATCAGGCAGAGGCCAGTCAAAATAAGCTGGAGGTTTGGTATTTCAAGCCAGTTTAAAAAATATAGACAATGAGGAACTGTTTGAAACAATGGTGAACTTTCAAGTTCTTTTTATAGTTTGTCTTGATTTTTTTCCAAAAGAACACTATCTTGGTGTAAAAAATGGCATGCAAAAGAGAAAAATTCAGATATTTTTGCATTTTCAAAGAGCATAAAAGAAGTCTGAATTCATGTACATTTGGTACAAGCTGCCCTCTACTCCTCCTAAGTAATCCTTAGCAGCTGTTCATTTCACTATCATCTCCCAGCAAAATTTACATATTTTCGTGTTCTACCTTTCACTGGAGAAAATCTGACCTTGTCTGAGCAATACTGTATGTATGCTACAATGCTGTATTGGGTATATGCTGTGCCTGCCCTTGCACATGCTTGTGACTACATGGCCTTGCCTGGTGGTCACCATACTGTTGGCTGAACTTGGTTACACTGGACCAACTCTGTCCCTCCTGGCTAGGGGTCGGGGGACAGCATTTGCCCCTGGGGCTGCCTCAGCTGCCAGTTTGCCTCCACTGCCAAGGGTCCCTGAGATAAATGGCTGAAGACAACTTCATCTTCCAGTGCTCCTCATCCTTTCTCTCCCCACTCTTGGGAAAGTAATTCTTTCTCTACGGCAGGTATTGGGAACTTGCCTTTCAACACAAGGCCTTCAGCTGAGTTATGCTGAGATTCTCTTATTCTTGCTCTTATCTTTTCTGCTTGGTTCCATCTTTGAGCTAACTATATGACAAGCAGCTCAGCTTGTAAACAATCCTATACATCATCCTCATCCTAAAAAAGGCAATTGTTTCCAAATTCCTGTGTGGCTGGATGGTTACACAGGTGGTCTGAACATCCTTCTGTGTGAAGATTTTGGCTCTGGCATTGTTTGTCTCACAACTGAACACATCCTGCCCCATGATGTCTCCTTCAGTTACACTAGATTGTTCAGAGGATTTACAAAGTCTTGGATTTGGTGTCTCCTTCACTTCCCAAGAGAGCAAGATGCTCAAGAGAAACTTTAGTGATCACGTCTACCGAAGGGAGCAAAAGTTTTCAAGGAGATGCTTTATGGTATTCATTTTCCAGTGGTGACTTGACTTGCCATGCTCCATTAAGACAGCCTTGTGTACTAAGCAAGCCTCAGAAATGGAAAATTATGTCTTACGGTAAATTAGCTGCCATGCCCCAAAAAAACAAGATTAAATCCTATAGGATGTGTTCTGGCACAGTTCCAAGCAGCTGGGCTTACACAAAGCAGCCTTTTTTTCTTTAATAGATTCCGGTGAAGTTTTGTTCCTCTTTATAAAAATTGCCTGTGTTACCCTGAAAATAGAAGCAATTAAGTTTTCCCCGACCTGATCTGGAGGAAACATAAAAAGCTCATTTAGTTATGAAACCTCTTTAATTTATGCTCTCAAAGTTCATCACAAAAACTTTGCTGAAAATTATTTGGGAAAGCAAAGAGCGCCTCTAAATGCTGTTAAATTACCATCCATTTTGTGGCTGTCACCCATTCTGATTCCTGAGGAGTACTCTAGAAGTTTTCTATGTGCAACAATTGTGCAATAGTGTAAAATATGACACAGATTTCCTGGCATACTCCAGTTTCGTGCTGGAGAACTACTAAAACCAACTATTTGCATGGCTTTCTGTGATGCAAGGTTAGGTTTCCAGCATCATCACATTGCTTTTGCAAATGTTAGAACACAAGCAAGGTGGTGCACTAAACAGAGATACTCATCTTGCATGAAGGTTTTATTCTACACCAAGGATTATCTTTGAAACAATCCCCTGTGTGGAGTAGTCAAAAGACATTTAAGGATTTATTCAATTTTTAATTAAAGCTT
Organism: Platyrinchus mystaceus; assembly: GCA_035041135.1. Lineage (NCBI taxonomy): Eukaryota > Metazoa > Chordata > Aves > Passeriformes > Tyrannidae > Platyrinchus > Platyrinchus mystaceus. The sequence continues at coordinate 31,699,809 of JAWWLV010000144.1, forward strand.
TCATCCTGGTTTTCTTTCAGTGAGGTTAGCTTAAAAATGTTTATAAAGCAAGCTTGTAAAACTCAAACAGTGAGTTCTGCATGGCTGAATTATGGAAAAATAAACAAAACTATAATTCTAGTACTGTAACTGTCTAGCTGTCCTTTTGGATTTTGCTTTTTCTATGGGGTCTTGTTGTTTGGAGTCCTTTTTTCCTTTTTTAAATTCCTCAAAGTCTTCAAAGTATTGCCTATTTTGGATCTTACCTCTTGTTTTTGAGCAATTGAATATGAAATATATCTACCAAACATCTGATTTTTAAGGACTTTTTTATTCTCAAAATTACATGTATTTCAACACCCCACCAGCTCTCCCTTTATTTGTTGGAAGTGTGATGAAACCTGGATTAAGGAATTGAGAAAAGCCTAAGGAAACATTCAACTAGATTGTTGAAAGACATTTGTGTATCTGATGTATGCCTCCCTTTATTGCCCTAGGCATCTTCATTTTCGAGCAATGCTATTTATAGAAATAGGCTATAGTTTTTGAGAAATTATTTTACACACTTGAAAAAAATAGGCAAGTTTGCAGGTGCAGAACCCTAATCAATTGTAATTCAATTATACCTCTGTTTAAATTTTTCATGTAGTTATTATCATAGCTCAGGCAAGAGTCACCATTTTACCATGTGAATCAAAGTGAATATGCATTTGCTATTGAAACGATACTCAATTAGACACTTAACTACACTTATAAATCTGTGCTCTACCTGTTTGCACAGAGACATGCAGGGCACCTGAAGTGCGAGAAATCTGACAACTTATACCTGAACTGAACACCCATTCCCGATCCTTTGAATTCTTCCAAGTTAATGAGTGTTTCCAAGATTTTAATAAAAAACATCTGAATGCATGTAATTTTTAGAGTGCTCTGTATTTTTCAGTCCATCATATTTCCCACATGTTCTTTTATATGTAACTGAAACTTCTTGGGTGTGTGAGAAATTTCATCCATTTGAAGTTCTGAACTATATCAAAGCTCCAGGAAACAGGCCCATTTACAAGGAGACAGATCTGTGCAGCTGTAGATAAACTAATTGATAGACAAAATGCCTACAACTCTGATGCTAGGCCCTAACACCGATATTGCTAACTCCTGAAACACACTTTTGTCTGCTCTCAGAGCTGCAACAAAAAATTATCACTACAAGAAAGCAGCTGCCTGCAGAGATACAGAAGAAACCCACAGAAAAAGTAAGAGATGAAAGGGAAATATGTGTTAACAAGAGCCAGTGGAAGCACACAGGGCTTCATTGACAGCTTTCTGGTCCCCTGGGGGCTTTGCTTCACAAGCCAACATCCCCTGCCTGAAACAACCAGCTGGAAAGTGTCACTCCTTCCAGAACTTGGCTCCCAATCAGAATGCCCTAATTAAAAAATAATGCTCTTTGCCAAAAATTAGTAACTGCTTCACATGCTTTGGAGAATTAATAAAAATATTTTCATATTTTTACAAGAAAATTAAAACAGTCTAATTGGATTGCAGCTTCAGGAATTGCAAGTATTCACTTGGGCATCCTCTGATGATGATAATTTTAAAGCTGATTTGCAGCTCTATTGTCATGCATGGGGCTACTGTCATCACCCAATTGATTGGGTTTCAAAGCTGCTATCAAATCCTAAGACAGCTGTAACTTATAGTGTTTCAGGAAATATTTTTCAATAATAATATTGAAGCATTATTTTGAAACATGCTAATATAACATTCAAACATATTAATATAGCATTATGTTTGTATGGAATTTTCTAATTAGAGTTTAGAAATACACATAACTCTCACGAAGTGAGAACTGAGAGGGAAGTCAACTGTTTCAGCATGCAATACTTTTATTAGAATATATCTAAGATGGCTAGTAATGAATGTCCATTTAAGAACTGTTTGCATAATTTTGTAATAATTAATTTGACATGACTTCTAAGACGATGTCTTTAATGAAAGAGAAATCAAAAAGACTATATGAATAAGCCCAGAAAAAGATATTATGAAGCGGCAGCATCAGAATCAATGCACACTTCTGTACTTAGCTACGTTTTTCCTCTCAGTGTCAGGCAGAAATTACTCCCATTTTGGTATTGAAAGAAATTCTACTCTCAGGATTCATTGTGATACTTGCACACACATTGTCAGCATAGATTTTGTAACAAGCAGGAAGATAGTTTTTCAGATGGTCACTCTAAAAAAGGTTAAATGTTCAACATTTTCCAACATCCCTGGACCTTATAAGAAAACTCACCCACACAAAACTGAGCTTTCTTCAAGAAAACTGTCTAGTTTCTAAATATGTTTCATTCGTTCATCTTTTACATTATTATATTTAGACTCAGATTGCTGCTATATCTTAAACTTCTCTGGGTTTTGATTTTGATTGTCTCCTTGGAGCAAACTGCTTAATGATCTTAGTCTACTTTGGAAATCATAGATCTAACACACCATTCTGGGAAGCACAGATTAGCCTGACTTTCAAGTGAATGTGCATCATCATTATCAGAAGCCTGAGCCAATGATTACCATGTTCCCTGGGACTGCTGCCATTAGGTGGTCAGGGAATGTTCTACCAGATTTTAAATGAGGAATGACCTCTAGATAAAATGGCCATATCCAAACAGTTTAGATATCCTGGTTTATCTGGAAATGTATTTTGAGCTGAAATTAATTTAAGGGGTTTTTTTTCTGATGTAATTCTGCTATACTTGATCCATGTTACTTTGCACCTTGAAACTGCAGCATTATGCACAGTTTAGCAGCTTTCGAACTGATTATGAAACCTGAACAGGTAGAGAGCTCTCCTCAGACAAAAAGTCATGATATTACATATTTGTATTAATTCAAAGGTGAATGATTTGCCAGAAAGCATTAATGTCCTTCCTCATGAACCACATTTACAATTTCTAATTTATCATGTCCTTCTACACAGGAGGTTGTCAAATTTGTTTAAATGAAAAGCATCTCTGAACTGTATTTGCAAAATGTGTAGAATACTTGGATTCATAGAATCACAGAATTCTAGGAGGGACTTTAAAGATCATGTAGTTCCAACACTAGACCAATCTGATCAAAGCCCCGTCCAACAGAGCCTTGAATGCTTCCAGGGATGGGGCACCCACAATCCCTCTGGGCAACCCGGTCCAGTGTCTCACCACCCTCACAGTGAAGAATTTCTTCCTAATATCTAATTTAAAGCTACTCTCCGTTTAAAGTCCTTTCCCCTTGTTCTATCATTACATGCTTTTGTAAGAAATCCCTCACAGGTGAAAACTTCATGTGAAGATAAGAATGTAAGGTGTTCATTTGCATGTGCTCTTGCAAGACCCTTTGAGAGCATTCACAGGATGTCTCTGAGGGGTAGATTTGTATCTGGAGTTAATAGAAAGATGTATCACACCATGTCCAATCTAGCAATTCACTGTTATCCACTGTGCTTCTGAGAAGTTAGCACTTATTTTAGCAAGTATAGAATATATTTTGGGATCATTAAACATGCTGAAGAGCTTTACACTGAAGTTACTGTAAAGAATTCTCTATTAAAAAAACCACCAGCATAAATGAGAATCAGAACCACATTAGGAACACATAAAGAATTAATGTGGATAATTCAAATTTTCCATTTTTGTGAAATAATGCTCAAGGGTGTATTTAAACATTGTTAATGTTTAGGGAGGAGCTGGGGAAACTGAGAGATACAACCTACCATTACCTAATCTTCCATTAGCTATCTTCTTTCCAAATTATATTATTAGCCCCTTCTTTGCCTGTGATTCATGCTGTGAGAGACATACCACAAAACACAGCACTCTGACTGGGCAATCTCCTAATTTAGCCAGAAGTATATGGTGAAAGCTGGATGTCTGCATGCAAGCTGGAGGAAATCACCATTTTCACTGGGAATTAACAGCTGTAAACTTGGCCAAAGTGGTCCTTTTCCAGAGTCCACTTGGGAATTGAAAAGTACCCGGATTGAAATTCCCCACAGTTAAATAGTATTCAAACATAGGTAATCCACCTCTCTACTGGGGAAAGAACCATTACAACAGTTTTCTGAAATGGGCACTTCAGAAAGAGAATTTCTTTTGTGGAACCCATTCCAACTGGGTCTCAGCAAATTCATGTCATAGTAGCTCTCTGACACACAGAAGAATTAAGCTCTGGTCTCTATTACGCTCACCATCCCTAGGAAAAAGGCACACCATTTCCACTGGGCTTCAAGCACAACTCAATATGAAGACCAAAGGCTTAGGTTTACAGAAATTTACAGCAAATAGGAAAAGTTTTTCTCCTCTGAAAAATATGGAAGTTGCATAACGCATGCTTCATTTCAGTCCAGAATGCTTGAACAGGTCTTGATGACATCTGTATGCCAAGTGAGAAATGGGAAACAATTGCAGAAGTTTCCCTGAAACTGGAGGTTCAGTTTTGAGCCTTAAAGAATGCAGCCTTTGCTTCCACAAATGCCAACGAGGACTTCATTATGGACTTGAAACATAGGCAAGAGCGGGAAGAAATCTAGCAAAGCTGACCATACACTGTGTTGCAACATAGTCCTATTGTGGCTTCAAGACGAGGTTGTAAGAGTGGCCTCCAGGGATGGAGGCTGGAGGAGAGCAGACTGCAAACAGATACGTGAGAAAATACAGCCTCCTTTTATCTGGATTCCAGTGAAAGTCATCCAAAGTGCAGGACTTTTCCAGGCTTTAGTCATCACATAGTGACAGGGAGGGTGGCAGTTTATAAAAAGTTTGGTCAAGGAAATTCTCTTAATTTTCTTTAACATTCATTTGCTCCTTAAAAAGTAGAACAGTCATAATATTGCTCTTCACAAATTGTTTTTGCAAAACTGAATGAATATCAGACCACATTCTCAGATCTGCACATCTGAAGTACACTTTTCTCTGATCATTTGTAGTCCCTCCTTACAAGGCGTATTTACATAGGTTTTGGCAGGACTTATCCCCCACCAAAGAGAAAAAATTACTTATTTTTCTTTGCTAATTATGCTATTACCTATATTTAAAATCAGGGAAAACAAATAGGCTGAAAATTTGACCCTAACTATATGTGGGAGGCGGGGTGCCAAGAAGTACTGAAACATATGTAAGTCCTGTTTTCTTAGCAGGAAAGACAGCAATCGTGAAAGCCTGAGGATATATACACTGGGTGGTAAAGCTAACATCAGAAAATCAAAGAAATCTTAGCACTAAGGCAACAGTGTAACAAAAAATAGGAGTCAGCTCTTCATGGCCATGCAGATTATCACTCAGATAAGACTGTGATAAAGGGTAAGAATTCTTTCCCAGTATGGTGTTGACACTGCAAAAGCTTTAATCTGTTGCTCTTTGGCTCTCGGATCTCTTGCTTCGCAACACAAACACTAACAAATTGACAAAAGCTGTGTTTGCACATTATAGCTACTTGCAAACTAGCATTTCAAGTTCAAGTTTGGACATACAAGCACGCAAAGCAAAATGAAGTGGAAAGCTGTGATTTTAATGGGGATTTAATCTCTTTTGTTCTTTGACCTTTTGCGGCTCTCAGAATACATCAACGCTTCTGTCGCATGAGTTGCGTTATTGGCTTAGTTCATGCTGATACAGCCAAGCAAGCATTCAAGTGCGACTAGAAGTGTAGGTTTTGATGGTATATTGCACTTTCCAGCAGCAAGTACAACAGTACTATCAGCACTACCCAATGGGGTATAAATCCTGTGAATCAACCCAGGCCTCAGCTGCAATCCTAAGCACAGTGACTTCTGCGGCTGCACAGAAAGAGCCTCATACCTCAGGAAGTAACTTTAGAAGCAATGGCTCAGGCAGTGCACTGAGTCTGAGGGAAGTATCTTCCCTGTTGAAGGTCAGAAAAATTCAGAACAGCACTGAAACAGGACTATAACATAATACAATTTTTCCAAGTGTGATTTTTAAGCAAACAGCATACTGCATCTTTAGTGTATGTAATAGGGGTTTTTATTTCCCCTTCCCTTTTGAGCTACAAAGCCTTCTCAAGCAGTGACCCTGTAGTGGAATTCTCCTAGCTAGAAGTGCAACAGGACCTGAATAACTACAAAAGGAACCCACAGGAGAAAAGGAACCCACAGCAGGAGGAATGAGGGCCATAACAGTGATCAGTCAAGATGTAGCCAGCAGTAATTTCTGGATTACCTAGGTAATAACAGATCTCATATTCTTTCACACCAAACTATCAAAAAATAATAATAAAAAAAATAGGCTTATGAAATTTCTCATTAAAATCTCTGTCTCACCTGTGCCCTCTTTTAAAAAATTCATCTGGATACACTCTAATAACGATACACATGAAATAAATTGGGAGATGTTTTCCAAGCATTTATCTATCCAAATTGCAACTGCAGTCCTGGATAGTAGCAGTGATATCTCCTAAACAGGAATATTATATGGAAGAAAAATATCTGGCAAAAAAAAATGTTACTTTTTTATTTGAAATCTGAGAAATTATTTGTATTGATGTTTCACATTGTTGGAGATCACCAAGAGAAAACCACATGGGTATTGATGGGCTGCAAAAAAGACTTGAACCCTGTAGGGATCAGGTGCAAAATAAAAACTGCAGGTGTAGGGTTCAGAGTTTTTCATTTAAGTGGTTCAGCCCCAGAGGGAGAAAAGGTTAAACCTATTCCATGGAAAGAATCAGCAAGATTTAGGAGTATACTGGGTATTCAAACTTACAGAGCAGTCAAAAACCTTCACGGTGTAGGCCATGATGCTGACCTATATGAGCTGTGATGGAAGAATTGTCCATGTGGTCATGAAAAGAGGTAGCAGAATGAGTGAATGGGAGTTTGGGGAGAGATTTGCTACAACCATGTGGTCCAGAGCATAGCTCAGACAAAGAGCTTCAGATACTTTACTCACATAATGAGGGGTTTTAAGTTAGGTCTTGTCATATTTAACAGGACGAATCCTTTTATCTTCCTTCAGGATGATATTTTTATAAGGCAGGTCTAGTTTTTGTTTGGGTATCACCAGTTTACTGCAGCTATGCACGAGCTGTATTTAGAGTGTGCTTCAGTCACTTTTCACTTTTACTTTTTGATTGCATATTTCTATATCAGGAGACCTGAGACAGGAAGAAAACCCAGGTGACCATAAAAGACCCTGCCTTAGGTATATGATACATCCACATATATCTGAAAATTAAGATGTTTGACCTGCAGTTGTTTCAGAATTCCCAGAGCATAGCAGCACACTGGACTACCAGCTTTTACCATCTGTCAGACATAATTCTCACACTTTATAAGTCTGGCTTTTACACAGTTAATAAATTCCATCCAAACCTCAAAGCGTTTCACACAGCCAGCTGAAGAATACCTCTGATAAGGCGTGCTTGTACAGCTTAGCAGACCTCTATGGAATGCCATGCCAGCTTTTCCATTGAAGGAAACAGAGATAATGTTCTTGAACAGTGAATGTTGAAACTAAATGATTAAATAAGAAGTAAATGTACTGCAAAAGACTAAAAAGGAAATAACTACTGAAACTGAACTAAATTTTAGAGAAAGTTACTTATTTCAGTCAAATAAGTAATGGCATTGGTATACCCAGATAAAACAATGCATCACAGTGGGAAAAAAAGGTTTCTGCATTTTTTGTGCATTTCATCTTTTCCAAAAGAACAAAATCCATGGAACTGCTGTTGGAAAACCACCAGTGGGGCCACCCAGCCAAACAGAACTTCTTGGACTGCAGCACAGTGAGGTGAGCATGTGAGCTTGGGGCATTATCTGTGGCCCTTTCTCCTATATTTCCCAGTATCCAGAACTGTTCTATTAGGAATGTTAGAGGATAAAAACTTGCCTAATTTTTACAAAGTCCATATATAAACCTATTGCCCTTGAACTTGTCCCCTTTGAATGTCCTGACACACAGAAATACAGGTGGAACAGGCTGATAGTCTTCAAAGAACACTTGTAGATCCTGCTTGGAGCCCACAGATATTGTTTAGAGAACTTACATTCCAGGTTCTATATCCATGCCATATTTCAAGCAACTCTCCTTATTTGCATGTTAGTCTTCTAAGCTCTCCTTTTGACCTTAGGGTTCAGTTCTCCAATCTCTCAGAATATGGATTAACCTAACTGACTTAAATTGTTTTATCTGGAAATGGGATAATTCAGTGAAATTGAAATTAATTCACACAGATGTATCTGATAGAATTTAGCCTGAAGCACACAATAATGTGCAAAAATAAATAATATTTTTAATAAAACAAAGCAAATTGCTTTCTGTGGGAAAGAGAATGTTTGAAAATGTTTCAGCATCTTTGTGTTTCCTATTAGTCTCTCTTGGACCACAGCGAAAAAGGTAAACTTCAGAGGCCAAGAGTTCTTAGGCTACTTTAACTCTGTGTGAGTCTCTATTCCACACGGAGTTCAGTGTCTCTTCTATTCCTGTGTTTGCTCATGGTGTGTTTACAAGTTACTGACCAATACTTCTCTTCTGGCATCATAAATGGCCATGGCCTTTTCTGCTCAATGTTTGTGTAAGTAGGTACTGTCAGAATGGCTAAAGAAGGTAGTAAATACTTCAGTAACCAGAAGCTTCACAGATACACTGCATCAGCTTAGTAAGAAAGAGTTGCAAGTCTCATGAGTAAACAGCTAGAAAATATTTTGACAGAAAGAGCCCTATAATCTGTTTTGGGTTGTTTCTGTGAAGAAGCAGTTTCAAGGCCGTAATTCCTTCTGAACAGTAACTAATGATCCACATATTACAATAATTGTTGTGTTATGGTTTTGTTATTGCAACTTAGAGAGCTGAACAGAAAATCTGATAAAGATATTCTTTTATTTTGTGTATTCCTAGACACCATATGAAAATAGCAGCAGAGATTCAAATGATTCATTTCTTGTTAACACTCTTTTACTGGTATTAATTAAAGGATAAACAAATTGACTTCTAAAATTCACAAATTCCAAAATAAAATGGAAATTCAGTATCTAGTACAAAACTTTTAAAAACCTCTGAGTTGATATCACTCTGGCAATTTAGCTCAGACACAAACATATTGCTGTTTTTCCCTACAAATAAAAAACTTATAAGATTATATAAATGTGTTGGCAACAGAAGAGTTAATCCTTTGAGAACAAAAGTTTCATCTATAATAATGTTTTGTTTAAACTTCAACTTGTGTATACCCGAAATTTGACTTACATGCACAAATACAATTCTTCATGTAAACAGTAAATTACATAAACAGCTCACCCTTTACTAGCCAAATTGACCATTTGATAGGAACAAGCCCAAGTATATAAATATAGACATTTATGTTTGTGTTTGCATACACACACATGCGCACTAAAGCGTTCCCCGAATTGCTAGTGGAACCTTGTCCCTTAATGTATCCTAAATCTGTATTTGAAACCATGGAATTTATCTTTTTATTTTATTTTATTTTATTTTAATGTAGCATATTATGGAGTACACACACAAAAAAAGAAGGAAACTGCTCTCACAGTGCTCCACAGAAGTTTTCATGTCCTCAGCTTCTGAAACATTTAAGAGTATTAACTTGCTGGCAGGCTCCCGAGGAATTTTAAGGCATCTGTGCTTGTGCTACTTATTTTAAGCTCTGTCTTCCAGTGTTATGAAATCAGCAGACTCTTTTGACTTTCTTAGTAATTCCATTTCATGTGGTTCTGGCTTTCAGGCAAATTCAAGAATGACATAATCGCCTTTTCCCACAAACAGGTTTTGCACTGTTGCTGTTCGTTACACCCTTCCAAGTAATGTGCAACACCAATCTTTGTGTGATCCCACATGCCCAGAAATGGAAGACAGTCCAGCAAATATGACTAAAGCACAGACTCCTGGCTTTCCATTGATCACCATAGGTTAAGTATGACTTCTTAGGGATTTGCCCTGTCAGTTAATATTATTTAGGCCACAGTGCAGTTCCTGTCAGTCCAACGTCATGCTGCTTTCAAGGGAAGTGAAACAATTTCCCAAAGAACTTTATCTCTGTTACTGAAGGGACAGCAGGTATCTTAAATGCAGTAGCAGACAATAAACAAACTCAACAAAGTGCTTTTTTTGTATTTTTTACTGTAGCATTTATGCAAATGCACTCAAAAAATACAGAATTCTTCATTATCATAAAACAAACCCCTAGAACTTGGCTCATATGTATTCACAAGCGCTATTGCAATCATACTTTGCATTATTAACAATACTGGATTCAAATACCAAGCTCCACAGCAACAGGATAAACATTATGGAGAAAAAGCACTTTCTGGAGTTTGTTATGAACATTAGAGAATCAGAAGCAATTTACAGTCCAATCCCACTGTCCCATCTCACAAAGCCTCTCCTGACTTACCTGAAGACTTATGAGAGTGTTTGCACACATAAGAAATATGACATGTTAATACAGCATAGAGAGCAAAGCCTCCAGCTATGCACAGTGCAATAATAATGCAGCATTGTAAGATGAGAGCAACATGCAGAATGCCTTGTCCTAGACACAAATTCAGACTTTCAGAGAAGGAAGTATTTCTTTGCCCTTGGAAAGTCTCCAGAAGTTCTATTTTTTACAGTTATGCTTTTCATGCTTGGTCAAATTTTCAAGTACTGCACAGCATCATGGCTGTTCAGACCTCTTAAACTCAGGGCAACTGAGAGGCCATGGTCCAGATCAGTCTCAGGGCAATTTCTTACAAGTAGGCAATTACTTTGCTGCTTTAAGAGCTGGCACTAAACTGCCAGGCAAATAAAAGAGCATGTGTCATGCTCAGGGAAACACTAGTCCATGTCCAGAAGAAATGGAGAAGAATGCATCCAGTTATCACCATAAAATTAAATGACCCAACCTGAAAAAGGTAAAAAAATCTTTACTTTCAATTTCCTTCTTGGACAAGAGCCAATTCTGGGGGAGAAAAAAAAAAAAACAAACCAAAAACAAAAACAAAAGAAAACAACAACAACAACAACAAAAAAAAACCAACTGGGCAAAGTGAGGCAGTGATTTGGCATTAGGATGTGGAGTCTAAAAAGATAGAAGACAGAGTTCCCACAGGACTTTTTTCATAATGAGGTACATGCAAATCTCCACTTGGCCCTCCACGAAGTTTAGTGTAGCTGAGATTCATGCCTTTCTCTCACTCCCAGGAGTGTCTGATAATCCATTTGAACAGATATCTTGCAGGAAGAAAACTGTGACATAGGCTAGAAAATGAGACAAATTGATCGTGATGGCCATCAAAGAATGAAATTCACTGCAACAGGAATTCCATGTGAAATGGATCCCGAGGATTATTTCTTCCTCTAGACTCTGTTCACAGTGTAAGCCAAACTAACGTTTTTGTTTCTGTGAAAAAAATCATCTGGCTGATAAGTTACAACATTTTTAAGAAAGAGGTAAGATGAAAATCCTATAAAATTCTACTTTTCTGCTATTAAAAAGTCTAAGGCATTCTAAAACACATGCTTTCAAGGCAATAGTTAAGCTCTAGTAAGTTTTAACAAATTTATCTGTTCTATGCCGACAAAATATAATAAGATATTATTTAGCTGGCTAAGCTCTTAAAATTTTACTAGGTATTTTTAACTCTGTCTGTAATGAGATCTATTTCTTCTAGTAATGCAATTATTGTTAATAGGTTTTCCAATACTAAAGAAGAAAACTGGGTTTATCTGGTTTTAGTGGAATTGTAGTTATTTAAAATATTAAATTCATCCATCCACACTAACAGTGATGAGGCATTTTAGTTTCTCATTAATAACATTAAACAAGCACTTTCAGAAATATTTTTAAATCTTATATACCATATATTTTTTTTTACTGTACATAAAGACAAGGGTAGCTATGAAAGTATCCAACTTCTACCATTATCTCATGGCAAGTAGATGATAGATTTTTCTCTAGAAAGATGATAAAAGTCTTTCTAAACAAACAGGTAGAATCAATTGATATTTTATTTCTGGAAGATAGAAATCTGAAGTGCTTATCCAACTTTCTCTAACAATCTTACCTGTGGGAACACTTGGGGCAAGCCATCATCTAGAATCACTACTCCACAGTGGTCATTCTTAGTGGAAAAACAGAGCCTGAACTGCTGTCTAGAGCTATGCACACAGAATAAACATTTCCTGGGTGCTGGGTTTAACAACACTCATGTTGTTAGTAGTTGCTTTTTGATAATTCTCAAAAAATATTGTCAAGAATTTTGAAAAAAACAAAAGATATAGCAGCATATTCACAAAAAGTGAAAGCCACTTTTAAAAATAGTGGTAGCTAAGGACAATTCTGTGAGAAATACCCAGTTAATCAATAGACAGAAAATATCAGATTATCCACCTACACATCAGAACAACTTGCATTGAAAATAGTACATTTTATTGAGTGACTCATGATGAATTGTACTCCATACTGGACAGGTAAAAACTGTATTTGTCAAAATAGTTATTATTGTTAAACCCATGTTCTCCTTACTCTGTTTTTAAAATTCTTTCATGCCCAGTGCAAGCACTCCTGCCTTAAAAAGAGCTGAATTTAGTTCTCAGATTTCAAAAGATCAAAATAAAATAAAACAAGCCTTTGGAAATGTTGGGATTTTAGTATTCCTAATAAAAAGACAAAATCCTGTATATATGTTTCAGCAAGTAGACGTGATGACAGTTGTCATCGATGTATTAAGCTTACACATCTCTGGTCCCATTTAAACTTGTGAGAAAAACTTACACTGACTTGAATGAGGGAAGTAAGAGTAATCCAGACTAATGTACTGAAATGCCTGTTACTAATCTTCAAACAGTTTAACAGAAAGAGTGTTCATGGTACCTGCATATTACTGCATATTATTTATTGTACCATTTGGTTATTTTTTATGCCACTGGTGACATAGAAGAGCCTTCACTGTGTTGCACTGCAGCTGACATTTAAGTGCTGCTTTTAAACCATGTAAGGTTTCTTATTTAAAGATAAACTTGAAAGTTTGGAGGAAAAAATTAAATAATTCTATGAATTAAATCAATTTTTCTGTCAATTTTTGCCCCGTACAAAATTTTTTAAAGACTGTCAGATGGAAGCAAGACTGTTTCATTCATTCATGGGCAATACTTTGGCTCCATGTGCATTTATGTAAGTAAGAAGAATTTTGGATCTCCTTTCTATTACATCAATAAGCTTTTCAATTCCTTTTCTGCCTCCTTGGCTCTCCCAGTATATTTTGTCAAGGAACAAAGACTGGAGCAACTTCTCACGTAAACGCTGGCTCCTCAGCACTGAAACTGCAGATTCAGGGAATCTGGAAAAGCACAAAGAAGTTCATCAGCTTTGCCATTACTCTGAATTGCAATATTTATGTTGTGGTTTAGCAATCAATTCTATGACTGAACACTGCAACTCAGCAAATGAAGTTCCATGCATGCCTAACCCTATGCATGTTAACTGTATCTTTTACAGCAGTGGGATTACTCATACATTTTTAGACACATCCTGTCAATGTCTTGACCAATTATATCTATTCCAGTAAGTTAAGAGTCTCATACTCAAACTGGGAAGAAATTATCACTCTCTTTAAAAAATTATTAACTTAAAACTTACTCATTGATTCCTTGTAGTATTTTGAAGTCAAGATTGTCCTCGTTTCTGTCAAAGAAACCCTTATTGTCTATAAAGGCCAAATGCCTTTGGTCATGCCTTCTCTGAACTATGTGTGTCAGGTCAACAGCATCCTGATCATTACATTTCAGCTTCAGTCCTTGCTGCATGCAGGAATCCTCCTTGAGAGGTTTGAATCCACAGCAGTTTCTGTCTAGTCGATTATAGATCTAAAACAAAGTACAGCAGAGTGCCAAGTGAAAACAATACCAAAGTACTTGGGGCAAAGTGTCACTGTAAGGCATCACTCACTAACACAGCTGACAGGAAAGCAAGCTCAGGACAAGTATAATTAAAGTCAGCAGTGAAATGGCATTGAAGACCTGGTCCCCATACTTCATGTACTGCTAGAAGCAATGTCTCAGACTGTGTATTTTATCTATTTTATAGCCATGATTTGTTATGTCAGTAGAAATTCTTTGAAAATAATGGAACAATACCACTGTGTAACTGAAATAACAGGATGGTGAATAGAATTCTTTTTTTTTTTTTTTCAGAAGGCTGTAGGGGTTTTTTTTACATTTTCTCTGTTGGAGAACAATAGAAATAGCACAGTCTGACACACAGAGGATCTTCGTTTTGTGGGATCTCTTAGACTAACAGTGCACAAAACAACTGAAAAGACTAGTAAAGGGCTCAGCAAACCATCAGAAGCTATAAAATGCAAGAATAGTGAACTTATAATCACAGAGCAGCCTCCCTGAGTTGCACTGTGCCATAAACTTTAATGATATAATGGTCTAGGCTATTTTTTCCCATGCAAACCCTCGATTATTCATCACACAGCACTTAGCAGGAAGGAATACACACATCTGGTCTAACTTTAGTGGTGTAAATGTTAAGCATCTCTTTTGACTTAGTCATTTCTTTTCCCTTTCATAAACAATGAAGAGAATGAGGCACATCCAGAGCAATGGATGCCATTTTAGGATAATCATCTAACAGAGGAAGGATAAATCACTCCTTGAAAGTGCTTCTCCCCCTGCTGACTAGACGAGAGTAAATACTCAACATTGCCAGGGCCCTGAGGGCACAAATCAACCTGAATTGCCCTGAGAAATCTCACCTGGGACTTCCACATACCTTACCTCTGCCCCTGGGCACAGGAACCCCCTTTAAGCTCAGGCCTGGCACCTCAACCCTCTTCTGAGCCCTTCGAAGCAATGGGTGGTTATCTGCTGCTTGTCCTGCTACCTGATGTGTCTGGGTTGCTGCTTGGGGTTCATGCTTGTTGGTCTTTGAATTGCCTTGCAGCCTTGTCTGTGCCTGATCCTCACTGGGCTACAAATAGGACCTGTGGCTTTCATTATCCATCCTGCTGGGCTGCCTCTCCTGCTGCTGGCCCTGCCTGTCCTACCTGCCCTAGAGCTGCCCTTGGCTCCAGCTCATCTTCCCAGGGAGCAGAGTTGCCCCTGCTAACAAGTGATTAGAGAGTAGAAGTCTGGTCTGGAGCATCTAAGGATGAATGAGTAGCTTATCAAAGGTAAACCAATTTTCTCTCCTTCCTTCTTGTTTCCTGCTAAGTCTTTACACTGCCCTAAGCAAAGAAGCATTAACATTCACATAAGCCTTCTAAAATTACAACTTTATTTTTGTGACATCCCAGTGAAATGAACTGTTAGGACTTTTCACCTAATGTAGATCTAGGTTGCATGTTGAAATGAAAAGGCTTCCTATTTCATCAAATGAAAGTCTGAGGATTTGTTTGGTTTTGGTTGATGGGGGTTTTTTTATGTAGTTCTATTGCTAGCAGTATTGCTGACAGTGTTTGTTTTCAAATGTCAAAATCCTGAGGAAGAGATTTCTCTGTCTCTTTCTCCTTTCATGAGCAGCATTCAGCATCTGCAGGTGGTAGAGCCTCTCTTGCTTCCAGTGTTTAGCTCTTATTCAACTCATCCAAAGGTAAAAAAGTGAAGCAGAGTCATTCTAGACAGACTCCTTTGATGTACAGACCTATTTCATCTGCACCACATTTCACTATGTGCGTTAAATGGACGAGCAGATCATGTTTTACAGACAGCCTCTTCATAATATCTTCCCTCATTTCAGTGCCATTATGATGGGATACTCTGGAATTAATGCTGCAACCTTAATAGTTGAGCATGTTTTTTGTTATACATTTATGTGCATAAGAGGTCCAAACCCCCAAAATTAAAGAAGCATCTTTACATTTATGTCCTTATTTTACTTGAGTTCTTGCAGAAGGCAAGTAAAGGTCAATTATAAGCATTTTTCACCCTGTTCCTATGTTTTATAGCATTTGAAACCAGAGATTAGGAACATCCATTATAGGCACCAAACCCATTCTTCTGAGGGAAGTATGTTTAACAGAAAATTTTTCACCATTATTCTTTATTTCCGAATGACTCAAGAAGCACAGATTTATTTTTTTTTTAATGCAGAACCCCTTCTTGGCCTTTTTTTTTTTTTTTAGAGTCTTCTACTGATGAAAAATGTTAAAGTTAAATATGAGAGAACCCAGATAAAATTTTGTTTTTAATAACCGCTAGGCTCACTTTCACTCACTATCTGCATGCATGTTCTTGTCTGGTAGGCAACCAGAGGCATAAATCACTCTGATACCAGCTACAAGAACAAGAGTAATTTGTTTCTTGTCATGTAAAGTTCAATCCTCTCGTATCTTAAGATCCAGTTCCTTCTGGATAATAGGAGCTCTATTATGAATATTAAACACTTTTCTTAGAAGACCTTAAAATTAGAAATCAACAAAGAACTCATGAGATTTTTTAAATTGTTAAATGAGAATATAATAGCATGAAAACATTAACTCTGAGGCAAACTCTACCATTCCTATAGGGGCATTACTGTTTAGCAGCAGACTAATCCACGTATGACTTTATACCCATTTCTAAGTATTACTTGCTCATAATGGGACTAAAGATGGAGTCATTAGACAAGTGGCGATCTATTTTTGGAGAAGAATTGAATGCTCTGTTAAATGTAACAAATATGCAAAAATATAACTAAAAAAATTGGAGACTTGAATTCATTCTGTAACAGGACTGAGAAGAACAGGGATATGCATAAGCCAAGTCATGATTTTTAAATTTCAAGAAATTTAACCCTATTAAAAACTAAATTATGTGATCAACCAAACACAGTGCGTAAAATTAGTGCTTGATGCAGTTTTAAATACACTAGTAAGTGCTGCAGGAGGCTCAGTCACCTCTACCTATCTGGCAGGTAAGTACAACTTAAAGCAGCACCATATCTCAGGAAGCCATAAAATCATCTTCCAGATATGTGGTTCAGTTCAAGCCTTGTTAATGCAGGTAGTGTATTAATATTCTACTACATAATTGCTGTAACTGTAGCCACGTACTATACCACTGGGCAACGCCCTAGTTTGGTGTTATCTGGAGAGCTAATGATCATGTGAAGTACTTAAACAAGGAGCAGCAGCTATATCATTCATCAGTTGCTGCTCTACTCCTTCCTTGCTAAGTCACCAGCTACGTTTTTTAAAAAAAGGAAAACTAGTAACTACAGCTGTTATCTTGATCCAGATTGCAGCTCACCAAAACCATTTCAGTTACCTCTGGGGGCTGGGGAGGTGCAAGAAGGACCACACAGTAAACAGAGATTTACAGTTCTGTACATAGTCAAGATGTCTGGAGAAAAAAGGAGTGAAGGAGAAACAGTATGCCTGATTCAAGGTGAAATAAAACAAGTCAAAAGCCTTTGCTTCCTCTTTAAAAGGAAATTAGTCAGTTATGTTCCTGATCTCTTTCCCTGATTATAAACTGCATTTTGGATATTTTAATCATAAGAAAGCACCAGAAATAAATTCAAACTATGCAGATATATCTCTTCCCCATTAAAAAAAATGAAATAGACTAAAATTACTTTTTCTAAGAGTCCTATGTTTGCTCACATGACTTCTGAAGCAGATAGTTGTGTTCAGTAAGAGATTTACCTGCAGAAGAAAATCAAAAAGTGCCATCTTGGACCACTCATGATGGTGGATTTCAGTACAGCCCCACTCAGCTTTGGGAACTTTACCATTCTGCCAGCATTTCTGCTTCAACAGCTGCTGATATTGTCCCCACGTTAACCTCACTGAAGAATGGGTACTATTATCTGTTGGACTCAGTGAGGAATCCCAGAGAATAACAGGACAGGCTTGACCCCCTGAAAAAGGAAGAAAACCATCATTAGTATAGTGCAATACTGTCAGCCTTATTTGACTTTTCTTTAGACATTTTACAGATCTGGCAAGAAAAACAACCAGGGACTAATAACTTGACACCCTTTGGTTAATGTGGTCTTATTCTACATCAAACACCAGCCACCACAGGAACTAAAGCATAGGCATAAATGCCTTCAGTGGACAGAAGGCTTTACCTGTTTGAAGCAAGAGATTAATGTACAAAATCATATACTAAACCAAACTATTACAAAGTTTCTAGGTAAATTAAGAGCCTACAATGCCACTGTGAATCAACAATGTAATTTCCCTCTGATTCCACTGAACTGCTAATTTACTAGAGCTGCAAACTTATGTCAAAGGGGTCTCTTTCTGAATAACGGATATAGAAACACTGCAAATCCTATACTCAAAGTGGGTTTATTTTATTATCTTTAGTATTTTAGACCTATAGTTTATGACTTCAGAGCTCTGAAAAGATATATGAGAATACTAGAGAGTGTGAGTTTAGCATGAATAAACACCTTGGCAAGTTTGGGTTTTTTATTCAGAGATTAGATCTGTTTTGTATAGCAGATATTTTAGCCAAATTCTTTAGTTCTTCTGTGTAAAGAATATTCTGCTCTTCCCTGAAACAGAGACAAGGGACTTCTCTTTGGTGAACTCAGGTGTTCAGAGTTCTCAGTGAGAAGAAACCTCATCAAAGAATTTAAAATGAGCTTTCTCAGTATAAGAACTGGCAAATATATTTCATGAAATATCAAGTAACAGACACATCTATCTTGGGAAAGCGGAACTCTCCTTTTATTGCTGATGCAATGCTACTGCTGCCTTAAACCGTCAAGGACCCATGACTGACTGCAGCTTGTACGCACATTAAAACAAAGAAATCCTTTACATTTTTGGGTGCATAGACAAAAGACCAAAATATGTCTTGGTACAGAGAGGAAGAACCATTAATCTGCAAAGCTGCTGTTTACTAAATAACAAGTGTTCGAACACTTTAAAAGCTTTAAAATTTATTCATATTCATCTTGAAGGTCAATGAACATAAAGCCTACACTATTGCACAATTTATTGCATAGTTAAAGGCAGCCTAAACAGGGAGACAGAGACAGATCTGAAAAAAAGCTTTCAGAAACTCGCACGGAGGCAAAAGGTCCAGGGCACCTTGCCTAGAAGCAAACCAGACAGAGAATAGCACATGGAAAGTAGGTAGCAATGCCAACAGCAAGGTAAAAGCTGCTGATGTAAATGCTCCACTTGTCAGCGTCCTTTAAACAAATTGCTTTTTGATTCAGCTGTATGGAGATGGTTTTTCACAGTCCTGGATGGTCTAAAACAACAAGTGAGAAACTATCTTTGCCCATACCTAGCACTGAAACATATGTAAAGTTCCATCTCGTGTTCACCCAAAAAGCACCACAGGCCCTGCATGCAAAACTAAGAACAAAACTAATTACTTTAGCAAGCCCAAGAGCAAAACTAATTCCTTTCCAAAACCAAAATGTTTGGTTTTGGAAATCTTCTCTGTGCCATGGCTTGCACATACAAGGTAGTCCTTCCCAAGACAAGACAACCCAAACCAACATGCAGTTTCACCACCTCTTTAACTTCCCTCCCAGTTGTCCAATGTTTTCTTAGAAACAAAGAGTGCATTCTTCCATTAGAAACATCAATCTCTCTCATTAACAGTATTACCTTTATCAGCACCATGCTCCATACTCTTTCCTCCACTGAAAACAACTGCTGAGCACTCCTGAAAATCAGGCTTCTCCTCCACTGAGGTTCCTGAATAAGTATTTAAGTAACTTATTTGGGAAATCCTACCCATTTCTCCATCTCACTTGCTCTGGCTCCATCACCTACATTGCAGATGACTTTAGCCAAGTTAGGTCAACTACTGGCCAGGCTTCTTTTCCCAGACAGTTGGAGAAAATCTATAAAAGCATTGGAAATTGTCACAATAAAAGGATTGCTTTTTTCAGGACCAAGCTTGATCTATTATTTTTATATCTCCAGTAACAGCTTATGTAACTATTCATGAATTTTTCCACAAACCAAATACATAAACAGTCTTCTAACAAAACAAACATCTCCTGTCTACCCAAAAAGGACATGATAAACAATAGTAATATAAATACTTGAAAAATATTAATAATGTTTTGCCAGTTTCCATTAAGATAAAAAAACATTTTTGAAAGACTAAGGTTAAATGCAGGAAATGTTTGCATTTCAGAGGAAATGGGAGCAGAAAAGATGAGCCAAAATAAAATCTTTCAACTCTCTGATATAAATTGAATTACAGGAATATGAAACAGCAGCTTCAGTAAAGAGCTGTGACTCAGATTTTTGACAGTTGCAGGAAAAACATGAAGATGCTGAATTAAAGGAGATAAGGGGTCTGATTCATAGCTGCATGAATTGGCATGACCACAATGAAATAAGTGGAGCTCTTCTGATTCAAACCTCGTGAGGATGGGGCTAAAGTTACCTGAATAGTGAAGAGACCGATAGGCAAAACTGGGCAGGTTGAGTACACTTCAGAATAAGACCAGTGTATTCTGTATGTGCTTCTTTCCTAGTCAGCTTTATATATTAACAACAAGGGCTGCTGCTTTTCTTTTGCTGCAGCTACATTGCACTGAATCTCCCCCAAAGCTCACTGGCTTTGTTTTACTTTCATCTGCCACTTTAGATCTATATATCTATGTAAACACCCAAAGGTAACCTGCAAAATTCTATAGGACAGATTTTTCTGAACTCATGTTGAAACCAGCTTCCTAGTAATTCATATGCATCTTTGAATATCAAAATATTTCTAAAATGTCTTAGCTAAGTTGAATAAGCTAACACAGATGAAACCTCAGGCTGCTGGACTAGACTACCTCAAGGTACTCAAACTGCTTCACATGCAGCTAAGTAATGTATCACTGCATGTCTTCTTCAACATAGGCATCGTCTTAGATATCCACACCCCACATCACTTCAAAAATAGTCTGCATTCTTCTTAACCACATTTGGTTAAGAACCACATTTTGCCCTTGCAAATGATACTCTCATCTTGTGCTCTAACTTGCAGTTACAGCACTTTTCTAACTTTCTTAAAATATTTTCAAACATGCCCATAACAGCAACACTAAAACCAGAAAACTGTTCATGAGGTAGCTAAAGCCCTTTCTCAAACTCATCACTGTTCACTATAAGGCAGTACAGCTTACTACTGCCACCTTTGCAAGGAGCGGTTTAGTTGCCCACAGATTTGGAGGAGAGGGCAATTTAGTGTAGACAATGAGAGGGACTGACATACAGATCATTACTTGATTTTGAGAGTTTAAATTCTGACCAAAGAAGAAAGCAGAGAGAATTTAGGCCATTTATTTTTCTTTCTTCCCTGTGTATCTCATTGCAATGTTTTTGTCCTGTGCTCATTTAGATGTCAGTATTAAGGAATGCATGAAATATGCATTTGTTGCTCTCTAGACTATGGACTGCACTGTCACTTATTCACGAACTTCTCTACCCAACGGAATATTGGAAATATTCTCTTACCACTCTGAGAGGTACAGCACTATAGGGAAATATTTTAGCGCACCCTGCATGCATAAAACAGTGTTGGGTTGGGGTTTTATTCTTTGCTCTGACATTAGTGATTCATAATATCTTTGCCTGCTTTTGCATAACTTTTGATGAGATGGCAAGGCCAGTCTGATAACACAGGGTATAACAAGGAAAAGCTTATGGCTCCATTTATCATCTTGTAGAGGCCAGTAAAGCAAAATGACAAGAGCAACCAGTGGAGCTATCTATCACATCATTCAGCTGTTTCCACTAAACCATGCAAACATAAAAGGTATTATTCAAAGGAAGAGTTTCTTGCATGTTTGGGGGTGACAAAAAAAAGAGGTTCTGGACAAAGAGTGGGTTCAATCTTGAGCTTAAAAAAAATAAGCTGAATTAAGTACACCTGTTTCTGTTCTTTTCAGTACAGTATAAAACATATTTAATCAAACTTAGGATATCAGACAGCCAGAGGGGAAGAGATGTAGTTGACAGCATGCAGTAGTTCAGTCCCTCAGCAAGTGGTGCAACAAAACTGCATAGCAATAATTATATACATATTGTACCAAAAGCTGAATAAAGAGCTCAGCCTTGTTGCTATGATCCAAGGAACCAGAGTGCTATCCTTACAGCTGTCAGCTGCAACAGAGAAGCAAGCCTGTTCCAGCTCATGATAGTTCTGTTGTAGCTGAAGCCTGCCATCGTCCTACCCTGGAAATTCGATTGCTGAGCTAGAGGCAACACGTGCAGTCATTTTACTTAGCTTCTGGGCAAAGGTAATTAAAGTAGGGCTGCAACACCAAGCAAGGTCCCTTATGTCTCCTCTGTTCCTCAGGTTAGGGCTATGAAATAATGAAGATTCTCATTACTGTGGTATTAAAGTGATCATCCCAAAACTCAGACACATAAGGTTCAGCCTCCAGTGTCTCCAATAGACACAATTTTATGATTATTTCTTGTTGTTTTACAGGCTTGTCCTTCTTTGTTTATAGATGTTTTGGAGCTCTTGACGTTTTTCACAACTTGTAGGTAGCAATGGGAGGAACGAATGACTGCTAGCATATGCCCAAAATCATGCTGTTTTAGACTGTTATGCTAAATTCAAAAGGGCTTTTCCTACCTGTACTCCCCAGGCTTTTTATGTTCAGATAATGCACTGCAAAAATATGAGAGAGTTATCATATCTGATTTTTCCATCCGTGATAAAAAATTAGACAAACCATAAAAACATTCAGTTACCACTTAAAAGCTTTGACAATTAAGTAGGGTAGGTGAGGGTAGCAGACAGGGGACTTGAGTATAGTGTTTTGCTAGACTTTAGAAAAAAAATCAGTGGCAGATTTATGGGAATAAGGGAGACAGAACCTGTACAGGGATTTACTAAGCAGTTCTTTGAAACTACTTTTGACAAAATGAATGACAGTTTTGAAAAGCCCATTTTTTAAGATTTTAATGCTACATCAAACATGTCTTGTTAGATCACATCACAACTGAGGCAAGCAAAAGGGACGTGTCGGGGAGAGAGATATGTCAGCCCAGAAATAGCGTACATTTATACACACATGCACAGTCTTTAATCCTGCATTACTTGCTTTCCCATGTGAATAACAAGCCACCCTGTAAAAAACTTTAAAATGCCCAGCTAATATTAACTGAAATGCATATGGGTCATAGAAGTGAGCTAATTGTTCATATTATTTTTAAGAATATATTTTTGCTCCTTTGCTCAACACAGATGTTCTCAGATTATGCCCAACACAAGCACATCAACAGTCAAGAGCCCAAGCAGTTATTAGGCATCTGAGCTCCAGCATATTTCCAGGCTAAAGAAATGGTGAGAGACAAGGTACAATCACTGTTCCAAATGCTCTGTTCAGCTTTTAGCTGGAAAAAATGAAGTGAGACCAAAATAATGTTATTTCTCTTCTCATCACCTAGCAACACTCCTCTTGCAATAGGAACAAAGCCAGTTATGAGGAAGAGAAAATTAAAGAGGGCAGAACAACACACTCTGTCACAGACAGTCCAAAACATACCATAAGGTGACAGACACTGAGCAATACAATTCACAATTAGCCTCATAGCAGTTTTCCGAGCTTTGCAGTCTGTCATCTCCACAGCCACACTATGCTGAGTTCCTCCAACTGAGCTACCTTAACGCCTTAGGGCAGCTCTATAGCAATAGATGTTGTTCCTAAAAATAAAATAGGCATAATGTATCTTCCATGCTCTGCAACTATGAATAATATTCAGAAGCCTCTAAACTGTTGTTCCTAGAGATTCATTCACATTGTTGTACAGGCTGCCAAAGGGAAGGTTTACAAAGCAGGAAGAAACTGGACAACACTGGGTTGTCTTCCTGCTGACAGACTTTACAAAGTCATTCTTTCATTACTTTTCTTTTTAAGAAATGCAGACTGATATAAAAGTAGTTGGTATAAGCTAATTTCAGCAACAAGAAATGAACAGCAAAAACATAGCTAGCTACTTTTGCAATGATTCATTAAAATGCAACATAGTCTTTTGGATTGTGATTTGTGACTGTACAAAAATAGCAGTTATTTAAGAAGGTAGCAATGTTAAAAGTAGACTTCTAACTCACATTACATGTCTGAAACTTACCTTTAATTTCACTAAAGGTTAAAAATCAAATTTTTAATTGAAAACTCTATGCCAATCATGTAACAGCCATATTGAGACATTTACTGTGTACATTTCTTTGGATAATATATGGATGTGTGTAGTTAATCTCAAAATGCACAGCAAGATTCACTGACATGTAGTTTGTTTGGTTTTTAACTACCAGAGGAGAGGGAAGCACTTTTTAAAAAATTTTCAGTTCCCAAGGGGATTAGTACCACGGAATTAGATTCAAGTTTCTGCAGGAAAGTTCCCTACCTGTCTGAGTAATTATCTGCCTAAATACAAACCCCCTTTCCTACAACCTGACCGACGAATTTTTGTGCCCAGTTGCAACAGTATTTTATTGAAGTCAATTCTAAAATATGAGAAAACTTTTTCTAAAAAACATCAGAAATACCCACTGAATCACATAGTATTCCGGAATCTCTTTCACCAGTTTCATTTCAGGCAGTCTCTACAGCGTCATGCAACCTATGGATTACACTCTCTCTTTTTTCTTGTTCCAGATTCTCATGTAAGAGAAACTGTTACTGCCCTCAGCAACTCAATGGTATTTGACCTAAACTTTGGGGTGCTGCATCCTTTGGACAGGATAACTGCACTACAGAAGTTATACCAGCTTTATTTCCCCGTAACGATAGGTTTAGCTCTTGGGCTCACAGGAGTTAAAGGTGGTGGCTGGCTGCTGCCCCATGGCTAACACAGGAGGGGAAAGAAAACCTCTGCACCCCACCTGCAAGCTGAAAACCATAGGAACGTGTTACCTTGGAAGAACTCTGATCTCCTGCTTACAGAAGGCAAGCTCCTGTTTAGCCCCAAGATCCTATCCAAATGAAAGGCAAACACCTCACTCATGTCCAGGGGTCTTTTGACAATCCCACAGTGTCCTTGATCGCAAGCAGTTCCTGTGGTGCTGGGACCTCCTGCAAACACTACCAGGACTGCATTGTGTGAAGGTACTTCTTGGATGCTCTCTATTGGAGAATCTGCCAGCATTCGCATGCTTAGGATGTCATTTTTGCTCATCCACGAGGGAGAGCTCTCACTGTAAATCCTGATATTGCTTTCCTCAGTTTGGGGCTGTGCCTTCACAGCTCCAGAAATCATCCCAGGTCTCCGGTGACCCCTCTCCCCAATGGCCATTCCTCTATGTCTGTGTTCATCCAGCTGGTACTTTCTTGGCTCCAGAGTTACTGCTGCTCCCATTGTGCCCATGGCACGCATGGCCCTCCCTGGCTGTTGGGCAAAGGCCTCTTCCAGGCCCGTAAAAGTGGCTTTTGGAAAATGTTGCCCGTAGGACAAAGGCGTTGCATTTTTCTTCCTGCGCTTTGGCTTCACTGTGCCTCTGATATTGGCAGGTTTGCTGCGCTTGGACCGCAGGGTGATATAAACTACATTGGGTGGCAGCAAGGTCCCATTGCTACCCAGCTGGGGTTCCTGGAAATTGGGTGGTGACAGGGTGCCATCCAGTGGGATGCCCAGAAAAGGAGTTTGGGCTGCATCTTGGAGACTTCTGGAACTGATCTTCTGATGTCTTCCTTTGTGCTGGGGTAAAACATGACCAACCTGACTGACAAGGAATCCCAGGTAGATCACACAGGCGGTGCCCACAAGCAGGTTCCTCCTTGTCCTTGGGCGCCTGCAAGTCCAGAGCCTCAACACCCGCGAGGGGCACAAGCAGCAAATAAATAAGTTTTTGATTTTACTTGGCTGATCAAAGGTGGTCATTTCTCTAGTGAATCCACATGATGAAAGCAGCATAAAGTCTTCTGTACATTACAGTCAGGATGATGATGCATGATTTCCCTTCCCCAATTTCTATTTCTTGTTTTCCAAGTAGCTTCCAGCATGGGTGATGGACAGAGGCTACTGATATGCCTGGGAAAGTGGTTAGCGCTAAGGGTGCTGACACTCCACCTTCTCAGGCTGTTAAATACTTATCAACCACCACAGGGAAAGTGACTGGTTTCAGGGAATGAATGGAGCCAACTGCGTAAGCAAAGTTTACTGACTTCTAGTCTAAAAGATCTGAGGTACCTCCTTTACAAACTGCAAAAAGAAAACAATAGCATTTCATTTCATTACTCACATATGGCATCTGTGGTTCTATATTTTCCAGGAAAGAGTTCCAGATGAGACAGTATGCATGTAGAAATTTGTCAAGATACATCTTTCACTTTCTCATTATAATGTAAATTAAACACCAAAATCATTAAATACAGGCTCAATTTGCAATCTCAGCTGGCTGTATTACAGCATTAGAAGAAAAGCTTGTCAAACCCAGATTATTATCTTTTTCTTATGAGACAAAGTTTTCACTAAACCTCAGGTTATGGAAATGCTGTAAATTATCAAAATATTAACCACCAGTAACTGTAGTAGTTAAATATGCCCATATTCATTAACATAAAAATATATTATCATTGCCAAATTTCCCTAGTTGACAAGAGTATAGTTCACATAATTCATAAACACACATTAAAAATGAAAGAGGGTTAATTCTGTTCACACTTGTGAAGCTATAAAAAGTATCTAGCTATAGTTTTAAAATGAAATGACAGTGGCTTATACCTCCTTCCAAAGAAACAAAGATAGAATAAGTGCACATTGTATATATATTGCTATAAAAATAAAATTTCTTACCTATTCAGCTTGACACATCCTCTGTTCTGGTAAACTCCTTAGGTCAATAAAAGTAACTGAGCTGGCGTCTAGCACATATTTCAGTTTTAAGTATCGTTCACATTTAGGTATTTCATTGCAAGCTAAGTACCATTTGGAAGCAACTTTACTGAGAGGTGGTTTGCATATGAACTGCTATAAACTTATGTGAACCTCACGTTATTACAAAAAAAAAAAAAAAACCCGCACACACAGAAACCCACAGCAACTTCTATTTTAAATTCTGTAATGAAAAGTCCTGTGAAGTATATGCCTTCCAAAGTGCATTCCATCCATTTCTAGCTCCTGAGGGCCCTCTAGTGCACTGCATGCAAACGTACTGAAGAAATTCCCTCTTCCACGTTTAGGTTTGTTTACTGAGTTTTTTAATTTAAAATACCCCCTGTCCCCTGGATTTTAGAACTTTTGCGAATCATATATTCTTGTGATGAGAAATTAAAAACAGACATGGACTTTTTAAATTTTATTAATATGCTACTAGACGCTCAGCTTTCCAAAGTGTGGCATAGTATGATCACTACACAGCTGGGAAAGTTGAGGCAGACAGAAGTTAAGAGCCTGTGCACCCTTAAGCAGCGAGACGTTGTCAAAGCTCTGACTTCTGTCTCCTTGCCTAGTTGAAGTAAAAAATAATAAAATGTGTATGTTCACTGTAATTCAAGCTAATGGAGATATTATCTTCTCCTTAGTTAATACTAAAGGAGAATAGACAATTAAGGCATTAGTTTATGTTTCATATTGGTCCAATCTGAATTTATAAAACTTTGTGAGTGCATTTTTTCACAAGCCATTGCTTTTCTTTTCGTTTTTTGTCTAAATATGTACTATCAAGTTAAAATTTCAGCATCTGTGCCATTATCAGTAAAAGAGCTTTCATATCATTTGCTTTTTCTAAATCTGAGTTTTTGAAGGAATTGGGGTTGTAAGAAATCTCTCCATCCACTTCAGTTCTTCTCCCGTTTTTTATTTTTTAGTTCAAACCTGACTGATGGGACACATCCCAAGCAAAGAAAATTAATTCAAAAAGCTCCAGACAAGTTGCTTAAGTTCGAAACGCATCACACTGCAACAGTTGTTTCCAAATGCCCAGTTCTTGCGTGTACTCAGCACCGTGGCCTGTCCATTACAACCAAGCAGCACGAAAACACTGTACATTCCAGTTACTAACGGCTTTCCTATGCTATAACATCTCTCCGAAACTGAAATTTTGGAATCTGTAAAATCTTCCTACTGCAATTCTTTAAAGATTATCTGGACGAAATTATGAACAGATATGGAGAATTGTTCTTCCTTCCTCGTTTCATTTGCAACCTTGAAATCATAACGTGATGTAACCACTGATGTACAGTGTTGACTGCTGAGGGTTTTTTTGAGGCTTTCTAAATGTGATGATAGTATTTCTTTATTTCTCCTGTTCAGAAGAGAGAACTCATGCATCAGAACATTCTTTGGAACGGTTGATGGTAGAAATTCAATGAACTAGAATACAGTATCTTGTTAATTTAGCAGATATTCGCTCTAATTTTGGACATTTAAAAGGTTAAATATCAAGTGACTTTTTTTTTTCAGCTCTTGTGGTGTACAGCTCCAGCACCCTACCAGATACCATGAAATAATTACGGCTAGAATGACTAGGAAGGTGTTAGGAAAACAAACATTTCTTCATATTTCAGGAGAAACAAAAAAAATGTTCATTGTTCAGGTGGGTCGTATTCTTCTTTCTGGAATATTCTAGATCAAAGCTGGAATAAGGCAGTAAAGTGCACTACTGAGCTAAAACGGTACTTCCTCTGTGGTCATAAAATATGCAAAACAAAATTTTAGAAAGAACAGAGTGAACACGGTTATTGTCTGACCAAATTCCAGCCTATGTTATTTCACTTTGCCTACCTATATTTAGCCGGTAATGTCCATTAGAGTCTGTATTTGTTCCTTGCTCTAAACTGTATGAGATGCTATCGTCTGAATCCAATAAACTCAGCTTTTTATGTATTTTCTTCATATACCCATATTTCACGGTCAGTGTTGTCCCTTTCTAAGGTTAGGAACACAGGAATATAAGAACTAATATAGGAAAATAGCAATAGATGGAAGAGGGGAATTTAAGAAGTTTTTCCTAGTCCTTCACAGTCCTAGGTATAGTTTGCAAATGTAAATGAATAAATGAACTGAATATTAGTAATTATTTTCTCCCCCCCTTTTTTTTTGTTTTGTTTTTTTGTTTTGTTTTTTTTTGGTTTAACCTCGGAAATTCATCTCCACCTATACCTGTATTTGTAGAGGAAACCAGATCAACCTGTTTTGATGGGAAGAACTGTGACCCAGGGTGCTGCTGATCGTGTTGGACCAGCTACCGACTCTGAAACAGCTGGTGGCCTGCACTGCTGCCAGTCTTCCTAGCTGACAGTCTGAGGCCAACCTGCAGGACACAGGTGGACTGTATCAATGACCACCAGGCACAAGCTCTTGCATCTTGACTTGTCTTTATTCCTGGGTACCTGAAAGGATGTAGTTACAGGCTAGGCTCCTTAATGTGCTCTTGCTTTCTATGTGCAGGCAATTCAATATAAAAGATTAATATTGTTCTTAATACTTTTCTTCTAAATAAAATAATGCAACACATATACTTGCACTGCCTTTAGAATTATTTTTTTTTCCAGGCTACATTTGTTCCTCTTGGATGCACTATAGCTAAACTGTTTCCATAGAGACATTCTGCAGTTCATCTCTAAATGACACATGTACAGACATTTATGTTAAAGTGATTGATAAATGGTGCATTCCTAGCTTTACTGAATTCAAGGGAATGAGAGCTTATTCTCCAAAAAAAACCCCATAAATTCTTATTATGGAAAATGCATATTTAATTTGCAAAATATGAAGCATTACTTTAGAAGGCTCGTGCTGTGTTTGTAAGGAGATAATTTGGGCTGCCATCTGGTAACTGTACTTCAACAGTACAGAGAGAAATGTTTTCTTCGTGACTAAACATGCTGACTAATAGTCTGTGCTTTAGCTGGTTTGGATCAAATCCTTACAGGGAAATCTGCAAAAATCTCTTCTTGACAGCATACGAAAGGTTTTTTCCCTACTTGATTTTGGTTGCCAAACAACACAGGGGCTTCCAGAGCAACTGGTGGTAATTTTTTGTGCTTAAGAAAAAAAACCCCTGGATGCTCTGACCAGCCTGGGGGCTTTCCTTGACTTGCTGTGCACCACAGGGCCAGAGACTGCTGCATGGCCCTGAAATGTCCCTGCCTTCCCTGACATGCCTGCGCCCCCTCAGCAGGTGCCTGTGACCCCCCAGCCCCGTGGAAGCCCCCCAGCAGTCAGGGAGGCCTCGGGAGCAATAGAGGAGCTTTAAGGAGACCACGCTACCCACTGTGGGAACAGTCCCATCTTTGAACCATAGCTGTGTTGCTGGGCAAGTGCTGCTAAAACTTGGGCACCTTTTCTGAAGCATAGGTTTTAAGTGCAGCAGCTGAAGAAGGAGCTGGGGTTGTTTAGCCTGGAGTGGAGGAGGCTTGGGGGTGACCTTATCGCTCTCCACAACCACCTCAAAGGAGGTTGTAGCCAGACGGGGGTCAGTCTCTTCTCCAAGTCGACTAGTGACAGGATGAGAGGACATAGCCTTAAGCTGCAACAGAGGAGGTTTAGGTTGGACATTAGAAAGAATTTCTCCTCAGAAAGGGTGATTAGACACATTGGAATGGACTGCCCAGGGAGGTGGTGGAGTCACTGTCCCTGGCGTTAAGAAACGACTGGATGTGGCACTCAGTGACATGGTCTAGTTGACACAGTGGTGTTGTCATGGGTTGGACTCGACGATGTCAGAGGTCTTTTCCAACCTGATTGATTCTGTGATTCTTTCGTGTGCAGTTACAGCACGGCATCGGCCTGTGAAGTACAGAGGTGCACTTCACGGAGGGAACTGTCTCACCAGCTGCCGCTTACGGCCGAGAGGTGCAAGGGCGCTTTTGCCACAACGTCAGTACCTTAATTTAAGGTTTCTCTTAATGTTTGTCCCCCGCTAGACGGGAAGTCGACGCCCCAGGAAACCCCCTCTACCATGGCAGCAAGGAGAAGGCGGGCGGGATACGCCCTTCGCTCTCCTCCCCGCAGTCCCGGCCGGCGGGGAGGCTGAGGGCTGGGGGCGGATAGGGGCGGACGGAGGCGGGCCGGGGCGGGCCGAGGCGCGGGGCGGTGCCGGCGCGGGCGAGAGTCGCGGGGAGCGGTGGCGAGGCCTGTGCGCGGCCCCGGCGGTAGCGTGGCGGGGGCGGGCGCGGAGGGGTGTGGGCGCCGGGAACCGAGGCCGCACGGAGGGCCCGGGCGAGGGATCCGCCGGTGCGGGCTCGTCCACGGCCGCCTTCCGGCCCGCAGCGGAGAGCCGTAAAAGCGGCCGCGGCGGTGAGCCGGGCGCGGGGCGCTGGGGAAGGAAGGCGTCCGGCTGGAGCCGGGCCTCGAGTGTCCCCGCGGGGTGCGGGGCCGAGCAGCCGCCTCAGGCGCAGACGGCCGGGCCGAGGGCCGGGCCCGCCCCGCCGCTGTCCCGGTGCGGTGTCTCCACTGCAGCCACACTCGTGTGGAGCGCTCAGCTGAGCGATTTCCGTCTTCCGTGATAGCGCTTGCTGGAAACACTGCCCGAAGAACGTCTTTTAAAAGCGTTCGTCTCGGGGAAGTGAACACACACTTCTTGAGCAGCTTAGTCATGAGTTGCGGTGTCACCTGGGGACGTTGGTCTGAGCCACGTTAAGACTCGTAGCAGTCTCATAAATTCGGGGTGAAAGTTGCCATTCTTTATGGCAACTAGATGATAGGAGAAGCGGGCAAATAAAGAGTCAGCGTGGCATGCGGCCTCTAAAATTACCCGTTCCATTAGTGCAAACAGTTTATTTGGGATTTAACAGCAGATCAGATCTCCTTTGGGGTGAAAGCTCCCAAAGGCAGGCTTCTTGATTTCATGCCTGTCTGTGGAAACTGGAGCAATGTGTTACTGTTGCATTAAGTGAGCATCAGTAATTTGTTGTGTCTCTCTGTGAAGGAAGAAAATGGTGGCAAGTTTCTGAGGAAACAGTGAAAATACAGAGCACAACATTCCAGTGAGGTGAACCAATGAAGTTAGTAGGATAAGAGGAATATGTGCCAACTAAAGTCCACTGTGTTTCTTGTGCAGCTTGGGAACCCTGAAGTGACCTTCAGTAAGGGCTACTTAGGGGGGAGGGGACTTCTGGTGGTCTAGCGGTTAAGATGCGGCGCTCTCAGCACCGAGGTCGCAGGTTCAATTCCCGATCCTGCTTCAGGGGCAATCCCCCGAGCAGATGGAGCTCGTCAGCCCCTAAGGCCATCCATCTAAGAGAAGGTCACTCTAAACAAACCTACGTCCTGAGGACC
>JAWWLV010000144.1:31732015-31767475 GCA_035041135.1 Platyrinchus mystaceus
GGATGTGGCACTTAGTGCCATGGTCTAGTAACTGTGGTGGTAGTGGATCAAGGGTTGGACTTGATGATCTCAGAGGTTCTTTCCAACCCATCTGATTCTATGATTCTATGAAAGATGAGGAGGGAGAAAAAGTTAATATAAATTGAAACAGCTGTGCCATTGTACCTTCATGATGTATCTTTTAAGTGTCATCTGTGTTTTTCTTAAGTTAGAGCTATACTGATACCTTTTGAGGGGGAAAATTACAGAAATTAAATGGTTATATAGTTATGGAATTGAGCTTTTCATCTGCTAATACAAATAATTAATTTCAGTAAGCACTGATGGCCCTGTTGAAGCTGCAGATAAAAGCGTAACCTCAGCAGATACAGTTCTTGATGTCCTAAGGACTGTGGAGAAGGTAAGACTGGAGGGTAAAATAAGATGAAAGAATGTTCAGCAGCTCGGCTCTTATTTTGTGCAGAGAGTGTAGTCACAGCATCTCTTACAAGATCTTGGCAAAATTTCCACCATCCTATTTCAGCTTTTTTTCTCCAGGCAATAGCTAGTCCGCCTACACTGGGGAATGGCAAACTGTGTTGGGATGTCATTTGATTCAGTGTAAATAGCATTACTTCGACAAGAGTATTGGATGCGTATCACTATAGCAACATATTAAGTATCCTGGTACCATTTGAAGTTAAATTTTCAAACACTTTTCCTACATGTAGTCTTTCAAGTGTGGTGTAAAGATTATGTTTGCAAAGTTCACATAATTATGGTTGTCCTCAAAGACACCTTTTCTGTCAAAGTTATAATCCATATCATAATCCATATCAAAAGTGTACATGTGGCACATCTGTTGAGTGTAACCTCAAGATGAATCTCCCGCTTAAAAAAAAAAAAAAGAGTGAGGTATTATGGGATAAAAAATATCTTTGCCTTTCTTATTATGGTTATGTGGAATGAATGAAGAAACCTTAGAGGCAGCTTCTCCCTTTGTTCCCCACAGAAAAAATGAACCTTTCATGGTTTTTATCAGCTAGCGCAATCCCTGTGGTTGCCTTATGATCTTGTGTTGATCCCACTGTGACATTTATAGAATCTCTGTAGCTGTTCCTGACTTCTAGACAGTGGGTCTGCAGATTGCTATCACCTCTTTTGCCAGTTAAGATTTTATCTAACCCCAGCTTTTTTATACATCCCAGTATGGCTTGCCCTTTGGCTGCAGGAATAAGGAACAGTCTGATAGAACATCTTACTAAAGCATCAGGGCTTCCCATGGATTCAAGTCCTCATAACCTTTAAGTGCACCTCTGCATTCACTCTTTATGTGTTCAGACATGTTTTTCTGTGAAGCTGGTTATGAAACAATAGTGATTTTTTTTGTGTGCATCTGTTCTTAAATCACTTTATTCATATTTTATGGCAGCTTCTCATCTCATGAGATTCTGCAGTGTACTTTGCAGTTCATTCCAGCTTTTGAGAGATTGGTAAGTAAGGTCCTTTAAGTTTCAGATTTCTGAACTACATTGTTATTATTTAATTTTGTTTTATTTAATTTCAGTTTTTTATTTCAGAATCTGTCAGGACCTGCAGCAAAACAACTCCACAAAAAGAGGCACCTACAGAGCAAAGATGATTATTGGGAAAGCTTACAATGCTGCTAACACCAGCAATGGAACAGATCTAGCTATTGGCTTTACTTCTTCTACAGTAGCTGTCCTTTTGTTTGGGACAAACTTTGTGCCTGTTAAGAAGTTTGATACTGGTGATGGTAAACTTTCTTTTATTATTTTGTTTGGTTTTCTGTTTTTGCTAATAGGAATAATATTTTACCAGCAAATATTAGCATTTCGGTGCTAGAGTTGTAAATATCATCACAGTCTTAATCCAATAGAGTATGTTTAATTTTCTTTGCTGTTAGGGTATAAAGCAGTAGTACTGCTTCAGGATGTGACAAATCTTTAGAAGAGCTTTTTTACCTGTTGTTGTGCACTTTAACAGTGATGTTTTACATTTCATGAGAATTTCACAGAAAGTGAAATGTCCTTTCTTCTACCCTTGTGGGGATTCTCAGATACATACAATGTTATTTATAAGGTAAAAGTTGTTGAACTTCAGAGAAGTTGCCTTTCAGTTGTGGACCTAACATAAAAACAATGGCAAAATTGAAATTTTAATACCTTTATTTGTTGATTTGGTAAGAGGAAATGATCGTTCCTTTTCATGCTTGGAATTTCATCACTGTAGTAGGTTTATGTTATATTTCCATGTTTATATTAAACGTAATGAATTACGAGATCCATAAGTGAATAAATCTAGATGAATAAATGTTATTGCAATCATAGTATCTGCATTGCAGGCTGGATGTAACCTCTCCTCTTCATGCCAAATATGGCCCTAGCAAGACAAGGCGAGGCTTTAAAGTGAAAGTCTGAGCACAGCTGACATAAAGTTAACCAGTCCGCCTTGTTGACCCTTCAAGAATACAGAGGAAGGAGGGATCTGTTACTGACCATCAGCAGTGTCCTGGATTAGTGGAAAAGCTTGAGCTTTGAAGCAGTGTTTCCCTGTGCAGTCGTCTATGTTAGCAGCTCCCAGGGTTGTGGGAAAAGTTTGCAGCAACTGAATACCCTCTTTGTCAGAGATCTGTCGAAATTTTCATGTGTTTTAGAATCAGGGCTTGTGTACACTTTGTCCAGCAAAGTGTCTTTTGCAGCTGTGTGTAAAGAATGCATGATAAGGAAAAGTTGACAGAATTATAACCCACCTTAAAAATATATCTTTTGAATATATTGTAACACGGTTCCCTGAAATTCACAACGAAGGTGGACACCTTTTTGAACTTTTTCTGAACTACTGTAAACTTACTGTGTTAAGAGATTCATACATGCAGTATTCTACAGGTTTTCTACTGTGTGCATATGATTTTTCCACAGGCATGTTCTTCCAGTGGATTCTCTGTGCCTCCATATGGATGGTTTCTTTGGTGGTCAATTTGATCCAGAATTGCCCCCGGTTTTGGCCTCTGGCAATGGTTGGAGGCTTTGTGTGGGCCACAGGTGAGGATAAAAAGATTCCATATCTTGAAACACAAAGTAATCCTCTCTCTTCATAAAAAGGTGATAAAAACTTTTCCATATGTAAGGTAGTAGTTATTTAGTAGTTATTTGGGTTTTTTAAGTTTTGGGATTAATGGAGCTGTACCATTATAGTAATGGTATAATATTTTATTATGCTTATTTTATAAGAAGTAAATTCACACCAAAAGTAACTTTTAATATCATATGGAGGCAAAGTCCATGTTCAATGTATTTATTTTTTTAAACACTGTTTCTTACCACCTTGTGGTTTCCTAAATTTCTTTGCCTTCTGAACAGGCACAAAATCTAAAGCAATCGTATACAAGACCACATTCTATTTTTTAACTGATTTCAGTTTTGTTTTTTTGTATTTCAGGCAATATTACAGTTGTTCCTATTGTTAAAACTGTTGGCTTAGCTCTTGGTCTTTTGATATGGGCTTCTTTTAATTTGCTGACAGGTTGGGCAAGTTCAAGGTAAGTATGCTTAAGTCTTAAGTTGTACATAATTAATGTTGCCCATTCTTCATTAATAAGTGCAGTGAAAGCTACCGCCTGTGGAAACATAGAATCACTTAGGCTGGAAAAGACCTTTAAGATTATCAAGTCTAGCCATTAACCTAACACTACCAAGTCTGCCACTAAAGAGGGTTTATCACATATATTAAGACTTATTATCACTTATATTAACACTTATCCCCTCTTAGTGGAAAGTACTCAGGTTAATGATTTTACCTTTTTAATTTTCCTTTGTCTCAATAGCAAGAACAGTGTCTAATCATGTTCATTAACTTAACTGAGTCAATAAATAATGTAGTTGTTAGTGTAAAACTAGTACACAGTATTTTTTCTTTTGCAACATGGTCTGATAAAATAAGTTAACTTCAATTTTAAGTGGATTTTAACAGATTGAAAAAATCAATATACAATAAATTAGTGTAAAGATTATTTTTGTTAAGTGGACACAGCTTTTTGCAAGCCAACTGAAGCATTGATATAATGCTGCAAATATATACTTAAACAGAATTCTAAGATAAGATAAAGAGTCACAAAATATTCTGAGTTGGAAGGGACCACAAGGATTATTGAGTCACACTCTTAGGTAAATGACCTTTATAAAGATCAAATCTACAACCTTGGCATCATTAGCACCATCCTCTAACCAGCTCAACTAATCTGAGAGGTTTATTTACATGAGTCAATATTTCAAAGACTAGCTTATAATTTAACTATTCATATAAAGTCAGTGCAACTAAGTGAAACTGGTTAAATATTCCAGGTTTGGTTGGTTTGGAATTGACCCAGAAGAGGTATCAAGACCAATCTTAAATTATATTGGAGCTGGACTTTCACTATTAAGGTAACAATTTATTCTTATAATGAATTTCTGTAATGTAAAATATATATTTAATAATCAAACCCAAGGACAATTTAACTAGCGAGTGAATGTATTGAAGTATTTTTTGCAAATCAATTTAGTGCCAAAATCATGAGGTATCCATACCTAGCTGGTCAGTGTTGTACTTCAGAGTAGGAACATATATGATACCCAGTACAGTGGTGACATGGTTAGCCATAAACACAGAAATATATTTTTATGCTGGTATGCATGTTCAAGGCAAAGCAGGGATTTCCTGATTGCCTCCCTAGCTGCGTTATTGAAATGGTTCACTTCTGCAAATCCCGTGAGAGAGGACAAATTTGACTAGAAGAATCTTGTTGAGAAAACCTCAGATTTATGATCTGATTTCACTCAGTCAAGGGTAAAAATCACAGAAATGCCACAGAACCCTTTCCCTGATACTTTGAGGTCCATGAAAAGCAAGAGACTTTGCATGTTTTCCTGTCCATAATAACTTCCTGTCTTGTAATTCTTAAACTACACTTAAAATTTTCAAACAGTGTCTTCCTTTGGGATCTTAAGAAGGGCTTTATTCTTTTTTTTTTTTTCTGGTTGGTTATTATTTGCATGACTGTATACATTTTGGTCCAAACGTAGTAAATAGGATCCTTCTTAAGTAGCAGTGACCTTGCTTTCCAACTGGGTTGCCAGGAAGGCAGCCCTAAATCCTAAGGGCTCACCATAAGTGTAATAAGCAGCAGATGGACATAATGCCTTTCAGAAATGAAGGTTATTAAGAACGTGGAGATAAGGAAACCATCTTTGATTGCTAGGAGAGAGCTGCTGCCTTAGATTCATGATTTTTGTTTCCACTTTCTCTCTTTCCTAAGAGTCTGCAGCTTTGTACCCATTACTGTTACATGGGGCACATGAGTTTGGGAGGTACTGAGAAAATAGCAGTAGTACTGCTATTCCTTCCTGATGAATTCATGCAGCTCACCACCTGCTTCCTGCCTCTTTCTGATATATCATGGAGGAAAGATCAACAGGGAAAAAGATTGTCACCAGACATGTTTTCCTGGCAAACTGCACAAAGCCTGTGTCTGTTGGTCTGTGGAGTTCAGAAGCAGGCATTTCATTTTAGCCTCCTGGGTGGAACCTGTATATGTTTGTCAAGTCCTTCTGGAGGAAGCTGACATTCTTTTATACTTCTACTTACTCATTCAGTAAGAGATGAATAGTTCAAATGTAGACATTCTGTTTACAGTTTGGAGAAGAAATTCCTAAATCATTGAAACATTTTTCATAAAAATAAAAAAAACCAGATCCTGCCAGTTCTGACTGCATGTATTTACCTGATTTCCTAGAGCTGAGGGTACAAGTAGTAATGTTTCATTTTATTCACTTAGTGCACTGGAGCCCCACTGAGCAATACCTCTTCTCCTTCCACATATGCATGAGGCCTGGTAGCAGCAGTGTTCGATCCCTGACATATGATAGAAGTCTAAAAACTTAACATTTTTCCTTAATCATAGAGCCATTTCTGTGCAGGTTTAAGCTGTTCCGTATAGAATAACAAGTGCTCCATTGCATGTGTGATTTGGTACAAAAGGGCACTGTTACTAAGGCATCTGTTGTTAATGTGGCTGTAACTACACACTGTAAAAAGGAGACATTTCAATCCCATTGCATAAGAAGAGAGATTTATAAAGTGATACAAAATTTGATTTATTTACTTATTTTCACTTAGGTTATTTGTGAGTTAAATTAATAAATTATAATTATTATATTTATATGTGTATTTATATATTTATTATATATGTGTGTATGTAATCATAATAAGTTATGACTGTTTAAAGTAATTGCATTTTTTAAATATGTTGAAGTAACTCTAGGGTAATAATGAAAAGAATGCCTTGACTTATACCTTTTGTCTCTGAACACTAAATGTTACATCCTTATGAGCTGACATGGTATTTATTGGTGTATTTTTCTCTTCTGAGTGCTGTCATATTTCTTTTTATAAAAACTGAAGTCCAGAGTTCTACAGCTTCATTAGAAAGCACACCTTTACTGAGAGAAAGTGTAAGTCCTCTACAGTTGTTATTTTACAGCAGTGAAAGTACAGATCCATTTAAAAACAAAAAATGTGTTCGTTGGTCACGTTTCCTAGGATTTATGATAGACTACATGAAACAACATAAATATGTATTGATTGTATCATTGATTGTATCTTAATTTTTGGATCTTGTATATCCAGTTAAATATTAGCAACAGAAGAGTTTCTTCCCAAGTGTTCTTTCTTGATTGTCACCTTTAAATAGCTTAGAAAGTCCTTTTTCATTACGACGGAGATAAAAAAGACACAGTGTATTACTTTCCTACATGAGAAGAGGAAGCACTTTCAATTAAATGTTTACCGTAAAGCTATGAGGGTGCTTAGATGAAGGGTAGTTTTTTGCCACATTACAGAGCCAGGAGACTGTCAAGAGTTGCTGACTATCACCATCAGCTGTGGCACGGGTTGGAGGCCAGTGGGGGGTACCAGATTGGCTGTCGCTCCTTTGGGGAGCCCAAAGAGTGCAACAACAGCTGGGGAACAATAGGCTGCTACTACTGTTGTACCTTACTCTTAGAGGTCAGTGCTCGGTTGCTGCCTGAACCCGAGAGTTTTCTAACTATGCTCAATGCTCACTAGAGGTTCCAGTCTACCAGACTAAATCATAGAAGACAATCTGATTATAGATTTTAAGAAATCAAACTAAACTAAACTAAACTTGCATGAAAAACTCTTGGTTTTTTGCAGTCTATTAATGTTTCTGAAGATACCTCCGATGACTCGTGGGTGAACAGACTTTCGCCAGCAAAAAAGAGACTCATGTAGGTTATTAACAGTTCTTGTACTGGTACAGACCAAATAGCCACAGAAAGTAGTAGAACACAGCATAAAAGCAGAATTTGTGTCCTGTGGTTTTCCTAGCCAAGTCACACAATAATAAATAAATATACTAGTGTAGTGTGCAAATCTATATATGAATAATTGCACAAATATTTAGATTATTTCTTTGACTGACACTGTTGAGTGTGCTTAACCTTACCAATTAAGTATTAGGTACTACTACGAAAAAAGATCATCTGGCAAACTAAATAGCAATATCAACTAATTACAGAGCTGGTTTTTGTCACCTGGTTCATTAGCACCCTAGCATAGAAGAAGCCTGTGCTAATGACGTGCTTCCAGGTGTGGTTTCTGGTTAAATACATCTGGAGAAGGCATGGCAGTATGGTAAGGAGACAGTAGAAGTGCTCCAAAGTGGAAGCAAGCAAGGACCCAGTGGGGCTTGGAGACTGCCAAGAGCTCAACAATCTCGAGATGAAGAAGGGGACTTAAGAGGCAATGAATTTGGGAATAGTGATAAAGAATGCATAGACTCAACAGTGAAGCTGAGGATGGGAACATTTTTAACTAATATTTATTTGGTTTTCCCTAGCTTTGCTTTTAGGAAATTGTGGTTAGTTAACTTCCCATGTCATTAATCTAGACTGCTCGCTCTTGGGGCAGGAATTTTCCGTGTTACTTGGCCACAAAGTATAGGGAAACTCAGTGAACCATTTCTACACTACACTGAAATTAAAAATTTACTAAAATATATTATCTTTTTACCTAGCAGTGTTTAAGTGCAATACTGGGTGCTTAAGTGTGTTGTCTACTTCGTTAATTTATGCTAGGCTATTTTCTCCAATTTTTGCTCTTTTTAAAGAGGCTGTAGCCTGGCTGTAGTAGCTGGAATACTGTACGGTTCCAGTTTTGTACCAGTACTTTACATCAAGGACCATGGAAGAAGAAATGAAACTATATACACAGGAGCAAGTCAGTTTGGTAAAGGCTAATAGATCACTTCTACTTTATTTCATCATTATGTTTTCCTACTTTTTTAAAGGCATAGGTTGGAATTCTTCATATGCCTGAAAATATACCATGACAATTTATCGGTTCTGCACTACATTATATGTTGTCATAATCATAGTCCTAGCACTCCCTTTTTCTCAGAGGTGAATGACACCATCAAAAACAGTGAGAAGCATCCCAAAGGGTACCATACTTAAATCATAGCTATGTTTCAGAAGGCATTAAGTACTAACACACTCAAAATACAAAGTTTGTATGCATGGAGGATGAGGTGAACAAGGGCACAAGCTTGCCAATGGCCAAATTAGTACACCAGTCAAGGAGGAGAAGGTTGATAATAACTGATGCGTGAAGCAGAATATAACTATAAATAATTAAAACCGTGTAGTTTTTTTAATCGAAACCTTTTAACGCAAGCCTAATTGCCAATTTCAAACAACATTTCCCTGAAAATGTCTTCCTTATGGTT
The DNA here is from genome assembly GCA_035041135.1 of Platyrinchus mystaceus. NCBI lineage: Eukaryota > Metazoa > Chordata > Aves > Passeriformes > Tyrannidae > Platyrinchus > Platyrinchus mystaceus. Next base: position 31,740,801 of record JAWWLV010000144.1, read on the forward strand.
TAGATTATACTCTGTCAGGTAATACCAGCAGCAGCTTAAGAGCAAAGTATTGCTGTGCTGTGGCTGCATAATGTTGCCATTGTCACATAGAATTTCTCTTGAATACTGCAGTTTATATATTCCCCACCTAGGCAAAACAGATGTTGTCATTACTATAGCTGCCTTTCCTGTTGAGAATTTACAGCTCCAAGGAGACAGGGATCGCCTTGTTACATGCTTCTGCTTTGCCATGTTGGAAATACTCTTTTTAGCACATACAGAGTCCATACAAGATTTATTATTGTTAGTGATTATGGTAATCAAAATTTTGATACATCCTTCAAGATTAAAAAAGGACAAAACCGAGCCATGTTTAGGTTACATAGTATGTGCAGTTTTCTTGCCCTTAAAAGTACAGAAAAGAAACAAGGCTGTATACAGGAACAGAATTGTAGATGGTCAGGAGAGGACGTAATTATGTAAAATCCCAAGGTTTTATTAAATGAATGAAGCAATATATAGTAGAGTTCCAAAAATAACAACTCACAGAAATGTGTAGAAACCTGCAATAAATGCAGGAGTCAACAGAACAGTTAATTCATGTTTAATATGTGTCATTGACCATGTCTATCCACAGTCAGACTGGCAGCTGAGTTCATCACATTCAGATTTGAATTTGAATTCTTAGGAGTAGCACTTCATGCTTTCTTGTCTCTATGAATGCTATCAGTAAAACTAATTTTGTTAAAATTAATAACTGATGTTTTATACTAACATAATTTTGTAATTTCTCTTTCAGATTTAGATTATGTTTTTGCACACTTCAGTGGAATATTTGTTACAAGTACCATCTACTTTTTGATCTACTTTGCAGTCAGGAAAAATAAACCTAATGTTTATCCCCAAGCCATATTGCCAGGTATGACTGTTTTTTAAATTAGCAAAGCATTTCAATTACTTATTCTGACCATTTTTCAGTAAGTAGTCCAAGCTACATGTTGGAATTGTAGTTTGCCTTTCAAGTGACTCCATTTGACTTTTTGTCTCTTTTGAAAGAGCATTCCTGTTAGGTTAATTAATTAACAATGATAAATTTTATTCTAATCTGACGCTAGAACAAAATGACATTGCAGATTTTTAAAACCTGACTGCCAAATTGGTGAGCACATTGCCCAGAAAATTGTGAACTTAAATTAATTTGCTACTTCAGAGTAGCTGATTTTTATCCTTGGAGCTTTGGTTTAGATTACCAGAACCAGCTTGTTAAAGAGGTTAGCATACTAAAATACATACCTACAATTTCTGTATTATAAGTATAAATTTTCCACAAATTGCTGTCTATACCTTGCTATGCGTGTTTTTGATTAGGGTTTATTTTCCTAGGGTTTCTTTCTGGTGTGCTTTGGGCGATAGCCAATTGCTGCTGGTTCATAGCCAATCACTATCTCAGTGCTGTCGTCAGCTTTCCAATAATTACTGCAGTAAGTATATAAAAAATAAAATATGTAACTAGAATGAAAAGTAATTTTTTTTTACCTTTCTCTTTGTGAAATTAAGTTGAAATTATGATGTATCTAGAACATTTCTAATCAAGAGTATATATTGCCTTCTCTGCTTGTCTGTGCTAGTCTTTGGATTTTTAGGAACGTCAATAACCATGACAAGCACCATCTTGGTCAATGCCAAGCATAAGAAAAATCAGAAGAATTAAGAGTGTGAGTCTTTAGGTTACATAAAAGCCAAATCTCTGGAACCAGAATTATATCAACATTAACTATTTAACCAAAGTGATTAAAGGAAGAAATATTTTATGTTTTCATCCCAGAGAGTGCATTTTGGTCTGGATGTTTTAATTTGTGAGTTTTATCCCCTAGCAGTCATTTTACTTTATTAAGTCAGGTGTTTTTTCTTTTTACCATTCTTGAACAAACAGAACAGATTATGTACTGCTAAAAATAATGTTCTTATGCAAATGAGAGGAAAATAGGTTGGCCTGTTCTGCCTGTTTTATTCTCATTTATAACACTGTAACTTTAAAGCATAAATTCTATCACCAGGTAAAAGTAAACTTTGCCTTCACTCACTTGCCAGTGTGCTAGTTGGTTATGCAAAGGTGGCAAATGAGAGTTAATAAGTATCAAAACCAAAGTTTTGCTCAACAGCAGTATTTTGGAATCAAACTAATGAAACATCCTTAATAGTGATTAAGTTTTGCCTCAAGATGCAGTAAATCCGAATAAACTCTGCAGTATGCAATGGAAAAAAAAGACTTGGGATCATTCTAATTAGAAATTGAAGGATTAATGGAAAGCAGCTTTAGTAACTTAGTTATCAGTATGCCTAAAGGGCAAGCATATAAAATCACAAAATGAAAAACATAAGGACAGCAGTGATGAGGAACTGCCTATTTGGACCACAGGTTCAGAACTGCTGCTTTACTTCACCCTGTAGAGAATTTCACAGCCATTTAACAATTTGTTTCATTTTTAAAAATGAATTCCTCTCGCAGTGTACGTTACCTAGGAAGTTAAATAATACCCCAAATTTCATTAGGAAACAGCACCCACACATACATTCAGCTTGAGACACCATTGTCTGCTGGTCTATATCTGTGTCCCATCAGCTGCACTGAGGATGGAGAGAGGAAGGTCCTTGTCCAAACATCTGTCATGTGTTCCTCTGAGCAGCTCTAATGGGAAGCATTAACAGAGCCAGGTTTTGCTTAATATTCAGATATTTTCTCATGAGACATGAAAATTCAGATCTTTGCTCCCTCAGGGGAAGAAGTGTCTTACTAAGAGTGCCTGGAAGTTGCCATTGTGTATCGTTTGCTGTTAGCCAGGAAATCTGTACAGCATCATCACCGATAATCAGTAGTTTTCCTGACCTGTCTCTCTGGCTGGCTTTGTGTTTTGTCCAGATGCCAGCAATAGAGAAAATACATCTATGTTCCAGTCTCTTGATACCATACTGAGTGATAAAATCAAACCTTGTCCAAATAGTTAGCCATGCTAATAAAGGAAATGTTAGGATTGACAATGGTAGTTGCCAATAAACCTGAAAAATCCTTTGGAACAAGGTAACATGGTGGATTCGAATTTGGACTAAAGTGAGACATATTATTTGAGCCTACTGACAGAACATGGAACAGCCAGGGCAGACTCCCCAGTGTCATTTAGAAAGAAATTGTGCCTACTCCAAAAAAAAAAAAATCACAGTCTCTTGCCTCTTTAGTCCTTCCTGAAGATTTTACTGTGTCATACATAGTAAAGATTTCCGTGATGTTTATGCTATAGTCATGAGTGCTTTATTTATATGGAATGGAAAGGCCAGACAAAATTCAACCACCCTGAGAGCAATAATGAGAAGGTGGTAAATTTCAATGACGTGCTGTAATGTACAAATGAATCCTATTTTTTTAGGGGCCTGGCCTGGTTGCTGCAATGTGGGGAGTCCTTGTATTTAAGGAAATCAAGGTAACGTTATTGGGTCTCTTGCCCAATCTCTCTTACTTGTCTCTAGCTCTGGAAATAGTATGACTTGGTATACAGCTGTATCTCAGATTTCTCCTCCTTACAAGTATTGTGTTATGAAGCTGAAAGTCATATCATGCACATCATTAAGTTTTCCAAGAAACATGAAGAACTGTGAACAATTTTTACAGGAATGAAGATTTTAATTCCATAACTGTATGAGCAGCAGTTGGATGTATGTGAAGACTGTAGCATAACCAGGAGGCATGATGCCAGGCACAGCCTGAAGACAAGTTTTCACTTGAGTCAACTCTTTCAGTGAGGGTGGAGGAATGAGTAGTTGTCCTAATAATCATGTAGACAGGTAGAGTAGACTTTAAGAGTCAGGTTCAACAGAAGACTAAAATATGCAACAGAGGTTAGTTGGTCTTAATAATTACAGTATAATGTAAAGATCCTAAACTGATATGGCAATGATTGCCTAGAACAAGCTGATTTACTCTGCTGGATATTAACATACACAGAAGTTATTTTGCTAGTGGAATTTCAACCTTTGAATGCTAGCAGTGTAATACCAGTTTTTCTTAGCTAATCTATCCAGGATCCATGGGTAAATAACTTGCTATTAGAGATCATCTTTCCCAATGTTTCTGGTGACTTTGTAAAATGAGTTAGGCCTCATTGGATCTACAGCTAGAAGTTCTGTGCTTTCCACTACAGATTGGTGTTGCACCACATGAGAAGATCATCATGCTCATTATCCAGATCTTAGTAACTTTGCAGATCTTCCATTCTTTTCACACATTTTTGAATAGTCTCTGCCTAAGTGCTTACTGCTTAAAACAATCTGAAAAATAGACAAAAGCCTTTAAAAACACCTTCAAAAATTGCTGAATCAATTTTGTGAATACTTAAGTGTGTAGGATCATAGATTGCTTGTATTAAACTTTTCAGCAGCAAATATGTTACAAATATATGAAATAAAATAGTATAAAATTTACCATTTCATATAGTAGATTTATTAATTTTGTCATATAATGAAACCCTAGTTCTTTATTTTTTAAGGGGTATGAATTATGACAATATTTTTCTTTTTCTCTCCCTTTTCCTATACAGGGACTGAAAAACTACGTGTTACTGTCAGTATCGTTTTGCATCATTTTGGCTGGATCGCTTTCCACAGCTTTTTCTAAAGTTTGAAAGGACCTTCTGGACCAGTAGATGGTGCTAACGTTTAACACTAATAGAAAGACAATGTTAGTAGATTGCAATACATAATAATTTTCAACATGTATGTCTAACATTTACCCTAACTTGCTTCAGCCAAGTGAAGATTAAAACCGTTTGGCATGAAAAAAAATATGGACATTTTTTTTCTGCATTTCTTTGAATAGTAAGAATATAAAAAGATTTTATTAAATAAAGCTAAATGATTTTATAATTACAAATTATTGGTTTTTCTGGTACTAAACTTCATGTCATCATAAATTGCAGTTTAATGTTGTGATGGTAGATAAAGGGAGTTTAATCCATAGTCTGTAATACTGTATGTATTTGCAAGCTGACTTGTTTTGACATTTTGTCTTACTAACTGAATTATAAAATATGTCTTGAAATATTCTTTATGGAACTGATGCACATGAAGCTAACAAAGATTTTATTTAGAAGCATTATTCTTTAAAGTCATCAGTTTACATAAAAATGTTATCTTCCACTCACTTCAGAATTGTGGAGGAGATAGAGTAAAAAATGTGCTGCAAAATAAATTCTTTTTATTTCACAACATTTTCCATAACCACCACTATCATGGAAAAGAGTTAATTTTCTTACTTGTAGCAGCTAACCTGTATATATGCAAAGCATGTTGTCTGAACCTCTCCTTACAGAATCACTGAGTCATCTGGGTTGGAAAACACCTCTGAGATCATTGCATCCAACCTATGACCAAACACCACCTTGTCAGCCAGACTGTGGCACTCAGTGCTACATCCAGTCTGTTCTTAAACACCTCCAGAGACGGTAACTCCACCACCTCCCTGGGCAGCCCGTTCCAATGCCCAATCACTCTTTCTGTGAAGAACTTCTTCCTAATATCCAGCCTAAACCTCCCCTGGCGCAGCTTGAGACCATGCCCTCTTGTCCTGCTGCTGGTTGCCTGGGAGACGAGAGCAACGCCCTCCTGGCTACAGCCTCCTTTCAGGCAGATGTAGAGAGTGATGAGGTCTCCCTGAGCCTCCTCCTCTCCAGGCTAAAAAACACCCCCAGCTCCCTAAGCCACTTCTGGTAGGACTTGTGCTACAGACCCTTCACCAGCCTTGTTGCCCTTCTTTGGACACTCTCCAGCACCTCAACATTCTTCCTAAACTGAGAGGCCCAAAACTGGACACAGTACTTGAGGTGCAGCCTCACCAGTGCCAAATATAGGGGAAGAATCACTTCCCGGATGCTACTAGCCACCACTATTCCTAATAAGGCCAAGATGCCATTGGCCTTCTTGGCCACCTGGGCACACTGCTGGCTCATGTTCAGCTTCCTGTCAGTCAGGACCCCCATGTTCCTTTCTGTCCAGCCACTCCCAGCCAATCTGTCCCCAACCTATAGTGCTCCATGGGATTGTTGTGGCCAAAGTGCAGGGTGAGGCACTTGGTCTTGTTGAACTCATACTGCTAGATTCAGCCCCTCTATCCAGCCTGTCCAGGTCCCTCTGCAGAGCCCTCCTGCCTTCTAGCTGATCAACACTCCATCCCAGCTTGGTGTCATCTGCAAATTTGCTAATGGTAGACTCAATCCCCTCATCCACATCATCAGTAAAAGCGTTTAACAGAACTGGGCCCAACACTGATCCCTGGGGGACACCACTAGTGACCAGCAACCAACTGGATGCAGCACCATTCACCACCACTCTCTGGGCCCAGCCCTCCAGCCAGTTCTTAACCCAGCACAGAGTACACCTGGGCTGCCAGCTTTTCCAGGAGTGTGCTGTGGGAGACGGTGTCAAAGGCTTTGCTGAAGTCCAGATAGACACATCCACAGCCTTCCCCTCATCCACCCCAAGTGGGTCATCTGTTCATAAAAGGAGATCAGGTTGGTCAGGCAGGACCTGCCCCTCCTAAATCCATGCTGTCTGGGTCTGAACCCCTATCTGTCCTGTAAGTGTGCTGAGTTATTGCACTCGAGATGGTCTGTTCCATAACCAGGCACCAAGGTCAGGCTAACAGACCTGTAGTTTCCCTTATCCTCCTTCCAGCCCTTCTTTTGGGTGGGCATCACACTGGCCAACTTGCAGTCGTCTGGGACTTCCCCAGTGAGCCAGGACTGTTGGTAAATGATGGAGAGCAGCTTGGCGAGCTCTTCTGCTGGCTCCATTGTCACCCTAGGATGGATCCCATCTAGTCCCATAGACTTGTGAGGATCCAAGTGGCTCAGCAGGTCACTGACTGCTTCTCCTGAATTACAGGGGGGCTATTCAGCTCCCCGTCACTGTCTACCAGCTCCAGAGGCCAGTTGTCCTGTCTTATTGTTGAACACTGAGGCAAAGAGAGTGTTAAGTACCTCAGCCTTTTCCTTGTCTTTGGTAACTGTATTCCCCCCTGCATCCAATGAAGGAGGTTTTCCTTGACCCTCCTTTTGTCATTAATGTATTTATAAAAACACTTTTTATTATCCTTTACAGATATTGAGCTTTTATATACTATATATAAAAGCATATATATATATATATATATACACTATATATACTATAGGAAAAAATCCCACCCAAGTAACCAGATGGGTGTTCTTCTTCACAGCTTTACATGGACCCAGGTCAGCTATGGAGAGAGTGTATGATCCTGTGGCTGCTGTGATCATGAGAGACAGCACTACAGAAGAGACCACAACTTCCTCCCTTTCTCCTTAGCCTTCCTGCTGTCCTACACCCATTCCCAGGGATAGATGATATCAGAGCCTCTACTGTCTTTCTTGAGGGATGCTGTAAAGTTTACTTCTGGTATGGATCAGCATCCATCTACTGGATATGATCACAGTTGAGAGCAGAAGTACCTTTACATTTCCTAGTTTATGTACAGGGTCATTGGCTTTCTGAAACAAACCAAACACCTGAACTCCTGACTGTAGCAATTGCCATGTAAATGTATGTAGTTTGATGCAGTTTTCCAGTCTATGTTGTAAAGCTATCAGATGTGCAAACTTAATTGCTGACTGCTAGGGTATTAATTAAAATTCTTGTTTGTGAAGGCTCAAGTATGACCTTTATTAAAATGTTTTTCAGCAGCTATCTTATTGGATTTGACTTGTCAATGGTAAAAACCCACCTCTTCAAGCACTTTTCTGTAAAAAATTCCATGTGGGTTTTTTAAACCAAATTTATGGTTTAAATATGTATGTATTCCAAAATAGTTTTTGTGATGTTCACTTGGAATATGTTGTATAAATATTCCGCTCATTTCTGAGATTTTCTTGGTCTTGAAGTTTCTAGTTAGAAGTAACACTTCTTTCATATGAGAATGCTGGATTAACAGCATGTTTATAGAGCTATTTGTACAAAACAATCTGGCAGCAACCAAGTTTAGTAAGAAAAAATTCAACAGCTAATATAAATTATCATTGTTCTGTTTATATCAGCATGTTTTTGTGTAAATGGAAGAATCACATTTCTGGGAGACAATTGAACTTTCAAATATTTGTTTAGGCCTGTTTAACAACTTGTAGGAATATATTTGAGCTTGCTGTAAGAATTTCTCTGGTAATACTTAGAGGCAAAGTAGCCTTTAAAACAGATTGGGAGTTCCTAACATTTTTGTCCAGTGTTGGGAACCAGGGAACTCAGTGTCATCTTTTTTTAGATTTCCCTACCTATTTATTCCTTTCCCTGTGTTTATTATCAATGGATATTCTGAGACTCAAGGCCCTTCCAGATTCTAGTTCCTTCATATTCTTAGTAAAAATGATTGTTCTCTAGAAAAATAACAATAGTTCCTGACTTCAAATGTAAACCATGAAAACTGGCTTTTCTTATCCCCATATAAATTTTATATGTTATCTATATCATAATTTTCTATTTCAGATGATATTCAAGGTTGATTAAATACTATTTCAACTGTCTGACCTTATCCTTGAGCTTTCTTGAGTCTGATGGGAAAATAAAATGAAAATCAAGATGATGCATGATAGCAATTAGTGTCTTTTTTTTTCCTTTTAATTTTGACCTCACTTTCAAATAGAAAACTGATGTTTAATGCCCTATTCCATAATTACTGAATGACTAATGGATTCCACTTTCCTTAGCTATATAAAAAGCTGATAGATGGTGAGTATGGAGCATTTTATTTTGATGAATTGGTTGTTCTTACATTCCTCATTCTTACCACAAAACATTTTTTAAAAATGTAAAATCTATTTAATTTTTTAAGTAAATACTGAACAGTTCTTGTGCCTCTTATTGCACCACGGGGCCTGTTTGAGAGCATAACCTGAGAAAGGAAACAAGACTCAAAGGAAATAGGACTTGCATTAGTCCTGCCAGTATCAGTGATTCAGGCAGTCTGAAACATAATCTGTTTGCAGGTTGTGCAAGTAACTCCTAATGAACTCAGATTTTGGTATTTATATAGGAACCAATGCACTATTATTGACATAAATTACACCTCAAGATACATCTGTTATTTCTCATGTCCTAGCATTTTTCACTCTGCGGATCTTCTAAAAACATTTCCTGCAGAACTGGAAGACAAACGGCACAGTTCCCAGGCCTTAAGCAGGGGAGATGTGGGGAAGGAGAGGTTTTCCACCTCACAAGTTAATAAAATGAGAGAATTGGTGGCAGCAATGTTTCTGTGGCTCTTGGTTTGTTGCAGTGAGGCAACAAAGTAGCTACGCTGAGCTAGTCTCACTGAGCCCATAGGCAAGCCTCAAAGGACATTGGTTTTTGTTACCATTTGTGGACCAGAGAAAAAATTGCAACCTCTAATTGATGAGTCATTTTTTCTTTTTATTATTTGCGGATGGAGGCTGGGGAGAGGAGCACTTGTTCAGGAGTTGCAAAATTATAGCTGGCTCCACCTGTATTTGCACATCTAAGCTTTGATCTTGGCTGAGGAAGAACCCCTGGAATGCAAAGGCCACAGGCTCTTGCAGATCCATCTTGGGCAAAGGGATGATCTGGTACTTAACTGGTTAGCAATATTTCATATTAAGCAACTCCCTGACGCTGCAATTTATTTTCCAGTTGATTTTGTGCCCAACTGAAAGGTTGGAACTTGTTGTATAAAACCATATCATGGCTTGTGTTTCTTGAAGCATACCATGCTCATCAAGTTCAAAGGAAGTGATTTAAACTGTTGGCTTGTTGTTTGTCTTTCTTCCAGATGTACTTGCAGTGAGCATGCATGACCTCATCGTCAGCTGCTTCAGATGTTTGTGCCTAACATTTTTGAGTAAAGTAGTTGAAATTTAGTTCGTAAATCCATACAAAAATTAGCGGGTTTAGCTAACTAAAGCTGTATGTGATTAAAAAATTGACTCATTTGAATGTTTTTAGAAGTTGGCAGCATTTCACATTATGTGATGTTTGTAATGCGAAAACCAAGATTTTTATCGCAAATAAATGAAGCACTTGCAACTTGTGACTCTTGAGACGCGCATTGTGTTTTCTTGGCTTTTGAGACCTAGTCACCACAAACAAAACTTTCTTCTTGCACTCTTCCAACCTTGCAGACATTGAAGTAAAATGCTTGTATTTTTTTCTTCACTGATTACACTTATTATAGTTTAGAACCAGATAGATTCTTCTTCATAACTTAATGCGCAACAGTTCATTCAATGAAGTAATAGGGAATTTCACAAAAAGGAGGATAAGCTGAACTATGTAGATGTATTCATGTATGGTTTTGGTGATACCAAGCCATGCTATTTGTTAGCAGATCGCACCCTTTACTACTTTTATTTGGCAATTGCCAATCTTGCCATGTCCTCTGCATGTCCTTTTTTTGAGGGAAATAGTGGTAATCAAGTTGGACTGATCCAGTTAATAAACTTCTGCTATTGAATCAGGATTTCACTCACGGTTCTTTTTATGGGGGTCACATTGATGAAAGATTATGTCACTACCCAAGTGTTTGCTGCTAATAGATACCTTTCAGTGAAACCAATGGAGAGGATTGTGAGGGAGGTTGTGCTCTTAGGCAAAAAATCAGTTACCTTAACTTTCTTCACTGTGAAGAGGTCACCTGATGAAATTCTGGGGGCAGCAAATGGCACTTCAACCTAGCACATTAAGAAGAGTATGCCCTTGCTACTTTTTATCTAATGGTTAGGACAAAACTGATGCTTCCTAAAACATTTTTTCCCCTCTTTGTTTTACCTTGGTGAAAAGATTTAGTTTGTTGGTTTGTTGGGGTTTTTTTTACCTGAATATAAGCATTTTGCAAATATTTTCAAATTTACTATATCCTGCCAGGCTTGCAAATTGATTTGCTGCTTGTCCTATTTAGTATAATTTCCTTGCCTTTACAGATATCATCTTGAGTTTACTAGAAATTCAGAATCTTGGCCGCTTTAAATGCAGTTTTTCATATGATTTGTTCTTTGTCAGCTATGCCTTAGACATTGCATATTAATTTTGTGAGCTGTTTGGGGTTAGGGCTGTTTAAAGAAGAGATGTGTAAAGTTTCATGATCTCTTTCAGTTTTAAATCTTGATAAAGTGTCAGTGTGATAACTGGATTTGAAAACACAAGAAAGTATCTTGTTCACTGGGCCTCCATGAAATATGCCCCGACCAGGATTTGGAGCCCTCTTGCATTTTTTCTATGAGGGAGAACCAAAACATCATGGCTGGACTCCAGCAAATGGATTTCTTTGTAGCTAGAATGCACAGAACTGGTATGCCATGAAATTGCTTCTGAAAATTTTAAAGGAAGAAAACACTACAGCAAAACCATTCCCTTCTGCTGTGTCTATGTATCTGTTTCTAGAAGCTTTAGCTTTTACTTTAAAGCAAGTTGCTGATGGAAAATTATTCAGAATATTGAATTTTAGGGCTGCCATCAAAGCATTGCAAAGAATGTCACAGATTCAACTGACTGAGTTACATGTATCTTCAAAATACAGTGACCCTAAAGATGCAAGTATCAATATGTGTGTGTTTGTAGACATGTAAGGATACACTCTAAATTATATCCTTATAGTTAAGAAAGATCTGGAAATTTTTGCCAGTAGCTATCTGAAAATGTCAACTCAGTGATTAGCAGCAATTGAAAAATGTTAGCATGTTCAAAATTATTAAACAATAAATGGAGAAATATGACTATGCCAGTGTATAATTTCAGTTCACTGATCTCTGAAATACATGTATAATGGATTTTTAAATTTCTTAAAGAAACAATTTAATCTTCCTTTGTACAGAATAATCCCTTATTTAAGTAGAACAGGACTACTCAGCCTGAATTATAGAACTAAAATGTGAGAATAGCATGCCAATACATTAATAATAAGAAGTATGTTCATAAGGAATTATTAGTCACTATGGGTTACAATGCAAGAACAATCGAACACACAACAAAGTTATTGAAAATGAGGTTTGAAAAACAAAAGGAAGTGACTTTTTCAAAGAAAGTATAATCTGCATTTTGAAATTTGTCCTCAGAAGATATAGTACCTCTTAGTACTATCTATGAGTTCTGAGGCTATTAATGAAAGATAAGGCCATTTCTGACTATCAGTCACTACAGCTGATCTGAGTGGAACCTCTGCCTTTAAGCCATCTGATTCCAGAAAGAGCTATCTCCTGAGAGAATTTTTTTTGTTCCAGGCATACTCATTCAAAGACTATTATTTGCAGACTTCAGCTATTCTACGACACATATATAACATTTGATATTTATTTCATTAAGATGGTCATATAAATTTCATGTCTAGATTAAGTATATAAGCACCTTTTCAGTGTAATTTTTTAACAACTCACATTACTGGAATGTTTGCAAACAGTGCAAATGACATGGGTAGTACTGACATGCAATGCTTGAACTAGAACTCAAACTTAATAATTTTAAATCTGTTTACATTGATCAAGACCATTAAATTAAAAGTCATAATTTTTACTAAAAACTCTGAAATATTCATTCTAACACAGAGTTTCACACAAATGAGAAGCTGTTTCTAACAAGTTTGTATCATCCAGATCGTACTGTGCCTCTGAAGGGTTACACTGTTTGTTTGCATTGTATCTGCTGAGGCTTCTGTCCTGCTTTTTGCTGAACAACAAATAAACTTCTCCATGGACTCAACATGTGATCTCTTAGTACAGGTGGAGAGCACTTTTGATTAGGGGTAATTGTATTTTTAATTCAACTTCTGTCCAAATTTGTGACCATGGTTTGTGTTAATTGTGATGACAAACACAAGGAAGAGTAAGTCAAAAGGTAAAACTCCATAAGGCAGTAAAAAAGAAAATGTTGAAGAGAGATGGTTGAGAAAAGCAGAAGGAACAAGCTAGTAGAAATAATGTGATGAGAAATATAAGCAGAATATTTATGTAGGACTTCCATTAGAAGGACAATGAGCTTTTAATTAAGATATGGCAGACAAGCAGGAATTTGAGAAGTACAGATGACAGATCAAACCAAGAGCAAGATAATCATCTTCTCAGTGTAGTAATAAAATTAAGAAACAATGAAGTTACAATAACAACTTCTGATTATCTGAGTTAAGGGGACTTTCAGTAAATCTATTTGACATATTGATGTATTATACTTCTAATTTAGGACTGTGGCATGTTTTAGCATAACTTGACTCAGATAGTAACTTGGAATGTATCCCTTCTAGCCTTACACAGTGAAGTATAGGAAGCTGAAAAGAGCTGTCTTCATACAATTTTGTCTGAGAATGCTTTCAGTATTTCTTCCCAATCCTTATTGTGTGTCACCAACATAACTTATTTTCCTAGTTACTCAAGTAATAATTCCATTATTTCTCTGTATGCTTGTTTAGAAAATAAACAGGATTTGGCAAAAATTTCCATTGTGCTTTAGAGTATTCATTTTGAAACCTGTAGGCTAATAGTTTTTGAACATATTAGAGAAAGGACATAGCAGAAAAGTAATGTTTTAGTCCTCTTATGGATACTTGAATGACTATTAGAAGCAAATTCATTTAGAAAAAGTGTTCTTGTATGCAACTGAAAATATAAATTCATAGTTTAGTCATATTTCTGTCAATTTCATGAGGGAATTAAATGTTCTGCTACTGCACCAGGAAAATAATCTTTCAGTTTAAATTAAGTTTAGTTCTTAACAAATAGTATTCAACTGATCCATTTGCTATCATTTTATTGATAAGACTGTGTCTCATGTAGTTCTCCTAACATCATTAAAAAAAAAAAAAAAGATAGCTTCAGGGAAGAAGATACTTCTTCTGGTGATCTGATCTAAACTGTTTCTTTTTTGAAAAAAAAATAGAGAAGCCTATGCATAAGGAATTTTAAAGAACTGGTCTATTTGCTAACCTGCCTTTTAATTCAAGCTCTACTACTTTAATCAAAATTCTGCACTTATGTATGCTGCTGAAGCTGTTTTTCAGATTTTTAAATATTTAAGTCTAGGTCCAAAGCCATTTCCTGGAAACACCAAGTATGCCTCTGTGTACCATATTGATGTCAGTTTAAAGGGATTATCTTGTTTTTCCAGAATCATGTCTTCCACTTTAAAATGAGATTTGCTGCTCCCTTCTCATTCTGCTTACCTCCAAAATAGTTCAGCAGTAAAAATCTTCAGCAAAGGAAAGGTATTCCTTAGGCTTTGTGGAGAAGGTGTATCTCTTTCCCTTCCCAGGAAAGCTTGCCTTCCCATACTTTAATCAGGTACAATCTCAGTGAAATTTGGTTAAGAAACAATCAATAACCAGTAGCTCTGGTATATTAAAAGATAAAACTCAAGGTTAAATTCTTCAAAACAATTACTGAATAACACTAGCTACAAAAACCTATCTGGCCATAGCATAAATAGTTATTCCTTGTAGCCAGAGGTCTTGGTTATCAAGATTAAGTAGCTTCACAGATTTCAGTCTCTGTTATTTTAGGGTAAGAAATCTGACTACAGAGAAAAGACAGTTCAATATGCTTAAATTACAATTTAAGTGAGGTGTTAATGGTACAGTTTGCAATTAGCATCACTTCTCAATCAGGTTTTTATACTCACTTTTAATTTTTCTATACTTCTACATTGTGCAAGGAGTAAACATCTGCTGCAACGCATTAGATTTTTAGTCTAAAAATTTTCCTGTTGATTACAAAGAATGAAGATTTGGAGAAATTGTGTCATCACATCTTAACCTGTACTGAGTAGTCAAATGGTTTAATATGAATGATCCAAAACAAAAGCACGTATTTTTACATTGTTTCTGCATTTTCTTTACATTTCCCATTTGTATTTATCTTCCTATGGAATAGGATCAGAGGAAAAATATAGATGTGTATGCAGATTTGTAGAGAAGTAAAAAGATACATATATAAAGGAGATAAACTTATTCTGTTACATTAAAAGTACCAGCAGTGAAAATCTGCATAGAACCATTACAAATTCAGGACTGTCAGTTATCATGAGCAGAGATTTCTAATGCAATTTTCTCAATAATAACAGTGAAATCAAAGACATGTCAAATAACCATTGCAGATTCACATTCTGGTTTGCTTTATCACACTGAGGAGGAAAAAGTTATTCTAGCTTTCCTAGCAAGATAGAAAACCAACCTAGGAAGTTATGCTTGGACTGTTCAATGTTAGGAAGAGGAAAACTTTGGGCACTGTTGAAAACAATGTATTTAAGTATGTATTTTTAAAATACTTCAGCAGAAGTATTTTAAATACTCCATCAGAAGACAATTTAATCTGAAATACTTTCTTCTCCTTAGCAGTGTAATCAATAAGCAAGTCAAACAAATAAAGGAGTATTGTTCATGGATAGTTTTGCTTTTCAGTCAGATTGAATCAAGGTATCATGGCCTTGGACTGGGTTTGTGACATCTGCAAAATATTGGGAAAGAAATAAAAGCATGCTATGAAATTTCAGCTTGAACATAGTTATAGGGTTTGGGTTGGTGATTCTTTTCATTTGATATCATGTGTATATAAATAAATGTTCTTCTAGACTATAAAGAAATTCCCAATTTAAATTATTTATGTATTATTTTCACACTTTATTTTCTCCCAACAGAATGTCTCCTTACAGCAAAGAACCAAAATGAAGGAAGAAGTACTGAGAAAATTCATGTCCTACCAAGATCTGCTAAAATGCCTAAACTTTAATGCAAATATAGAGAGCTGTTTTCATTAATGTCAAAAACCCACAGCTTATTGAGCTACAAAAATATTTTTGCTCAACTTATTCCAAAATACTACTGTAACTTAGAAAGTGTGACAGGAGAAGGAATGTTACTGTAGCACAGAAGATTCAAATATTATTTTTACATCGAGGCATGACAGAGACTGAAAATGAGTAAAATATTTCCATATTAGTGCCGTTTTATAAATTATGTGTATTTATTATTTTAAGTATGTAGGACTACCACCACCAACTGGGAATCCTGCTTCATGATTGTTTTTCCTGAAAGAAAGCTGACTAACCATCAGTTAACTCTACTCTTGTCTGTAACAGAGAAAAATCATGCAGATTTCAATATTGATTCAGACCTGATAAGATAATGACAATGCCTATAGACAAAAAGCAGAATAAAACCTTTTTCTAGAGAGAGGAGGGACAGTAGAGTCTTTGCCTATGATACAAACAAGCCAGGCTCAAGGAGGACAGTTTCCTTAAATTGTCCAAAAAAAAGTGTTAAAGTGTTCTCAGCAGTGCAAAATGGTCAAGTGTCAGAACACACAGGAGTAGGTCTGACAGTGTCAAAGCTGAGCAATATAACATGATGTACTTTAGGTAAATCTCGACAAGCCTTAGCGGGGAAAAGAAAAGCCTGTTGCTCTGAAGAGCTGTTAATTGCCATTGACTGGCCTTGGGGTCCAGGAGTGTTCAGCCCACACTGTTGACTTGGTAAGATATTTATCCATTCTGCCTGGACAGAACTGAGAGTCTATCAAAAGATTTTGACCAATTTTCCTGCTAGGGAAAACAAAAACAAAAAAATCACCACACACTGCATTCCTAATTTTTTTGGACAAAACTTATTCAGAACCCATAGAAAAATAATTGTTATTGCTGCTATTGGTTAACTGAAGCAAATGAAAGCTAACACTTGGAAGAGAACACTGGTCACATTTCTTTTTTAGAAGAGAGGTGCACCTGCAAAAGAAAAGGCATTCCCAGGTAAAACGTGAGCTAAAACTCATGAATGGAACATGAGCAATTACCAGAAAAACTGCGTTCTTGCCAAGAGTACGCTTTAAAGGTCTGTATTTCTGATTTCACCTGCATTCATCTTCACACAAACTTCAGTTATGAGCTAATCTTTTTGTTTGCTTGGTTTTGTTTCTAGGCATGGAATTTGGTTTAAGATCACTTAAAACAAGGTAGGAGTTTAGGAGGACAAAAAGGCACTGGAAAAATGCGTGGAGTTTATTTAACTTAAGTGCAAATAGGGCTTTTAAAGCACGGTATTATTTCTTGAGCTTCTAACTAATTATTTAATAGGAAAGCATTGCAAAATCATCTGTTGAGGAAGCAGCATTTTAAAGATGAAATCTCATAGTGCAAAAATGTGTGAAATGTGCCTTGTCATATGATTCAGGGGAAAGGAGACATTTCCTGGGAAAATTTAAACTTTTACAGGCCAAGAGGCCAAGACAATTTGGCATGCAGTCTTTGAGAATAGATGACTTACCTCTCCTCACATGGTTTAAATCAATTAATGGAAGGAATATAAAATTAATTAGCATAGGGCTATGTTTCAGAAGCTTCTTTCCCTCTCTTTCAAAGAGTTCAAATAAATCTTCCCTTTTATGTGACACTCCCTTCAGTTTTTATTTTACTTTAGGCTATACCTTACTTTCTCACACAGTACAAGTTCCATTTTTAGAGTACCATAGAAGACTTCCCTTCATACACATTCAAAATTTAAAAGTTGCTTATTGCTCTGTACTTTTCAGATGTTTTTTACATGAAAAATTTCTTTATTTCAAAATATGCAAATATTTGTGTCTTTATGATAAGAGAATAGAGATTGTTATCCCTAATATTGTTTGCCTTGAATAACTTATCTAATTATTATTACAAAGAGGACTATAATATGTGTGTCACTTATTAAAGGGATGTTTGAATTTTTGGCTGTAAGAATTTCTGTGCTATAAGACTTGAAAAAGCCTTTTTAAGCAGAAAAAAATATTTATTCTTCCTTAAAGCCTGTGTCAGGGTCGCAATAAGTTTATGGGCACAAAACATGCTATCCTCACAAAAGCAAAGGGTAATAACATTATTCCTTGTAAAAAGAATAGCTTGTCTGAACTGTAACAGAATTCCTTCTCTATCTATTAAAGTCTAAATCAGCATTATTATACTTGGTACAATAACATGAGTTCTCCATTAAGCAAGCAAGATGCTGAAGTTCATTCTAGTTTAAACTATGCAATTCCAGTCCTGCTGTTTGTGGCTGTTTCAATTCAGCTCCCTAACCAGGATTCTGTTTCATATTGTGCTCCAGCAAATTAACATCTGAACAAGTGATTCATTACTAGCTAAAAATCACGGTTACTTCTGGGAAGGCTCCATATTGTTAAAGTGGGCCTTGCAGTAAGCATAACTCCTGAGATAATTATATTTTGAAACTTAAAACTCTAAGATTACTTCAGTACAAACACAAGGAGCCGAGGTTTTGAGGCATTTATGGGAATCCATGCATAATTAGAAATGCTCACACGCTTATGCAATTGAATTTATTTTTTTAAAAACGGATTAATATCATCAGGAAGGTAACTGACAAAATAATTATGTCTCCATTATGCTAGGTAAGTAATGAACCAATAATCTTTTTCTCCTAGCCCATTACATGTGTCTGTCTCACAACATGATTGCACCTGTTTCACAAGTAGTGTAACTGGATCACTAGAAAAGAAAGAAAAAAGAGAGTTTCTAAGCTGGTATGGCAATTATTATATTGTATTATTTATTTCAGTTAGACAAAAAATCATCTGTTCAGCAATGTTCTTTTTCTTGCTCTTAATATGTTTACATCATAAATACAGTAGAATTTTCTTAATTGGTTTTGAGAGTTTTAGAAAATTCCCTTGTTAATAGATGGAATTTCTTAGATTTTTATTTGTCTTTTATTGTAAGGTATTCCGATAAAATTGTCAGATGCTAAAATGAAGTTATATTAAGAAACTCATAAACCAGAGTTATAGAAATTTATTTCTTTGGGTTTTTTCCAGGTCTCTACAATAATTTCTAATGAAAAAAATAGGGTAGCCACTCCCACATAATAAAGAAAAACAAATTTTGCACAAGACTTATGTGGAAAATAATTCAAGTCTATAATTTTAATCGCATATCTAAAAGTCTGATTTCTATCTGTTTAAATTCAATATTGTGACACATAAAATGACTTGCACACAAGGTTTTTTATGATGCTGCAGTAGGATGCAAAAAAACCAGTATGACGTGCTTTAATATAGACATAAAGAGCTAAACATGCTGAATAAGTCAAATATACCAGAGGACTGACAGGAAGGTCTTAAACAAATTATTGGTTTAACTTAAATATCTGTAAATATCAGTGTGCTGATTTTGACAACTAAGGCCTTCTCAGAGAGAAAGAGTGCGACCAAATATCTTGGTAAAAGCAGAATATTTTAGTTGTGATAAATTAATCTCTTCAATTGTTAAAAATGGTAGTTAACAAAAAAGTATGTTAACATTAAATTCACAAGTGAATAATGACATTAGCAGACTAGTGGTACATTTTGCTAGATGTAAGGAAAATCTGCATGTTTATCGATTTTTTTTTCTTCTCATATTCAAATAAAAACATTTGACAACTTGACCATCTTTGTTTCCAGTTCCTCTCTTGTCAGAAATCTTACCTTCTTGGCAAACAGTTCTCCTGAATTTCCTCTCATAAACTAAATTCATTATGCAATTTTCTTACATTACCATGTCTTTTTAACCCTCTAGATCCAACCTAGGTTACCCTAAATTCTCTTCAGTAAGGAACTTCTAGCTTTCTGCTGCAGTCATCAGGAAACTAAGAATCTGAAGCTGTCATGAATGCAGAATGGATCTGCTTTATAAGGCAGGTCTCATGAGATAAATTCCCAAAGTGGGATAACGTTGGAACACTTGCCTATCCCTTAAAAACTTCCGCTTTGTTAATATTTTCATAGAATCATAGAATGGTTTGGGTTGGAAGGGGCCTTAAAGATCATCTAGTTCTAAACCCGTTGCCACGGTCAGGGACACCTTCCACTAGACCAAGTTGGTCAAAGCCCCATCCAATCTGGCCTTGAACACTTTCAAGGTTGGGGCATCTACAGCTTCTCTGGACAACTTGTACCAGTGTCTCACCATCCTCACAGTGAAGAATATCTTCCTAATATCTGATCTATACCTACCCTGACCTTGTAAAAAGTCCCTCTCTGGCTTTCTTGTAAGCCCCCTTTAGGTAATAGAGGGCTGCTATAATGTCTCTCAGGAGCTTTCTCTTCTCCAGGATGAACAACCCCAGCCCTCTCAGCCTGTCTTTGTAGGAGAGGTGCTCCAGCCTTCTGTTCATTTTGGTGGCACTCCTCTGGACTCACACCAACAGGTCCACATCTTTCTTGTGCTGAGGACCCCAGAGCTGGATGCAACACTCCAGAAGACATCTCACCATAGCAGAGGGACAGAATCACTTCCCTTGGCCTGCTGGCCATGCTGCATTTGATGCAGCCCAGGATAGGGTTGGCTTTCTGGGCTGCAAGTACATATTGACAGCTCATGTTGAGCTTCTCATCAATTAACACCCAAGGTCTTTGTCCTTGAAGCTGCTCTTGATCCATTCTGCCCAGCCTTTATTGAAATCAGGGATTGCCCTGACCCAGGTGCGGGACCTTGCACTTGGCCTTGTTGAACTTCCTGAGGTTCTCACAGGCCCGTCCCTCAAGCATTCAAGGCCCTTCTGGGTGGCATCCCTTCCCTCCAGCATGTTGACCACTGCACATACCTTGGTGTTGTCAGCAAACTTTGAGAGTGCACTCAATCCCACTGTCCAGGGAGAGCTAATAAGGGAAGATGAGGAAGAACAACTTCCAGTTGTGGAGCAAGAGAATTTAAAAGTACTGCCAGGATTGCACAGTTTGGGCAAAACACAATAGAACGGTGCACACATGCATGAGCGTTTGACGACCAGGATAAAATGAAGTAATTGACACATTTGCTTGTACTGTAGGTCTGTTTAAGTGTTTTAGAGGTTTTCAAAATGAGAGAAAGAAATCAGAGGACATGAGAAATCATACACAGTTCTACCTGCAAGTGTTAGAAGACCAAGGTTAGCCCTGGCCAGCCCTTATACCACCTAGGGCTGCTAAACACTTCCAGTGTGTGAGGCCTGGCACCTCCAAAACCTTTTATGTTCACTCTCTTAAGCAATCTGAGGAAGGGGGGGGGAAAAAAGTAGAAAAATGTAAAAAAAAATATATCAGAAGCCTGTCTTTGCAGGTCTTATATTATTTAATTAGAACAACTTTATTTCTCTGGATGGGGACAGAAAGAGACACTGGCCTGGGAACGGGCAGCTGTGAACACTTCTCAGACCATCCATATAGAAACGGCCAAGCCTTGGTGGGTCCTGTGTTTCCTTATGATCGGTTTCAATGTTTCTCCCTGGTTATCACAGTGACATCATTGTTTTGTTGTGGTTCACTAGGGAAAGAAGTGACTTGTTCTCAGTAGATTCCAATTATGAACCTTATATTATTTTATGTGTTAATATCATCTCCTTCCTTTTTTTGTTTAAAATTAAATTGAAGAAATAAATATTTCATGAAAAAATAATTTAATTGTGCAAAGGAATGCAGAAAGCAAGAACCCAAAAATATATATAAGACAACAACTTTGGATTACTTTTCAAGAACATGAGGGAAATTCAAAAGCCAGAATTATTATGGGTTCATTTACAATAGTTATTTTCAGATTTTTATAATGTGAAGTAGAGGCTTGTCCTCTTTCTCTTAGTAATATATCTTGCAGCTGAATTTTTATTCTATTCTACCACTGCATATTTCCCACCTCTCTTTTTTAATAATTTTTGGGGCCTTTGTTTTCTACAGTATGAGTTTTAAATTTTTAGCCTTTCAACTTCAGAACTGTCATAAAGCTCTAAATATCTCTACCCTTCCTTACTTAGAAGGTCAAGCCAGTGTGCCAACAGCACAAGCAAGAGGAGCTCAAATAAACCATATGTCATGTCTTATTGATTAGCTTTACATTTGACATTATACACTTATATGTCTGTAACCAAAAAAACATTCTATTTTCAATTTGAAGTCATGAGGTACTGGTCACATCTTTCAGCAGGATATCATGTTCTCTTCTGCTTTTTCCAGTTAGCGCTGCTTGCTGTACAATAGTTAGATAAACAATTTCTGATATGAAAAGTAATAGGAATAAAGAGAGAAGACTTCTGAATTATATCTTTTTATTTAGCAAAAATCTCTGAAACTAGTGATTTCTATAGCATACTAGGACCTTGGGATTGTTTAATGTCCTTTCTCTTTCCTTCTTCTTCCTTTTTTACAAGGAAAACCAAATGTTGGCAGAGGTACTTGTCCAGGTTACTGCAACATACATTAGTTCAACACTTCTCCTTTACTGTCAGTAAAGTTAATACAGCAGCATTAGACTGCTGAGGGGTGCAAAATATTGTGGTCCATGTGGTTGCTGGTTCAATTGAATTACACTGGCAGAAGTCCCTAACTGACAAGTTGTACCATCAAAACTCCATTTTTCTCAGTAGAGCTCACACAATTCATTTACCATATTGGTACAGTGTGATCTCTTTAATACACCCTCATTTATAACAAGTGTTTTGCTACTACCATACCAAACTATGCTGGTGTGGTGAAGCACTGCTAACATTGAAAACATTTAAGAATCGAAATGCATACTGTTTCTCAACCTTAATAAACCCTATGTGGGCAGAACAATACGTTCCATCATGAGCAACTTAGGCAAGAGGCATGTTTCCCTATTTCTTTTTTCTGTTTTCTATTTTTTTCTGTCCTCAGCTTTGCTTACAAAATTTTTATGTGTGGTGGAGGACTGCCAACAGTATTATTATTGGGCTTGTTGATATTTATATTCGTGGTCATATTTTAAAGATGAGTCTGTTTTTCTAAAGCAGATGTCTTATCAACAGAAGGATTAGCTTCTTTTTCTTCATACTTTGAAAGAAAGTCAGCTTTGAAAAAGTCTTATCTCTGTACTAAAGATAATGTTGCAGACTGTTAAGTCACAATCTGATTCCTCAAAGCAAGTTAATTAATCTTCAAATGCATATTTAATCACACATCCTATGCATTTCAGCACAGCTCAAGCATTACGTACATGAGACATTATTTTCAGTAAAAGGTAAAATGAATAATATATAACATTTGAGAAGCATGAATTTTAAACAAGAGTACATTAAAAGTATATAATTTGGGTTCTACAAGGCTGAACCTCCAGATGAGTGGCTTTGTTACAAATCAGTGTTGCTGATTTGTATATAATAATAATCATTATTATTGCTTGACATAATAATAATCATAATAATAATAATAATTATTGCTTGACAGATGCTCTGTATCAGCTGTGAAGGAGTTACTGGTTACAGTTCACATACAACTGACAAGTCCCTACTTGGTAATTACCACCAAGTGACACAAATCTGTAATTTACTTGCACAAGTAAGTCTAAAGGCCAAAGATCAAAATAACAGCAGAGGAGCAAGACACATAAGTAGGACAATATGTGTTGCCTTTCCCTGGGATGCATTTTCTCTTTCAGAGCTAATAATTTATAATTTTTTTAAAAATTTGCACAGAAACCTTTTCAAGGAACTTTGAAAACTCTTAAGTTATATATCTCTATTCAATTCCCTTCAGCAAAGTACATTCAATTTTATGTCCATTACCAACAGATCCATTTACTAAATTAATTTGCTTTAAACAGGGACATTTCTACTAATGCTTGCTCTTTTGTTCCTTCTTATGATCTTTCGACTGTTTTGAAGATATACTGACAGTTTATTATTTTTAAAAGAGCCAATTTCTAAACTCTGGGTTTGGCTAGAACAACTGCTAAGACCATGTGTCTGTTTTAAAATGTCAGTTACAAAGTATTTTCTTTCCCTTTACCATCTTTTTTGTTCATTGCTGCAATTTTCTCTGATACTTTCAACTCAATAACAAGAATTTTTGATTTGCAGCATGATGACCTCCTTTATAAAAAGTCAGCTTTCAACTACTCTGGATTTTAGTGAAATAACCTCATAACATTTTCCATAGCAAAATGCTATGATGTAATTGCTTTTGAATTATTATCACTGCAAAAGACAATGAATGAGAAAAGCCTCACAAGCAAAGTGAAACAATAGCTAAGCATGTTTTCTTTGTACAAATACAGTTTATTTCAAAACTTTTCTATGTGCAAGTTTTCTTTTAATAAGCATTGTACTACAAATGTATGACATTGTTGGTAGAAGATATGTTTATTCTGAGGAGACATAAATTATTAAATTGAGTATTTCATAATGCAGCTGTTCCTTTAACATACGAAAGAAATACTTCTCTCTGCTGTCAGCTGGAAAACAGTTAATTAGATTCTCATCTACATGGAGAGACAATTAGGCTATTAGCTATAAATAAAACACCTG
The DNA here is from genome assembly GCA_035041135.1 of Platyrinchus mystaceus. Lineage (NCBI taxonomy): Eukaryota > Metazoa > Chordata > Aves > Passeriformes > Tyrannidae > Platyrinchus > Platyrinchus mystaceus. The sequence goes on from JAWWLV010000144.1 coordinate 31,765,081, forward strand.
ACAGACACAAGGCTTCTCCCCGTCCTAAAACATTATTTATAGACCAATGCCGTACTTATGATAGTTGTTTTTCATGAATACCCACAAAGACAGGTTGTTTAGTTTCAGCTCCTGGAGATTTCACAAGCCATGTGATGATTAGTAGGTATTAGGAGTATCATATTAATGATTTGGGTTATAGTTTACTATCCCTTTAGCTTGTTTGGAAGACTGAGGTATTTCACTTGCAACATCCTGTCTAAAATTCAGCTAGAAACTTCCTATATTTTATATACATAGTGCAAAGAACATAAAAACTGATGTGCACCTACAATAAACAAAAAAAATGCTGAATGCCATTAATAACTTCCTACTGTTGCTTCAAGAAGAAATCTGATATTTCAGAGTGAAAACTGAGAATGCTTTTAGTATTAAAGCTATTAAGTTGGAAAACAAAGTACTATTAGATAAGTATAATGTTTCCTTAAAAACAGAGGGAAACCAATCAACCAACCAAACTCCCAATATTTTAGTATAAGAAAATTCAGCTAATAATTATTAATGATAAAACCACTCTAAATCTTAAAGCTAAAAATTCTTTTGAATTTAAAGGTATTATCCTGAGAAAAAAATATAATGGAAGAAATAATTGACTCAAAGAGGACCATCTTTGAGAAGAATGAATTAAAGAAAAGTCATCAAATATGTTTTCCTTTTGTGTTGCTTATATAAAGGGATATCCTTGTCATACAACACCTTTTTTTTTTTTTTTTGCAAGTTGCTCTTTCAAAATTTTAAAGAAGCAGGGAAGACTAATTCTTTATAACTGCTAATGGGCATGACCAATGTGTGTGTTGTCACCATATTTTTTTAATATACAGACTTCATTTAATTTCTTTGCCGTCTGTCTAATCATTTATTTTTAGGCATAAATACTAGAATATCTGGATTTTTTTAAAAAAACAGCTTTTGACGACTACTGAAATAACATTGGACATTTCATACTTGGACATTACTTGGAAACTCTTTTGGAATTGGGTTAGTTAACTGGTATGGTTATTTTTTCCCTTTGCTCTAAAATATCTGATGCTATCCCCAGAGGAACAAATATTAGCTTGATAAGAAAATGGCATAATTTAGTTAGATATCAATTTGGTATGATCACTTGGTAGCACTCCTTCTTGAAAGGAAATTCACCTGTTTAACAAGTAATGTACTTCAGTGAAAATGTTTAGCTTTTCAGAGTTGAATTCAGGATGAGTCACAAAGCACCCAAATCTTCATTCATTCTTATTAGAACACTATTAGAACAAAGGTGTAATTGAATTTTATGTTATTTTACAGCACAAGAAACAAATCTCTAGAATCCAGAAGGAATTCATGGAGGATCGCTGTAGAAAGAACCGTTTAAAGTTGGCTCTTCTGAAGCTGTGTAAGAGTTTTGACCGCAGCAATAAAATCCTCTGTAAGTTTTGACTGCAGCAACAAAATCCTCTTGTATGAAGTATGCAAAGCACAAAGGTGCTCAACATCTGGCAAAATTAGACCTTAGTTTTATGTATCTGCTCTTTTTATATATATAGATAGATAGACAGATTAAATAGGTATTTTTATTTACAAATCAAAAGCTGGATGCACCCAGAGCAAATAAATATGAGAAGTGGTCACAGCATCAAGCCTTACAGAGTTCAAGAAGCATTTGGAGAATACTCTTAGGCACATGGCGTGACTCTTGGGGATGGTCCTGTGCAGAGCTTAAGGTTAAACTTGATCCTTGTGGGTTCCTTCCAATTCAGCATATTCTGTGATTCTGTGACTTCAAAAGCCAATTGCATTCCCAGGTCACAACAAATACCAATATGAATCTAAGTGTTCTTAGACAAAAGCAATCTCATAATATCTCACTGTCTTGCAGGACTATTTATATACTTTCTCTTTTTGATGCCAAATGTTCCAATACAGATTTTCATTAAAGAATAGCAAATGCAAAGTGTACAGCCCACCAAATAGTAACATCAGAGTTTAGTTCTTCATATGAGACACAAGGATTTATTTTAATCGTTGATCACAGCAAATGGCTCCTACTAAAAATATACACAGAAGAGGGTACTTTTAATTTCAAGAGTGTACTCCAGACCATTGGCTTTATGCAAGTGTTTTTTCAAAAGGCCACCTTGCCCTGTTTCCAGATAAGTGTAGTAAATATTCAATCACTTACAAAATATTACTTAAAACATGCTCTTCCTCTGTGCTAGATTGTCTCTAGACAAAGGCTGTGTTACCCTCAACATCACTTAATAGTGCACTCTCTTCATAGTGAGCTTACTAAAAGGGCCTCCCTGCAGTGGAATAAAAAAAAAAAAAAAAAAAAAAATTAAAAAAAAAAAAAAAAAAAAAAAAAACAAAAAAAAAAGAA
>JAWWLV010000144.1:31767575-31788866 GCA_035041135.1 Platyrinchus mystaceus
AAAAGAGAGAAAGAAAGAGGGCTCAGTGAGATCTTTTCTGGTCCCAGAATTTTATGCTCAGCTTTGGCAGAGAAATAAACCAGAAGCTTGGAATTCTGCTGGAGATGTCGGTGATACGGATAGACTTTGCTTTTGCTGTAGCCAGTAAAAGTCCCATGCTTTCAGCACTGGAAGAATTGGGCCTTTTTGACAGATTTTGACTTAGTCAAAATATACCTTTAACTCAACATATTTCAGTGGCCAAAAGGATGCATACCTAACTAATATAATGTGAAAAAATGTGTGAGGCTTAGTCCAGTACTCTGGTTGAACCTGACCTTGGTCATGATTTTAATCTATTCTAGTTCAGGAATTGTGCAAGTCCTTGAGCTGTATGAAGTTATTCTTTACTTCTCTCAGGTAAAATTAGTAAATGGTTCTTCCAAATTTTTCAAGGGTTTTTTTGTCAGGTTTCCAGATCCTCAACTGCTATTGAAAAGAATGTGAAAAATCCAAAAGGCCATGCAATAAAATAGATGTCTCTAGCTCCAGTTAAACTTCTACTAATTAGTTTAATGATCCATACAGAGGGTGGTTGGGCATTGGAACAGGCTCCCCAGGGAAGTGGTCACAGACCCAAGCCTGACAGAGTTCAAGAAGCATTTGGACAACACTCTCAGGCACATGGTGTGATTCTTATTGTGTCTTGTGTAGGGCCAGGAGTTGGACTCAATCCTTGTGTGTCCCTTCTAATACAGGAAATTCTATGATAGCTTCATTATTAAAAACAGTGTTGAATCAATCCAGTTTACCCCACAGTATGAGATCTAAAATGTGGGTTGAGAGTAAACTTTGGCTCCTGTTGGGTCAGAGTTTTCCAGAATACTTTCTAAGACTGTTTCAAACAGCAATGAAAGGAAAACACAGTGTTGTCTTAGGCTGAGATTTCTGGAATAGGTTACTAAATAAGTAAAGGGGAAGAAGGCATCAAAATTACAAGAAACTCTTCTTCAAGGCTTTTTTACTGCTTGTTGATCTGATGAGAAATGTAAAATAAAATTTACTAGACTTTGATTTCCAGATTTTGTGAATGTCAACAAAAATTATTCAGCATTAATGGTTTCAAGAGCTTGGCTGCAGAGGATAAGTTAATTTTTGCAAACACAATAGTAAAATGTAAGTCTCCCAAAGGAAATCGTGCAGTTCCTAGAAAATAGCATGATATTTGGTTGGGGGTTTTTTATGGGACTATATAATTTTACTCTTTGTAAATTAAATTCACTTTTGGTAGATAAATAGCCACCAGGCAGATTCACACTGGAGAGAAATTATAAATTTTATTTTCCTTTCTTTGATGCAAGGGCTGACTCAAGACTGCTCTGATCCCATTCCTGTTACTTCAGCCAATTACAAGCTTCGGCAAGGCTGGTGTGAAACTAAGGACAGCTACAATTCAGTGATACAGTCACATCAGAGGGTCTCCACAAGACAGAACTGGAAGACCAAAACACAGCACTGAGTGTGCTGACTGCCAGCTTTCCTAATAGTCTTCTAAGCTGGGGGAAAATCCAACAAACAGAATAAACAATCTTCTGTTTTCTACCTGCCAATATATAGATAAAGAATTAATTTTGGGAGGAAAAAAAAGCGATTTGTCATCTGAAATATGTGGTGTGAAGAAATGATTTTCGGTCTACAGACCTCTTCAAAGGCATCTGTGAAAGGTAACTGCTTGATAGTAGACTTAAATTTGCAGTAAATTATTCACACTTCCACTGATGTAACTCCACAGATCAGAAACTGTTGAACACTTCCATGGAGAGATTCTGTGATGCAGGGAAGTGGCGATCTACATGAAATGTTTTGGTTCTCAGTCAAAACAGATATCACTTTGCAACACATTGCTGATGCTGGCATGCAATTTGGGCATAGATACATAAAAAAAATGCACTATTTTGAACAACTGTGGCAGAACAGTTTGAAAAAAAAAGTAGTCTAAAAGTTTGAGAATATTGTGATTATTCATCTGTTTAGAAATGAGGCAAAAAAAGGTATAAAGCAATGAGCAACAATTTTTTCTTTAGATTATTTTTTATTTATTCCCTTCCCTCTAAACAGAAGCAAACAATTTATTCTCTAGAGCTCTGAAAGGTTAATCACTTGCAGTAAAATAAGGATGTGAAGAATAGCTAAGGAAAAAGAGCTGAAAATGCCAAATGCCTAGGGATAAAGGAAATACTTCTGCCTTTTTCAAATCACTGGCTATTGTGTTTTTCTGAGGAGAAGTAAGCATATTAGTTTAAATAATACATTACCTTTTGCATAAGGGGAATTGTCACTGGAGGCAAAGGAAAACATCAGTTTGGAAGTGGTGAAAGGCTATGACCAATATTCAACTTTTTAGTGGACCACTACAGTACAATTGGCAGGGAGCTTCTCTGCTGTCAGAAAGCACACTCCCATGTGTGCCCAACAACAGGCAAGCACCAGCTAAATCTTTTCAGAGGGACTAGGTTCTGTATGAGAAGACATTCTGAAAGTTAATGGTAGCATGTATTTGAAGATTATTATACCGCCCCATTCAAATCATCTCACTGAGCTAGGAAAAATAATTCGATTACACATAGAAATCTGTTTTCAAAAATTTGCATCTGAACATTGCAAGTGTATCAGCTAGAGACATTCAAGATGTAATATTTTACCTGTAATTCAGGGGCAAGAGGCAAATGAAGAGTTTTTCAAGGTTTATAATAAAATTCCTGGGACATTCTCTTAATTAGAGACTTCTAATTAATCTTTTCAGTAGATTGATGCAGTTGCTTAAGCTTGTCCTATAGGCAGAGAATTACTAAATATTTCACACATTTTGGATACAGGGCCAAGAATGTAACACTATTTTAAAGCTGGATTTGTTTTGTGCTGCTCTCAGTCTTCACAACTCCCATGGCCCAAAAGCATACAAATTTGGAGAAGATTGTTTGCAGAAGTGCAAATTTGACCTCTGCATTCTCCTGCTAACTTTTATCACTTTCTAATCTACAATTAAGTGATTGGAAGAGACTGCCTTAGTGGTAAATACAATTTTAGTGAAAGACCTTCTAAATCATGTTCTGATTATACACTCTAATCTGTTTTGTAAGGCATATTCCTGCTACAAATTGTAGTCTGTTTTCATTCACTTGATTCTTGGAGACAGGTTTATGTTCCTGCAATCCAAGGCAGTCCCAAGGCGAGCAGAAAGAGAATGGGGTTTTGGCTGCAGACATCTATGTGGCTGACAATGAAACTATATAAAGAGTTTTTTTCACATACTAGACTTTGTGATTGAAACCAGATTTATTATTTAAGTGACCTTATCCTTTTCACAGTTGGGCACAATTTGGTTAATTTTGTGAAAGACTGTATCTCCCAGGGCAGCATGTTCTGTGGATACAGTAAATGATCTGTCCTACATTTTAGATGTATCAGAGCCACATTTAATTAAAATGCATACATTCTGTATAATGTAACAGCAGAACTGAGGCCAATCCTGGCTCCCAAGGAAATTATCTACTCTAACCAAAAATTATTTTCCCTCTATACTGTGTAACTGTTTCTTTTATTAAACTTACTTAAACCATTTTAAGCTTTGATGTTCTGATGCTTTTTGGCTGGTGTTTTCATCAGAAGTTATTCATCCTCCTAAGGCATATGTTCTGCTTTCAAAGCAGATACGGACACTGCTCAGTAATTTATTCCTGTTTAAAATTAAGTGCATTTAAAATTTATCAACTTGACAGACCAGGAGATGATAGTCTTCTTTACTTTATCTGCATGGCAGAAAGCACACAAACTGTAATAGTGTCAGTTTTTCTTTATTAATCTAAGCTAGCAACTGTAAGCAAGATGATGTTTTGTTCATTATATTCTTATATATATATATATATATATATATATAAATCCTTCTTGTTACCTCCTTATCTAGACTCTTGAGTGGTGTCCTTTCCTCTTACCATCAGTTTTAATGACGTATTGCTCTGAATATCCTTATACCTATTCTGGCTGTGAAAGTTTGTCAGATAACTTAGTTTTTGTACAGGTAAGAAATTAATCATGGAGGATGATTCCTTTCATTCTCCTGTGGGCAAGCACAATGAATTCTTAAAAACTGACTTCGAACAAGTTGGTAAAGAAATTTTAGGTAAGGGTTCTACAATAAGGACCAAGAGATTTTGGAAGCAGTATGAATACAGTCTCTAGGATTAGTTCAGTGAAAAGTTCCAGTTTAGATCTCATTTAATTTCCCTTGAATTTTAAGACCATATTATGAAGAATGTCCAAATAGTCTTCATTTTAAATCAACAAATGTTACTTCTTGCTTTGGAGATATGCATAACATTTCTGGATTTTATTGTTGTTGTGAGGATGATGTCACAAATCTCCACATACAAATACTAGGAAATTATTCATTTCTTCAGGCCAAATGACACCTTTTTTTGTGCAAGAACTCAAATGTGCTGCAGAGTTTTATGACTAGTGAAATAAATTTTATTCAGGTGGTCAAAGACCAAGCTGCATGTTTGAATGAATGTAATAAACTGATCATACAGTTAGATACCACATGTTCCTTTTCTAAGCCAAAACCGGCTAATGCTTCTTCATTTTCCCTTTTACAGTTCCAGAAGTAATAGATAAAATGGCATACCCACAGTTTTTTAGAGCATCAAATTTTTTTTATATGATGTGTGGGATATACTTCGCGTCAGACTTAATGTCTCTTTCAAGCTCTGTTAGTAACAAAGCAGCTTTGTAGGTTTGGATTGGCATTTTCCACTGCCCTCTTGTCACATGTAACAATGTTCATATTATTCACATCCAGACAAGTAACAAGTACATCTTGACTATAATTAGTTTTCTCACCTCTGCCATTTCTAACAGATAGAGGGTTCCACACCTTTTTCCTGTCATGGTTAGAAACTTTCTCTTTGTATCTGTCCTAGGCTTGCACGTGACCACACTATGCTCAATTATTCTTAAACCAATACTGGTTTATAGCTCTTTCCCTTCCTTAGTGTTTAATCCAGCAGATGTATCTAGAGGGATTATATTTATTCCCTTTGGCCTTCATTTTTTCTATGCTAAATTATACTAGTTTCTTTTCTGCCCTATTATATGAACAGACTGTGCATCCCTTCTGTTAGCAATCCTAATAGGCCTTGCTTGTTTACTGACACTGTTTTAAAAACTATTGCCTGGGAGAACAGAGTTAATATTTTAATTTTGTGTTCACAATTTTGTGTTTAATAAAATGAATTTTTGGTGGGGTGTGTGAACTGAGAAGTGGACTGCAAAGGTGTATCAGTCCTAAACCAAACTCATTAATCTGAGCAAGGTGTCAGACCTGAGAGAAGTTTAGGAGGACACAGAGCAGCTCTCTAGAAGCTGAATAAGAGGAAAAGAGGTAATGCTTCAGGTACATTGCTTTTCTAAGACTGTAATTGGGAGATGCCTGGTGAAGAAGAGAACTGAAACTGAATGTGAATAGTTATTTGCTTATCTTTTTTAAGAAGCCAAAATATGCTGCAAATATTTTTCCTGAAGAATAATTCTGAAAAGAATGTCACATAGAATTTGTAGTAGAAGCAGCTAGTTTTCTTAATTTTCCGAGCTGCTGCTTGTAAACTGAGTCTTTTGACTACTTCAAAAAAGATCTAGAGTTCCAACAGACACCAAACCCTTTCTTGTGTACTTGTGTTTTTATTCAGGATAGCCTAATAGGAGACAGCATTCATGTAAATCTCAAAATAAAAAAAAAAAGCTGGGTCTAGAGTGTCTGGTTATACTGATATAAATTCATAATTAACAACTCTCCACTTACAGAAATTATACTGAACTTTCTTGGTCTTTTATGAGGCAAACTGACATGGCTGGACCTTCATCTTAACTTACCTCTTCTAAGTTATTCTGCCAAAGTTTTGTTCTCTGGAGGAAAAAAGAATGGTGACCTATAAGGAATTTATGGAGGCAAACGTTTAGTCCTCACAAGAGATAACAAATGGATAGAAATTGGGTCAAATAGCAGGAGATAAGCTTATCAGTGGCTAATCCTTTGCCTCTTTCTCCCCTCCAGCCACTTCCCCCTCCGTGACAGAAGGTCTTCAGATTCAGAATTTCCTGGCACCACAACCGAAGGTACAGCTTGGAGATCTGCAAATGCATTTTATGAAGTTTGGTATGAAATTGGTAACTCATAGTCTGAGAGTTTAATAGTGTTTTACAGTAGTGCTGATGTCTCTGTATTCCAGAAAAGAAACAGACTGAATAAAAGCATAGCTCAGAAGTCGTGTTGACTGAATTCTGGCAGATGCTGGACCTGCCCATGAGTCATGCAAACAACTGTGTAATGCCACCTCCTCCCTTCTAATAGCAGTGGATGCAGTGTGTTTGAGCATCCCTGTGCCTGACAATCTCAGTTCCCACAGCTACAATTGCTGTAGAAGTAAAAAAAAACAAAAAAAAACAAACAAACAAAAAAAAACCAAACCAAAAACAAACCCAAAGCCAAAACAAAAGACGCACACCAACACAAAAACAAAACCAAAAAATCCCCAAACAAATTTTAAAAACCCCTAAAAACTCTTACAGTCTGCTCATATTGAGTATCTCTGTGGACTAGGCATCAGACATTATTTCCTGATGCTTACCTTTAGGATAACATTGGCTGCTGATTCTTCTCTACCCAGACTGCTGTTTGGGATCTGAGAACACTAACAGCCCTAACATTTTGACCTTTTCTGCTTTTTATTTCTGAAAATCTAAAAACATATGCTTGTTCTCTCATCTAAATGCTTCTTTTCCAAGAATCTGTCTTATTTTTCCAAAGAAAATAAACCGTCTACTTGTTTTATAAAACTGTCATCATTCTGACTGTTTTTCTTCTGGACTCTCTATTTGCCTTTTCTTTAAGAATGTTTCAAACACCCAGTTTGCTTATTAATATACCCCAGAGTGTCATACTGAGATTTGCTTTTTTTACAACAGTCTATAAGCTTGAAGTTTTTGGTCCATTATAACATCAGAATTATTTTCTGCCCTATGGCTCCTAATAAACCATCTCCACGAATGACATCTGTGCTTCCGTCTCTTTCTGACGTGTAGCTTTCAGTTTCTGTTGGCTTCCACCTTTCAGTTCTGGAGTATCTATCCAAGATATCAATATCATGCTGATCATCTTTGAAGCTACCACAAAAACCTTGCTTGTTTGCTCTCTAAATGTGTGTCCCTTTTGGTTTTTAAATTACTAAATAATGGTACACATGTGAACCACTCTTGCTCCCACAGAACATCTAAAGACAAATCACATTTGTTTTCCTTTAGGATGAGACATACATAGTAACTTTGAGCAAATCGTCCTAATTGCTTATACAGTTTTTCATGACATTGTTATGAAGTCCTTCCACACACAGAGTATAGCTGCAGTTGCATTGATCGTGATGGGTTTGAGATGGATCCTTTCACTTGGCCACCTTCCTTACCAGGAAGGAGAAGATATAAGATTTCATTAAGACATAAAAAATACAGAAATAGAAATAAATTTTGATAACAGTTAACCAGAGGCACAGCGAGGGGAGGGAGAGGATGAGGGGGAGGGAAGTTTGTGGTGTGTGTATATTAAAATGAGCTTTGTCTTAGAAGCTGGGGGGTTTTGTTGTGAGTTTTGGTTGTTGGGTTTTGTTAAGAGTTAGGATATGTATGCTTCAAGTAATGAAGAAATCATGAAAGAAAATGAGATTGTTGTGGATAACTTACTCTTTATGCAAACATGGTAATAGTTCAATATTAAATATCTCCTGTTTTTTCTAGATTTCCAAATGAAGTCAGAATACTGATAATATATAAGGACATGCTTGAAGCACAGAGGCTGCAACAAACAGTGCTTCCTGTTCTCTGTGCAGAAATCACTTTTTGAGGAATTTATCTTAGTTCACTTATTTTCTTGTTAGAGATATAAAAAGCAATTCTACAGTTCTTTACTGAGACCTGTTATCTGAACAGATTCCTACTACTTTGGGGATATTAGTAATTGAAGAGACCTTACTGAGTTTATATTGGAGTCCATCACCTACGCATCCAAGGCTGTTTTGTCCCTCAATACCTGACATAAACCATATTCACTGCAGTGGTGAATGGGATTAAGGTGACCATCTGTAAGTCTTTTATTTACATAAAATTCTTATTATTTTTCTATAGGAGATTGTATTAAATCAGGTACAGTTTTTGAGATTCTAGCTGAAGGAAACATGTTGTAGTTTTTATTTTGTCTTTCTGGCATGATTGTGACTGAAATCAAACATACAAAATTACATTTGACCAAAGTGGAACATGTTTAATTTCATTGAGTTACAAAACTAGAGTGACTCAGTTAATTCCAAATACTCATTCTCAACTGCTTAAAATACTTCAAACAAAAACTCCAGTGATTTTTTATTTAATCCAAGTTTTTTAAAAAGGAAAAAAAAAAAGCTCAAGTACTTTAAACTTCACCTTGATTTCTGCTTTAAGTGAAAGGTTAATGATATTTCCACCCTTCTGGAAAATGTATTCCTTCCTCAATTGAACTAATAAGCAAGAGTTCTTAGTTCAACTTGTTTCTAATCATCAGTCATCTAGGAGGTTTTTTCCCCTCAAGCTCCTTAATTGTAAGTTTCACACTCAGTATGCTGAATCTGATAATGAAGTAAGTCCAGGCAATTTAATGTTATCTTTATAAATTTTGTGTGGTTGGGGATTTAATAACTAAAATAACCCCATCAGAATTCTTGCATCTAATGTCCCAGCTTGAAAACATTCCATTTTTTATGGACTAGTTGGGCTGCATGTTTTCTTGTACTTTGTCAAACATCTTCTCAGAGCAACACCACAACAATTTCAAGAATCTTAAACCATGAAAGTGCTGTCATCTGCTTTGTATCCAAATCATTTTATGAGGTTTTAGCACAGAGGACAGTTTCCTGGGAAAATGAATATGCAGTTTTAGCCTGCTTTACCCTCTGAATGTTAAGGTCTAGTTTGAATTACATGATTGTTAATGATAATGGTTTTCTATTAACTTTGACAGAAATTTGATCCTGTTGTCCCACACCTACTCTTCAGTAGGTGTGGCAAAATGTCCCACTTCTGTAAATGATGTTCAGAATTTTACTGCATTTCAATATATTGCATAGTTCACATCCTTAAGACTGAGAATGAAGTTCTTGAATCCACTGCCTATTCTGTTTCATGAAATAAAACAAGGAATTTCATTCCACTGCAAAGTAAGCAGGTCTTTTATTGGGATTGATTGATTAATTAGCAACAGAGTTTCAACAGAATATTGTGCACTGTTAAACAATACAGTATTGATATTATGATTATCAACACAGTTTCTCCAAAAACAACATGCTGCATAATTCTCTTTGTATAACTCTGTCTCATTCTTGAAATGGAGGAAACATGATGCCGTTGTGTCAATGTCAAAAGTGATTGGGCAATTTCTACAGCAATAAGGGTGCTCACAACCTCCAAAAGAGTAAAGCCATCCTGCTCACCAGGCATAGTGTCAAATAACTGCTTAGTTACAGACTTGGTAACTGGCATTAACCTCTTCACATGCTAAGATTAATCTATGTGTTTTAGCCATTTGTCTCAAGTGTCTTTTCTGTTTTAAATGTAACATCCCCAAATTAATACCCAAAGACTCATACCAGTCCCAGGTAAAGGTGAAGATCTACTGGAGATCTCTCTTAGGTTTCTGTGGAAGCCTTATAATATTTCAAGCTGTTGCTCCAGATCATCCAGTTACTGTCAAATTAAAAGTAATGGAAGAGATACAGTAGAACAACTAGTTTTGGAGAAGATTTTGTTCAAATTTATCTTTTCAACTTCTTTCAATAACATACACAACAGTCTTGGATTTAATGTGTTTGTTTTCTTTTTCTCTCCCTTCTAATTATTGTTTTGGCCAATGATTATCTAGGTTTCTTTTCTCTCAGTAGGAATAATCTAAATTGCTTTCTCCAGACTTGGGTTTCCACTGCCATGCAACTGGAAATGATACAAAGCAATTTTGTATCTTATGAGAAATGCATTCTGCATTTCAAATACCATGTTCCCTCCCTAAGAAAATATTGTGCTGCTGCACACTGCCTGGAAATGCCCACTACACTCATCTTGTCAGTATCTCTTTTCTGTTGTCATACAATTAAGGTTTTAAAGAACTTTTTACATAGATCTAAGATTAATTTGAAGATCATAATTTGAATAAAATTGTGCTGATTTTTTTTTATTATTATTTTTTGCTTGTTAACCAAGTGCTCCCACGTTGTGAGGGAAAAGTTCCCAAGCACTTTCTAGGGGCCTGGGGGGAAACTCTGTGTCTTAAATAACATGTGTTGGGCAGAGAATTATCTCAAGAAAAATACACTCAAACTTCCTTGTACTTATGAGGTTTTAGAAGTTGCTCTGTTCTTTAGAAGAGGCCAGCCTATTTCTCTGAGTGCTGTTTGCTTGCTCTGTGGGTTGGCATGAGGGAAATAAAGCCATCATCCTGCTTCATTCTTATTTTCTTTGCGACAGATATTCATTTGTCTTTTACATGTGTACCACAAGGTTATGCTTAAATCTTTTATGATCCATAAAAGGTTTTTTGTGTCAGCCATTCCGCCACTGAAATTTTCAACTAAAGGTCATAAACTTGACTTTTGTTGACTGTCCTGATTTTTACTATGAATCATGTAAGCATTGAGTGAAAGGTGTGAAATGTAAAGTGACAATGATTTTAGAATGCAAAAACTGGAAATGGAATATAAAAAAAAAAAATAAGGCTACATTTTAAAGTCAGTTTGCTATTAAGTTTAAAAAAAGTAATAACACAGCTAAAAATTCAAGCTTAGATCCCTCACAGTGACTTTTTCTTTACTTAGACATATATCCTGAGCATAGATTTCCTTCTATTCCTGCACATTACTGCTTCACAAAACTGTGGTTTTGTAGCTCTCCGCCTGTACATCCTAAGGTTTGCTGCAGACAGTATCATGAGTACAGCATTTTCCACTGCTACAATGTTATGATCACTCAGGGTTCAGAAATCATTTATTCAGGACAAGTCAAGTGAAGTAAATAAATTCATTGATAGGCTTTGAGGATAATTCAATAATTTTATTTATGAAAGTTATATTATTAACTTTTAAAATAACCATTCTTTATTCATGAGAAAGACCCTAAAGAAATGCAAAATATCTGTATACAATCCCCATATAATTTCTGTTATCAGTTCTGATCATTTCAGACAGGAGTCTCCTCTCCCATCCATGAGCCCACAGAGACTTCCATCTCTTTCTGCATCTGTGTCTCAGTCTGTTGCCTGGTTTTATAGACTTCTGTTATGAAATTTATGCCTCACTCTTTCATTCCCTCCCTAAGCACTGGAGACTAACATCTTTCCAACTATCTGCAAAAGAAAATGAGAAAAGATATTAAAATCATGTCTACAGTCTTTAATACTAGATATAAATGTGCTAATCACTCTAGTTCCAAATCCATCAAAGTAAAAGCACATCAAGTAGTAGAGGTTCATAAGACATAGATAAAAATCCCTTTCAAATATTCTGTTAGACTATGTATATGAATTTTCATACTTAAATAGGCTTAAATACGCACAAGGAAAACAGATTCAGCTGTGGGCTATTATCATGAAATATTGTGGCACATCTATTTAGAGAAAGTAATCCCAATATCTATCTATCTATCTATCTATCTATCTATCTATCTATCTATCTATCTATCTATCTATCTATCTATCTATCTATCTATCGTACCTAAATAACTCAACTTTAACACAACACTATTAACAGTGTTAGCAGCATGGTTTAGTGGGTGTAGAGGGACTTGCTTTGTTTCCCTTTACACCTTGAGGTACTTTTACCACATATTGGACTTCAAAAAGAGAAAACAGAGTATCCTTTATTTCCATATGTTCATCCAGGAAAGCATGTTTGGAAAATCTTTGTTAGAATTCTATGCATTAGATTATTTATGGTCATGATTATATCTGAATATTCAGGTTACACATTAAAAATATATGAGAGATCCCTCTGCCTCACTCACCTTGACTTTTCAAATTTGCTTTATTCTAGGACTTCACAAAGATGTTAACTGACTTGATTTGATCAGAATTCCTTGTAAGACTAGTAAGACAGCAATGCCCTGCTAATCCTACAAATGCATCTGTATTGCAGTAATATGAAGAATCATTCTTTGCAACTAAGTGCTACTCTAAAAAAATGAGGTCATATACACCTGAGATACATGTTGTAGAAAACCTGAGAATAAAAAATTCATCCATGTATCACAAGCACCTTTGAAGAACTTTGATGTAATAAGAGACTAATAGCTTATTTTTGCTGTTGCCAAGACTCTGCCTTATTCAATGCCTTTTCATTTTGTGGTCAGAGGCCAAATGGTCTGTCGTCTCTTCCAGTCAGAATAGTATTTTTCTAGTCTGAATAGAAAAGCTCCCAAGCAGTTCACATCTATAGAATTATTAGCACATGCCTATTTCAACAGAGTCTGTAACAACACAGCTAATTTGGGCAATGAGTCATATGGCAGCCTCCCCTTCACTTTCAGGTTTTGGTGAAATTTCATGAGAAGACTCTTGGGGAAATTGTTTTAATTCATAAATAGGGAATGCCAGAAGCAAATTAAATTCAGTCAGCCTCTTTTCACAGTCCCAAAATCTCATGAAAGTCAGTAGGAGTATCATAGAATGGTTTGGCTTGGAAAGGACAGTAAGGATTATTTAGTTCCAACACTTTCCACTGAAACAATGAAGGAAAGAAAGAACCATGCTCTGTAGTTAAAGACCAAATTTAGAAAAATCATTACTGATTTTTTATATTATATTTAGACACTGTGCTACTGTATTTCTTCTGACAATACTAGAAAGCAGCCTGTAGTACTTAATGTTTGAATGTGGCTATTGTCAATTGTCTACTGCTCCTGCATTCCTTTTTATAATGTTATTTGTGTATGCATACCGTTTCCCTCTATTAACTACTCCATTAGATATTGTTGTGCTATATAAGCAATCCAAAGGGGTCACTGTTACATGGTAACAACCAAAAAATCAACTGCCCAAGACTCCAAGTTCCCTCAAGCTTGATGTCTTGTATAGGGTGGTGTTTTTTCACTAATTTTCCTTTGAAATACTGGTATAATACTACAGATCAAAAGAAAATCTAGAAGAAAAGCCCTGGAAAAAAAAAAAAAAAGCCAACAGAGTTCTGAAGCTGATGGGACCAATACACTACTGACACTTTTTCCTACAAAGACTTGGTACAAAATAAGTTAGCACTGGTATTCAAAAAAAAAATCTAGTGATGCTATGTAAGGCTGGAGGAAGTTCACAGGAAGGAGACAAATGGATTACAATGTAAGGGAGTAGAATAAGGAAAAGAGAGGAGACAGGAATGAAAAACAGGTTTCAATGGTAAAGTGTACCACTGCTATAAATACTCTGAGAACTATAAGAGAGGTAAGAACAGTCTGTGATCTGGTGTTTGGGAGACAGAGCTGAATAGAGGAAAAAATAATCACTCATGAAAAACAAATACTTTATTCAAAGCACAGAATTATAATAAATGGTCTAATTAAACATTGTTTACTAGATACCTTGTGCATGAAAGGCAAGCACAAGGCTTCCTTATCTATAAACCATTTTGTTAACCTATTATTAACTTTTGACTGTTAGATTCTTAGCGGTATTAAAGAGGGAATAGGAGACAAGTCTTATCTACCGTGTCAGTGCCAATGCTCTGTTTAAAGCTTAGCTGCTGACATTACAAATTGCAAGCAAGCCAAATGGCAGCTATGCCTGATTTTTGCTTTCTTCCTCCCTTCTTCCCATCCTTTTTAAGGTTAGCAATTGCACAGCAAATAGACACGGCAGAAGGATTTATTTACAGAGGCCACACTTTCATACCACCTCATTAGTTTCCATTCCTTCTGAGAATATTCTGTAGGTGTTGCAGAAGGTCAATAACTTCTGAGAATAGTTCAATAATATTCTGGACCCTCTGCTAAGTGTCCTGTACCCTTAGACATCCAATAAGCAGCAAGACAGTTTGTTAAAGAGTGCTTTTTATTTCACCTTGGGAACTAGTATGTATTTTGGAGTGAAAACTGGGTTTTACGTGCATAAATCCTACATTTAACATTCCACTTTGAGGGGGCTGGGGGATGTTGAAAAGTATAGATTCTAAATCCATTTATTCTTACTGTGCTGGTGTTGCACCATATTTCAAAACATGGTGTTAAAATGCAGCTGCTTAGCTACACACTTTTTAATGCTAAGCTTTCCCATATTTCAATGGGGTCAAGAGAAAAGGAAGAGAAAATTAAATAGTTATCTTCAAAGCCCACCTTGCATAGAGCCAACATGTGACCTGAAATCTGCTTTGGGGGAGTTGATGAATAAAAATTACTAGAGTTGCTTAGTATGTGTTTCTCACAGTAAAATTTATTAAATTATGTAATGAAATATATGCAAATAAAGAATATAATACTAGCTTTGGGTAGACAAATGGTGCAATAAGTGCATTTTCATAACATTGTTTTATGACTTGAAATCATACAGCCATGTATATTGCAGAATATGTCTAACTTGAAGCATGCAAACAGTTCTATATCAATTGAAGAAGTCAGGACATAAGGAAACAAATAAACATTATAATATGAATTATGTAAAAATATTTTCATATAAATGTTTGTTGCACCTCTTCATCTTTGTTAGCAGAGACATGCTGTTAAGTGCAGTCAGGCTAGATTCAGTGTCTGAAAGAAAGTGAATACCAGGAGAGAAAATCTTTTATGTCCCAACCATAATATAGCAATCAGTGAGATTATAATTTAATTCTTCAAAATATGATTATACCTTTTCCCTGGAGTCAGTTGAGTTCATTCAAATTATTCTTTCATTCCAAGAATGCCTTTAAAGTGCCTGAACATTTCTGGCTGAGGTTCTTGCAATTGTGTTCGCTCTTGCATCAAAATAAAGCATAAATCATAACTATGTGCATACATCAAAAGTCTTCATCACCTACAACAACTACGTCTATTTTATTACAAAATGAAACAGATGTAATTGCTAAATGCAATTCAAATTATTATCAGCACATCTGGCAGAGACAGTAGCATGACTCTCACACTAAGATTTCTTGGTTCACATCACAGACTCATGGACGTATGAGACCATCATTATAGTAAATTGCCAAAACTGAGGCTCTTTGTCATTTTAGTGCATAAGCAAACCCTCTGTTGGTTACAAAGTGAAAATTTTTTGCCTTTTTCAGTCTCAGAACCATGCAATTCATACTGCATGGTACCACATTTAAATTACTTTTTGGTTTTTTCCTCCGGCTGTAAGAGCAAAGGAGAAGGGGAAACAAGGTTGGAAAATTTAAAGATTCTTTAAGGTTTCTTGTAGATAAACAAAGGTTCTGGTCTGAAAGATACTTTCTACATGGCTGGTGTGGTAGATGGAGACATCACTGAAACCTGTTTAGGTAAAGATGACAAGATGTAACACTTGTGCAGGTGACAAGGAAAACAGAAAACAAGTTGTTATTAACAGACAAAATACCGTGAAAAGAGAAAGATGTAAAAAGCTGCATAAAATAGGAAAAGGTGTCTATTTAAACTGATCTCATTAAGTATGCTCATAGCAATGGAGAAAGGGATTTCATTGTTTTAGGGGAAGTCTGCAGTAATTAAGAGAAGTTAATATGCACTAGTTTGTCCCCAGAATAAAAAAAAACGAGACTTATGAGGAACATTAAATAAGTCTCAAGAGTGCAAGAAACTTTTAGCAGGTAGCTAAAAATTCAGAGGAAAATGGAAAGGACAAGGTTTTTATCTTCTCTGATTTCAGTCCCTTGACTTGGTCAGAAAAATTTCGGAGAATTTAAACAGAATTTTTGGATGAGCAAGAGACAGCAGCTTTCCCATTCCTGGCCAAACTTCATGTTAATTATAAGATCTTTGGGGACTGAAGATCTGTGAACAGCTTAGTGGATAAGTTATAATGGGAAGGAAAAAAAATACCCATTCGAGATGATTTTTGCAAGTCTGACTGCTCAAAACATTGACCCATATTTTTGTTCTCTTTGCTTTTAATGACATACTAATGCATTCTATAGCACTCTGAGATCAGTATATTTTTCATATGAAGTGATCTGAGTAAACTTGTATAAATCAATGAACCTCATCTCCTTTGCCTTTACATAACAGAAAGTATAACATAAGTAGAATGCACTTTGAAATCTGGCAAAACCAAGGACAGGGCTGATGTGTAGATGGGTAGTTCACAGGTTCAAAACAGAATTCTTTCTGCTCATCTGTTATGATAACAAGCATTGATCGTATACTTTAGTCAGAATATAGGGAATCAATCCTCTTTCCTTCTTTCCGTTTGAAGCCATATTTAGGTACTGGATTTTTAACCCATTCCAACTACCAATGCATCAAACACAACTGAGCTAAGTTGATTGAAAAATTAATTAAACACTCTACTAAGAACATACATATTGTTGCCATACAAATAACTAATTCGAGAAAACTGTGACCATTCTTTCAATAGGCCTTAGATGATATCTTCTGAAAGAGGTAGTCATCATAGCTATTCACCAGTGAACTGAAGGAAACTGCAGCACCTCAGCTAAATAAAATAATGAATGTGGATTTGATAGCTACCTCTGGGCCTATCACAAATATCTGTCTGTGCCATTGTGTAAGTGTGTGTGAAAAACTACTCCTCTAGAAAATATATGCTACTTTCATTCTGCTCACTTACAAAGAAACTGTACTACATTATCAGGTTGCTTCATATACCCAGGAGCAATTATGTTCTACACTGTCTAAATTTGTCTTTGAGTAACTTTCAACAGGATTCTGAAACAGAGCTTGAATTTCTATTTCCCTAAGCAGATGGTAGAAAAACAGTTGGTGTGGCCATCAAAGACAAGCACAAGGCTTTGAGGCTAGTATTTTTGTCCTCTGAACCCAGTGGCTATTCTGCAAAGTGCTTGTTACCTCCTGTTCTCCCTCAGTGCAAGTCATGGAAAGTTTTTGGGAGTAGTGTGGGAGATTGATTTTCTTAACTTCATTGGAAATAGCTGCTACTTGCCATCATGAGAGCAACTAACAGTTTTATTAAGGACCCACCTCAGTACTTCCCATTCAGCCTATTGTAGCTGGGTAATGTTACAGGAACAAAGACTGCTTGAGGATGCACTTGCATTACTACCTGAAGTGTTAGGTCATATCAGTAGCTGTCTGTTAGAGGCAAAATTAAATACTTTTCGAAGCAGTAACCATTATTTACATACCAATCATAGGAACGTTAATCAAAACTAACATAATTAAATTTAACAATATTCAGACAAAAATTGCAATTATCAGATGCTCAGTATTGTTGGTTCATGATCTTTCATTTTAATTATGTCTATTACCACAAGTTACTCTGGTTAAAGTACATTCTGATGTCAGACATTTTGCATTAAACAGTATCTAGGAGATAGCCACTAAATCATATGAGCACCATCAATGACTCAAAGCAGCAGTTGTCCAGAAAATACAAGGCAAACATTGCAAGGAACACCAGGGCCACACTGAAGGAAACACTGATTAGAAAATGGTTTCCTTCAGTCCTTTCCCTGCAAAAGTTGCGAATATAGTTTCTCTTCATCAATGGCTCTACATGTCAATATACACAGAAAGTGTGCAAAAAGTGGTTTATAAAGGCTTTGCTTTTTAATGCCCCTTCCAGTTTGTATTGAAGTCCTAGATGGATTTGGGATTTTGTACACTTTGTTTTATACTTCCTCTGTGGTCTGAGATCACATCACTTGCATGTTAAGGCAAAGATATGTTGGTGCTATTTACCAAACACTTTTAACTAAGCACAAGAATACTGCCTTTATTTTAGATCTCAGCAATACCAAAAATATGTTAACAACTCTTAGTGTAGGTGTCTTCTTCCTAGACATTAACCTCACTGACCAGACTAAAGAAATGCTAAGTTAGGCTGATGACGTGGACTATTACTCAAAATTATAATAAAAAGAAGATACAAGAGTTTTTAATACCCATTCTAGCTTACCACAAGCATTGAAAATTTTAGGAATGGAAAAGTAATAGGATTATCTGTGAAATTCAAGTAAAGCTAAAAAAATGTTTTCTATTCATTTGGAAGAGAAATTGCAGTAAATTATCATTTCCTCAGAATATTTATTAATCAGTGTGTTATTTATACCAGCTACCTTGTGAAAATTAATTTGCCTACATTTTAAAAGTGATTAGTATTTAACATTAGATGCTGAATCTTTTTACTGTTACCAGTTCAGTGTAGTTTTTCATAAACCATATTCTCAGCAGTTTCATTGTCATAACAGCCTGAGACACATGGTATTCTGTATTTATAAAACAACTAAATATTTTGTCATTCTCTATTAAAACAGCATGAGTTCAGGAAGATTTTAAGCAGACAAATGCTAAAATCCTGAAACAATCTTAAAGTACTTTCTTTTTTTCCCCTCTCACTTTCCTTAAGGTGAACAGGGGAGTCATGGAGTCCAGTTGAATCTACTACTACTAAACCCAACAGCTGGATCACTGTAAAGGATTTGAAACAAAGTCGTTAAGATTGAGTCATGCTGGGTTGATTTTTGATCAATAACAAAATCTATAGAATATGAGGAGGCAAGAAAAGAGTGTATTAATTAGAAGATACTACAGAAAAGACAGGTATAAGCAACAATTAAAAAAAAAAATGACAGCACCATCTCTTTCCTGAGATGGTAATAAAATCAGAGAAATAATCTCAGTAAAAAAGTTGGGGCACTATTTTCAATTAGTCTTGCACATCATGACAACATACTTGTCATCTTTCTGTTGGAATAATGCAATAAAAATCAGTTTTTCCTGAGTTCATAAAACTGATTTCCAAAATTCCTTTACCAAGGAATATTTTTTTATTTCCTTAGGATAATTATTATTATATCATATTTTAAAAGAAAATGAAACTAAAGGGAATTTAATTAACTGCTTTTTATATTGTAAGGTTATATTCTAGAAAGAAAAACAAAATCAAAGTGTTTCACATCTCTGCCAGAACCAAAATATATTTAGCTATTTACATCTTAATTAAATCTGGAAGAATGATGAATGGATCAATAAACACTGATTGTCCATTTTTAGCAATGATGATTGTCCAGCATACCAAAAGACAGACAACATAGTGACTTTTCTTGATGGCTTTTTCTCAGTCTTTGAATGAATTGGCTGAGGAAAATGTCTGTGCAGAAAAGCGCTGCACTGTCTTTAAAGAAGAGTCCAAAATAAATCCATTTTCCAGTTCTACAGTTTTGTATTGTTGCTCATCTATGTGGTAGCTGGAATTTCATGCTGCCAAATCTGATTGCAGGATCAAAGTCATAATTGTATAACTTTCCACCCAGGAAAAGTATTGCACAAGATGCGATCTTCTTCATTCATCCAATCCCTTGTACTTAAATTTTTGTTCTACAAAAAACCAAACCAAACTAAACCAAAAAACCCAAAAAAACAAAAACAAAGACAAAAAAAAACACCAAAAAAAATTTCTCCAGAATCTCCAGGGGACTCGTCGCAACTCTTTAAGTCAAAAATTTCCTCAGCTAAGTTACAGCAAGTCATGGCATTTTTCACCTGCAGACCCCAATACATTTTGAAGCACACCCTAATACTTTTGCTATGGTGGGTCCTTACGGGAGGCAATTGCCACCAATGTGAGGGTTGCTCCTCTTTTTCCCTGTTTTTAACTACTCTTAATTTACACAAATGGACCCAACAAGGAATTGAACAGCAAACTAGCATAAAACACCTGCACCTGCTCTGAATGGGTCCTGGCAGAGACTGTGCAGTTATTGTGTGGAAAGTACAGCCTGGAGATGTGTTGCACTGCAGGGGACACCCAAGGGGGACATCTGCCTTGGAGGCTCTGCTGCTTCTCTTCCCAGGTAGCCATTGGGCAGTTTCCCCTTTCTGTTTTCTTGTAGGTTTTCCCATGCCATGCCACACCACACCCTTCCCCCAAAAAAAGAAAAAAAGATAAATTTTCACTATTAGAATCTGTGTGGGTAATCAGCCATGAACCCTCCAAAAAGCCTGTGCGCATAAGTCTGCGTAAAAAAAATAAATAAGAACACAATGTGATCACTCTTACAAATCTATCTTAACATTCCCTGGGACTAGTGGAACTACAACAGCATAATTAATTCACTGGAAAGTGGTATCTTGATGTTGAACAAACACTTCAGATGTACTCTGATGATAGCATTTTTCCTCCATGAGTTACATTCCATCTCTGCTATTTTAATAATTTTTACTTGTAATGTTGCTACCATGACTAACAGCTAGAAATGCAATGAGAAAATTGCCTAAACAACATGAAAATATGATTGCATACAATCCCATATATCATAGAAAGCTGCAGATTTCAGGGTAAACATGCATGTGCTTCTCTTTACTGCTACTGAGTCTAAACAAGAATCAAATATTTGAAACACAAACAATTCTGGGGAAAAACTTAAAATAAAAATTACATGCTGCTTTTATCGAAGGGTAGAGACTTAAGTGAACCATATAAACTTGAGTATTGCTTATATGCTTTTTTAAAATGTACCTACTGTACACTTTCTCACTGAGTGGATGAAAGCACACAGATGCAGTTAGAAAAAGATTCAGTGCGAAGCAGGTGAGGTTATAAACACCCAGAAGCCAATTATTCTTAAAAAGAAAGTATAAACCAAAGCATTGTTATTCTTACATTCTTTTATTACTTGCTGTTAAAATAATTATGTGCACCTAAATATTTTAAAACCTAAACTTGAATAAGTTATACTAGTGAATGTATATTTAGAGAAGAACTTCAACGTTAACTCAGTTGATCTTAAGCAATATGCTTGATTTAAAGGTAGTTCTGGGCATGAGTTTGCACAGTTTCTAATATATGGAGACTGCAATACTTGCTAAACAGCAATTCTTTCTTCAGGAGAATACATCTGGCATGTAATAAAGGAGGCCACAGGTGGAGAGAATAAAAAAAGAAGAAACATCATAGGAATGTCAAGATTATTATTTTCATCAAACAGATTAACTTGAGTCAAATTGAAAGCAGTCAGGCAGACTTACAAATGAATGTGAGTAAAAATGTAAACATAGTTAAATTTTACTTTACATTCTTAATCAGTCTCCAGC
>JAWWLV010000144.1:31828661-31842831 GCA_035041135.1 Platyrinchus mystaceus
CATAATCTAGCTCATCCAGAGAACTGTAAACCTTATTTGAATTGATTTATTTCCTGTCTGTTTTACTATGATTGCATAGTAAACATATAAGCAGACAAACTACATTTCAGCTAACCAGAAGGTACAGGAGGCAGTCAATGTGCAGTGACACACAGTACAGTGTGGTGTAAATTGCCTTTTGATTGACTGATAAGTGTCCAGTTCTAAGTTCTTAATGTTTTCTGCTTGGATATCTAAACTGGGACTGTGAAATTCCCTCAGAGATCTGAATGCTCCAGGCATCACAACACTGCA
Source organism: Platyrinchus mystaceus (assembly GCA_035041135.1). Lineage (NCBI taxonomy): Eukaryota > Metazoa > Chordata > Aves > Passeriformes > Tyrannidae > Platyrinchus > Platyrinchus mystaceus. The sequence continues at coordinate 31,828,956 of JAWWLV010000144.1, forward strand.
CTTGTTAAAATCTCTGCGCGGTTTTGGTCTTGCTGTAAGTTATTAGGCTATATCGTTGTTCCTCAACTCTGTGGAAAAGGGCAATTATATTTCTTCATCTGTAAACATTTTTAAAGGAAATGCTTCTTGTGTGGAGTGCATGGATTTTCCTTGTATGAAAAGATATCTTTGTGAAAAGCCTGAAGTAATTACTTACAGCAAGAGAAAGTTTATTTGAACAACTGACAGAAAGAACATGTCCACAGGTTATGACCACCACCACCAAAGGCAAAACCAAAGGGGGACACAACAGTGTCTCTTTAGGGTATTTATGCATTTAACTGATAGCATTTCTTTGCATAATAACGAATGAAGACAAGGCCGAGAGAAGGGGAAAGTCATATAGATAACATTCTGGTCATAAGCTCCGTACTAAGTAAGAGATGTGTCTTTAATTGAGCAAAGATGATATTTTCTTGGATCTGTTACTGAAATGATTACTCAAATCTGTAACTTGGCAGGATTAAAGTGTTCTTTCTCATTCCCATCAGACGTGGTAATTGGCAACTTTTAACAAGAAACAGCGTACTAATCTGTAGTTTAGATGAGGAAAAGAAGATTTGATGATGCCTTGTTTTCCTAGATCTCTGGGTTTTTTTACAGAAGCACAGCCAACATAATCTATTTTAGAACTGGCTCAGGGGAAAAGCAATTTCTCATCTGAGCTGTACTCTCTCAATGACAGATTTGGGATTTCAAGACCAGTACTATTACCAGTCATTTCTTAAAGTGTTTGGAGAACCTCGCCTCAAAAGAGGTAAACGGGTCACAAACCTTCCATATAAACTCTAAACAATCACGAAGTGATTTACAGTTCTGCCGTTGATTGTTTCACCAAATAGTTGTACTAAATATAGCTACTTGCACAATATATTCTTCCGGGATTTGACAAAATAGTTTGTATAAAATAAAGACTGTCCCAGGCTTGGACATAAAACTTGGCCCAAAGCATATATGTTTGAAGGTCAAAAAAGCTTTAACAACTTGTTAGATTAGATATGCCTTTGTATTTCTAGTAAAAGGCAAGAAAATCAATGCCATGAGAAAAGCCATTATTTGAAATTAACTGACTAGAAACTCCAAACAACTGGAATTATTCCAGTACAAAATAATCCATCCTCACTGTGATTTTTTCCCCTTCTTTTTTATGGCCACCCAAAAATACACAGCCGCCTCTCAACTTCCTCAAAAATGCTGTTTAACTTTCCCTTTGTAGTGAGCTGCTCCATCATTCCCATGAGTGTGGGAGGCCCTGCTCATTTTCTCTGCAGATGTGAAGTGCAGTGATGTTACCTCCTGTACGTTCTTTGTCACATGGCAAAGAATTTTAAAAGTACAGAAAGGTGGAGTAAAATCTTGCATATCCCCTCTTTAGTGTCAGAAGCAGGGAAATGCAGAAAAATTATACTTTATATGTTCATTGGCTTACAGGTGTATTAGAATTTAGGGCTCTTAACTGTATGTTTAGAATGGGCAGATAAGTGGTTAGTTGTCCAAAACTTTCTATGAACAAAATTATGCTTTAGAAAATCCAAAAGTATTTTGAGACTATATTCCTGACTACAAAACATTTATTTGGTATGATTAAAACTTTAAGGATAATCTCATTTTTAAACCATCTTTACAAATTTCTTTTTAAAAACACTCAGTGAAAAATTCCTTTCTTCTTAAATCTTACCTTCTCTGCATATGTTGTATTCCCACTAGTTTCTTCAGGTCCCAGTTGCCAGGTCCAGTCATACAAATGAAAGTCAATGGATGTGCTCCAGTTAAATATTCAGGAATAGTGATAAAGGAAACCTCATTACGGTCCCATCTACAGAGCAGTAGGTTTATAAGGCACTCTGCGCTTGGCAAAGGATCTGTTCGCATTGCTTCACCAATTACAAATACCATGTTGCAGGCAGTCCTAGAACTGAGCTGCTTCTAAGGATTTAAAACAGGAGGCAGCAATGTTTCACATATTTGCCAATACTTTTCACTTAGTTCAAAATGCATTAGGAGCATTTCTGCTACTGTGCGTGCTCATTAAATGAGATACTTTAAACTAAAAGGGTGTGTCAAAGGTAAAGAGAAGTCAGACTCAAATTGATGAAACTAAAATCCAATCACAGCTTTTAAAGGCAAGTTACATTTCCCTTTCCACACTGTTTTGGAAGTGGTTACCTGATCAGTTAATTTACAGATGTGCCATACAAAATAGTCTTCCAAGAAACAAATATCTAACAGATCTGAAGTTATTTCCAGCACCACTGTACCTTGAAATGGCTATTTGTTGGAAGGAACTGAAAGGTTTTCTCTTCAATTTTTGCTTTTTTAGCCATAAACTTCTAATTTCCAGCATACTTATGTACAGTGACCAAACTGGTAATATGGAATCAGGCTTTGTTTGAGACCTATTAAGCTTAACTTAAACACACCAACTTGAATACATTACACCAAGTCCCTGCTTCTCTTGAAAAGCAGTGCTCCTTTGGCCTTCATCTAGATTTTCAGAAAAGAAATTATAGGCTGTGATAGTACAAGATGGCTCTCTGAAAGAATGAGTCAGAGTCATAGTAATCATTTCAGTTTGCGCGGACAAAGTGACAAACCTGCACGTTTAAAGATGTAGGAAAATGTGGTTGCCTTTCATCTTTAGACTCTTATGTAAAGAAAAATTTCTAATGTCAAGATCATAGTTTTTTCAGTGTGACTGTCACAGAAAATGTTGTTGAAGGCATAATAAGTTGTTCCTGCTATGCAGCTTATTATCTCCGTAGCAAGGTGTGATTAGGCAGCTCTGTAAGATAAGGTTATCTAATGGTCTGTGAAATGCTCTGGGAAAAAAAAAACCCTGATATTATTTAGATAAAACTTGATGCAACTAAATTAAGTGAAGACATTTCTACCTTTTATTTGTATTCTAATGTCTTTTATTTCTGGTCTGTTTGTGTTGTGGTTTTGGGGTTTTTTTGTTAGAAGACAACAATGGATGGTCCCTGCAATTTGATAAACATTATACAAAGGACAAGTACAACAAACTGAAATCTCTGTATGCATTTCAGAAAAAGACACCTGAGTGCTGTAAGTAAATACAGATATTATTTAAGTGATTATTAATGATGATTCCTAGAGAAAAATACGCAGCAAATACATGCTTATCAGGAAGAGAAAGAGCAGTTTCATTTATAGTAAAACAGAATTAGTGTCTCAGATAAACAAATGCTAATTTGAAGTTAATTTCAGTTCCATTAAGGATGATTCATTTTCTGCAAGAGAAGTGTCAAACATATGCCAATTAACATATTCCAGTTAGGAGGATAATATAAATGTTTATTTGAATATGTTGATACTGCTGGAAAGGCATATATTTCACACCTGTTTCAGAGTGAAATGAAGGCAACATTCTCCCCAGCTCACTTCTTTGTACATCAAATGAAACTTGCATACCTGCTCCACTTATGCAGGCCTTTGTAGAGACTTTTTGATTCTGCTGCCTACTGTGAGCACTAATTTAAAATTCGGAGTTAGGCTGAAAGGGAGCAAAGTCTTCCTGACCCATTTTCAACACATTTTCACCCAGACAGAATTGTGCTCATTCTAGTAAAATAAGAGGACTGAATAATCTAAATAATAGGTGCAAAAAATCGATGCCAGATTCCTGTATAATGAGCCTAAGGCTCAAGAGCTTTTAAAAGCTCTTTCACAGAGGTCAGGAGGTAAATCAATTTTTTGTGTTCCCTTATATTTATTGTTAGGTTCTTACCAGGTCTAAATCAATTGAGTAAAAACATGTGCCTTAATTTCTGTGTAACAGAGCCTGCTATGTCTGTCTTTGTGCTCATTGTTCTTTTACACCACGTTTCTTTTCTTCACATCTCATCACACCACACATCCCACCTTTTGCCACAACCACATTCTTGTTCTCGTGCAGTGGCTGGTGATGTGCCATCAGAGTGTACCTGCCAAGGGCTGGAGATCTTCTGTGATGCTGCCAAATTACGAACTGTCCCATCAGTCTCTTCAAACATAACCATAATGTAAGTAAAGAAGTAAAGTGGTCTCTTGCTCTGTTCAGGGTTGACTATCAATTCTGAAACCTTTTCACAACTACCGCCTTATAATTATGATCAGTTGGTTCACCAGGTGCTTGGAAAGCACCATGTCTTCCTGCTGACAAGTACTTTAACATTTTAAGTAGAGATTTTCCCTACACAAAAGGAGGGAAAAGAAACTGAAAAACTCTGTGCGAAGTGATCGTTTCATTTTGTAAGAGTGACTTGAGCTAGCAAGAGTTTCAGGAAATCTTAAGAAATCCACAGAAGAAAGGTTTCCTTTAAAGACACATTACTTGGAACCTTTTTATTATACTGTGATCCTGCCAATATTCCTAGTCTGTATTTCTGTCAATAGTCAATAATCTTCGAATCAGTGGAGCTACCTGCTTGAACAAATCTTTTTAGTTCTCAGTTTATGTGTCTGAATACGCCGTTATTTAAAAGGGTTTAATGTGGGCTGAGTCATCATACAGATATGTGTGTGTAAGCCAAAGTTTTTTAAGAGATCAGAAAATGGTTGATGTGCACTTGGTTCGCATATCACTGTTTGAGAGGCAGTTTTATGTGTGGTGAGCAGAGTGCAGCATCAGGTGTTCTGAGCTGAGATCTGCCTTGTAGAGCAAGGGTACGGATCCTTCCGAACAGTACCAGTCTGTGCTCACATGCGGTTGACATTCTTCTTGTTGAGTCGGTTCAGCTGCCTTTCAGGCTAGATTCTCTTCTAATCCAACCATGCCCTGAAGGAATTTTAGTTTTGCCAGGACACTTGAGTATCCCCAGAGGAGATGGGGACATAGTGACACATGAACTGGGAAATAAGCTCTATATGCATTTGATATTTGAAATAAATCTATAGTTTATACTCAAAACGTTTTCATTCTTAGATTTAACTATTACATTGCCAGTTTTCTGGAGACATGGAAGATTTTCTTTATTATTATAAAGCACTTATTTTACTGTTTAAATAGATACAAATATTCAGACAAACAGAGGTAGCATGTTCGGATAGTTTCATGTTGCTTTCATTCTTTAGCAGTGTGAGAGCTGGTCTTATTCAATAACAAAAGTAGCAGCACTGTAGAAAGCTGGGACAGTAGTTTTACTGTGTGCATTCATTCCTACAGGTCTCTTCAGAGGAATCTGCTAAGAAAACTTTCTGCTGATGTTTTCAAGAAATATCAAGATCTTAAAAATCTGTAAGGAAGTGCTTAAACTTAAAATACTTATATTGTGCCTTAAACATTATTCCTCTCTTTCTCCTGTATATACAGACACACAGAGCTTAACATCTAAGTAACAAAATTCTGGTTAATCTCACTCTTCAATACATCATGTGTAGCCTGTTTGGCTGAAGTATCTTCATTTGACATCTGTCGTTTTTTCAAAACCATAATTTCTGCATATTTAATGTTTTTATAGGGACTGCTTAATAAAAAAAAAAGCTAAACTTTAATTGTGTCTGCAGGAAGTTACATTTATAATGAACAGTATATGAGAAAGTAAAGTAAGTCAATCAATTTATTCTGCAAAACAAAAGTTTGGAAACTCAAACTTCCCACTGCCATGGGAAGCTCACTCACATGGCAAATGGTTTTACTCCTAGTTATATCTGGTACCAACTCAATAATGCCCCAACTAGTCAAATTGTTATGGCAGAACAATACTGTGTGATATTTTACAATGCGTAACATTAATGTTGTTCAAAAATCATACTTTAATAATTTTTCTGGATCAAGAATTAGTGAAATTAAAAATGAAATGCAAAAGTCTAAAGCAAAAGTCTACAGCAAAAGTCTAGAGTCACTCCTATGTCACCAGTTTAAAGCTCTCTTTTATGGGAATTGTGCTGTACTGCAGCACCATCTTGTGTTCTGAAAGTTAAGTGTCATTATGAATTTACAGTCTTGAAAGGTACATTTTCATTAAAAGAAACACATCCATATCTATCTGTACAAAACCTTTGCTTCTAATATTGACTTCACACCCTTCTGATCTGAATGATTTACATTTTCCAAAAGGTCTTGAACAATGTTTGACAGAAGCCCAATGTCAGATTTCTTCTTGCTTTAACAAGAATACATCTGGATGCTTTATTAACTGTAATTTAATTAAAAGAATTTATATTTAAATATTACTTAGAGAATAACAATATAATTCTTTAAAATTATTTGAAAATTATTTAATATTTGCAGCTGATATTATGTTCAACTCACCATTACATCAAAGTAGCTAAGGAAAACCAGAATTTAAAAAATTAGTATCTTTAGTTTACAGAAAATTAGTAAGATTTGTTTTACATTTTTATTATATTATCTTAAAAATGCAGCATTTTGAGAGTTCTCTGATATTACAAATGGAAAATTCAAAAATTATGTTAAACTGACATTTTCTGTGCAAAATTTTGCTTGTAGGAGAGATCTGTCTAAACACAAAGATCAGGTCACACATGTGAGCACTGCAAGTTTAGGATCTAGTCAAGGAGGTTGCAAACAACCACTTCATTGTTCATCTCAGGCAAAGCAAGCATCCCTTTGAATGAATTTTGTAATTCTACTCTTTGTGTGTTTTTCTTTAAAAACACCTTTGCAGTGTTTGCAGCTATAGCTGTGAAATGGTTATTGTCAGATTCAAGGTGTAAGAAGTTTGAAAGCTTATTTTAAAGTATAAAATGTACATTTAGTTTAGCTAATAGATTTTAATTATTTACTTATGTTTGCTTTAACTTTGCTTGTTTAGAGAATTAATTTTTGGGTTTCTATCTTCTTAGGTATCTTCAGAATAATAAAATCAGAGCTGTATCTGAACGTGCTTTCAAAGGATTATACAATTTGACAAAACTGTAAGTATTGCTTTTAGAATATTGAAGTAAAAACCAGCAGTCAGAGCTCTGAGAGTAGCTATGGGTGTCTCTCTATATTTCATTCCATGTTACAAACCTGCAAAATGGTCCAAATCTTTAACTCAACAATTGGATTGAGAAAGCAAAGACAGATTAAGAGTTATCTGTACAGGACAGTTATCTGTGCAGGACACTTTGAAAATGCAAGTTGGCTGCATACTTCACTCCTATTCCTCATATCCTCAAAATGGAAGTAGGAAATAGTATGGTAGTTACCCTGCAGAAAGTCAAAGAGAATGAAAAAGAAGTAAAAGGAAAGCAAGACTTTGTGACGGATGAAAACTCTTTAATGCTGTTATTTTGGTTTACAGAAGCAATTCAAAGTAACCAGCATAGGTAAAGAAAGGAAATATTTTTCTTTATTTTGCAGCAGCTTTTTAAAAGGTGCTTCCAACTTTTAAGAGATGCTTTTAAGAGATAAGACAACACATAAATTGTATTGCTTGATTAGGATTTTTTCTGCAATATTTTTTAAAAAGAAAGTTTTTTTAAAATTGTACCTCTTATTTTTTTCCATCACATGAATGTGGTTGATTATCTGTTATTACAGCTGTTATTGTCTGTTATTACAGACCATTTATAGTACCCCTTCCCCTTCTTTTTCAGCCTTTCTTTTTCCATTATTCTGGCATCTACATTTATGACTAATATCCTTAGCAAAAACTGAACAGGTCCTGGGAACATTCATGGAACAAATCACTCAACAGAAGGAAATAGGGACGGGCCTAAAATATGACACAGTGAAAATATTTAGCTGGCTGTGCTTTCTTATAGATAAGACGAAGTGCTCTAATAATTACTCCTAAAGTCCTTACTAGAGAGAGTCTTGTTGTCAAAAATGGCATGAAAATTACCATACTCGAAAATTAAAGTTATGAAAAAGTAGTGGTTTTCTGATAAATTATCAAGGAAAAAATAATATTAAAACTCATTTTCATGCATCTACTGCTAACTAATTATTCCATTCATTTATCTTTGGTTGATCTTGTTTTAGATACCTGAGTAACAACAAGATAACTAGTTTGGAGCCTTTTGTCTTCGAAGACCTCCACAGGCTTGAATGGCTGTATGTTGCTTTCTTATTTGTATGTTTATCTATTCAATAAATAATTAGTTAAAGACAGATAAATATTTGGATAGTTTTCATTCTTGCGCATAGCAGTACTTTTTACTAGATAATAACTAAGGAAGTCCTGTTATATTGTGCAAGGTAAAAATGCAATTGACTTTAGTGAGAGCAGAAAAAAGTTCTTGGGCCTTAATGGATTCAATGATTAGTGACATATACAATAGTAAATAATGTCTATTAGCAATTGCTTGTTACAAATTAATAAATTAAATAACTCAGGTACTATAAAACAGTAGAAGGATAATTTTTTTACAGATTTCTTTCCTGTAAATACTGCTTGACATGTCCAGACAAAATCACTGTCATAATCTGAAATACTGGCTTATTACTGCTTTTCAGACAGGTTTTGACTAAGAAAATTCATTAAAAATAAGCAAATAATATGTCTAACCTTCTTCAACATTTTTGGAACTGTTGGATCGGCCACAGAACACTACTGTGTTGTGCTGCTGTGTTTTCACAGAGAATCCATTTGAATTATCTTGATCAAAGAATTTTAAAAACTCAAAGGAAAACTCTTTTTCTAAGCTGAAAGTAATTACTTTCTCAGAATTAATTTTTTTAATTAAATTTTTCTGAAAGGAAATTAGTTCAATTAATGCCTTAACCTTTTAACGAGTAGTGTGCTAATTTTTTTAAGTAGTTTGACTGAACATTTAAAGAAATTCACTGTAAAGTATTTTATTTTTTTATTATCTGTTCAATTTAATACTCAAGTCAATTATCAGTCTGATATGTGCCTTGCTGTAATTTACAGGATAATTGAAAATAATAGGATAAATCGGATCTATCCATTAACATTTTATGGACTAAAATCACTTATTCTTCTGTAAGTATGAAATAAGATACAAAAGAGTTATTTGAAAGAACATAATAGAAAGAGCACACACATTTTAAAAGCTCTTTATAAGGGCTGTGCTTGCTCACTGCAGAGTGCTGGCAGCACACCTGCAGCTTTTTCTTACCCTGGGCAAAATGTGCTGGAGTAGGACATGCCTTGACTGGAAAAGAGTAGGAGAGATGGGTGGAGGAAATGGTAATAGGCATCACTGAGAGGCAAGGACGAGGCAGCTGCAGCAGATGTGCGGTTCCAGTTGTCCTTCAGAGCCGTGGTGCAGGAGGAGGGTGTCCCATAGTCCCTGCCCCTTGCAGCAGCCCAGCCACAACCCCGAGTCACTGTCTATAACCCACCGCTGCTCAATTGCACATTGTGTTGGCTTGCTATATTTCAATAGCAGAGAAATGAACATCTTTACCTGCTAATTAACGGGTTAAGGATAAAATACTGCTCCACAGAATGCCCCAGGGAAAATAAGTGGAAGTTTAAGAAAATAGAACTATTTTCTCAAAACTATAAGAAACAAATCAAGATTTGAATTATTTTTTTTTCAAAAGTACAAACAGAAGAGACATCTGTATTTTTCTATAATGTAACTTTGGGCAAATATAACTAGCTATACTATTCCTCTTTTTTTTCCAGAGAAATGATGAATAATTCTCTTGCTCGTTTGCCTGATAAACCTCTGTGCCAGTATATGCCAAGACTAAACTGGCTGTAAGTATACCTTATTTCACTAGAATAATATTATTTTGTTGTCTTTGTATGGCACTTCCACGACACTTTTTCTAATGGGGCACTGGATCTTGCTGAGTGCCTGCTGGGTCACTGCAGGGTTGATGACTTGTAGTTATCAATTAAGTGTGCAGAAGTATTACATGTCTGGCTCCCACTTTCTTCTGTGCAGTCATGAAGTTCTGGTAGTATTTTTCTTTAATTACCTTAGAATAACTGTCTGAATTTATTTTCAATGATTAATGGGGTTTTCTTTATATTCTAGAGACCTTGAAGGGAACCATATCCATCATGTGAGAAATGCCACTTTCATCTCCTGCAGCACTCTGACTGTATTGTAAGTAATAGGATATGTTGACTAGCCAGAGCGAGATATGCCTGTGCTGAACAGTCAAGGGATTCATTACAGCTAATATAAAAGTTTCCTGAGTATCATGGTTATTTATCTCTTGAGGATATTAAATTAAAATGTTTGGTTTGAAATTACCACCACAGGGAATTAATCACTATTTACATTTATAGCAAGGTTCAGCAGTAAAATGTGCAACTAAACTTCATTGAAGTGATTTTGGCTGATACTAAGGTTCAGAAATTTTCATAATAACTTTTTTCTTGGAGGCAAAAATCTCATAATAAAAAGTAGAAAATGTACAAAATGCATAGCTTGTTACTTCATTTTAAAGAGTTTGATTGGCTGGCAGGTTGGCTGGCTCATCAATTCTAGAATTTTCCTCAAAGTTTCTTCAGTGATGATGTAACCATCTTCAGAAAATCCCTTCCACTTTTTGAGAGGTTAGTAGGCTCCATGGTATCTGTCACTTTCAATTTTTAACTCTTGTGCAGCACCCATGTTCTTGGATTTCTCGTTGTTTTAAAAATCCTGGTTGTTCATTTAAGGAGCAAGGTCAGTGGCAGATGAAATAAGAGTGAATGAAAAATTGTATAACCATGTGCCTGTATCTGAGATGCGATTAGATCACAATCCTTCCTGTCCACTCAATGTTCCTGCTGACCTCAGTCAATTTACACCAGCTTCCCATGGGTGTGTATGTATGTGTGTATGTATGTATACACATATGCAGAAGCACACATATATAGAGGATGTATAGGCAAAAAGAGTTACTTACCAAATGATAAAACGGCAAGCTTCTAGATGAAATTAGCTTGTTAACTGAATTGGGGAAATTCAAATTGAAGATGTAGAAAAGAGGAAATTTTTAAAGTTTATAAAACCTTTTCTCCAAAACCAAATAGATATCAAGAAGGAGCAACATAAGTTTGTTTTATTCTTTCAGGGTGATGAGACGAAATAAAATCAGCTCTCTAAGTGAAAACAGCTTTTCTTCTCTCCAGATGTTAGATGAATTGTGAGTAGATTTCTTCTCTTATTTGTATAAGTCATAAAGTTTTGTCATTTATATTGAAAATATCATTCGTCGTAAATTCTATTTCATATAACATGCTCTGGAGATGTTTAATAAAAATAAGGTGAAAGGTAGAGACAAAAACTAAGGTACAGATGTGCTGTTTAGCCCATGTGAAAGAATTCCCATCATGAAATGGTATGTTTAATTAGTTTAAAAATTAAAGGTATTTTATTTTCTTTTTGACAGAAACAAAATAAGCGTAAGTTATGTATCTAATAGTACCTCTGAACTAATAAGACAGAGAGAGGTCTGATGGATCTAGTTTCCCACCGTGTTTTATTAGTCTTCTTTTTTAGTCCAAGTTTCTGATAGCATATAGAATAAATAATATCCTATTTGGCAGATAAAATAAAATTGTGTATATTGAAATTGCAAAACTGTTTGGTAAAATTATTGAACCTAGTAAGAGTTTACTGTATCCTTCCTGTTTCTGCAGAGATTTGGCTAGCAACAAGATTGAATCACTTCCTCCATATATATTTAAGGATCTAAAGGAGCTTTCACAACTGTAAGGATTCTTGGTTATTATTATATATAATTGTATATTTCTCATTTGATAAGATACTTTTAGTCATGTGTGCGCACATTTGTTTGTACGCATCATTTAAGCTCTGCCTAAAATATATTTATCCCAAAAGTAATTCTATGCAACCTTTTGTCCAGAATAGTTTTGTAAAAGGTGTGCATTTTCACATATCAAAAGACAGCAAGTTCAAATTTTACCTTTTTCTAGAATCTTATTGGTATATATAAAATTATCTATGCTAGCTATACCACAAGAAATTAATAATTTGATGGGAATACTTAGTGTAATAGTAGGGTTTGCCTCAAAAATAGATCATACACACATAAGAGAATCATAAAGATGCCTTGATTGCAACTGCTTTATTTTCATGAAAGAATTCCAAAAAAAGCGTAAGTTATTATAAAACCAGAAAGACAGTTTCTGTTTTTCCTATGGCACGTATATAGGCAAATTCTCAAATGCCTCTGCTGGAAAGTCCCAATCTTTCTTGTGTAATCTGAAAGAGGCACTAGTCACAACACTGAAGATGTCTGAAGAAGAGGAGATAGTACTCACAAATAAGAAGTATAACTTATTTTTGAGATTTTCCAGCATCCCTGGGATCCATCACAGTACACTGGGGCCACCAAGTGTGTACAGTTGCATTTATTGAGTTTGCTCATTTTAATTACAATATTAAGATGAAAACATAAAGAAACATTATAGGGAAAAGTAAAAGCGGATGTACCTAGAAACACTCTTGCACAGAGTGACAGTGTATAATGCTAATGTCTATTTTTGCATTCTGTCCCTGTCTCCTGAACTCACATGCAAAATCAATTGTAATTTATTTCTAAATGCATGCAGTTCAGATAGGTTCTTTTACTTGAAAGACAAGTCTGTAAAGATTAATAACTAAATATTTCTATAGTCAAAACCTTTAATCATTAGGTTAGGGGAGGCAGTTACATGTCTCTGTGTGTGTGTACATGGCCAGAGCATGTTTGTGAAGCATCCGACTACTCTTTCCACTTTCTTAGAAAGCCAAATAATGCTAAATGATTCTTACCCTTTGCAGTTGCAGCTGCCAAGGATAGAAGTCCTTCTTACAGGACTAGAAAAGCAAGTGGGTTATGTAGTTTCACTTTATTTTTAGAACAAGCACTAAGGAAGATAGCCAAAGTTACTTATGTTGTATTTACAGGAACCTTTCTTACAACCCCATCAAGAAAGTACAAATAGACCAGTTTGATTTTCTAATTAAACTCAAATCCCTGTAAGTATCAAGTCTTTATATTTTAGCTATATTTTCTTTGTGGTTATGCACACCCCTTGGAAGGACATGATCTAGAATATGTTTTATAAGAAATTGCCCTTGTTATATTTTCTGGTTAAGTTTAGGATCCTCAATAATTTAAGCCTGGAAAACTACTAGCAATACTCAAGTTTTTCTTCTTGAAAATACCAGTTTCATAATGGAAATTTTTCAGCAAAAAGAGACCATATATTCAGCTTAGAGAATAACATTGTCTTTTCAGCTATTACAGAACAAGAGTAACACAACCCTCATTTGACATTGTATAATTTGTTCCCGGGGCTTAAGGATCATGCAAGATCCAGCTGGAGCTATTAACACTATGGGCAGGTGCTGTTAGGATATGTAAAGATTGGAATTATAAAGGAATTTCACATATGTACAAGTTTGGGGACACATTTCCATTTTTACAGAATCTACTGCTAACACCATGAGAACAGTGGTTAAGTATGATTCAGCTTCCATGTCAGAGAAAGTTGTGACTTACACAAATCTTTCTGAAGAGTTTAGGGGAAGTTTTATAGGTGCACCAACACAGCAGTTGCACCATCTAACACAGTGAAGAGGATGCACTGAAAAAATACAGAAACTGAATTCTAAAAGAATAACTTATAGAGATAAACTTTACTGATCTAACACTACAGGGGAAACAATATTGTTGCTTTTAATATATATATAAATATTAAAATGAGGAATCCTACCTCTGTGTCACAAGAAAGCCAGCTTTTTCTCTTAAATGCTGTGGTCTGTGTCCCAGGTTCCTGCTGGTTTTAACATAATGAAGACTGAGTTCCTGCAGTGGTTTGTTTGTCTAGTAAAGCACTCCCTGAGATAAAAGACAGAAGAGACATCTAAAATATTAGTACTAGAAGAAATTATTATTTCCCCAGAGATGGTGAAAGAACATCAGTAGAATAGTACTTTGGAAGGGCAACCTGTTAATCAGAGA
>JAWWLV010000144.1:31842931-31856835 GCA_035041135.1 Platyrinchus mystaceus
AAATTATTATTTCCCCAGAGATGGTGAAAGAACATCAGTAGAATAGTACTTTGGAAGGGCAACCTGTTAATCAGAGACTCAGAGATTCTCATGGCTTAGAGCACTAAGAGATTTCTTCATAATTCTAGAAGAACAGCGGGTTTGTTAGAATTAAGTGCAATTTATTTTATTCCCCTTAAGATTTTATGCGGACTTTCTGGTCAAGTTTCAAAGGGGTAAAAGATTAGATCAAATTAAAGTTCACCTCTAGTTTCCTATAATCATCATTTAATCACAATTAAATGCTCATAAGGTTTGTTCTTTTACTACTGATTTTCTATGGCCTTTTAACGAGAATATATTTTTTACAGCAGTTTGGAGGGCATTGAAATTGCAAATATCCAGAGAAGAATGTTCAGACCCCTGAGAAACCTTTCCCACATGTAAGCAGATTATTCTAATTTGCTTTCCTTGGTCTGAATTTTACAATACTTGATAATTGCAAGCAGACATATGAAAAGCAGCATGTGAGCAGTTGTCAAATTTTGACAGATTTTGATTAATTTTTCTTCTTTCAGAATATGTTTTCTGAGTAGTTACTAGAGGGTTTTCTGATAACTAACCTAGAACCATCTCTTACCTGTTTCTCACAACCAGATATTTTAAGAAATTCCAGTACTGTGGATATGCCCCCCATGTGCGCAGCTGTAAGCCCAACACTGATGGGATTTCCTCCCTTGAGAATCTTTTAGCTAGCATCATACAGAGAGTGTTTGTCTGGGTTGTATCTGCCATCACCTGCTTTGGAAATATTTTTGTTATCTGCATGAGACCTTACATCAGATCAGAGAATAAACTGCACGCCATCTCAATAATGTCTCTTTGCTGTGAGTACACCATGCATAAAAGAATATCTTTTTCGTCTGCTCATAGTATATGTGATATTTGTTATTATAATCTAGTGACATATTTCCAGCACTGGATTAACTGTACTTTCATGATGTTGCAAGTGACAATACAAAATGCTGTACCTTATATACCAGGAGGTCTCGTTAAATGCTGCCTTTGGCAGCTGATATATTCCAAAGCTTTCATGTTTGGTTTTCATGCTGTGGGTATTCTCTCAAATTCCCACTTCCTTCAGCATGAAGAAATAGATTTCCAATGTTGTCAAAGGTCCATAAATCTATATTTTACTCTGCATTTCTGAATAACAATTTCTGAATCCAGCAGATATGGCTTATTCAAAGAAAATAATCTTAAGCCAAGTGATAATATCTAAAGAAGTAAGACCTAATAAAAAAGGGTTGCAAGAATATTTCTGTAAATGAAGCCATATCTTTTTCTACTTGCAAACCAATTTTACCTGAGCTTTAAAAAAATGGGCTGGAAACAAGTATGAAACACAGGCTGTCAGTCCAAATGAAAACTAAAAAAAATTTTTTTAAAAAAATTATAAAATTAATTTAAATTAATTATACTGCCTTAATTGTAATTCATAATAGCATTCCAATTGTAATGTGGATTTTAATATCTATTAGCTGATTTGTAAATATGTACTTGTATATATATGTGTGTATGTCTGTTTTCCAATATACATATACAGAGAGAATGGGAAATTCAGATGTGTAAATAATGATGTTAAGCACTGTGCCCACAGGTGCTGACTGTCTGATGGGAATATATTTATTTGTGATTGGAGCTTTTGATCTTAAATATCGTGGAGAATACAACAAGCACGCTCAGTTGTGGATGGACAGTATTCACTGTCAATTGGTTGGATCGCTGGCTATTCTGTCTACAGAGGTGTCAGTCTTACTGTTGACATATCTGACTTTGGAAAAATACATCTGCATAGTTTATCCTTTTAGGTGTTTGAAGCCCAGAAAATGCAGGACAATTTCCGTTTTGGTTCTTATCTGGATAATTGGGTTTGCTGTTGCTTTTATCCCACTGAGCAATAAGGAATTTTTCAGGAACTACTATGGCACCAATGGCGTCTGTTTTCCTCTTCACTCAGAACAATCAGAAAGTTCAGGAAGTCAGATTTATTCTGTTGTCATTTTCTTAGGTAAGTTGCATTTCTTCTTTATATATGATTAGAGCTGCTACTGAACCGACTTTTCAAATAAGATAACTGTGATGTTTACACCTCCTTGGATTTAGATGCTTCAGCAAGCACTTAAGGACTATTTTACTGTATTAGATGGATAATTACACACCTTAAAATGCACGAAGGGATGAAAAAATAGAAAGAAATTATTGACCATGAAGTTCCTGAATTAATAGATTTTTTTTTAGGGAAGTAGAGCAATACTAAGACCAGGGGAGAACTGTGTAGTTTAAATCAGAAATAAATACCTGAGTGGAGGCAAAAGTTCAATCTTGAGGTGAGGACTCAAATTTTCTGGCCACTTAATTCTGTGGGACTAGAGTTTAGACAAAATAATTTTCTTTACTACCTAGATTGCAAATAAGTGATGTAGAATTGCTATTATGCTGTTAAATTATAACTAACTTTAACTTTTAAACAGGTGTAAACTTGGCAGCTTTTATCATCATTGTGTTTTCCTATGGGAGTATGTTCTACAGTGTTCACCAAACAGCTATTATGGCTACTGAAATTCGGAATCATATTAAAAAAGAGATGATCCTTGCTAAACGCTTTTTCTTCATTGTATTTACTGATGCACTATGTTGGATACCTATTTTTATTTTGAAGCTCCTTTCTTTACTTCAAGTAGAAATACCAGGTATGTCCTTTCTTTTGTGAGGCTGTTTCAACTGTGCCTGTGTGACGTGTTGCTTCTACTTCAGAAGAATTTAATAAAATTAACTATATTACTATTAACTTCATGTTTTATATCTATAAATATGTACACAGAATCTAATGGACTATATAGCTTTACTATTTAATTGTACTATATTACTATAATCATCAAAGATTAACCACCTATGAGTCAGATAAAAAACTAAAATTCAAATCATGCAAGTCTGCCTCCATGTAATATCTATCAAATGTACAAAATGTATTTGAAAACCAAGGCTGAGTTGTAGTGACTTTTCTCATTTTATGACTTTTGCTGGTTCTGTTGCCTAAATATGTCTCAGGACATTATAGCGTTTCCTACCTTGATTTAACTATGTAACTCTTACTTTGAAATAACTTTATTTTACAAGCTGGTAATTATAGTTCAGAACATTAGGTTTTATAAAGCTCTGCCTACTTTCTTCATGCTGTAAATATATTCCCACTTAAAAATAGCATAACCTAAAAGATTAAAAATTGCATCTTACTTTTTCCTTCTCTTTGCAATACCAGTACATGCCAGAAAAACAGCCTCTTTGTGTGGGGCTTATAAACCCTGTTAGAAAGAACATGTGAGCATGATCATGTGAGCAATCAGCAATAGCGAATTCAGACTCAATGTACAGATGTATGTCCGAATATTATGTTGGCCAGAAAGTGTTGTAGCTCAGAGGATTTTGCCATATGTGCTGACCAGGAAGGTTGGGAGCTGCCTTTTCAAAGTCTTGACTTCTATTTCAAATATCTGGAAGTTATGCTGATTATGTCAAATATTCAGTTATTTAAAATCTTCCAGAATGCTTCTTTGTGAAGTTATCAAACCACCTAAGATATTTGAAAGAAAATATTGTGAAAAGTAGAAGCAGAAGTATTCTGAGTCAAGAAACCTTTGGTTGGTTAAAGGAAGTCCTACATTAGATAAACCAGATTAAACAGTAATTACTCATGTCATAAAATTAACAACATCACAGTTAGCTGAGTTCACAGAAGTTTTAGTTTGATAGCATTTGTTTTACTTTGGGGATACACTGTGACAGCTTTAGAACTAAGCACCTGCTGTTTTCCAAAACTGTAGCCAATGCGGTAGGCAGGGACAGGAATGTATTGATATTGCAACAAAGTTGTAAAACTGGAGACAGGGATGGAGAGGGGTATCACGGAGAGTGAATTAATTTTTCTGTGCTTCTTGGAACAGTTCTATAATAGTTTTATAAATCAAACAATGCAGTAGAGGGCACCCACTAACAATTTTTAGCACTTTAATCCTGTCCCCTCTCCGCCTGCTCCTTGGGTAACTTATCTCCCAAACAGTAAGGATGAGAAGGGGATGTTGTAAAAATGCAGACTGACATAGGCAGACGGTGTGAACACAAAAACTCTTGCCAACAGGAAAAGAAGAAAATAAGGAGGATTTATTCAACGTCCTTTGCAGGGGAAGGAAAGAAGTAGTCCTGGTGCAGAAGAGAAAACCAGTCTCTGAGGGAATACAGGGACTGGACAATACTGTTTTGCAGAAGGATAGGACATTGGGGACCTCGCTAAGACTGCATGCCACTAATCATGGGAAGAGGATGGGGAACAAGGAACACAGGAAGAGATAGGGAACAAAGCAGAGACAAAAAGTTTTGGGGCAAAAAAATGGGCTCAGCCAGAAAAAGTCTGCCAGGGCAAAAAGGGAGCTATGGTACAGAAAATAAGATAAATAAGATAAATAGATAAATAGAAATACTGGGAGAATAAAAAAAGTCAGGTTTTGCAGGGAGTCCTGGAAACAGAGGGAGGTAAGAGGGCAGTGAGAAGAAAAAGAAAAGTACCTGTTGTGACAGGAGCTCAGCCTAGGAGCATGACCACCCCTCTCACCAGGAAGCTGTGCTGCAGAGGCATCAAGTGCTTGTGTTGATTAATGGGTACAAACTCTGGAATGCATTTTACAGCTGCCTTTCTTTTTCCCTCCCTAAGGTACCATAACTTCTTGGGTGGTGATTTTTATACTGCCAATAAATAGTGCTTTGAATCCTCTTCTCTACACTTTGACTACACGACCTTTCAAAGAAATGATTCATCAGGTTTGGTACAACTACAGACAAAGAAGATCCAAAAGAGGTAAAGGCAGCCAGAAAACATATGGTCCATCATTCATTTGGGTAGAGATGTGGCCAATGCATGAAATCACGCCAAAGGTTACGAAGCCTGTGCTTTGTACAGACTCTTCTGATGCTTCAGTGACTACACAGTCAACAAGACTAAATTCATACACGTAAACACATTTTGAATCCTCGTGGTGACATCAGCACTGTTAGCTTCGTATCCGTGGGCTTACTCCTTTACAGCAATGAGGAAAAATGAGGGAGGTGTGACACCTGGGCTCACGTGAACCACTGCGGGAAGAAGAGGGAGCAAAATGTCTGGGTGTAGGTAGAACTGACACAACAATAATTTTACCATCTCACAGCAGTACCTGACAAGTTGACAATTCATCCTAGATCAGAATGAGAAATCAGTTGTTCAGGAATTTTTTCTTCTACAAGCCAGGAGTGTGGAAAAAAATTAATTTTCATTTAAAACATCTCACTCTGAGAGCAGATTGTTTCAAAATCATGTGTTTCTAGGGAAGTGTGTGTGGGGGAAAAGTTATTCTATTTTTTTTTTTAATTCCCCAGTTCAACAGCTGACTTTTTTAAGAGTTAACTGGTTTCCTCATTAAGAAATGTGTTTTCACTTCAGAATTGTGGCTGTCTCTATTTAGGCTGCATCAGCTCTTAAAAAGCTTTAGGGAGCAATAGGTACACGAAAAATATTTCCGTTTCCTAACTGGTCAGAGCCAAACAAGTGAAAATTTTATTCCTTCTATAATTTTACCAGCTACTTCACTCATGTAAAGACAATTCTGAAGTTGTAATGATAGTTCTAATATAGCTGCCAGGCTGGACAACACCTTGAGTAATCTGATCTAGTGGGAGGTGTTCCTGCCCAGGGCAGGGAGTGGTTGGGACTACATGATTTTTATGATTCTAATTCAGGCAGAACCAGAACTGTGGCAATGAAAAAAATTAAAATTGAGGGTTTTTTCTCAAGTGAGTGTCCCCCAGCTATAGCTGGTGGAAGTTTCTATCTTCAGAAGAGTATCTTTTCCTGGAAAGACTGGACTGAGTATCCCAGCATCTTGATGCTGCTCTTTTCCTCACTTTTCTTAATGGGTTACCGTAAGTAGCTCACCACAGCTTGCAGACTTCAACAAATACCTGTCTTAAAATGTCTCTCTCTGTACATGGGAGACAACCAAATAGAAAACTATTAGTCTTAACAGGTGTCATCTACATTTTAATCACCTTGTGCCTCTGACTGAATGCATTATAGTTAAAATTTGAAGACCACAACCATTCAGCAGTTTTTGGAGCATTCTTTTTTCCCAGAATTACAGGGGTCAAAAAAAACCAAACCAAACCAAAAAAACTTATCCCATCTGAAACAGTCCCCTAGAGGCAGTTCATTCACATATTCTTAGTGAAGAGAATCTTTTCCATTATGAATTGTTATAACTTCCCTTCTTCTTTCAGTACCGTACTCAGTCTGATGGCCTAGAAGCCCACAAAGGTAAAAGAAATGCTTTTTTTGCATTGATGATTTGAAACTATTTAAAATTAAGTTAAAAGCTACTTCCAATGTTTGCACTTAACTTCTTAACAGTATAAGAAGTAGAATTTTGAAAAAGTGTGACTCACACTTCAACTGTTTACAGAACTTTGGATTATCTTGAAATTGAAGATTGTTAAACATCTTGTTTCCACTACTGTATGTTTTATTGAAATAAAATATTATCTGCTAAACAAAATGACTTGTTTTCCAAGCTGTTTAGCAGCATTTTGGGTTCTGGGGTTAGAAACAGCTAAGTGAAATCCTGCCACGTGGATTGCCTTTAACCAGGGCAATTATAACTCAATTCAATAAAACTTTCACAACTCTGAGGGGCCAGGCCCTCTCAAGGACTGTAATTGCCTTTGATAAGACATGCAAGGATCCCTATCCTTGCCACTACTTATTTTTCACTTAACTTGCTTATGGTTATAGTCAATGTCACCTTTGTTTCTATCAGTAACAGAAGAATAGTCAATACTTCAGAATTTTTGTAACATCTTTATTATTTTGGTAAGTAAACTACAGTTGGTCTTTCTAAGACTCCTACCAGTAAAAATAAAACCAACTAATAAATCATGGTAGGGTCATGTTATCCTGCAGCCTGCCCTTGTATTTCAGCATTACTTTTTTCACAGTGCCCTGTGTGGCACAGGAGTTTCAGGTACAGATTAGTGTTCTTTCACACCAAAAGGTTCTGATAACAGTAAGGTCTAGACTAACAAACTGCTTAAAGTAAAGATAAAAAAATAGGACCAAATACTGAAAAAGCTCTGAGGTGCTTCCTGAGTGATGGGAGAATATATGTTGCAGATTCTTTTCTAACTGATGGAAGCTTTTCCTTACAGTTCAAAGTAATCCATCCCGTCAGTAAACAATGCTGTCAAACTTCTACCATGCACAGATATATGGTCCATCATAAGGCACTTTATTACAACAAAAGATAATGTAAAATAGTTTGCAATATAATAAAACTTCTTGCAAAAAATCTGCAGCTTCATAGACATACATCACAATATTGCTAAAAATAGTAAGGTCTGGGCTATAGGATTTTTCTAAAGCTCATAAATAAGCCACAACTTGCCATATTATCCGTTACTCAACGTGAAGCAAAAGTGTGCACAGAAAAAAAAAACTGAAGTGAGTTCAAGTTGTCGGAAGTTGGCAGGGTTTCTGCTGGTGACAGCTCTTAAAAAGGAGGGCTGACAATACTTCCTCACAGGACACCACTTCCCCACAAGGAATGAGTTCTGAATGTACCTTTGCATCTACCACGTTAGCACAGGGAAAAAAAAAAAAAGGCGGGAGAGTGTGAGATGGCTTGAGCTGCAGCGAGGAGTCTAGAAGTCAAAACTTATTCCCTAAACAAATGTTTTTTACATACAACATCCACACGAGTCATCAAGTATTTCTGAAAAAAAAATCCGGGCTTACGGGGAGCTGCTGAGGGAAAACAAAACTCCGAGTGAATTCCCTACAGAAGGTGTTTTAAAGGAACCCCCGCTGCAGTCCGATACGAGCGGGCGGCTCGGAGTGACCCGGCGGGGCAGGGTCAGCCTCAGCCTCACCCGCTGGGCTTCAGGGACTCGTACCCCTCCCGCAGCAGGTCCCGCCACGTCCTGAGGAACCGGGCGTTCTCCGAGCACTTGGTGGCCAGCTCCTCCACCTGGGCCGACACGGCCGACGTCGCCTCCAGGATCTTCGCCAGCGAGAAGGCGGCCTGGAGGAAAGGCAGAGAGGTTGGGGGTCGCCGGCGCCCGGTAATCTCCCCGCACAGGGGCACCGCCGGCGCCCTCCCCAGGGGACCCGCGCCGGCACTCACGTCGCCGATCTGCAGCTCCACCTCCTCCAGCAGCTCCCGCGTGTCGCCGCCGGGCAGCTCCGGCGGCACCGACCCCTCGCTCCCACCGCAGACCCTCTGGGGCTCGGCGCCGGGCGCTCCCTCGGGCACTACCGCGGGCGGCGGCGGCCCCGCCTCAGCCATGTCCCGCTCGCCGCTCCAGCACCTCCGGCACCGCGCCGGCCGCGCTTCCCGCTCGAGCACCGCCCCCGGCGCTACCGCGCCCTGAGAGCGCCTCCCGCGCCAATGCCCGGGGAGCGGTCGCTCCGCCCCGGCTCCCTGAGGAGC
Source organism: Platyrinchus mystaceus (assembly GCA_035041135.1). NCBI lineage: Eukaryota > Metazoa > Chordata > Aves > Passeriformes > Tyrannidae > Platyrinchus > Platyrinchus mystaceus. Next base: position 31,851,481 of record JAWWLV010000144.1, read on the forward strand.
GCCCTGGGAGCTCTGGGAGCCGTAGTCCAGCGGCGGGAGGGGGCGGCGCCGCGGCCGGGCGCGCAGGCGCGGCGGGGCCGGGGCCGGCGCGGGGTGCGCGCAGGGCGGTCGCGGGAGGCAGAGGGAGCTCCGGGTTCGCTGCGATGCCGCTCTATCGCTGCCCGTCCGCCGGCCGAGGTAACGCGCCGGGCCGCGCCGGGGCCGGCTTGGACGCCCGGGGACCGGGGCTGGGCTGGGGCGGCCGCCCGGCGGGGCGGGTGGGGCCGGCGGCTGGCGCGGCGCCGAGGAGAGCAAAGGTCGCGGCTGGGTCGGGGCCGGGCGGACGCGGGGCCGGAGCGGGGCTGGAGCGGGGCCGGAGCGGAGCCGGCGGGCGCGGGACCCCCGGGGCTCCCTCTGCCTGGCGCTTCTGTCCGTCCGCCCGCAGGCACTCCCGGGGCGGGAGGAGAGGACACGGCTGCGCGGGAGTGGCGTGTTTTATTTACCTGCAACGCGGTGCGTGAAGCGATCTGCGGATTTTCTTTTTTTTTCTTTTGAGCGTTGAACTGCGTGTTAACCCGTTTTGAAGGGTAAAGTAAAGCAATGGAACGCATGCCCTTACTGAGGAAAGAGTTGTGGAGGCGGCATCCCGACAGGTGCTGTTAAAGAGCCGCGGAAGAGCAGTTTTTCCTTGGGGATCGCTTGGCTCGTGCAGGCATTTCCCATCACGTTCTAAGTCCGGGAGCTCCCAGTAGCGCTGTGGCACAGGCTCAGGCCACTCACGGGGGCAGAATCTGCCCGTCCAGCGTTTGAACCCACCTTTGTAACTATCAGACATGTTCTGAGCCGGGTGTCACTTCTTTTGAGTATGTGCGGAATAAGTGATTAATTTTTTTTTAATATGCTGTGTGATTCTCAGTACCATCAGTTCTGCTCAGATAAAAATATCTCAAAAGTTAAAGTTTCACGGTTCAATGTATATGTGTAGATGTAGATGTTATCATGCCTATAAAATACTTGTTCTCAGATCCTGCCTGGTTGCAGGTAAAGGATAAATAAGAATAGATAGCTTTTCTGTTATGTTGGTTAGGTACAGAATCACTGTTAAGAAACCAGCATGGATAATACCTCCTACCTTGCATATAGAGACCTGTATGCTGACTGTCACGGGGCGGAGTTATAACACAGGATATTTGTATTTGCCTTGCCAATCACCGTTCTCAACGAAATATTTACGTCATAGAATGTACATTTTACTTGTGTAGTTTTGAAGAAATACTCTACTTTAAATGTGATATTCTTCTTCACTCTGAAAATAAAGACGATTCTTAAAGGAAGGAAAATGATCTGTCAAGGTGCATTACTGCAGAGACCTTTTAACTATAACTAGTTTTCATACTAACCATACTATTTTTTTACTACCAATCACACAGATATATTACTTTTTTTGTGAAAGAGGAAAATTATGATGTAACAGCCCTGTGAACAGAGTCCTCTTTCAATAATTTGAAGCTTTAATTTGGTCTATTTGCTTACAGAGAAATTCTAATTTGTTCTCACAACAGTTAATGTATCTGCAGCAAAGGTAAAGATTACTTGTATGTACTGTTCCTAGTTTCGGCTAAAGCATACTTGGGTTTAAGTCTGTGCTTTTATTGTAGAGCACGACATTTACTCTAGATTAACTGTCTTGTACTAGTAGCCCAAACTGTGTGTCTCAACATGTGTTGAGATGTCAGAAGAGCTGAAATTTCATGTCCTGTCTCTACAGTTGTTTGGTCACTTTTGATGAAGTCTGAAAGAAATCTTTTGAAGTTCAAAATTAAACAAGAAATTAAAATGTGTTTCACCTTGTACACGCATGTTATTCTATATCAGCTGTGTGTGGCTGGCCAGTGTATTGAGTGATACTATGTGAAGAATGCTTAAAGGGAAAGCTCTTTAATTATTTTTTCCCTGATATAAAATTATACAGCATACTGCTAACTTGAAAATTAAAAAATCCATGTTTATGGTTCCTCATCTTCATATCGCCTGGTAGCCTTTGGGAAGGGGAAGCTGTCATATTTGTTGTGGCACTTGTGTCCCTGAAAATTTTAAACATTTGGAAAAAAATGATTTCACGAATTTCTTTCTTGTTTTTGCAGCGCGTCAGTGCTTTCGTGCTCTTAAGCTGATAAAGAAAGACTGCCTTCCATCACTGCGTGTCTCAAGATGTGCATCTACTGCCTCTGTGCCTCGCATAACTACACACTACACAATTCATCCTCGGGACAAAGACAAACGATGGGAAGGTAAGTGAAAAATTGCATTCTTTAAAAGCTTCTTTTTTATTATTATTATTGTTGCTCAGTTTTAAAGGCACTGTAATATGTTGCTGTTTTTTTTCTTTTTGTGGAAATTCTGTACTCTTAAATACAGTACTGATATTTCAAATGAAATTTTTGGTTGGTATCTCAAAATTGGTGTCTTTAGTGCTATAAAATAGGATCAGATTTAATTTTATGCTTGTTTTCATAAAATAAGCAAGCAGCTTTTAATTTAGTGATTACAAGAAGATTTAATTCTGTTCAGTATGTATCTGCTAGGTTTTTTTCCATTGTTCTTACCATGAGAGTTTAGGTTTAGTGAGAGAGAGGTTGGAAGTAATTGGAGACTGGTATATGTTATTATCATTTTTTTTCTATTGAAGGGGTAAACATGGAAAGATTTGCAGAGGAAGCTGATGTTGTCATTGTTGGAGGAGGCCCTGCGGGCCTTTCTGCAGCTATTCGACTCAAACAGTTGGCTGCTGAACATAGCAAAGAAATACGTGTTTGTCTGGTGGAAAAGGCTTCTCAGATTGGTGCCCATACATTGTCTGGTGCCTGTCTTGAGCCAAGGTCCTTAGAAGAACTCTTTCCAGACTGGAAGGAGCGAGGGGTATGTATGAGCACATAAACACTGAAATTAATTACTAACTTGTAATGAACTTCATACCTGACTCATTCTGTTATGACTTAGTGCCTGGTACCATTAGTAATTAGTGCCATTGTAAAATACATTGTTCTAACAAATAAAAAACTGCTGCCTTCATTTTAGTCTGTTTCCCCTAGTTCGACAATGCTAGAAGTTTTATGTCAGTACAGATTTGCTGTGGCTTTTGCTCTTTTTTCTAGTAGTCCTACTGCATATACACAGTATGTCTGGTGCATCCTGGGGTGACCTGCACTTTCTGCCTTTGTGCAGAATGCAGCTCCTGTGCACAAGCAGGAAGATGTTTGGTCCTTACCAATGACAGACTTGTTGCTTCTGTACAATAGTTCTTCGGAAATGGCACACAGTACACTGACTTCTGTGCAGACACTGTGCTGTAATGAAGGCCTAAGGTGATTTTAGGAAGGAGGATAGCAGAAAATAAGCTGCCATCTCTATCAGAACAGCCATCTGACTTGCAGCCAGCTGCCTGCTATGACCTGGGAGCTGCAAGAAGTTAGACATCAACTAGTTGTTTTGTCTTATTTTGGTAAATATGCAAGTTGAGCTGCCTTCTGTAGAGAGGTCTAGAATATTGAGTGTTGATTCTTGCCTGATGACTGCCTCATTAAATACTTTGTATTCTCTCTTGTGGTACCTTCCTATAGAAGTGCTGTACTTAACCTGTACTTGACAACCAGTTTGATTGTTTGATTTTGTTTGTTGTTGTTTTTGTTGAATTGCTAGAAAAACATAACTCTCTCCTTTTTCTATTTCATTTCTTTGTAGGCTCCACTTAAAACTCCTGTAACTGAAGACAAGTTTGGAATTTTAACAGAGACATCTAGAATTCCGGTGCCAATTCTTCCAGGTAAAGTTTAGTGAGGGAGTAGAGAGTCAACTTTCTCTGTGTCTTTTTCAACTTTTCCATTAATCAAACAACTTTGATTCAGTGTAGTAGAGAAAGTGTATGTAGAATGTAATAGCTTACAGGGATACAATCTATGTGTATAATGGCTGTGATAACACATGACATTACTTTGAAGATAGTAGCTGTAGAAGATGTGATATCTGATGTATACAGCATCAGTGATTTTGCCTGGTGTCCTGTGTTTTATGTGTGTGTGTCTTTTTTTGCCTAGGACTTCCGATGGTTAATCATGGAAATTACATAGTACGTCTGGGCCACTTTGTGAGTTGGCTAGGTGAACAAGCAGAAGCTTTGGGTGTTGAGATATATCCAGGCTATGCAGCAGCTGAGGTACTCATGACATCAGTGTGTGTATATGAAAAGTGGCTTTGAAACCCCCTTCAGAGCAATCACAATCATTTGTACATGCACAACATTGCTTTTAACAGATATGTATTGTGAAAACCATGTTTCAGTGTCTAAATTCCGTGGTTCAGATCCAGCAAAGTGCAAGTGGATCATACAGTATGTGAATAAATACATAATCTTCGTGTTTGACCATTAAAGTCATAGTGCTAAGCAGTTCTGCATTAGAACTTCTGATGATTGGATTAAAATGACAAATCATTAAAATGTTGTTTGTTTGTTTAAATATTTCCAAAGGTTCTTTTCCACGAAGATGGTAGCGTGAAAGGGATAGCAACTAATGATGTAGGCATTCAGAAGGATGGAGCACCCAAAGTGAGTATCTATCTTCTCCATACCTAAGGATTCAATTATGGAAATTTTGATATATCTGCTTCTACTGCCATCAGTAGTCTTGCTTCAGAATAAGAAAAAGTGTAAAACTCAGTACCTGTCTTCTCTCTCTGTATTTAACTGGGTCAATTACCAGTGAAAGTTCTGGTCTCAGAACGTTTTAAAATTCTGAAATTAGTAGAAAAAGCTTTTGCAGAAAGGGTGACTTGAAGGAAATATTGTAAGGGTGTTTTGGCATATGTGAAATCAGGAAACAAAAGGAAAGAATTCCAGGAACTCCTAGAAAAAAGGTGCAAAGGTGAAATAGAAAGCTGTAGTCCAGCTGGTAACTAGCAATGTGCTTTTGGCTGACTTGGTTTCTTTGATATTTACAACTGCAGTCACATTTGTTGACAGTCTTGTCTACCTTGTTAGGGCAAGGTGCACAGTGAATCTTTATACCTTTTTGCTGGTTCATGTTTCTGCATCCAGAAGGTGACTCCCTGCCCTAAGTATCAGATTTTGACTGATTTTTTTTTTTTTTAATTTTTTTTAGTGGAATCTAGGACCTGCCCAAAGTGTTACTTTCCTGTGTAATATGTAGGGAGAATTTGTCAAACTCAGAACAACACTCACACAAAATTATTTGGCTGCAGAAATTAGGGATACAAATTTTTTCTTAAGACTTACCTTCTTTTACAAGGTTTCTTTCTAGTTACACAAGTTTCAAAGAGGTATTCACATAAAGTATGGGCTATTTTTCCCATATAAGTCAG
>JAWWLV010000144.1:31856935-31936879 GCA_035041135.1 Platyrinchus mystaceus
TATCTATTAACTTCTTTAATGTACATAATTAGTGTGCCACTACTGCAGCTTTTTGAGTATTCAAGTGTTTTAGCTGTCAGTTAGGTCAGCTGATAGTAGCTCCAGTGCATAAAGGTTCAGGTAAATAGATGGAGCTTGTGTAACCTTCAAGGCAAGAGTATCTTCAATGTGTTTTTACAGAGCCTAATCAAATAGACCGTGGTTAATGAATAAATAGAGTTCCACCTTCCAGTGGGGAAAAAATACACTGTAAAAAGTTGCACATTGATTCTTTCGTAGGTACCAGAGAAGGACGTTAATTGTGAAGTACAACTCTGTCACATTACTGAAACATTTAAAATTCACGAGTTTCTGATATTTACAATGTAGACGTGTAGTTGATTTATTTTATGTAAATCTGCTTCAGAGTGGACAGTATATATTTTTAATCTTTAGATCAAGTGGCAAGTCTCTGTAGTTCTCTTAGAATTTTTTAAGATTAATTCATGTTCTGGTTCAAAGAATACAAAAAATTTGGCAAAATCTTGTGAGTCTTGTTTAAAGGTAATTCCCAACTAGAGGGAAGATTTTTATTTGCTAGTCTTCTTTGGAGGTTTCCAACCAGTAAGTTACAAGCAGGTGAGAGACAGCTCAAAACCATGCAGTAAGCTTCTCCTGGACCTATGCTGGCTTACCTTGAGATGGTTTAGATGGTTTTATGGGGTACTGCTGGGTATCTTTGTCCAAAACTCTTTTCACTGTATTTTTCAACATTAAATTTTCTGACTGAAATCAAGCTTTTGTCTTCATAAAAAATTTGTATAAAAAGATTATATACATTTACAGTCTTGTCTCCTTACATTGCAAATATAATCTGTATTCTTGTTCAGCATGCTCACAGGTGCAGGTGGCATACTCATACAGTAGTATTCCCTTATCTTATTCTCAATGACATTGTTGGAATTTTTTATGAGAATTTTTTTTATAATGATATTTAATGTTAGTTTAGTTTTACTGTGTGTTTTAACATGCAAGACTGGAGTAATGTCATAGTAACTTTATTCTCAGGTAGCAGGTCTTTTTGGGAGCAGGGACAGTGCAGATTTTTCAGATGTGAAAGTTCTGTCTAGTCTCTGTCATATGTGTGGGGACACACACGATGTTTTATTGTAATATGACTTTATAAGCAAAAATTAAAGTGTGAAGTTATGGGAAAAGATTTTTTTTTCTTTCAGGGTTCCTTTACACCATATGAATGAGCAGATGTAATATTAAGTATCCTCCGATCTGGAAAAGATTCTCTTTTTCAGTGACTAACGGCTGTTCAGTGCTGCTTTACTGCAGTCCCCTTCCAAGACTTGCCAGGAGTGCATTGTGGTTAGGTGGAAAAAACAGCTGGACTAGAGCCATGATTTGCAATGGTTTGTAGGTTCTGAGCTATGCCATGAAGTATTGTAAAATCACTTCATTGCTCTCCATTTTCTTTCTCTGAGTTTGATGTGGCGCTGATGTAACTGCTGATGAAATGCTGTACTTTTGCAGGCTACCTTTGAAAGAGGCTTGGAACTCCATGCTAAAGTCACAGTCTTTGCTGAAGGTTGTCATGGACATCTAGCCAAACAGATGTACAAAAAATACAATCTGAGGGAAAAATGTCAACCCCAGAGCTATGGCATTGGACTGAAAGAGGTATCACCTGCATAATTTTAACAAATAAGGAAAATACTGTGAAGATTTAAGGTAGCTTCTGTTTGCTTTCAAGCTAATTTGTGTAAGACATAGGAATTAAAGATTTTGAGTTACACTTTTGGACTTCAGAATCTTTGCTGTTCTGAAGCTGGTTAGAGAAGATGCTCTCTGAATGTCATGAGTGTTCTGTTTCAGCTGCTGCTTCTCTTGTATCTGTTGTAATTAGAGTTACCTGTGAATTCACTTTCTTAACATCTTAAGTTGACTTCAAGTTGTATTCATTTGTAAAATCTGTTTTCAGTACTTTTACTAAATGAGAGAAGGATTTGTGCTGCCTAATTTTAGGGGGGTTTAGTACATGAGGAAAGGAGGAAAGGCTTTCTATGGGCTTTCTGTACATAAATGAGAGAGAAGAGCTGTTCCAGATAATGAGTTGTGGTCTGTGAAACACCTTCTAGATGAGCTGTTCTTTCAAAAAAAAAATCCTTTTCTTGGGCATATAAAATTAGGATAAGGATGAGATTTCCTTTTGAAAATATTCTATACACTGGAAATATCACTCATGAAAAACAGTTGAATTATTTCAGAATATGTTCAGAGTTTGACTATAACGTATTTATTCTTTATTACTTTAGTATGTGCTTACAGCTACAAAATGTTTGCTAAATAATTAGCTTATGCTTCTGTAGAGAATAACCACTCTGTAAATGTATGACATTTACATCTTAGTTGCAGCCTTTAATACTGAAGTTGTCCTTAAAGCAGGGTTTTCCTGTGGAGTTCCCTTTCTTCCATATGAGACTGTCTGCTTTAGCAAATGGGGCAGTCCAATAGGAAAGGATCTGTAAAGTGAAATAGTTGATGAGCTGACATCTGTACTGTGCACATCTCAGGTTTATTTTTACTTTGGACTAGCTGTGATCTTGTCCCCTCTAGTGCCTAGGGACTGAGTGCCCTTTCATGACTGGAATACTTTAGATGGGCTTTTGGGACCCTGTCTTACAATTTAGTTCCGTGTGAAAGGAATCCAGTTCTTGCCTTCCATGGCTGCTGTACAATGTGAACAAAAGCGCAGTAAGTGGGAGGAATCAGAAGTCCCATTCAAAAATGTGCTCCTTAATCTAAACTGCAACATTAATGTAGGTGCATCCTGCATGCTTGAGCTGTTCTTACGGTGCTCAACTGCTCTTCTGTCATTAGACTGCTCTTGGCACAGAACTCCATGGTGAAGAGACATTTTGTGAAATGAGCAGAAAATTGACTCACTAGTGGAAACATAAAAATGCTTCTGTGGGTTCACCATGGGTCAGTGGAGCACTGGAGATGTGTAGGAGAGAGCAGAGAGAGAACAATTTGTTTGACAGAAAATATTTAGATCAACTCAGGCATATTGTTAAGCCTGACCTTGAAAAACTTATAAGTAATTCACAGAATCATACAAAAATACAACATTTTTAAAGAAAAAGTCAATGTAAGCATTGCTTTCTGTAGCAGAAGGATCTGTCAAAGTCACTAGTTAAAGGTTGTGGTTGAATGAAAATTTTGGGTGTAGTACTGGAGTATGTCACATTTTCTACTATGCAACAGTTCAAGAGAAATATTGGCAAAATCTTAAATGGTAATCTAAAAAAGAATACTTATTACTTGGTATTTTGCCGTATGTGTTTATTTATATTATGAAATATTTATATTATCACTCATAGCAGTAAATAATTTTATTCTATATGTAATTGTGTATTTGTCTTATATTATTGAAAGGCCATTACTTTGCAATCTAAAGTAATTTTTTGGTCATCTTCATTTCAGTTATGGACTATTGATGAAAAGAAGTGGAAACCAGGAAGAGTAGAACATACTGTAGGCTGGCCTTTAGACAGACACACCTATGGAGGATCCTTTCTTTATCACTTAAATGAGGGTGAACCTTTAGTTGCTCTTGGATTTGTGGTAAGTGAAGTTAGGTTTTTCATGCATGCTTGTTGTTTGATCTTCATTTTTATGAAGTTTATTTTCTCTGTTTTAATGTAAAAATGAAAACACAAGAATAGCAACAGACCAACTTTAGTACTTTCTCAATCTTAAATGTACTTATGACCATATTAGGGAAGGTTAATTTGTCATATTAATCTGTCTTTAATCTAGTGTCTTTTATTAAGACCAACTAGAAAACTTACGAATTTTTTTTTTTTTGCAAACCGAGCAAATTTTTGTAAAGCCAAAACCAAATGACTAATCAAAGTTGTGCTCACAAAATTTTTGCAAGTTAGACAATCTCTAAATCACATGCACTTCATACCATTCCATTTCCTAATTCACGTGTCAGCCTCGGGTGCAACTCCACGAGAGAAGTATATAAAGTAGAAGCACTCTGCAGCTCCACAAGCAGCATCCCTTCCATTTCTGAGCTCTTCACTTTGTTCTTATTATTCTTATCCCCGTTGGCCTTGCCCTTTTCAGCTAAACTGTCTTTCTGAATTGGGCAGGCAGCTTCTTCCTTCTTATTGGCTCTTTATCGGAAATACTGAGATCACTAGAGACAGGCTGGTGTCATTCTGGAAGCCAACTGATGCAAGGAGCAATGGCTGGAAATATTTATCACCTGCAGTTCTAAAAGAAACATTCACTATTTATCTTGTGCATGTGCTCCACACACAGACATTGTAAGAGTCAAGCACTCAAAATGGACTTTTAGCAGCATGGGACTGAGCTGACACTTTGGTCTCGTAAGATTTCAGAAGGATTCGAGAGTGTGTGTGGGGTGAAAACTGTATTTTTGTCCAACCATTTTGTAAGAAATATTGAAAAAAGTCGTGTTTGTTGCTGAATCATTATATAGATCATTAAATATATCATTATATATTTTGTTATTTGTCTCAAATAAAGCTCACTGGAACCTCAAAAGATAAAAATTCGACAACAGAAGTCCTTTTAAGAGTATAATAAAAATGGGAAATGCAGAGTATATCTGGGCAAATTCTCAAATGCATAAGATAAGAATCCTGGGCATCCAGCCAATTGGCAAAGTCTTTTTTCTCCCATTTTCTGCTTTCATCATTGCTCCCCTGTCCTTTATTACAATGGCTTACCTAATTGGAAATTATAATTGACTACTAAACAATGTGAAGAATTGTTTAAAATAAATGAGAACAAGGACATAATGATAAAAAAAATAGCTTACCTCTCCTTTCAGCTTTTTTATGGTAGAGGTATGAAACACAACTTTAAAACAAGTTTTCTTGCTTATCCCACATATTAAACCATGCTTAGTTTAATTAGTTTTATTTCAAAGACAGGTGAAAGGTGGCTACAATGCAATTAAGTTTTTTATTTTTAGATGGGGCTGAGAGCAGCAAATTTTCAAATCTGCTTCTGCTGTACTGTTAATGGAATGTATTTTTGGCAGCAGTTTCTTTAAATAGGAAGATCCCGAGATTGGTTTAATAGGAAATAGATTTAAAGACTTTTTACTTGACTTGGTAATATCTGATTGTTCTTCTTTAAGTTTTATATTTCTTTTTCATTAATATTGCACTTTTTCCTTTTTCTTTTAAGGTTGGTTTAGATTATCAAAATCCCTATTTGAATCCATTTAGGGAATTTCAGAGGTGGAAGCACCATCCTAGTGTACAGCCTACTTTGGAGGGTGGAACAAGGATTGCCTATGGTGCCAGAGCACTAAATGAAGGTGGTTTACAGGTAATATTTTCGTGAAGTTTTTAACTTTGAGTTCTCTATAACCATATATTGAGTGCTGTAGATTTGGGTTCCATGCTGTGCCAATAGTTTTGCTGGACAGAAAAGCCTTGTTATCTTGTTGGGTATTGGCTGCTGAGATTTGCTAGATTTGGGCTCTGTCATACTGAAAATCTTCTGACATAGTCATTTACTTTATAAGTGAAACACAGGATCATAAAATCATTTAGGTTGAAAAAGACTATTTACATAATCAAGTCCAACCATTAACCCAGCACTGCCAAGTCTCCAAGTGCCACATTTACAAACCTGGAATTGTTTAGCTTGGAAAAATGGAGGCTAAACAATTCCTGCTTCCTCAGCTGCTCCTCAGAGGACTTACTCTGCAGACCCTTCACCAGCTTCGTTGCCCTTCTCTGTTACACACTCCAGCACCTCAGTGTTTTTCCTCTAGTGAGGGGCCCAGAACTGGACACAGGACTTGAGGTGCAGCCTCACCTCAGTGGCAGGTACAGGGGAAGAATAACTTCCTGATCCTGCTTGGCCACATTATTTCTGATAAAGGCCAGGATGACATTGAACTTCTTGGCCACCTGGTCACACTGCTGACTCATGGTCAGCCATTGTCAACCAGCACCCTCAGGTCCTTTTCTGCTGGGCAGTTTTCCAGCCACTCTGTCCCAAGCCTGAGGTACTGCATGGGGTTATTTTAAACCAAGGACAGGACCCAGCACTTGGCCTTGTTGGCTCTCAATACAGTAGGCCTCAGTCCATCAATCCAGCCTGTCCCGACCCCTCTGCAAAGCCCTCCTGCCCTCCAGCAATCAACGCTTCCACTCAGTTTGGTGTTGTCTGAGAAATGACACTCAATCCCCACGTCCAGGTCATTGATAAAGGTATTAAACAGGACTGACCCCAGAACTGAACCCTGGGGAACCCCACTAGTGACCAGCTGACAGCTGGATTTAACTCCATTCACCACCACTCTGGGCCTGGCCATCCAGAAAATTTTTTACCCAGCAAAAAGTCTGCTAGTCCAAGCCATGACCAGTCAATGAAGTGGAATTTGTATTGCAGTCAAGTATGTTCAGCAGCAAAGATGGTACAGCCAATCTTCTGTGGTGCCTGAAACCTTGGGGAAGACAGGGTAGCACCACTCATCTGTTGTTCTCGTGGGTTTGGGGAGGCATGTCTTCCCCATTACTTATCACAGCAGAGGGAACTTCTTTGCAGTGCTTTGACCTTTAAGTCACTGATGGTGCTGAAATTGTAATGTAGTTAGTGAGTTGAATCTTTACCTCCTCAAGTATAGATACCTTGAGTATCTTTCATGCACAATTTTGAATTTCTGCTTTCTTGGGAGGTGGAATACTTTGTTCATTGTGTTTCCTTAAGGAGTCTAAAAGCTAAAATTTTGAATAGGTACTCATCAAGACAACATCAGTTGAAAGGGCTGGAACAGCTTGCAGAAAAAAATAATCTAGTTTATATTTAACAGTTTTAAGTTTCAACCTATTAGCTTTTCATGTGGGAATCTTGGAACACAGGACATGGCTCTGTGTCGTGTGCTCCCAGATCCATCTTCTAGATGCTCCTTTCAATCTGGAGCTTAAAACTGAGTGTTCATGATCTGCAGCCTGTATGTTGGTTCATTCCACTCTGCTCTCTACTTTGTCTTTCCTTTTTGAACCTCTTTTTCTTAGTATAAACATAGCTTCGTGCAGTTTTTGCGATACAAGTGGAATTTCAGCAGCAGCGTAACTCTTGTCACAGTCATGTGGAGTTAGGCTTTGACCCCAGTGTGCATTCCTGCTAGTGACCATGTGGGTTCATGAAGCAACTTCTTAATAACATGTGATACACATTTAGTAAATCTGAGGGTTGATTTTGTGCACTCTGTATTGGAAATATGTTATACCACATTGCAACACAGCTGTGTTACTGGTTTATTTCAAAAACCACTGTCCCTCCTTTATTAACACATATACAGTACAAAATACCAAGATGTTTTAATCTACACTTTTATGCAAAAGGGACTTCTTTATCCACCCTGTGCACTGGTTTCTGTATCATAGATAATCATTGAATTTCTGGCTTTGGTGAAGTAGCCAGATTGTGACTTGAGTTGCATCCTCCTTATAGTGCTCAAAACATATGGCTGAAAGAACACAGTATTTTTTAAGTCACTTACAGACATTATTTGTGTTAAGTTACACAGTCAGTAGGACTACAGTTCTTGTGCATCTCTGCCTAGTCTTTGTATTTCTTTGCTGGACTTAAACCAACATGTCGCTTACTTGGCTTTGTTCCTAATATAAAAGCATGTTTTGTTTTGTTGTTTTGTTGTTTTTTTTCTTTATTTCCTGTAGATAGATTTGTTCAGTAATCATGAAGTCACGCTTTTAAAATACTTAATACGTGCCTTCAGTAAAAAAAAGCTTTATTGATGATTCACTTAGGAAGAGTTTTAAGATTAGCTCTCCTTTTGCATGTGCTGCTTTGATTAATAATTGTAGCAGTCTGACTCATTTGCATCACTGTAGTCCAGGAATATTTTCTTATGTAAGTCATCCTGTAGCTCCAGTTTTTGAATTTGGTGACAGTATTGCATCAAATAAGTGTTTAGAATTACCATAAATCTCAGCTTTTTTTTTTGTCTATTATAGATAGCCTTATGACCATGTTCTTCAGTCTTTGAGAGAGAGTGAGCGAGAGCACACTTGGATGCTTTTTGGGATGTGTGGAAGGAGGAAACAGAGTTTAGTAGTCTTTGCCTACCTAGCTGCTATTTCTTACGTTTATTAAAATTGCAAAATTAAGCACTTAAGAAATTCCCATGCACCCTCTGTTTTGTCTCCATTTTATCAAAAAGTTCGGAAAGGTATAACAGTTTTGTGGAAAAAATAGGTGTTGCTGTTGTTGAGCAGTGCATGTTAGGAATATCAGGGGGAAAAACCTTCATATGATGACCCATTGAAGTGTCAAATATTAGACTCACTTAACAGATTTTAAGCCCTGAGCTAAGGGGAGGAAGAACGTGAGGTTTCCTGTCTGCTGGAAGGGACTGACTCTGTAGGGAGCACGTGTCTCCCCTCCTTCCCTTCTCCAAACCAGCCTTGTTTGGTGTTTGTATCAGGGGCAGGAAGGGCTTGTGCCATGCTGGCACGATGTGTTTCTTCAACTGACTGTGGAAACAGGCACCAAGTGCCATAGTACTAATAATGAGAATTCCTAACAAAGTTGCAATTTGTGCTAGCTTTTGTGTTATATGACAGATATGTTGGTCACTGTGCATATTAAGTGAAACAGTGGTTGCAGAAGAAAAGTACTTACCACCATCTTTTTATGCAGTTCAGAGAATCAGTCAAGAAATCTTTCTATGCTTTTGTCAGTGCTGCATCATTTTATCCTAATAGATACAACAGAGTGGCTGTTTTCTGTGAAAAGAGAGGACATCCTACATACTTAATGCCTTTGAAATATTATTATGTAGCTGAACTTAAAAATTCTGCTCCCAGAAAAGTAATCTGTAATTTGTACTTGTATTTTCAGCCTAAATTACCTTTCCTATGAACCAGAGCGCTAAGTCTGTGATTAAACAAACTGTGCAAAACATGAAATGCTGTGTAGTACAGTGATTTTTTAGAGATTCCTATATGACTATTCAAAAGTAAGCAGTCCTGGGTGCATAGTAAACAGGTAACAACTGAACAAGAAGAAGGAAACAAAATTTTTGTTTTGGGTTATCTTAAATTCCAAGGGATATATTTTTTGAACATTTTTCATGAAAAAAAACCTACCTGTTTGGGGTCAAGTTATTTAGGCCATCACAAAATTAATTATTTCAGGCAGTTTTAATAAAAGCAGGATGCTAGATTCATAAGCACTGCTCAGTACTAAAGACTTTTGGAGGAAGGCTGTGTTCAAAACTTACCTTTAGTTTTGAGACCAAGGCTTTGATCACAGCTTTCTGCTCAAAATACTGTTGTCAGTCTACATTTTGAAGATGGTCCCTGTCTAAAATCTGTCTCGTTGGATGAGGGTAACAATAACTATCTTGATAGTTAAGGTGTTCCTTAATATAGGTGTATAACATAGTATATTAATAGTACAGACATGATATTTGCAAATCATCTGGCTGTCTTAGGTTTGTGAATTGACTGTACTCAATGACATTATGCTTACAGAATGGGAGTAAGATGATGATTTTACACCAAAATACATTTGTTGGCTGCTGAGCAACTTCTAAAATAAGGGGGAGGAGGACAGGCAGGGCATAGAACAAGAACATGCGGTTTCATAGAACAAGATTTGTGGAAAAAAAGCATTGTGAGGTAAGATGTGTACAACTTACTATGTGGAAATCAGGGAAACAAATGGGGTTTCTTTGTTTTGGGGTTTTTTTTAAAAGAATTCACTTGAAGTTGAAGGAGAAAAACAGTATTAATGGGTGGCATTACCCGAGTCTTGTTGCAGATAAACCAACTGGAGAGAGGATATAAGGCAAATGCCATTCTGTCACACTCAGTGCAGGTACAATGCCCACATTCCTATAGGCATACTATGCTAAAATTCCTTGATGAAGTGGAATAAGTCTGGTGTATGTTTAAATAGTGCACATGCAAGTCTGAAAATATAAAGAACACTCAAGCCTTATGCCATTTTAATTTCTATAATGTTGTTTTCAATTTAAAAAACAAGAACAAACAAACCGTCTTTCTTTCTGTTTTCAGTCAATACCCAAACTCACCTTCCCAGGTGGATTATTAATTGGTTGCAGTCCTGGACTCATGAATGTTCCTAAGATCAAAGGGACACATACTGCAATGAAAAGTGGCATGTTGGCTTCAGAAGCAATTTTTAGTCAATTAATCAATGAAAATCTCCAATCAAAGACAATAGGTAAGATCACTGTATTTTGAGTTGTAATTACCTTGTGTGCAATTAGAACTACCAACAGCTAACTACAGTAACTAAATGTGGCTGAAGGAATTAGTTGGAAATGTGAATAAATCATTAAATAGGTGTGTTTAAAGTATATCTATTGTTTATATACTATTGATAATATCAAATCATTTAAGAAAGAAAGAAATTAATACAGTTTTGCTCAGTTATTCTTAAGTACTTATCCTACTGCTAGAACAGAAATACACCTCTAAGGACCATCTGAAAAGCTTGTGCTTCCTGTATAAGTAAACAACAATAATATATTTTGTTCCTACAAACATGTTAAAAATTAGTGCTTTTGATTCAGAAAGTGTTACTGAAAGACTGCGGAAAGAGAAAAAAAGGAACAGATTAAATGTAAGCAGAACAAGGTGAGATTTTACAAATTTGCTCTTCACAGTTGTTGAGATACTTTTTTCATTCAGTCCTTTTTTCCTGTCTTTTATAGTTGTCTCACTTTGAGACTGTGCATTTCATTTTATACATAACGCAAGCACATTGAAGCAGTCATCTGGTCCTGACCACCTTGTAGTGACGAGCTTAAGCTTTGGTTGTCCCCTTACATGTGTTAACAAAGACTGTACAGATAGAGAATTAGAATTTCAGTCACTCTGGAGATGGACACTATAGAAATCTCTTCTGTGTACTGATGCATTCAGGCCTCATGACATCTCATTCAGCTGAAACATGCCATACACAAGAAGGTATGCTGAGCAATTAAAACTTCTACTAGACAGGTAAAAATGCTTAGAAACCATCTGAAACTATCAACTTTTGATGGGTAGTGTGCCACTCATTTGATTATGGACAGGTTTTATATGCTGTTTTCCACTTCTGTCAAGACTGGATTATTACACTTTCTTCTCTATGCAGAGATAATGGGCTTTCTTCAGAGCTTTATGTGAGATGGGAAATACAGACTGAAGCATGTTTTTCATGTACAGACAAGGCTTAAAACTGGTTACTTATAACATTTTTTCCTATACAGTAGTAACGGAGAATAGTGAAGGGGAAGCTCCATTTGAAGAAAAATTTTTTTCTAAGATAATTACTTGACTTTTAACTACACTACAGTAGATGTGTCAAGTGTCCAGTGTCTAGTATCTGTAAAGAATACAATCAAAGAATTTGTAGTCAAATATATCTCATTAATGTGTTGATTACAAAGGCAAAAATAGTTTTCTAGCACTAGTTCATCCAGTGGGCCATAGGCATAGTCACTGAAATGGGAATGTTTATGGTTACAAAACTTCTAAGGAAGATTTTGAATCTGACATCAGAATTGAAAACCTGGCTTTAGATCACAGGTAAATGCTCATGGTCAGTGCTCAGAGCAAGTAGCTCTTTTTCTGCAGAGGCACCAATGTAGCCACCTGGCTGATTATATTTTGATGAGGTTTGAAGTAATTCAATACTGCTTGTGGCTCATTTAAGAGGCTTCTAAAAGGAGCAGTAGATACCTGCCAACAAAACAGGTCTCTTCAAGAGGCTGAAACATGTTGTCTAGTATATTCCTAGCTTGTGATTCTGAAATTTTCATTTTGCTGAGTTGACTGCTAGCAGTTGCCTGTATTCAGAATTTATTTTTTTATTTCAAGGATAGTCTTGATGTACTGTAGGTGCCTAACAAGTAATGTACTGCCTTAGGACTTCATGTGCAAGAGTATGAGGAGAACCTGAAAAAGTCCTGGGTCTGGAAAGAGCTGTATGCGGTTAGAAACATCCGACCATCCTGCCACACCGTACTTGGTGTGTATGGAGGAATGATCTACACGGGTATATTTTACTGGTTACTGAGAGGAATGGAACCATGGACATTAAAACATCCAGGTAACTTCATTATATGTCAGTCTTTCCTGGTCTTAGTTGAAGCTAGTGCACATCTGGTCCAGTGGTGGGGCCTTGAAGTGTAGAAAGGAAACAGATGATAAGGCATTAAAGCAGACTTTGTCGTATTACCTACCATATAATGTAAATTAAAACATTAAAACACTGGTTAGTAACAGCCTTTTTCATGAGACAAAAAACTATACTGTTTTTTAAGTACTTCATTTTGATGACAGGGAAAATAGCTTAGTAAAATTGTTTTTGAGTAACTGCAAATTATTCAGTAATTCTATACTGAAACCTATTTATTAAAAATATATTTAGGACCAGATTTTGCTCAGCTCAAGCCAGCCAAAGATTGCACACCTATTGAATACCCAAAGCCCGATGGAAAAATCAGTTTTGATCTCCTCTCATCTGTGGCTTTAAGTGGTACAAACCATGAACATGACCAACCTGCACATTTAACTCTCAAAGACGACAGCATCCCTGTGAGCAAGAATCTGGCTGTATTCGATGGACCAGAACAAAGATTTTGTCCAGCAGGTAAGTAACAAAAAAGTGTCTCAGCTGTTTTTGCAAGAACAAAGACTGAGTACTTCAGGAAGAGTCCACCTGGCCTACTACTTACTATAAGCATTCTATCCCAATCCTCCTCCTAGAAGGGGCTTCAAGTGCAGGTCGTAAAGTAAGTTAACAGTACTTTCATGCTGAAATAACTATTAAACATGGAAGAAGGCAGTTGAATCCCACTAGTAATATCCTTCCCTCACTATACTTGCTGGTAAGTACTAGAGCATACATGCAGGGGGAAACTGTTCAGTGAACTAATAGCTCTTTTGGTCTTTGCAGGAGTCTATGAGTATGTTCCTCTGGAAACAGGAGAAGGATCAAGGCTGCAGATAAATGCTCAGAACTGTGTCCACTGCAAAACATGTGATATTAAAGACCCAAGTCAGAACATTAACTGGGTAGTGCCTGAAGGTGGAGGAGGACCAGCTTATAACGGGATGTAAACTGACACGTCTATTCAGTGACTTCTGATCGCCAACAAATATGTTGGAGTATTTTATGCTGCAGTGTAATTTATGTACAGCACTGACTTGAATGTTAAGAGCTTGAGACTAATGTGCCATTCTGGATTTTACATACGACCGTTGCATTAAATGGAAAATTGGTGCCTTCTGATTAAACCTTAGCCTTATTTAAATAGGACTTCTTTACAGGAGTTGTATGGCAGGCAGAAGACTTAAGTTCTTCTCAGTACTGATAAAGGAACTTTGGATTTTGGATTTACTGCTGAAGTTCAGTGATAACGAGCCCTATCCAGATTTGTGGTTACAGTGGAAGAATTTAGTACCCACCCTTAAAAAAGAGTATTTTCTCTCTCTAGCTGGAGTGATTTACTATATGTAATCCTACCTTGCTGTCAGGGAAATACATCAGTCTAGAAAATCGTCACTGCTTTTAAGTGTTACACATTTGACATCAAATTTACCGTTAGATTTATTTTTATTTTCCTGATGTTAATAGGGAATACAACCTGTACTGTGGTTTAAGAAAAAATAATACTTGCACCTTCATTCTATGTCTAGCATTTTTATTCCTTACAAGAAATCAGGCCTTCTCTAATAAAAACTGTACTAAGAAGATGCCTAAATTGTCTTGGTGTGAAGCGCTGCTTAGGAAGCACTGGGAAAACACAACCACTATTGATTTTCACATTAGAACCATACCTGAGTTGCAAAACACAAGTTACTACAGCTGAAAAAAAAACAAAACCACAACACCTTTGAATAGTTTGTCTTTATTATTAGACTTTTTGTGTTGTAAACACTGAAAACTGCAGCAGAGAGCAAATGAAAGAAGCAGCTGTGTTTATCCTTTTGCATGAGTTAGTGCATAGATTTAAATGTTTAGGAGAAAAATCAAGCAAACATTTTAGCATAAGCTGCTTTCTCTTTCTCCTTCTGGGCTTTTATCTTCTGCTTGATTTTGAGTGTTTCTGTCTGGATAGCTGATTAAAAAGAAAAATCATGACAGAGTTACAGTAATCACTTTACATTAGGTCTCCTAACAGATACTGCTGGAATGAACTTATAACAAAATTGCATTTAAACTTGGATTAGGTCAGATACGAGCAGCAAAAAGCCTTGTCCCTGACTCTATGTTATCTGGTAAGGTCACCACGTAGAGGAGTGTATAGCAAGCACAGTACTGGTGCCGACACAGAATTTATGAACTAAAAATCTCACCCCTTTTGACCAGGAAACTAAGCTAGTAAGAGCCCTGAGAGATAGGGACATGGTTCAAGAGGAATGCTGTTGACCTGCATAAGCAGGTCTTCCAGTGCAGCAGAAGCATCACTGCTGTATAAAACCAGGTTTTTCACCTCAGTGGGCTCTGTGCTCAATACATGAGTATTTAAGAAGCCAGCATTTTAGGCATCATACTGGTATGAATTCCTACTAAATACTACCCTGCATACTTTGTTAAATTCTTAACAGATTTTATAAAGAACCAGTTTTATTTTACCTTTGTCTTCAGGGGCTATTTCATGAGCCTTTTTAAGATCAGCCTTAAATAAAAGAGAAATATAAATTAGTGGCCTGATGAAATTTTTAGATTTAATAAAAAAAAAAGGTGATCATTACCAATGCCTGATCGAGATCTTTTATTCCCTGCCATCCTTGGGCCCGTCTGTAGAGAGCTTTAGTATTTGCAGGATCTATTTTAAGAGCCTGTAAATTTAATAAAATTGTCACATTAACATTTCTTATACTTCACAGCCTCCCATCTCCACAAATGGCAAAATTCACACCAGCAGACAATCTTCCCAGTTGGTTTGAGGGTAAACTGTCAAAACATTAACTGTATAAAAAGGAATGCTGTAATGCAGCACACACTGAATATCTAGCTAAGCGGCTTCAACACCACTGCACCAAAAGTGGTCTTTTGTGAAGGATGAGCACACAGGAGGCTAAAAGGGAACAGCTGTGTGTGTATATATAGCTAACCATCGAGGCTAAGGAGTTGCTGCAGTTCAAATTATCCTGACCTTGAGTCTCACAGTACAACTCTAAATTGCAGCTCCTTCCTTCACACCAAAAAACCCTCAAATGGTGTCACAAATAAAACACAGATTTCCTGTAAAGCTTTTTTTCACTGTAGGGTAGAAAGATACATGCAGGCAATCCATCTCATCATGCTTCAGGAACCTTGCCAAGTTCCAGTCATTACGCCTTTTTTGAGATGAATGTTTTCAATAATGTGTATATGCCAGCTCTAATATGACAATATCAAAATAGGAAATACAGTGGCTGGGCAAAGAGATTCTTCCACTATTTGATTACTTGGATTATTTTTTAAAAATACCTTAGTTAATTTGGCTAGCTAGCTGTTATCTTGCCTGTGAAAATCACATTCTCCCTGCAGTTAGTTCTATAGTGTTTTAAAGAATATAGTTTCTCACTGATTGGAGGAAATGTCTTCACAGGAACGTGTCGGTTTATTGATTTAATTTATTCACTTTAAATCATTAATATGGATTATAAACATTAGACAACACATCTGTATTTTTTAAATCACTTCAGTATTGGCTGTTAATACAAAGGAAGTGTTACTTCAGGCACTCCTCCTGATCTGTCTGGTAGAAAGCCTTCAGCCTCTCTCTACTGTGTCAAGAATTGGGGATCTGTGTTGAATACACACAGGTAGCGTTCTTTGTTTTACCTTGACCATTGTGCTTACAACTATTTCAAGGCAAGGTTTGTTTGAACAGGCTCAGCTGCTCATAATTCCTTATTTACACCAACAAATGCATGTTTTACAGGTTGTTAATTTAAATTCCTATGGGCCTTAAGAAATCATAAAAGTGAAAGTGTATAGTTTCTCACTAACAATTACCTAGAACTTTAGTAGCTAATTTTAAGAAACAGGTGCTCTAATTAAAATATTGATACACTGTTGTGTGACATAAGCTAAATACCTTTCAGAAGTCTATTATAGGTATGGAGTTGTCTATATCCAACTATTATTTAATCTCAAAAATAAGTGTGTCTTCCCACAATGGCAAGTATTATGATTAGTGATTTCTATCTTATCTAACTTATATGTTGTTTCATTTTTTACCATTTTCTTGGTGACAGGTATCACATTACACAGTTTTCTTATTTTTTTCTTTCCTCATTCTTCATTTGTCCATTGTGAATATAGGTTCATGCAAGTTTTCCATGTGGTAACACCATCAGCAGGCTTTAGAAAGCAAGCCAGTTCTCTAATGAGCTCTCACACACAGATTAGCTGAGACTCCTGCTTTCATCATGAAGCACTAAGAGATGCTGCTCAGGATCCTCTGCTAACAGATAAGAGTGTTCTTTCCTCTGTTTCCTTCAAAATTTCAGAGTTTTACTAAATTATTTAAAGTTTCCTCAAATTTACTAAGTTCTCACTATATCCTTTTTTTTCTTCAATTCTAGTATTTTCCATGTTTATATTACCTTCTTTCTTTCTTCCTATTCACTGGTTTCCATTCACCACTAAGCCTACCTGAAAGGTTATTTATTTAGTTAGAAAAGTCACTTCCATTAATAAAATATGACACCATCAAATCTAAAAGCAGGTAAAACATTTTGCTCATATTACTCTTCCAGAGAAAAGTACTCCCCTTTCACTGAAGACAGTTTAACTCTTTGTTCTGCGAACCAAACTGACAATGACAGTAAGCAACAGCCCTCTTTCCTTTGTTTCTAATGATTCATTTCAATTTCAAAATCTTTTTAAAAAGCCACATACTGGAAAGTTAGTAATAACTCCACAATGAGCTTCTCCTTTGTTTACTTTCAAATCGTAAGCTTGTCAGAAGACTCCTTAAAAAAGCTTTGCAGTTTCAGTCTCCCTTTTCTATTTAGGCCAACTGTTAATCAAAATGCTAAATATTAAATTTACCTCTGAACAGCTCTCAATGGCTCCCTGCCAATCTGACAGTTTTAGTTTACAAGCGCCAATGTTTAAAACACAGGTCAAAGCAACAGTCTTCAACTTCGGTTTGTCTGCCTCCTCCGCCACTGCTTCAGAAGCTTCTACATACCTGCAGAAAAAGATTCACATAGAACATGTATTAGTGTTGCAACTTCCATTTTTTCCTGTCCTTGTCTATCTTTCCACAGATATGTGCAAACTGGCCTATCCAAACTACTATTTCTAAAGCAGCTTCAATTCCACTATTACAAATGTTTATTGAACTAAATACATAAAACCCACCCTGGTGAAAAAGATCAACTCACTGGTGAATGTCTTTCCGCAATTCCTAGTCCTCCACTGTACTAGCAGCACTTTCTTAGACAAATGTACTATTCTAAATGGCAGGAAACCATTAGAATTTATTTCAGTGACTTTATTCTCAAAAACCGTGTTGCTTATCAGAGCCAAAAAATCAACACCACTGCTGCACCTTCCATGTTCATGGAAAGCTTCATCTCTTCTTCAGTTGCCTCAATAATATTTTAATTAGCTTAGACATTTATGGTTAATATCTGAAGGTAGCTTTACTTTGTACAGGAGTGTGGTTTTATGAGCATTAGTAACACCACCTTCTTCCCACTGTCTTCCTTAATGACTTTTTTCCTGAACTTCAAAACTCATACTAGTTCAAGACTAAGCCAACACAGTTACTGCATTTCTGTTTCAGAAGCAAACGGACAAGCAAACTGTATTTCATTCTTAATTTACAATGCACTACAACCATCTGGTTTTGATTTCAAGTGGCAAAGGTCTGTTGTGGATACAAAAGTCTCAACGCTTTAATGGCATACTTAATAGAACTCCAGTGGCTTTTATTTAAAAAATAAAAATCATGTGCTTGTATACATTCACATTTTAAGCAGGCCATGATTAATGCAGCCTTTGCAGATCAATGCCTGTGTAAGTTCAATTTTTGCATGCTCTGTCTTTTGAGTGTTGCAAGGTTTGTACATAACTTTGGATCACAGAAATAAGCAATACTTAAAAAGTGAATCAGAAGTAGTCCCAGTGATTTTTCCAGTTGCTGGGCATTATGCAAAAGATGAGAAACAGAAGAGAGAGAAAAGAGAAAAAAGGTAAGGAGAGATGGAACACAAATCTGTATTGTGTTCCAAACAAACAGAACACACATATAATATTTATAAATCACACCAAAACATGAAAGACTGCAACCATTCGGAAACAAAATTAGAGCTTCCAAGTCAAAGAAATTAGTAAGATGAGTATCAAGGGAGACAACAGGAAGAATTAATTTTTTTTTTTTTACAAAAAAGGTTTAAATTCTTACATACAAAATATTAAAAAAAAGGCTAAGAAGCAATAAAACAAGAAAAAGAACAGAAGGCTACAATAGTTACTACTGGTAAAAAGAGAAAGCCATGGTGTGCTAATGAACTGTACATATGCCTTTGGAGATACCCTGGCAAGAGCTATTCTATGCCTATCAGTTCTGGCAAAGTGTCAGGTAAAGTACATTTCTACATGAAGTATTAGATTTTAAGATACAATAACGAAGTGTCCACAAAAGTATGGCCTATAAAGAAGAGCTGGAATGATCAGATTTGTTTACAAAAGTTACTATGCTTTCTACAAGGAAAAATAAGCACCAAAGAAGCTCAAACTGGAAGAGCCTTCACCAGGTATGCTTCAAAGTGAGCAGGACAACTAATTGTAAGGGATGGCATAATTGTACCTGGTATTTACCTAAGTATGGGAGGAGAAATTAGACAGATACAACACAAAGATCCTTAAAGATCCATTCCAGCCTTTTTTATATATGATTTCCAAAAGGTTTGCATAGAAATACTATTTGCTTTGGGGTTTGTGTTGGCCTATGATGGGCTTTTTGAGGACAGGGGGAGACACTGCATCTTGGATTAATATCTGCAATTAAAGGATTCATTTTATGCTTCAGAAAGACATAATTTATTTGAAACCCAGTCACTTAAAAACTATGCTGAAAGCACTAAATATGCCTGAATTTTTTTCTTTCATTATCATTACTGCTAGTTGACCAATGATCATTAAGAAGGCATGGATAAAGGTCAGTATAATTTTATTTCTAGGAGATGTTCATATACTGAAAGCAAAAAGCTTGGAAAGAAGAAAGGAGAAGTATGGAAATAAAAGCAGAAAGACCATGATTTTGAGAGCAAGTCTGAATTATACTTGGAGTCATGATGATGGTATGGAGCCTCAGAATAAAAATAGTGATGAATGAATAAGGGTCACATTTGTCTTTTGAACTTACTGATTGCCTAAACTTACTGCTCTTTAAAAATCAAAGAAAAAGTATCTCCCTCCTTTGCTATCCATAAACTACTCTGTATACTATTGTGCTTTTCTTCCCAGTTATGCACCACCACAGCAAGAGTGTTAAAAAAGGACTATTTAGTCAGTTCTAAACAATTACTTCCTGCCTGTATCTCTTACATAGCAATGAGTAGAAGACCTACGTGAGTAAGTAGCTAAAAATCAACCAGATGTTTTCCAGATTCAGAAGGCTCTTTATTTAAAAAACAGAAGAGTAATGCAACAGGCACTTTGTAAATGCACAAATCATTCCTTGATAGCAGTATTAATTTGGGTTACAGGAACTATCTGATTGAGTGACGATAGCCTTACCGTAAACTTTTACTATACTTTTTAGCTGCCATTGCCCAATTTTGCGATTTGAAGAAAGTATTTCCTATATTCTTTGTGTCTTCTGCTATGGCCACAATCTTGTCAACCTAATAAAATAGATGGGAAATATACAGTATGAATGTATTTATGAAAGAAGTCTTGAATTAACTAATGCTTAACAGTAGGATCCCACGTCCATCCTCCTTCAACCATTATAAACCTTAGGATAGAAATACTCCAATTTTAGACAAATACTAGCTTCAAACCACTTCTATAATATTATCTACTTCATGAAACACAGATGTCTGAAAGATTAAACTCCCTGTGGGTTTTCTACACTATAAAAGGTGAGAAAATACCAGACAACATAGCAGTTCAACTCTTTCCCCTAAATGCTGTTACCCACATACAGCTACATCTAAAAGTGTTGACCATTATTCAAAGAAAAGAAGGTATGTTAACAATCAAAGTATTCAACCAAGATTGCCTATTCCTGAGAAAATATTATCTTCTGCTTCTCAAAATGGTATCATTCACATGAAATCTGCACCCTCTCAAACTAGAAGTCATATCAACACAATTCTCCTTCTCTCTAAACACTTAAAATATCCATGGAGAGAGAAAAAGAACAACCGCCTGTCTTTATCATATCCATCAATTCTATTTCCAGAATCATATACGCTTCTGTAAAGGTACTTTTCCAGTGGCAATACTGCTGTCTGTATTTTGCAATTAATGCTGTCTGTAACACAGTTGTCTTAAGCTCTGCCAAATGTATATATTGCCCTTTGTAATACTATCAGTTTACACTTCTACCCTACTAGAAATAATGACCTTGAAAAAACCTGATCACAGTGTGAGACCAATGTCACCATGGTTTCCATAGTTAGTTAATATGAACAAGTTTGAAGTTAAAGGATGCAGGCACCTGCCAATTTCAGTTCTGCACCACATCAAATGCTATCCAAAAACATTTCCACAAGCTGAAGTGCTTCTCAACAGCCAGATACAAGGAGTTCCTCTTTTCTAACTGTAATGGGTTTTTATTATTCTATTTTGTAAGTCTGTATTTGCAGTCTACACATGCAGCTCCCTTTTTTCCTCTCTCACAAATCACGGTTTGACTTACACAGTTTGTCTAGTTCACTTTTGTGATAGAGTAAAAACCTGCAGAAGAGCTGCTTTCACCAGTCTGCTCCCTAAATTCCAACAACAGACTTTCCTTCAGTTTGAACAATCTGAAAAGCAAACAACTATTGGGAATTGAGAATGACTAGCTCTGATGTAGTAAAAATCTTTTAAAAAGGTTGATCCTTTATAATTTCTAATAAGTGAGGCAAAGTCTGCTTAAAGGTGGTTATTTAAAATATTGCATAGAAAAAGTATGTAGGTACAACATTAAGTTAGTCATCTGCAGGACAGAGTTCTTGTAATTGCAATCTGACACTACAGCACAAACAAAAGTAAAAAGAAACAAAGAACAGAATAAAAATGTATGACAATTGTAAGTAATTGAGGTTTTAGTTACTGGGGAAAAAATCGGCTGCAATTAGCACTGAAAAAAAGAGATAGCAATCCACTCCACAGCATTTTCTTTCCTAAAATAGAATGTTACTGTTTGATCAGGGCCTTAATCCATTCTTAAGAAAAAAAGCTTAATGAACATCATCACAGACACCATGTAACTCAGACCACATACAAGTCTCGCTTTCTGTAAAATACCTAAAAAGAAAAATACTTACATCTTTCAAGTCTATATCTGAATCTTCAGGAAAATCTGGATGAGCATCTCCAGATCCATCCTGGGGAACAATTCCCCAGTCATCTCCTTCCTTTAGCTCTCCACAATCAGCAATGACACACAGCTGAAAAAATAAAGTGTAAATAGCAGTACTGCTTATTAAGGCAATTTAAAAAATAAAAAAGCCATAACTTCTGAGTGCTCTGATATTTCTGAAATTCTGTAAAAAGGCTTCTTCATCTGTTGTTTGGGTGCATTTGTCTCAGAAGCCCATCACATCACTAGCCTATCCTCATCAAAAGGCTTTTATCACACTAAGCGTTGTGCTCAGAGGAGCAGCATTCCAAGAACACCATACCCACGCTTCACAGAGAGGCTGGAAGAGGAACTGGCAACAAGCTGAGCTGCAGCAAAACACAAGACATGGAAGTTCTACTACATTAGAGACGATGGTTCTTTCTTCAACTGCCAAGTCTTTTAAAGTTACAGAGGTATTAATTTTTCAAACACCCACTTGACATGACCTACATAGTGACTGCTTTTTCAGAAATACGACTTCTGACACAAAATTTATAAGAAGGCAGGGTTGTGAATTCCATTCTTTTAATCTCATCACCCATCCTACACTTCTAGCAAAGGCTTCCACCCTCCCAGCTGTGTTGAACAATAAATTGTTTGTGCAGGGGAAATTTACACTGTAAGAAAAAAGCCTCTTAATAAGAACAGTAAAATGGAGATTAACACTGTTAGCAGAAAGAGCTGCCTAACATTTAATACTTCTAAACATTACAACAAGCATTTAGAAGAAATGAATATGCATCATACAATGGAATAATAAATATCATCCCTCCGTGCTTTGTATTTTGTTTACCTTAGCAGGATTTTCTCCTTTTACTTCAACGTTTTCTAGTATTTTAACTACACCCATTCCTTTGATCACTTGGCCAAACACCACATGTTTCCCATCCAGGTGAGAAGTAGGCACCGTTGTAATAAAGAACTGAGAGCCATTAGTACCAGGTCCTGCATTTGCCATGCTCAGCAGACCTGGTTTATCATGCTGCATTGGGGGGAAAAAAAATAACAATCAACATATAAAAGATCTGTTATAAAACCATACATAAGATTCTGTAAGGCTGTTCATATATATAGCAAGGACAGCCACAGCAACAACAAGGTAACCCAGACAGTTATGTACAGTTGGCAACTGATTTTACCTATCAGACTGAAGAGGGCAAATACTCAGTCTTTATTTGCCCCCTACTAATCTAGCAAGCACAGCCACATGTGTGACTTCATGCTGTAACACCTGTCTGCTGCTTCTACACAGGACCCCCTGCACAGCTGCCGGATTTAGACATCACCTCAGAGACATGGAATTCTTCACTGGATTATTCAAGACTACTGGCCTCAAAAAACAAAGCTAAACTCCACTTAAACCGGCTTTAATGTTAGAGTAAGATGGCTATGTACTGTTAATTTTATAAGGGCTACTCACACAAACTACATTGCAGAACAGTGGAGTTTAGAGGACTGTGGTCTTTATTATTTACAGAGTAGTGTTTTGTTGTTGGGGTTTTTTTAACTCCTTCACTTTCCTGTAGACAGAGTTTTTAATTTATTGGGATTTTTAACCATCTAATTATTTTGGGCTCATGCTGCCAGGCCACAAACTAAAAAAAGTTATTAAACAGCCCAATATGAGATGATACTGTTTATCTTGTTTCCCACAAGTACTTTTTCCTTTTTTGAAATAAGAATTATCTTGTTCCATCACACAGATTATTTCATTTTCACTTGTACTGCAAAAAAATGTACTTTTCATACGTGTTGTGAATATCTCGTTTAACTGGCATGATACAGCCATTAAGATTTTTATTCTCTCCAAGTTCATCTGGTTATTAAGTGCAAGGGAACTCTGTTTAATGTAAGTCAGTATGTTGTACCAAGGCACTGGTACATGTCTGAAGCATGTATGCTGTAGTATTCCTAAGAAATTTGATACTGTAGGGAGGAGGGGAGTGGAAAGAAAAAGTATGACAGCACAGAGGGCATAGAAACAGAAACTGCTGTGAGGCACACCTCAAAGCTCGGTGGGAGGTTGATTAGTTTGAGACAACAGTCTGAGACAACTGTATTTAAGCACCTGGTTTGTCCCTGTATTCTTAACCCATTCAAAGAATCTGTTGAAAATTGTTTTCCCACAGTGTTTGAACATCCATGGTGGTAGGGAGAACTCCTTGCCTAAGCTGTTCATCTGGCCACAAGGCACAGTGAGTCTGAATCTTTTAATCACAATTTAGCTTAGGAACTCTGGGAAAAGGTTGTACAGCTCAGAGCTAGATCTGCAGCTAGCCAACAGAAATCTACTGGAATCTTGACTTTGTCTATCCTAACCTTGAAACTCACCCTGAGAGTCACAGATGACAAACAACAGCCTGTGTTCCACAGCAAGAGAAGGCATCTGGTAGGAATGGAGCCTTTCAGGAATGCAGCCTCCAAAAGAAGTATCTGACATTTTGCATTGTATTTGCTGGCAAACAAGTTAAAGAAGGGCTCCCCCACAGAAGATTTGTGCAAATACCATTTGAGGTTGGTCACTGATTCACTGCCCAAGACCTGTAAATCTTAACTTTCCCTCTGTCCTCCCACCCCCCTACAATTACAGCTAATGCTAGACAGCAATGGTCTGTAAACAAAAAGCCAAGTAATAGTAAGCTCTGGCGTTGCCTTTTGCAGGTTTAACTTTTGTCTGTAAAGATCAGGGGACAAGTTGAAAGGTTACAGACAGCAGTCTGGTAGCTTCAATCTTCACACACAGCACAACCCCACTTCATTTCAGACCAAGTCTCAACATTAGTTTCATGATGAGAGTCTCTATTTATAAAGAAAACTGTTGTCACTCATGCATTTTCTTGCCACAAGTGTTTTGAAAAACACTGCAGATAGAGCGTGTTCCTCATGACAGTTTCAGCTGTCATTTTGCAAGTTTATAAAGCAAGCAAAATAGCTGGGACAAAATCAGATTCTCTGACAGATTCAAGTTTTGCCAAACTGTGCCATGGTAACCATGCTTGGTAAGTTGGGTGTAAGTTGGGTGTTCCACAACAGCAGATCCGTCAGCTGGAGAAGTGACACCAAAAAATGCCTAGTGGGATTGATCTGAAATGGTAAGCTGACTACTGACAAAAGGTTTGCAGTTTACTGCAATTTACAACAAACCATGCAAACAAGACAAGCTCCTGTGTCCTCAAGGATCAACAAAACAATTCACTGTTGTCCGAGACAGTGGTAGAGAACACTTTGCAGGACTGCTAGATTAAGTGCAAGATGCAGTGAATTTCTACGTAGTAGAGGCATTTTAACTCCTACTAAAATCCTAACATACTTGGCAAACAGATAATGGGAATCAAACTCCCAGACTCTGGACAAGATCCACACAAGTTCTTCAACTCATCTCTGGCACTTCAACAACATTTGTTACAGCTGAGCAGTCAGACAGGTACAGAAATGGGGATCATTTGCACCATGTTGATAATTACCTCCAGATCTCAAAGAACAACCAAAAAAGTAATGAGTCTAGTCTCCTTCTTCTGGGAGCTAGAGATCCTGTGACAAGGACCAATCCAAAAGAGTAACTTTTAAAAACAGTGCTATGGGCACCACCACAACAAGTGTCAAGACTTCAGAGAACACCTCTCACAACTGTAATTATCTTTATGATGAATACTGGAGTCAGATTTCCAGCTATTGCTCAAAATCTAAGTCCTGTAAGTCCTATGAGGAGTGGCTGAAGGAGCTGGGGTTGTTCAGCCTGGAGAAAAGGAGATACAGGGCTGACCTTATCACTCTCTACAACTATCTACAACTAAAGAAAGGGGGGGCTGGTCTCTTCTCCCAGGCAATTAGTGGCAGGACAAGAGAAAATGGCTTCAAGCTGCACCAGGGGAGGTTCAGGTCATGATTAATTTCTTCACAGAAAGAGTTGTGAAACATTGGAACAGATTGGTCAGGGAAGTGATGGAGTCACTATCCCTACAGGCGTTAAAGAAACGACTAGTTGTGGCACTATCATCTAATTGACAAGGTGGTGTTCGGTGAAGGGTTGAACTCCATGATCTCAAAGGGGTTTTCCAACTTAACTGATTCTGTGGTTCTGTGAACTTGGTAAAGGATTTTGATGTCTGATTAAAGGAGTGTCATATTTTCTTTTCCTAAAATACTGTTTGGAGGCAGGCACAACTGCAGTCAAGGCTTTGCTTTAACCACTTCAAGTTTTTTAGTCAGTGTTGTTGAGGAGTCTCTCATATGCTATCATACATAACATGATATGAAAACAGTTAAAGCGAATGCTGAGAATTGTTACTCCTCCAGCAGCAAGTCTGGCTGTTGTAAGGGGTATTTGCAGAACATGTTATTTTTGTTTTTTCCAAGTAGTCCTTTTACCCAGCTGCAAGCCACATTTACTGATAGTTCAAGCACAGGGGGCTTTTTCCAGTCACATAGCCCTTTGTGTACAGATGAGACCACAGATGAATCCTCAGAACAATTATTATGGTTGCCACTTTTCTCCAGAATACCTGACTGCTAGCCAAAAATGTAAGTCATGGTGTACAGGTAATAATTAAATTTGGAGATCTTCAAATGCTGTATGAATTCTAGGCTTAAGGCACACAGACATGCTGACAGAAACGCTTGTTGTGTGCGTAAAGCAAACACACATGCAGTCTCCCTGGTGTCACCAGATGTTGATTTTGTGGACAAAGATTTAGAATCACGAGCAGAGCTCTTGCAGCACAGCTCCCTCCTCTCTTCCTGCAGCGGGGCTGACAAAACTGCTTCTGGGACACACTAATGGTTGCTAGTAATGAAACAGTGGTAAGTAATGGCAGAGGCAGAAGTTTCTGACATGAAAGCCAGTATCTTTGAATGTTCAAGTTTGGATGTTGTTTGGTGTTCACGATGGAAATGTTCAAGGTTGGATGGGGCTTTGAGCAACCTGGTCTAATGAAAGGTGTCCCTGACTATGGCAGGGGTGTTGGAACCAGATGATCTTAAAGGTCCCTTCCAACCCAAATCATTCTGTGATTCTGTGATCTCTCTAAATTACATCCTCAAATCCAGACCTTTCAAAAGCTTGCTTTGTTCACGGGACATTTTCCCAACATTATGGTTGAATAAAAGCTATACACAAACAAACTTATTTCCCATATCATTAAATATAACTGTAGTAATGAAAACACTTTCTTTTAAAGTTTCCTTTAGATTAATTCTGCAATCCACCATGGATTCCCCACTTCTTAAGAAATGTATTTCTCACAACTAATCTTATGAATGTTATTAGTGTATGAAAAAAGCATAAAATCCAATTAATGCTAAGATATTGTAGATGCTTCAGAATGAAAAAAACTGCCACTCTTTTAAAATAATATCCTTACTTAAAGGAGAACTATTGTTTCAAATTAATTACTTAAAAATACAATAAACTAGGACTAAAGAGCACTAATTCTGACCTTAAGAAAAATAAAAATCATTGAAACTTCACAAGCTGAATACAACTAATATTTTCAATACAGTACCTTATAATGAAAGTTTTCATCTTCAAATTTTTCACCATATATACTTTCTCCCCCTGTGCCATTTTGGTTTGAGAAATCTCCACCCTGGACCATAAATTGCTTAATAACTGTAAAATAAAATAATTATAAAATGTATCAGCAAGGCAGAAAAGGTATGAAGAGAAACAATTCAGAGATGAAGAGCAATCCTTGTCACCAGCATCTAAGAAAGACCAAAACCCACCTTTTATTTATCAAGTGTCCATTAAGTACTCCTTCAATTTTGTGGATATCACTGGACATTTCAACCTTTACTTGAAATTAATTTCGATCTGTTTACAACTCAGAGTAAACAAGTTTTACTATTACTAACTTAACGGTAAATTTATATTTTACTGTTTTCAATGCAGGGTAAGAACATCTAGTCATTAGGAAGATCAAAAAGTCAAAATCTTTCAGTCAAGTTATTTCTTAAACAAGTCCTCAAAATATTATTTGACATTATTTCAAATACTCATGGTAGACAACTTGTTACCAATAGGAAAACAGAGGGCTTCATAGAACTTACTCCTGTGGAAAGGACATCCTTTATAATGGAGAGGTTTTCCAGTGGTAGGCCCTGTTCCTTTTTCTCCCGTACATAACGCACGGAAATTTTCAGCAGTTTTAGGTACAACGTCAGCAAATAATTCAAAGACAATGCGTCCAACTGAAATGACAAAGAGAGAATGAGACATATGATGTGTTGAGCATTATATGCCAAAAGAAATTAATGTTTCTAACTTTATTATTTTATTTAGATGACTATTAAATTTCCACTTGGGGGGCTGCTCCATGGCAATTGCTGGCAGAGTTATACCGGGCTTTTAGCAAGGTTATTACGAACAGTAATTCCACTGTCAAGAATAATGTAGGAGGAATAGACACAGATTCTGCCAAAAACTAATGAAAATGCTGAATGCATTTTCTGCCACAAAAATGTGCATGAAAAATCACACACAAACATATCAAAGCCAAATTACATATTTTAATATGCACATTTATTACTAATTTAACATATATATGTAGCTTGTTCAGTCAAAAGCAGATGCAATATAAGAAAGACTGTTTTGTGAAGACTTTTATTTGAACAAAAAGCTTATGCCAAACACATATACCAACCCTACTCCTCATTCTCTTAAACCTGAATTTTACTAAGATACAGTGATAGACATTAATTCCAAAAATATGCCCCGTTTTAACCAAAGGACACGAAACCTGAGTACCTAACAGATCCTGTAACAGTCAATAAATGGATTCTGTGTCAAATTCTCATTCCTTCACAAACTGGGTTCCCAGAGAAGCTACTTCTCGCTCCCAGCAGCTGCCATCAGTTGATGCTCCTGTTTTCTCATCAGCCTCACAGTCAATTAATTAACATAACTTCACTCTACCGGAAGCTAAATGTAAATACATTAATTCTAATTAATACGAGAATGAAAACAAATTAGACAACTGAAAGTCAATAAAAGGCAAATCATCCTACAGACTTTCTTTTATTCCTTTGAATAGCAGAATGAATAAACGAGAGGTAACATCCTGACAAAATTTACGCAGCTTCAATCTTTACCCGTGCAAATTTTGAAAACCTACACTTCCAAGTATTTCCCCAGCTTCCGTGGTTTTGACCGTTTGCCCAGATTTCCGAGTGACCCCTGGCAGCACTGGCGATGCCAAGAGAACCAGGGTTGCCCGACTGCCCTGAGCTTTCACTCCCGCAGACCCCACTGCCCACGCAGCAGCCAGGTACGGCTCACCACGCCGCGGCAGGTCCCCAGGCCACGGCCGGGGTCCAGGGCTTGGAGGCCGGCATGGAGCGGACGGCCCTGGCCCACGGGCACCACGTGGAAAAGGCGCGCAGGAGCGGCCGCGCACGTGGGCAGCACCGGGAGCCATGGATGGGCAGGGACAGGCGGGCAGGGCTGCCATGGGAACGCGCCGCAGGGGTCACTGATGGCTCTCTGTGTGCACCGGCCACCCGGCATTACCCACGACACCTTCCCCGGCCGTGGGGAGAGGGCGCCAGTGCTGAAATGTTGCCTCTCTCTCCACTCTGGAGCCGCGGCGGGAGCGCGCAGGGCCTCGCGGGGAGGCCTGTTCGCGGCTGGGCCGCCCTCCTCCTCCTCCTCCTTCTCCTCCTCCTCCTCCTCCCCGCTGCCGGGCTGTGAGCTCGCAGCCAGCGGGAGCAGCTCCCGGTCCGCCCCGGCGGTCTCTCCCCGTGGAGAACATTCCGCTCGGGGCCGGGAACGATTCCCGCCGCCCGGCCCGGGCCCCGCGCGGTCCGCACAGGACACCCCGGCCCGGCCCGGCGCGGCCCCGGCGGTCTCCCCCAGGCGCCGTCCCGCCCCCTCCCCACCTCGCTCGCCCCCGATGTCCACATCGAAGAAGGCGCGGGGGTTGCTGGCCTTGCTGGGCCGGGCGGCAGGGGACGGGTGCGCCATCCCGCAGCTGCCCCGCTGGCGCGGTGGCTCCGCCCGCTCGGCCGCCCGCGATCCCTCCCGGCCTCCCGCGGGTCGCGGCCGCTCCCGCTCCTCCCACCGCCGGGAGCGGGCGGGAACGGCGGCGTGTCCCTCCGGGAGTCGGGGTGCTGCAAATGGGCTGAAGGACACGGATGCCTCTGCGTCTGCGAAGAAAAAACTTGTCTTTCTCGAGGTCATACACACACACACATAACGCAAGGCCTGAAAAGGCGAGTAAGGAGAGGGGTTTTAGATTTTGCCTGGGTTTATGTTTTGCAGGCTCTGTGAAAAGCTGTGACCAATGGAAAAAACGGGCAAATTGTCAAAAGTGACTACTGACACATAAATGTTTAGAAACGGTAACTCCAGTCTTCTTAAGGTCTGAAAACAGAATATATTTCTTCCCAAAGTATGAATATTGTGATAGGTGCTCCAAAGCAAACAATCTCTTTTAGGCACTTGTGTTGGCCACGGTGTGTGAATACCATCAACACATTTCGTTGGGGCTCCTCAAGGTGTAGGATTCCTAAACAGGTGAATGGTCAACATGGCCACATCCTGTGCTCACTGGCATCATGGAGAAAATGCACATATTGAGGTAAAAGTAGAAAGGGCAGAAGACTGCTGTGGAATGCTGATCATCAAAATGAGCCTCTTAATTTCTTGGACTCCTCTAATCCATCCCAGAAACCTCTACATTCATTCTTTGATTCACTGTATCCGCCAAAGGCTCTCTCCTCTAATTCATGTCATCTTTATATGTTTGGACTTGAGCTTCATCAAGCTGGTTTTCATCTCGCTCTCAGTATGTTCTCAATATTAGATGTGTCAGAGGGCAGTTGTAATTCCCAGATTGAAAGAAAAGATGAAGTAGCATTGATATTAATAACTTCAGTCCATATACTGCATTGTGATCATTCCCACAGCCTCTCTACAGATGTTGGACAGGAGAGGTGATCAGCACCAGTTGCTTGTTGCATGGTGCATCTGGGAACCCTTAACAGAAGCAAAAGCCATCTGCTAGCATCTGGGAACACTTAGTGAGAAATCAGTGAAACCACACTAAGGCATTTCTTCTCTCTCTGAGCCAGGTCATGCAGCTGTGTCAGGGATTTTTCATGCTCCACAATGTCAAGGGCCACCAAAGCTTTAAGTCATCTGTAATTCACTAGGCATTTGGCCACAGTCACTGGCTGAGATATTTTTATCATTACGCTTAGCATAGGTTAGGAGCAATGCTGTAGGAGAAGAGATCTCACACCAGCAATGTGCGCTTGCAGCCAAGAAGGCCAACCATATCCCGGACTACATTAAAAGCAGCATGGCCAGCAGGTTGAGAGATTCTACCATCGTGAGATCTCATCGGGAATACTGCATCCAGCTCTGGGGTCCCCAGCACAGGACGGACATCGACCTGTTGGAGCGAGCCCAGAGGAGAGACACCAGGATGATTAGATGGATGGAGGCATGATTACAGGACCTCTTCTATGAGGAAAGGCTGAGAGAGTTGGGGTTGTTCAGCCTGGAGAAGAGAAGGCTTTGGGGGATAACTTACTCCTGCCTTTCAGCACTTGAAAGGGGCCTATAAGAAAGACAGGGACAAACTTTTTAGTAGGGCCTGTTGTGATAGCACAAGGGGTAATGGTTTTAAACTGATGGAGGGTCAATTTAGTTTAGATAAAATGAAGAAGGTTATTACAGTGAGGATGGTGAAACACTGGAACAAATTGCCCAGAGAGGTGGCAGATGCCTCATCCCTGGAAACATACAAGGCCAAGTTGGACTGGGGTCTGCACTACCTGATCTAGTTGAAGATGTCCCTGCTTATTGCAGGGGGGTTGGATTAAAAGACCTTTAAAAGCTCATTCCAACCCAAAATATTCTATGATCTCAGTGAGTCAGTTGCTAGCCAAATGAGTACAGTCTAGATGAGATTTCTTTAGCAGACATCAGAGTAAAGTGTGTGTTGTTGGTGTGTGTCCCCCGCAAGAGCTGTTGGCAGCTTCCTCTCAGGAAGAAGCAGTGATTCATTCTTCCAGGAGCAGACTTACGCAGTCCCTGCAGGTTTTTTTACTGGCCAAGTTGGATTAGTCTAGATTCTAGATGAGTAATTCTTACACTAGTCACTCGTAAGTCCCTATGTGCAAGGTACTTTAGAGGTACAAAGAAAGAGGCCATCTCTGTGCTAATTTGGAGATGTGAGCTGAACAAGAGAGAAATCAGACTGTTTTCTCTGTGTCAGTAGGAGATTCTGGAAAATATGTGAGCTGAATTAATATCTTACAAACACTGCAGTAGCATAATTAGTTTCATATTAATTTATAGACATTGACAGATTGTAACAAACAAGCATAGTGTGACTTCTGTCAAGAATTTACTGAGTGATTTCATGTTCAAATTTATATATTAAGTTATACACTGAATTGATATACAAATAATATATTTCAAAGTCAGACTTACTTTATAAAATCCTCTAAAAACTGTTTGCAAGCACTAGTCAGCCCTGTGATCCTCTAATGCTTTGTGATCTTATAATTTAGAAATATTTCCTATCACCAAAATATCTCTGATCTTTTGACACTTCCAATAGTTTTTGTAGTAAATAGCTGTAAAACAGTATATTGAAAATACACACTCTAACTGAATTGTCTGTTAATTTTTTAATTCAGATATTTATTTTTCTGCACATACAGCTTTGGCTACCCAGTAAAAGTAATTTGAGTATCATCAATAGGTAAACGCGTTGGGAGTGCTAAAATCTTGAAGGGAATGGCTTCAAATACAGGTCTCCAATCCACCAAGTACTTCCTACTTGCTGGAGTATGACATTCCAGCCTAATTAAACTCAAAGACTAGCCTGTTATGAAATCTTTATTTTCACCTCTCCTTTACTCCCTGACTAAAGAAGCTATCATTGTTAAATGCATAAAAATGCATATGTCATCTAAAACTGTTACTCTGATATAATACACAGTAAGCAAGTTTATTTCGTAATCATTCTGTCCAGGCAAATAGAATTCACAAAAGAATAAACGGCAAAATATTTATAGTTGTTTATAATTGTTGCAGATTGTATTAGATAGGCAAATATATACACATTCAGGCTAGAAGTTTTTCTTTTAGTTTAATTTTCTTGCTCTTCTTTTTCACCTTTAAATCTGTATTTGACACTGTGAAGAAAATAGAGGCTTAAAGATGTTAATTCCACCAGAAAGTGAGTACTTTGGCTCAGTTCAGCACTGCTTTGTCTAAGGATATTAAAAGCCATTTTGGTTTGTACAGTAGAAATCATATGTTTGTGGAGTTTTCAGTGGACTGAATTGCAGCTTCAGAATATGGTGCAGTGGAGTACTGATGGGATCCATCTGACAAGTGACTGAAACACATACGTCAGCAGCTTTTCAGAACAGCTACCAAGAAGCTTCCAACGTGCAATTTCTTGGTTACATTCTTGGTAAGGATGCTTTCACTGCTTTCTGTGAAATAGAGCAGCCACCCTGCTGCTGTGTGACACACAGGGTGCATCATGTGCTATTCCCATGTGACCTGGCACATTAAACATGTCACCTTCATGAGAGACACATGAGACAGGAAAAATAAATCTCTTTTCTCATCATCAGGTTTATTGTTCCCCATCTTCACCAAGTCTTTTTCTGCATAAAACTGAATAAAGAGGTCCCATACTGAGCAGTTATTGACTTTGTGCTGATTCCTGTAAGCTGAATTAAACCACAATGTTGAACAATGAAAGAACCATATGTTCCTCTATCAGAATGCTTTAAAAAGAAAATTATCCACACAGAGGCTGACATAATATGACAGAAATCTAAAGGAAAGTCACTAACTTTCAGATATGCTGATCCCTGAAGACATGGTTAAGAACCAAGCAAGAATAAGCAGTCTTTTTGGCTATATATTTTAGCTCTGCTTAGAACATGTTTTAGAGGCAAATATCCAGAGTAGCATTAGGACCTCAGGGTGTGAGGAGGGATGGTAGAGAGTGCCTGTGATTTCTGATAACAGTAGAAGGCATGCCTTGCAAGAAGAGGCCCAAAGCGTTAGCTAACTATGTTAGCTGGTCATTGCTGCCACAGTGCTAATGCAGGATGTTGGTTTTGCTGCTAAATTCCTGCCCTCAGTTTTGATACAAATTTATGTCCTGATATTACTGCAATTTCAAGTAAATGTATAATGCTGTTTATCATAGTTACCGCCAAAAGGTATTGAAATATCAATTACAATGACTGCATTCTTTATTATGTAGAAAGGATTTTTGATCTGCATCTAATGTGGGTAGGATGGAGTCCAAGGTGAACTACATCTGTATGGATTTAAAGACAAGAGTGCAACCAGCAAATAGTAAGTCCCATGACAGATTTCACCACTGAAAATCTGGGACTTGAGGTTTTCCAGCTAGACTTTGGGTGGAGTCCTAGGCAGGAGACTTAGAAAAGCAATCTACCAATACTAACAACTTTGTTGAGAAGAGGAACCAAACCAGGTTCTAAACAAGTATTTGAACATTCATAGGTGTGTACATCTTCAAGCTTTTCTGGAGGAAGAAGTATTTTTGCTTAAGAAAATTTGACAAGATGCGTAAGTACAGCAGTGATTTCAGAGGACTGTAAATACCTATTACCTTCACGCAATCCAATTCTCGCCATATTACTTGATATTAATATTGTGTTGATTAAAAGAAGACATTCTTTATCTGGCCTTTCTCCTTTTTTTTAACACCAAAGACTATTGAAATTTAAATGTTTCATTACACACATCAATAATTCCCAGTAATTTTGAAAAAATTACATTAATATATTCCCTTCAAACTCTTTTGTTTTCAACTGACTGTATATTCTATGTAAAAAGACAGTTAAAATGCTTATCTGCGTTACAGCAGCACCTTCGTGGTACTGTTCAGGGGCTGAGGAAAGTTGCTGCAGCAACAGTGCAAATTATGTAATGCTTCAATGAAGGATGAGTAACGCTGGATTGCAGGGGGCTGCAATCCCAAGCTTTCCTTTTCTGTCAGTTTCTGTTTCTGCTTGTGAAGTGGGATACATTTTACAATAGGTTTTAAAATTCTCTGTGGAGAGTAATGTAGACTTACTGTACTCCACAAATATGGAGAGAGAATAACTCTAGATGTTTCTTGGTACCGCATTTTACTTAGCATGTTTGAACTGACATTAGAAACTGGATTTTATTTATTTTACAGAATCCAAACTGTTGCTGAAGCATTACAAATTGTAGCAAGACTTATCTGTGTTCATGTAATTTAAACAGCAAGCACCGCCACACCAAGCAGTAAATCATTAACAAACACCTTGGATTAACAAATTTTTTGTTAAATCTTTGGAGTTTACCTGCATTGGCCTCTGACTTCTTTTTACATTCAGGACTGAACAGGGTGGAAGGGAAGTAGCCATAAAGGAACTCAACATTTCATCCAGGTCTAAGTGACAGGGAAGCAAAGTGTGACTTAAGAGACTTGGCTTTTAACCCTGCCTATCCTGGCTGTAAAAACTAGTTCCTACATTCTTAGAAGAGAATCTTTAGAGAGATTCATGCCCTACGAAACACAGAAATGCTTTTCCAAGCATTCAGCTATTTCAGGATTTGAATGATCCTTTTTATGTACTAGCAATTTCCTAACAAAGCCTCATCTGTTTCTGCATTGAAAATCTGGCTCATTTTCTAACTGAAGTTTGAACAATTAAATTGTCTTTTTCTGCACACAAAGAGTCTGACCCACAGAAAATTACCAATAAGTTTTTGATTTTTATATGCCATTTTTTTTTCCTGTATTTCCTAGAAGACTGAGGCCTGGAGACATACCATATTGCTGTAAATGGTCTTTGACTGGCAGATGCTATGGCTTTTTTCTTTATATCTGCTTGTATTTTGCACTCTTGGGTTAGTGCAAAATCACTGCATTTGCTTTTTGCCAGGTGTTCTTTATAGCCGAACTCTGTTTGGGGTGGGACAGTGCATACTGACTGTGAAAGTTATTTTGTAGTCCTTTTCTAATTTTCCTGTGTTTGCCCCATTTTTTTTTTTCAGAAATAACCTTCAGAACACTAGTGTTTTAATGTTATATTATTAATTTCAGACCATAGTGACTGTTACACACATTAAGAGAAAACATTGAGAACTAATTTTGCACTGAGCATAGGCCAATGTGTATGGATCACTTACACTGCCATTTTTTCAGTCAGCAACCCAGTTGTCCTCACTGACTTCATCATGCTTCACAGTTTGGAGTGGCATGTGGGCATACAAAGTGCATCATTTTCAGATGAAACTAAACCAGCTGTTTTCAGAAATGCATTCAGCATGCTCCAATCACTGACATGCATTCTGCTCACAGGACTAGATTGCAACCAGTCCAAGATAAAACCCTGTAAAATGTTTGTGCTGTGGATGTTGGGCTTTCTAAGACAACTGGTTTAGTCTAGGATTCTGCCCCTGCTGCTCAGCACTCCTTGCTAATGCCGATGGACCACAGAGTGGCAGCCACAGTGTTTGCAATTTTTAAGATTCTCAGGACTGTCATTTGAGAAATGCAATCCA
Source organism: Platyrinchus mystaceus (assembly GCA_035041135.1). Lineage (NCBI taxonomy): Eukaryota > Metazoa > Chordata > Aves > Passeriformes > Tyrannidae > Platyrinchus > Platyrinchus mystaceus. The sequence goes on from JAWWLV010000144.1 coordinate 31,893,085, forward strand.
GTGATTATTTCTGGAGCTGGATGCCTAGATTCTCATTTGCATCGATTACTATGTCAACTGTGATGTCTTTCATCTTGTCCAGCCACACTCTGCTATTCACTTCCCTTTCGGTGTGGCCTCATTGCTATACTCTTACTTTTCTGTTCTTTGGCTTTGGTTGAGTGGGTTGACCCTGATGACTGGGGGTGTTTGGTGATAATGGTGTAAGTAAAGAGTCAAAGGCAGTAATAACATCCAAGCTGAAAGATTTACATTGGGTATTCAGTTTCACACATGAAGTGGTTAAGAGCCCTTCTGAGAATGAACCTCCAGACAGGGTCAGTTGAGAATTACATGATTCAATCTGGTGATATCAAGAGTGTAGGGGATCATATTCTCAGGCCAGTAGATGTAATCTCTTGATTTTTATTTTAAAGAGAAATCAGCTTCTCCAGACACTGAAAGGCTGACTCCACCACCTCTTCTGCCACTACTGGATGTTGAGTTTGCAGCCTATTGTAAAGATCCATTAAAACTATGGTATTAAAACCATTCTTCATGTCTCATCTCCCAGTCATTTGAAAAGAGCAGGAAGCTATTGTGATTCTGCTTTTCTTGGGATTTTTTTGGTTGGTTTTTTTTTGTTTGTGGTGGTTTTTTTGGTTTTTGGTTTGGTTTGGTTTGGTTGTGGGGTGTTTTGTTTGGTTGGTTTTTTTTTTTTTTTTTTTGATTGGTTGGTTGGTTTTCGTTGCACCACATTGTGCAGCAACTCAGCTGGTTAAAAAGGAGCATTTGAAGTCGTGTTCTCTCAGTGGGTGCATCATGGAGTCATGCTGCTGCTGGGCAAAACCACACAAACAACCTCTTCCCCTAAATTAAACAAACAAACATAAAGTTCCAAATGACACCCAAATACTGTAGCATTATCTAATTTGTGAATGAAATAGATCACTCATTTCACAGAAATGAGTGAAAATGGGCACCATCCCAGCAGAGCTACCCTTCTTCTAATGTTCTCACTTGCCTGGTCAAAGACTAAAGTTCAGGTTCTCCGAGGGAATCCCAGTACTTCTACAGTCATATGCCAGGGATCTGTCCATTACAGATATAAGGACTAGAAAAAAATCGGATGAAGACTTTCCTGGACTAGTGACAGATCGGTGCATGGAGCAAAATGAGGGATGTGAGCTTCCCAAAACCGAATGGGTATTTGTTGGGCTGTGGGCTTGTCTGGCATGGGAGGCCACTGAGGCATCTCATTCCACTGTCAGCCCAAACAGGGGAACAGCCCCCTCTGATGCAAGCAGTACTTTGTTCACCCTTGCTTCAGTGCACAAACATATTGCTGTAAAACAGAAGTACCCAATTTACATGTGTGGGCATATACAGGGGATGTATATGTCCACATGTACGTATGCAAACACAGATCTATATAGACAGAAGTGTACTGTAAAATATACACTATCAATGTGTGGATGTGGATGAAAAACTCAACATGAGTCAGCAGTGTGAGCTCACAGCCCAGAAAGCCAACCATGTCCTGGGCTGCATGCCGAGCAGTGTGGCCAGCAGGTCAAAGGAGGTGATTCTTGTCCCTCTACTCTGCTGCTGTGAGATCCCACCTGGAGTCCTGCATCCAGCTCTGGTGTACCCAGATTGAGAAGGACATGGAACTGTTGAAGCAAGTCTAGAAGAGGGCCAAAAGATTGATGAGAGGACTGGAGCACCTCCTCTACCAAGACAGGCTAAGAAAGTTGGGGCTGTTCAGCCTGGAGAAGAGAAGGATGTTTGGAGACCCCATAGCAACCTTCTAGAGTCTGAAAAGGGCCTACAGGGAAGTTGGAGAGGGACTCTTTTTCAGGAACTGTAGTGACAGGACAAGAAGTAATGGGTACAGATTGAAAGAGGGGAAATTTAGGTTACACATTAGGAAGAAATATTTTACTGTGAGGGTGGTGAGACACTGGAACAGTTCAGGCAGGTGGTGGATGCCCCAACCCTTGCAGCGTTCAAGGCCAGGTAGGATAAGGCCCTGAGCAACCTGCTCTAGTGGGAGGTGTCCCTGCCCACGGCGGTGGGGTTGGGACTAGGTGATCTTCACGATCCTCTTCAACCCAAGCCGTTCTGTGGTCCCAGGGCTTTACGTACGCGGTCACGCAGCGCACCGTGGGCGTGTAAAGCAGCGGTGACCCGGGCACCTCCCGGTCCGCCCTCCCTGCGCCGCGGGGCCCTGTGCCTTTAAGAGCCGCCTCCGCGCCCTACCACGTGCTGGGGGCGGGGCGGCGGTGCCGCGCAGCCAATGGGGAGCGCCCGAGGGGCGCGGCGCCACGGCGGGCCCGTCCTCGTCTCCTGGTTGGTGTCGGCGCGGGGAGCGCTGCCCAACCCAACCCAACCCAGCCCGGCCCGGCAGAGCCCCGTCCGGCAGGGCGCACAGCCGGCTGTCAGCGCCGCCGGGAGCGGAGCTGCTGAGCGGGCCGGCGCTCCCCTCGCCTCGCCTCCCCTCCCCGCCCCTCTCCTCGCCGCCGCGCGATGCTGGGCGGCTCCGCGGCAGCTCCGGGGATGCTGCCGCGGCCGCCGCCGCTCGCCGCCCGCTGAGCCGCTGCGAGGGCCGCGGCGGGAGCGCCGCCGCGCGGGGCGGCGGCATGGCCCCCACCCTGCTCCAGAAGCTCTTCAACAAAAGGGGCGGTGGCGCGGCGGCCCCCCACGGCCGGGCCCCGGGGGAGGGGCCCGCCTTCAGGTGAGCGGCTGCGGCGGGGCGGGCGCTGCCCCGGGTGGGCAGCAGGGGAGGCGGCGGAGAGGCCGGTGTGGCGAGGGGCTGCGGGGCTGCGTGCGTGGCAGGTGTTGGCGCAGCCCCCCGGAGTGCCCCGCCGCCCAGGGCCGGGGGGTGCGGCCGGCGGGGATGGGGCACCACCGGGCGGGCGGGGGTGCGGCGGGAGGCTCTTCTCCCGCCCTTGCCTCTCGCTGGATCTCTCAGCCATTTTCTGGGCGAGTTGGCGGTGGCACGCCCGGGAGCCGCGGGGCGCTCGCCCCTCGGGCAGCGGCGGGGGAGAGGCGCCGGGCCCTCTGTCCGGCGCTTGTGTGTGACCGCAGCGATAACTCGCGGTCGGATCTCATCAGCGCTGGAAAATTAAAACATGGCTTGATTGTCGTGACCTAAATACACGTGCGCAGTCTGGTGACCCGCTAAGCGTTGGATACCTTTCACTGCCCTCTGCCTTTGATACTGCAAATGCTTAAAGGTGAGATTCAGTAGCAGTTGCTGCTTCAGAGTTTAAATATGTGATCTTCATATAATATTGAATTACTACTGTTTTCTGAACCTCGCGGACAGCATTTTGCTCCGGCTGGTGCTTTGGAGCTTTGTTCCTGTCACATCTGTGCTGCTCACAAGACCGAGCGGCCGGTGAGCGCAGTGACAATCACATGCGTGCCCGTAACCTCTGTGCCTGTTTTTCTGTGCTGCATGAGTTGACTGGTCTTGTGATCAGATGGTATACAGGACTGAGTTGGAATCTGGGCTTTCACTGCTGAAACTATTAAGAATGCTAAGAGAGACAATACTCTGATCCACAAAGTGCCATAGTGCCAAGTATGAAAGAAGACAATTGTGGAGTCATTATGTGTTCAGAGATGGTGTGTGTGGGTAATGGCCATGTGCATGGCCAAAGCTGCAAGATCAAAATAACATCAGTATGTTCGAGTTATAAGGTGATTCTTTTGTATGTCATTGGACATAGTATTGGAGCTGCATTCATATCAGAAAGCAGGGCTGGTGGATTTGGGGAAGCTGTAAAATCTATACACTGTACTTGCTGGTTACTTCTTGTAGTAGTTATTTACTGTATGAGTTAAATATCACCTTTAATTTGAAAGAAAACAATTTTCCACATTTAAACTGAGGGACAATTCCAGACTATTATTTTGCCTCGTACTTAAAATCTTGCCAAGGACTCTGTATCGGAGACCAGGGCTGTTAGTTCTAGGGTATTGGACTGTCAAGGATCTCCATGAAGGCAGATTGCTTGCACAGTGTGTTCCCCATTAGAATGAGTAAGATTGTTCCATCTGGAGTATTTTGTGAAATTAGGGATTATATTTTCGTCTTTCTATTTCTTAGGTAAGATATTCCGCACCTGGTTTTCAGTTTAAATAACACTGAAATTATTTGACACTTCAAAGGGAAACTGTTATTTTTAAAATACTACTGAAGGTACCCTTCACTCTTTTTATTCCTGATTTTCCCACATTCCCTTGCTATTTTGTTTACATGTGGATGTTTTTCGTGCTTGTTAATATTACATTGAGCTTCCTATTTATGACTTCTAAATATGCTGTAATGCTTTTTCTTTCTTTCTAGTGATCCGCTGATGACCTGCAGGAGCGTACTTACTGGGTCTTAGAAGCTCTGCTACAACCTTTTTAATAGCCTTTCTGTTGAGCAGTAATCTCTGTTTGAATGGAGAGACATGATTTGACCTAAGTAAAACAGAAGACTTAATCCTTTGGTAGCTTCTGTATTAAGCATATACTGCTGCTTACTGTTAGAGACAAAGTGGCAGAATCATTTTTTGTTCTAATGGCAGGCCTGTATTTTTAAGGATTTTAGTTTTAAGGTTTTAGTTAGTTTTATTCCCACTTCGTGTTTTGGTTAGTGATCATTCAGTGTGTCTTGCTGTGTTTAGCTCTCTTAAGAAGCCCTGTAAAACCACAATCTGTATCCTTGGACTTTCAGTTGTTATGAAATCCTTAAAAGCCTAAGTGTATTCACACACCCTGAACAACAGCAGAATCACCAAAAATCTCTTTAGTAGATAATACCATCTCAAATTAATGTAATTTGACAACTTTTTTCAACTACGTTGTTAGGAAGCTTTGTGTTTTCTAGTGTTCTCAGGAACACCAGGAGAAGTTCTACTGCAAAGGTCCATCAGTTAAGCTTGAGATTTGCCTGTAATAAGTACTGCAAGTTCTGTTGCCCCCTCTTCTATAACAGGAGCTAAATCTTGACCAGATATCTGTGCTGCTTGCATTCTTTGGCTCTGAAGGAAACAGCAAGCTTCAAGGTCCATGCTGCTTAACAGGATGAGCTGGCACAGCCTCAAAGAGCAGGAGACATGGTGCCTATAGCTGAATGTGGAGCCACAGGAAATGGTTTGTTGGGTGCATGACCATTAACATACTAATTTGGACCAAGAGTGCTCTTTTAAAGAAAACTTCTCAATTGTCTCCACTGACAGCACTTTGGCTTGCATAGCCAGGTGGCTTCAGTGCATAAACTGGATTCCAGTTGGAATGAATGAGATTAGAAAGTGTGCTCCTAACATTAATGGGCATTCAGTCCCTGGGACCAGACTACATCTGATCAAAAGTGTAAATTCCAGAACATGTAAAGTGTGGGTGTCAGATGCTTAGCAGCAATTAATTCACTCTGTGGATCTAATTTGGTTGGACCACACTGTATCCTCATGTAAGCACAACCCTTACTTGCTGGGTGAGGAGAATGTAAACATGAGGTGTGAATGTTAATATAGAGCTATTAGGGCAGTGGGACTTTCTACTGGCCCAGGCCTCCCTTCAAAATAATGGAACTATGAAATGGTAGAAGGGTAGTAGTTAGAATTGTAGAATATCTTACTTATTTTTAAAAAAGTAATTATAAATCAACTGGAGAACAGATGTGTATTAGTGACATATTACATTTGTTCTAAGCAGTTTTGTACAGACACTGGAGCATCTGTTTTTTGTTACTACTGCTTTTTGCTTCCCTTAACTAAAATATATATATTTGTGTGTGTAATGCATACATAAAAATCTAGTATATATGTGCACGCACCCCCCTTTCAGCAGAGACATTTGAGTGGCTGTAGTTCAATATATTTCTTTCTAGCTTCCGAGGAAATCCTAATTACTTTATTTACAAGAAATGTGTATTTATGTGGCTAAATTCGTCTAATATTTCTTATTCAAATGTTACTTCCCTTACAAGATTGATTTAAAGTAGTACGTACACTTTTTTTGGAGTGCCATTAAGGTCACATGATCAGCAGAATCATAGAATGACTTGGGTTGAAAGGACCTTTAATTCCAAGACCCCTGCCTTGGATGGGGACACCTTTCACTAGGTCAGGTTGCCCAGAGCCCCGTCCAACCTGGCTGTGAACACTTCCAAGGATGGGGCTTCCACAGCTTCTCTGGGCAACCTGTTCCAGTGCCTCACCACCCTCACAGTAAAGAAATTCTTCCTAACTTCTAATCTGAACCTACTTTCTGTCTGAATCCATTCCTCCTTGTCCTGTCACTTCGTGACCTTGTAAATAGTCTCTCTTCATCTTTCTTTTAGGTTCCCTTCATGTACCTGGAAGGCCACAATTAGGTAACCCCAAAGCCTTCTCTTTTCCAGGCTGAACAATCCCAATTCTCTCAGCCTTTCCTCATAGGAGAAAGGCTACATCCTTCTAATCATCTCAGTGTCCCTCCTCTGACCTCACTCCAACAGCTCTATGTCCTTCCTGTGCTGGGGACGCCAGAGCTGGATGCAGCACTCCAGGTGGAGGTCTCACCAGAGCGGAGTAGAGGAACAGAATCCCCTCCCTTGACCTGCCGGCTCACGTCCAGCCTCTCCTCCACCAGCTCCCCCAAGTCCTTGTCAAGACTGCTCCTGATCTGTTCATACCACAGCCTCTATTGATACTGGGGGTTGCCCTGATCCAGGTGCAACACCTTGCACTTGGTCTTACTAAAAGCTCATGCGATTCCTATGGGCCCACCTCTTGAGCTTGTCCAGGTCCCTATGGATGGCATCCCAGCCTTCAGGTGTGTTGACTGCAGCACTCAGCTTGGTATCATCTGCAATTTTGCTGAGGGTGCACCTGACCCCATTTTCTGTGTCCCCTGAGGGGCACCACTTGTCATGGTTGTCCATTGGGACTCTGAGCTGTTGACCGCTTCCCTCTGGACACAACCATCCAACCAGTTCCTTACACACTGAACAGTCCATTAAGTTTTAGGGATTATGTCGAGTATAAGCACATAGTATCTCAAGACTAGAATGTCTCAAGTGCTAAGCATATATTTGAGTAAGGTATTGGGGAATGGCTTTAAGGAAATTCATATGGGTTACAGATAGTTTGATTTTACTTACATTTATAGCTGTTTTTCTGTGGTTGTGTTTACATGATTATAGAAGAGATTTCATGTCAGTGCTTTTCTGTATTCAACATAAAGTCTGATGTTATCCTTAAGCTGAGGGCTAAGGTTTTACCTTAATTTGTCTTTAAGAGTTTTTGGTTTCAATTTTTTTTTTTTTTAATGAAAATAATTGCCTTGGAGTCTTTGGAAGACTGCTTTCATGCTGAATGTATAATTTTTTAATTGTAACCTCTGAAATTTCTTTAATATTGGTATATTTAGTGAAAGACCATTTTATGTGCATTTAGAAAAAAAAAGTTTTGTTATTTTAGCTGTGTCTGAAACTTGCAGACGATGTGTTTCTTCAGCTTTAAGTATCAGCTGCTCCTTCTTGTGTCTATATTGGAGTAGATGTGTTGTAGCTGTAAGATATCTATCTGGTAACAGTTTGTTAGCTTTGGTATATGAGATCACTTGTTTGGCAGCTGGTACTACTAATTCCTTTGGTCATAGTGCTGAAATGCTTGGTGAGATCCTACTTGCTAAGCATTATTTCATGGCATTTATTACCAGCCTGGCAATGTTCCACCTTCTGAAAAAGGAAAAAAAGCAGTAGTGAGCTTGGAATCTGCTTGCATGTCAGTTTGTTACTTCTTCCTTCAAATGAAACACTCCTCCGTAAACTCTTGTGGCCTAATTGGGTTTTCTTGAGCTTCTTGCAGCTTTGTAGATAGCCACATAGCAATAACGCTGCTGAGCACACATGTACATCTTCATATATGGAAATATCATTAAACATCTGGATGTAAACCCTTCAAAAAGCATTTGAAATAAAATTACTATTTTATTTGCTCTAAGAATGGGAATCAGCCCAAGGCCATATCTGAGCATGGGGGCAGGAAAGGTCAAAGAGCAAGTCTAAGCTGTATACTGCTTCACTGACAGCTGAAGGTGAGCCTTAAGTCGCAGTATTATTCCTCTGTGCTGTCATTAGTCTTTCCTCAGTAATGGAAGCTAAGGTGTAAGTTCTCACTCAAGAAAACAGCTTAGAGCGGAAGTGGTTGAAAGTATGGTCCTCTGACATGGAAACCACACTTCCAGCAAGAGGCTGTTTTGAAGGAAAACAAACATATCCCCAAGTCCTCAGATTTTCAGCTTTGCAGGAACTAAGGCCTTCTTCAGTTGTTTGGATTTCCCTTCCCCTGCACACTTCTGTCACAAAACAACCTCTTGGTTTCCTCTAGATTTGCTCTGAGACTAACTCATTCTCTCAAAGTTGCAACACACCCTCTTATTTTTCCTTTTTTTTTTTTTTTTTTTTTTTGGTCACAGAAGACTACAAAATGGGTGGAAATGCATAAGCTACTGATATTCCAAGGGGGATGGGTATACCTTAATTATTTAATTTAATTCCATAGAAGGTGCATTATTGCCTTACTAATCACATGGATTTTCATTGTAGGTTATTTCTGATTTAAAAGTAACTGATCCATGGAGTTTCATGCATTGATTCTTAAATTGATGTTTAATTGGTTAGTAGGTGCTTTATTCCTTATTCTTAGGGCACTTTTGCTGTTGACATACCCAAAACTGGTTGAGTCACTACTCTGTTACATACTATGCTCAGTGGAAAGTGATTTGGGGAATAGTAGCGGCAGAAAGCTTTGGAGCTACCTTTCCTTGTCGGTAGCACAGCTTAAAGCAGTGCTACAGTCTAACACAGTGGTGCTACTGCTGTAGGGGAATACCTAAGAGTTGATATAAATGGCTTGATGTGAATGAGGAAATAAAGCTGCTTGGGCCTGAAAAAAAGTAGACTATCATTCATAAAAGCAGAATTTGTAGAGAAACATTTTAAAAACTGATGCAGCGCTTTGTTGCCAATAGAGGCTGACTTTGTTAAAGTTACATATACTTTGTAACTTTTGTTACGTACAGTAAGTTAAAGTTGCAAAATAGCTTTATTAAATATTTAGGGAAAAGGGAGATGGAAAGCGTTTGGCAAAAATGTTTAATCATTATTCATCATGTCATCCCCCCTTTGACATTGTGAGGTCTGGGTGTTTGTAGTGGCCTTTAGCAGTTGCTTTGGACTGAACCGTGAGTAACAGCAGACTGAAAACCCAGAGAGAGTAGATGTGACAAAATAGCTGGTGTCAGAGTGGACAGAAAATTAAGTAATTGTTTTCATAAAAGTAATTTCTTGTTCTGACATTTCAGTAGTATTGAAGCTGATAAGGACTTCTTTTGCAAAGAAAATTCCTTGGATTAATAATGACTACATGTGCTACAAACATTGTTGATGTACCTATTCCTTTAAGTATTCCTTCTGATGCTAAAACTCATGTTCTTTCATCTGCAATGTACTTTGCACCTCAGTGATGTTCAGGGATAGCTTCTGAAGAGTAGATTCAGTTTTTGAGCCATGTGTTGTGTTTTATATTTCTCAACAGTTATTTCTAAGTGCACCCATTATTAAGAGCACTCTGTTGTCTTGCATGCTGCTTTAGATGAAGTGGTGTAAGAGGAATGATCTTATGCTGTCCTATTTACCAGTATTTGCTATGTGGAGGTTTCCATGGGTACACTTGTTAGGTGAAAGAAGGGGAATGCAATTCTGTAGGGTGGTGGTTAACAGGCTTGCTAGAGAGAATAAGCAAGAAAAGGAGGACTTTGAATTGGGTACTTGTGTGAAGACAGCAAATATGTCTGTCTGCTCTTTTTCGTGTGCTTCTTGTGATAGTGTCAGATTACTGCTGATGTGACTAACAGGCATGGACACGGTGGTTCACCTTTGGCTGTCATGAATCAGCTCCTCTATGTGTGCTCTGCCTATGCTGCTTTTTAATCTTCAGGCTCAGGTTCTTCTCCATTCTGCTTTCTCCTCACCTTAACAGTGCCTTTCTCAAGTCACTTCATTGGCCCTGTTTGTATGGGTTTGTCACTCAAATACCATAGCAATGTCATGTTTTAATATCCAAGACTGAGGTCACAGGACAAGCTCCCTTGCAGGTTACAAGGCAAAGTGTTCTTTTGAGGCACTGAGGGGACTAGCTTAGGAGTTTTGGTAATAGAGCCTGTGCCTTTCCCATGTCAAATAGGACAAGTGTGGGTGCATTTACATGACCAACAGCTGAAATATTTTTGGTCAGTCAGCACGCTTATTGGATATTGGTTAGATTCTTAGATAAATGGGCATGAGGGCTTTACATCACACTTGCTGCTGTTAAAACTGACTCATGATTTTTCTTCCATAGACTGTTGAAGTGAAACTTGAGCTCTGTGTGATGTAATTACTGAATCAGTATGGAGCTTTCTCTGCAGGATGTTCTCACCTCTGTTTAATACAGATCAGCTTTTCTCCTCCGAGGTACTCAGTGGAGTTTCACACATGCCAATGAAATCAGCTGTATTAAGTAAACAATCTGACAATATTTATTTATTTTTCTAATAGAAGTTCTAGCAGTCTGAATTTATTATTAGCACTTTCAAATTAGAAATCTGAACACATTAGTATTTATTTTTTATAATGTATGGGAAGTTTCTTACAATAACATCTCAGCTTTTGTTTTCATTGAGTTTACTGACTTCTGTGAAAGAAAACGGTTGCTTGAATGAACTCAGTGCAGAGTATTTGCACTGAATTCTGAATCTGGATATCATCCAACACTTGAAATTGCTCAACTCTTGGAGTTGAGTTTGTTAATGCACAGCTCCAGGAGTACGGAAAATCTGAGCAGAGTACATTAGATAAAGTTTTGGAAGGAAACCCCAAAGAGTAGAATCTACAAACTGTTGAATACATAGTTCTGAACAAGTTATTCTTTAATTATTGTTATTTCACTGAATGTGGAATCACTTTACAGAATTTAATGTAATGTTGTAATGTTAAAGCCCTCTGTGGGCTGGAAGAGACAGTTACGGAAATTTTTTTTAAATCTGCAACTCACAGAAATTAGCTTATGTTCAGACAAATTTTTGTTGTGTCTTCTGTTTTTCTTTGTGGGCATCTGAGCCTGTCCAACTAGTGCTGATCATTTGCTCGTGTCTGTCATATTCCCTTGCCCTTCCTTTCACATTCCCCCAAAATGACCTATTAAAATCTTCACATTTAGTGCTCTGCTCTCTAACTTGCACTGTAAAACAGGTTATGCTTTTTAAGGCAAATCCTACTATAGGAAAGGTCATAGGCCTTTTCTTTCTGAAATCCTGGCTTGTTTAACAGGACTGTTTTAAACAAGCTGGGCAGAGACCTGTGAGGCTGCTGCAGAGGAGAGTTGGTGACCTCTGGTGTAGGCACAAGGAAGAAGTGAGTTTGGTGCAGAGACCACTCTGCTCATCTGTACAGCAGCAGAGTTAGTCCATGTATGTTAAGACTCTGGTCGTGGGGAATGGCTGCAGTGGTACAAGATGTTACTGCATTCTGCCGTGCTGTGCTGAAATTGATTATTGGCTGGACATTTGTCACTTCCACAGCAGCACTGATGGAACAGAGAAGTTGAAGTTCTTCTCAGTCCTGTCTGTAAGCTGTCACACAATGCAGGAATGCTTATGGAGGGCTAATATGTTCTAATCCTCAGCTGGGTTGAGAAGGCTGGAATAAAGGACAGGGAATTGGTGATCAGTTCATTTAGCAGACAACCATAGTGACACACATCTGAGCTCCTACTTGGTCTTGGCTTTCAGCCTGGAGGAAGGTTGTTCTCATATGTTAGCAAGTTGAAACAGCTTCAGGAGTGCAACCTCTGCCTTCCAACTGTTAAAAGACTTACATCAAGCTAAAGAGTTGGAAAAATTAACCCTCTTGTATTATAAAGCTATTTATGAGATTTGGCTGTGGATATACATCATGCTTACTAAGCACTAAAATGATTTCAGGTGTAATTCCCAGTTTTGGTGTGGGTGAGTAAAACCTGGTGAATTCAGTATTTGGGAGATGATATATGTCAGTCACCCACTGTGGACTAGATCAGAGTACAGTTGAGTTCAAAAACAATTCAGGTGCTAATCATGAAGTTCCTGTATGTAGTCTTGCAGACAGGGATATGTTTGGGAATGCTTTTGAATGGAACTAGAGAAATAATGTTGATTTGAAAATAGTTTTTCTGTTTGTCACTTTATGGTGACACTTGGTAACAGTAAAATGCTTATGTATAGCTGAACTGGATAATGGGTGCAGGGATAGGTATGCAAAGGAGAGGAAAATGCAATCAGAACAATGTACTTTGTGGAGTGGACATGGGTTTTTTTGAAACAGTTAGCTCAATGAACCCACACACACATTGATAATATATCTGCCCAATTCCTTCGTTTTTAAGCAAAACACATCTGTGTGGAATGTCAAAGATGCCTGGAACCTCTGAATTAAACTTTTTGTTTAATGCTTAAAGAAATAATTCTGTATTTGTATTGAAATGTGGTGTTGGCATGTAAACTAGAATTTTGATTGAAATTTGATTTGAATTTGGCTTTTTGTTTGCATTACTGAAGTGCTAGAAGTTGACTACAGTCTTAATTAGAGTTGTATCCTTGGGCCCTGTTTTGACTCACAAAGAAAGTGAATTTTGTTTGTATTTAAATGAAATTACCATGAATCTGTAACTGCTAAGAAGGCTCCTAGTAAGTCTGCTGTGGTAGACTTCATCTGAGGAGTAAGTCAGGTCTGTTATAAAGTATTTTCTTGTACAGTGTTTTTATGGAGAACACCAAAGGAGCTTGACCGATTCTTACCTTCTTACGAGGAGAAAAGCTTGTAATTTGTCTAAATAGGTAATTGCTACATAAGCTTACTGACTGAAATTTGTTTCTGTCAATGTGCAAAGCATTTTCCTATTGTGGGACAAGATTGCAACTGGATCATTTTGTGTGATTTCTATTTTTTTGTCCAGATATTTCAGGATTGATGGACAGATACTTGGCAGCCAGATCCTAGCATGTTACTGGGTGCGGTCAACTGTGATTATGTACAAACCTGACTGGATAAACTTTTAAGTCTCCTGTAATACCAGTGTTTTTGAGAAAATGTTTGGGGTTCTATGTGAGTAGTTAGAGTGGTTGGGCTGCTTTAAGGAGGGGAAACTGTTTCATAACTTAATGACTATTTATACATTCAAAGTCCTACGCAATTGGTGGTAAACAGAACGTGAGTCTCTGGTATAGTGGCTTGCAGCAAGGTTAGGTTTGCCCATGCCAGTCAGCTGCAGGACTGTGGTTTGTTTGGTTGGTTTTGTATGTAGTCTTTTTCATTGAGAAGGTATATGGTATGAGTGATTTAATTACCCTGGTCTTCTGCACATGGTCCCAAGATATGGTTCCTGCTTCCCTTTCCAGTGAAACTTGAAAGTAAATGTGTCCAAGACTACAAGATTCAGTGCTAGTTACTAGCAAACTACTTTCCATGCTGTCTAAAAGTGAGGGTTAAGGAAAGTGTTTTGGATGGAATAGACAAGTTATCATAACAACAACGAGCAGCAAAACATATTTTTGGCTATAACTAGTGAAAAATGCCGGAGCTGACGTTATATCCGTTTGTGTTATCACTTTATTCAATCTAAGTCAGGATTTCCTGGCATTCATCTAGACAGAGGCAATGGACTTTGCTGTTCATGCTATAGCAACCTTTGGGTGATCAAGCATGGCTTCTTGTGTATGTGTCCTTTCCCATATTCTTGCTAGTTGGGTAAATCAGTACATTCTTAAAAATGCTCAACTTGGGTTTTTCTTCCTTCCCTTCTTGATTATTGCAGACTAACTTTTCAGTTGCAATCTCTGTTTTAAAAGAATCAAAAAACATCTTGTGCTTACAACACTTTAACATAACCATTTACAAAAGTCTCGCCAATATTTTGTTAGCTGGTCAAAAAAATTGGGAGGCTTCAGCTCTCAGGGCTGTTAGAGAGCCACATCTGATACCTTTTCATATATGTTAGGAATTTAGGAGGGTGCATCTGGAACCAGGTAAATTTTAGTAATTTTTTTTTAAGTGAAATGATACTGCTGAGTTTGTGCTTTTGAGTGAGTTGAAACTGACCCCTTCTGAAGCAATTTCCCTTGGAAGAAAAATGTAGGGTCCCTGGGTGGCACTTGTCTCTACCTTCCTGAACAGTGTTCTCTTGCACAGTTGGAGTGTTTGTTCAGAACAAGGACGAGGAGGGCATTTGCAATGCTTTCTGCACACTTGGAGGGATTACCCTAAACTTATTTGGCTGTAAAGTTTGAGAGAGAGTGCCATGTTCTCTGGAGTTTACAAAGCCCTCTTGTGAATGTAACCTTTTGATAGTAGAAGTGGAGGAAATTTGTAAAGAAATGGTTGCTGCTAATATGCATGTGTTTTTAGCTACTTTGAATGAAGGTGTGTGTTCAAGCAAAAGGAGGATTTTTCAGTTAGCTAGAAAAAATTGTGGAGGGGGGATGTTAAACATCAGACATTCTTCATATCTCTATCTGTTGGTATTAATATGTATTTACTTTTGTCTAATAAATAACATTATTTCCTAGTAATTTGTAAAAATTTTCATTTTCTAAAATTACTTCTTTGAATAGAGGCTTGAAAGCTGTATACAGACTTTTTTCTTTAAAAAATAAAAAAAGGGTTTTATAAAAGAGAGAGAAGGAACAGGAAAGAGCAGGCAAGCAAACCCATGCCTCAGGATACTGCCACTAAGGTGTGGTGGTCTGTCTTGGCCTGCTCACTTATGTAGGAGATACCAAGGTCTGAGGTCTGTCAGTACTTTTATACAGCATTGAAATGCAACAAGAGCTGATAGTGTTTTAAATACCAGATTCTGCCTTGCATTTCTGCTTAGAATTCTCCTTCAGATGTACAACGTGTAGTTCTTCCCTCTGTTCAAGAGAAGGTGGGGAAGGCAGAGGCAGTAAAGCCAGTAGGATAAGAGATTTCTATTAATCTCATTTTCTGGCAGAGGCAGTTCTCAGACGTGCCTTGGCAGTGTCTGTATTTAGTAGCTGTGTTCCTGGCCGCTGGCCCAGTCACATGGCGCCACTGGAACAAGTGACATGGGAATGATGCATTAGCTGAGAGCCGGTGCTCTGTGCTGGAGGAGGTGGGGTGGCCCAGCCGGCTGGGCTGCCTGCACCCCGGCGCTCAGCGCGGATGCCGCATCCAGCACCGCTTGCTCCCAGATGGCTGCTGCTGTTTGGCTCCAGTGAAAGCTGGAAGTTGGTTACTGCAGGTGCCTTAAAAAAACAAACAGGGGGAGAAGCAAAGTCAAATCCTGAAGAGTGTTAAATTACAAATAAATTTGCAGTTCATCAGAAAATTATAAAGATCATCACTATGAAACAACTTCTGCAAAGCATTTGACTTACTTTGGATCATCTGTCAGTAGCTATGGGAGTGAGGTCAGAAAGTGGAATGGAAGGGGGAAAGTTAATAAGGACTAGACATGGCTTTCTATACTGAGGAAAGAACTAAGTGATGGCTCTAAGGCACTAACCTTACTGCATACCTTACCTTTCTTTGTTTAAAGTCCTAGTTTAACAAAACCACACTTTTGTTAATGGTAAAACACAAATACATCCAATTTTTCGTGCAATCCCAACGTATGGAAGTTGACTGAGTTATGAAACATTGTTTTAATGGGCTGGTTTTTATGTTTGTGGAAGGCTGATGTGTGCAAATTTATGGTGAGTAACTTGTGTAGATCTGTTTGTTAGCCTTTATCAGCAGTGTGTGTGCCTTGTGGTCTTTTTTTTTTTTTTTTTCATGCATATGATGATATTGCTTTCTTGCAACCAAGATGATGAAAAATGCTTCCAACCTTACAAAAATCCAGAGTATTCTCCTTTCTTAAGCAAGGAGTCTGTGGAATTCTGACTTTTCAGTGAACAAATATATCCAGTGTTGTTTTGCATTTCTTACAGTAACATATGGAATTATCCTAAAACAGGTGACCTTTCTGTATAGTGATCTAATACTGAGAACTTTATTTTTCTCTGCCTGAGCTCTTTCTACAGGAAAACCTAACCTGAGAGAGAGCAGTGCCGCAAATAATACCTTCCTTCACTTGTTGCGTGACTAATCTGCCATGTATCCTGCCTAACTCGTGTGGAACTAGTAACTATGTATCATGCTTGAACAAGGTAGTTCATCTGAGGTTAATAGTGCTTTACCATATTAGGACTTCTTTAAGTCATTGTGGAAAAAGAATGTGGTGTGGCATCAGCACAAGTCTTCCATATCTGGGGTTTTAAAAAGAGGAGAAACAATGCAGGGTAAATGATTCAAATTTGGAGAGAGGAAGGGAACATACACCTTCCAGATAAGCTATTTGATGGACTAAAAGAAGGAAAATCATAATTAAGCAATCCAAAATAGATTTCACTTCGTCTTTAAATACGTGTTTGGCACTAATCCTGAATGTCTGGATCTAGGCATTTTTTGTGTATCAATTTTGCTAAGTGTATGTTTTGCAAAAACAAATGCTCACCAAAACAGCAGGTATGATTCAAACTTCGTTTTCCTAAGCTTCTCTAGCCAGCTTCTAAAAGCTCTTGGGAAAATAAATCTTTACAGGGGTCTCTGCAAATATTCTCTTAGATGTGAAAACAGCGCTTAAGTTTTAGTGGACAGCTGTAACTTATACAGAAAATTATTTTTTATTAGACAACTACATCATATATATTTCCTCTTTCCCCCCACCCCAAATTTTCTTGCTAAAGTGTTACCTTGAGTTGAAATCATTTGGGCAATTGTCCCTCAGTGAAGACGGAGGACAGGAAATGACCTACAAACAGAGCAGGTGACGTGCTGTCACATAGCCTAGAAAAAGAGTGATTAAACTCTGCTCTCCAGAAAGAAGCTTTTCTTCCATTTTCTATATTATCTACTTCACGGACTCTGGGTGTTTTCAATGTGTAGATTTGAATATTATTTTGTTGTTGTTGAGGAACTCTTCTGTGGATTTTCAAAGTTAATTCCCCAGGTACTTTGGGATTTATAGTATTCTACAGATTACTGCATCTGCAGATGAGGTAGTGTTGTGAAGCATGTCTATTTAGTGAGCTTACAGGAGTTCCTAGTTCTAATGTTTGATGTGAATTTGATACTGTGGTCAATGTTGGTTTGTTTGGGGAAAAGATAGGACAGAAGTGAAGGTTTTTAACTGTTGATCTTAGTGGAAGTGCAAGAACATGACCCTCAGCTGCTTATTTCATTCATACTTCAAAGGTGACTAGGAACACTGATGTTTAAAGTAGTCCTCCTCAGTGAGGTGAGGACTAGGGGTTGCCTTCTCCTAGATCATTTGAGTCACTTGAGAACAGGCCAAAGCTTTTCACTTGTTTCCCTGCACTTGGGAGGAGTGATGATGATCTAGTACTTGTCACTACTCTGGGAATTGAAACTGAGCTTTTTTTTTTTAATTGCTACAGGCTTCCCTCAGCAACAGAGTTGTTCAACCTAACCTTGCTCTTGTTTTTTGCTTGACTTCTGTCCAGTGTTTAGGGGTTGGGGTTAACTGAGATTACAAAATCATTTTAGCAAGGGTGCTGTGCTATTTAGAAGGTAGCACGTAGCACTAAGTTTTGAAATCTTACTGTGTTTTTGAACTCTGTGCTGTATTTCTGGTTGAATACTAGCAAAGTTATTTTCCCTTTTTAACCTGGAAGGGAAATTGCAGTAGAGCTGTCATCTTACAAAATGTTACTGATGGGGGAAGCTATCTAAGACATGAATTACGAGCAGACATGTATGGATAACTTTTTTTTTTAAATCGGGGTGGGGAAGAGGACTTTGTTCTGTCAGGCTCAGGTAATTCTACTGCAGAACACCTGATTCCTCTGTTCCTTTCAAAAACTTAAATTTACTTGGTCAGAAATATTTTATTAGATAATTTTTTTCATCAGCATTGCCATTAATAACTTTAATAGGCACATGGCTATAAATTCTCATCAACCAACTTGTTGTCTGCAACAAACCTTTTCTTGTTTCTTTCCTTTCTACTTTTTTTTTTTTTTTTTTAAAAAGGCTTCTCAAGGTGGTAGTTTCAAGTTCTTGGCCAAGTGTAAATCCTATTTGTCCTTAGAAGTAAAAGCATTATGGCGCAGAATATCTAGAGTGTTTCTTGGTGTTGGTAGTTGTTTTTTTTTTTAACTGATAGCCATATGGCAATGATGACAGATTCTTACTTGCTCCCAAGCTATATGAGGTTGCTAGGGGTTGTCAGATGACACTTGCTCACATGAGAGCCATTAACAGGGTGTTGTAGCCAGTGTTAGAACAACCTTGCAACTAAGGGCGAGTCACTGCAAAAGCAACTATGCTTTTTTTTTTTTTTTTTTAAGAGGCCATATGGTTCAGTCTTGTGACTACATAATTGCCAGCTACCTAAATCACATACCAGGAAACAAACGTAGCTAAAGTCAATATTAGCTGGTGTATCTGCTACAGCCTTGTGCCAGGCTTGGTAGGAAAAGCTGACAGCAGCCAGAGCAAGTCTAGGATGGCTTCTGAGACCTAAAAGTCATGTCCACTCGGTCTGGAATAATTGCAGGAGTACATTAGCTACAGCTGTCTTTCTGTATTAATGGCTTATAGACTATATGAAGATTGCTTTGCCTTTTTTTCCCCTAGTAGGAAATTCAGCAGACTGGGTTCCTGTATAGGGAAGAAAGCTGATGGTAAATTACACTTGTTAATGGCTGATCAATAGTAAAGAAATCTGCTTGAGGCTGTACCTCTTCAGGAGGTATTTAGTTTCTTTGAGGGAGCTTTACAAGAGGATTGTAGCTAAGAAAATGTGTGGGGGTACACCAAAAGCTACAAATGGCACTGGGGGACAAATAGAAAGAGCAAGAAACAACAACGATGTACTACTTGGAAATAATCTCGCCTGTACCAAACTGGATGAAAGAATTAGAAAGTCTTTGAGAGACCAGTGTGTCAGCTGTGCGAGCAAAGTGACTAAACTGCTGCAAAACAGGTATGCATGTAACTTTTTCTTGACAAAGAACAGACATTTTTAGTTAATACCAGATTTATAATCCTGTTCCTGAAAGGCTTTTTTGTAAATAATTGGGAAAGTTCTATTAGAAGCTTATTCTTGATGATGATGATGCTGACTGAAACTCCAGAAAGTTTTTCCTGTTTGAAACTGAATCTACATTCTTGTCTCTGATATGTGAGATGTATGTCTATGCAAACTGAGGCATGAAGGGTAATCTTTTCAATTAAGGTTAAATAGTCTTACCTTCTCTTTCTAGTTTTCTAATTAGTTTCCCCTCTTCTTGCCACCTCCTGTGTTAGTGGATCAAGTAGTAACATTGTGCAGAGCAGACAGGAGGGAATGCTGCGAACTAGGGGAAGAATGGAGAGGGGAACCCTCTGTTTTACTTGTAAATTACCTCTTGATCGAGCATGACATCAAAATAATCTGAAGTGTGAATAGTTTCCTTAACTTTTGTGGTGTCTTTTTTAGATGTGTGCCAGCATGTCTCTAATGTCTGAGTCTTTTACAGCTATGTAACTCTGTTGGGAATATGGTTCAGGCTAGCTTTTTCCAAATCTCAGCACCCAAGGGTGTTAGAGTTAGTATTCTACATATTCAGGATTGATGGTCTAAGAAGCAGAAAAATTTAAATACGTATATAGGAGATGTTTCAGCCTTCAGTTTGTTTCTCTAGCCTATAGATGTTACATTGAAGTAGTGAGTGCTTAGTCACTTTCAAAAGCAGTTTAAGGTCAGCTGAAGTAGTTTTTGGACTAAATTAATAGGTCACTCTTCAGTTATTACGTGAATACTGATTATTGTGAAGGTGAGCCAAAAGCTTTCTGTGTAAAGATCAGGCTTTGGAGATCTATATTAACTGAAAGCACTGATTCAGGGCAGAATGAGGCAGAATTTTTGTGGCTTTTTTCCAGAAACAAGCAAGTCTGCTTTCCCCTAAGAGAGATTTCCTTGCCTCCATGTCTCATATATGTAATTGAAAAAATGTTGAACAAGCCAAAGGAAAGTAGTTTATATGCCAGTTTAAGAGAAGTAAAGCAAGTTTGAGCTTAATATGGAATTGGGAGAAAACTTTTCAGGCTATCTGTAAGCTGTTCCAAACTTGTGGCTTTCTTTCAAAAAAAAAAAAAAATCCATGGCATTTTAGTATCTTTAGTAGACTTAGTTCTCCTGTTGTATGAACACAGACATCTTGATTTTATTTATTTTTTTTGAGTTGAAGATGATGTTTATTAGTTCTAGCATCTACCACATGCAGCAAAGATAACAGTCTGATGGTGAGCCTAGATAAGCCATGCTGATGATGTTGAAGGAGGTAATCACATTGCCACTTCTTCCTTTGATTTCTGGCATCATGGTCTTGTTCTTTTCCCCCTTTCCGTTCCTTCTGGAACTGGCTCCCCCTCACTAAGTGGCAGAGAATTGACTTGGGAACAAGAAAACTCAATTAACATTCTAACTAGCCTCAATATTTATTTGGGATGCATAGGGAACATTTTCTTTCTGCCCTTTCCCAAAGGTATATGGTTCCATGGACAAAGTGAGTGTAGATCATGCTGCCACTAAGAGGTGGAGATTCCATTGCTTTCTACTTCTTCCTTCCTTTTTTCCAACTATGTTTCTGATCTGCTTTCACATGCTTGGACAGACTTTTATTGCTGCAGGGAACTCAGTTTGCAGAAGGATCCAAGAATTGCCAGAGCAGACATGAGTAACAGGAAGGGTCACATAGTTACAAAAAGGGGCAAAAGGATATGTAGGGCTTTTAGTTTTTGTGGTCAAATAAGAAAACATGTTCAGTCAGAATAGCCACATTTAACTTGAAATGTGAACATCTGCACAAGCTCAAATTAATTAATTCAGCTAATTTTTAGGAATATGCAGGATTTTGCATATCTAGATAAGCAGGAAGCTGATACAGAGATAAAAAAGTAATGGTTTGGGTTTTGGTTTTTATACATGTGAAAACAGAGTGGACCAAAGAATCTATGTACTGTCTGTATCCTTCAACACTGTGCTTTTAGGAGATGATTGAATATTCCTGCTGTCTCTGCTTTGGGGGCTCTATGTTATATAAGCTGGTTTAAACAATAAAGGGTGGAAGTACTGTAAGCAATCTGCTCATCATCTTTGTGACAGGGATAAACATCCCAGTCATCTGACTAGTCTTGGGCCCGGTGCTAGATTCCACGTGGAAGTAATGAGACTAAATGGACTTATGCCTGTATAAATTGCGTATAGATATGCTTGACGCTACCAAATGAGGTTTTAGTAGGATGGATCTCTTCTGTAATGAGTAGGACTGCTGCAGGAACTGCATCTGTGTTCTGGGTAATTTACAGCCTGAAAGCAAAGACTTCATTAAAACATAAGGTTTAGTCCTGTAAGAAGCATTATCTGAAGTTACTTCCCTAGATTTGATCTATTAGTCAGATAAAGCTCCCTCTGTATGATAGATTTCATGTAACTTCTTAGCTTGTTGCTGTCTGATACTAGAGAATTTGTTTGTAGTTATGACAGATTGCAGCAATCTTCAGTTCTAGCATGCTGTGCGGAAAAGGCGCCTCAGCAGGCTGTTGAACTGGCTTCTGCTTCAGCATAAAATCTTATACAGAAGTTGGCGCTTCACAACTAACATGGTTTGCTTTAGTGCAAAGTGAGAGAAGGAAATGGGAATTCATGCAACCCAACCTGCATGCAACCCTGCATCAGTGGGCACATGCAGGGCCAGATTGGCTCAGTCTGTCTGAAATGAGTCTTCGTCATTTTAGACTTGCAGTCCTGTGGTCTGAAGTATTGACGCTTCTGTGCCAATCCTGGAGATTGCTTTGCAAGGCTTTGCTGATGCATAGAATTTTAACTAAGGCCATAGAGATAAACCTTTTCTTTGTAGTTTAAAGGAGACCTGTAGCCTTTTTAAGAAAGCAGAATAGTTACCTGAGGTCATCTGTTGCAGAAAGCATGTAAGTAAATAGATAGCTATATAACTGAAGAGATATTGGAGTGTCTGATACTGAAGAGCATCAGATTCACGCGGCAGGGTACATGAAGTGTATTGATGGCTCTGACTTCTCATACATTCTGCATAACTGGATTTTGTAATAGCCTTGCAGAGGCAGTAGGCTGAGAAACCAGTAACAGATTTCTAAAACAGATGGTGTAGTTGCAGCTCTCGGTATATGTGAGGTGTGTAGGATCTTTGTTGGGCAACTATGAACAATGGTATCAAGTCTGGTCTCATGCAGGTAAACTTAATGCTGTGACTCTATTTGAAAGGGAAAACTTGAAGAGAAATCTCCCTGGCACTCCTGGCAGTTTTGGAGGCAACATGTTACAAACACATCAAGAAGTTTCCTCACTGTGGATGGCAAAACAGCCTTTAGCAGCATTCCATAATCTGGCTTTGAAGTGTGCTAGAACCTTGCATACTATGTACATACAGCATACTTTTATCAGAGTACCTTACAGTGGCAATGGATACCTAGCTTATTCTGTCCCAAGATATTTAAAAGTAGGATAACCCCTTCGAGAATGAGGTCTTTCAGGTTTGAAAAAGATGCCTATTTACGCTTATTTCTCTTTTTAGATACATGAAAAGAGCACAAAGAAGAAATCAGGCTGGCTTTACTTATAATGATTTAAATTTGAAAGTCTGAGTGTGCTCCTAAAGCAGTTATCCACAGTTACCGTACTGACTCTAGCAGTATTTGGAAGTGTTTACCTCGCTTGTGGATGTTGACAGAGCAAGTAATAAAAAGAAATAGCTTCAGAAATTCTAGTCTTCCAGTTGTTTAGGGGTTTTATGCTCCTCTCTCAATTCTCTGCCTTCCTTTTCTGTAGGGCACAGTTAAGGAAAATTCCTAAATGAAACTTCTGTTTGGGTGGAAGATCAATGTGGCCTTGACTGAAGTCTGTTAAACCAACAACTATTAATAACAGTTGTACTTTTACCCCCTCAGTCCATTGAGGTCAGGGATGAGGCAATATGGTTGAGCATCAGTGCTGTGTGGCACTGCTTTATGCAGTAGTAATTTTTTTCCATTAATTTCAGCTTGTAAGCTACATAACGTGAAAAGCATTTTCTGTGGCTGAAGCTGACACCAAGCAAACCTCCATGCTCTGATGTGCAGACTGACTCCCTTTAGAATTGGTAAATAAGGTTTCTTGTCATTGCAGCCATGCTGCAGTTGTGCTCCTTAGCTTCTTGCCGTAGTGCAGTGAGCCAAGTTGTGTGCCATGTTGTATCTCTGGGGAATGGGCAGATTCCGGCTTGAGATAGTTGTTTTCTTCAGGTTGAATCTCAGTGGTATCTTTATTTCATATACTAAATGAATTTCATTGTAGCTGGAGATCAAATCTCAGTAATCTATTGCTGCTCAGTAAACCCTAGTGTCTCAGAAAAAGGGGAGAAATAATGGAACAACAAAAACCTTGTCTTTCAGTTGCAAGACTTAAACTTAAGGAAAATCTTAAATTATACTGTCAGGAATAGATCAAAAGGAATTGGATTTCTACTGTTTAGAGAAGGGTGTGGGAGGGTGTAAACCTTGTGCTTTTGAAACACTGTAGTAGAGAGAATGGTAATCCATTGTATTTTATTGCCACTGAGAGTATTGCACAAAGCAGTATACCTACCTTATGATAAGGATGATCTAAGCTGTGTAAAAAGAAGGGAGTAAATTTAGGAGTAGTTAAGCCCTGGGGCAGATTGCTGAGACAAAGTTTTGTGTTCTCTTTCTGCAAAATTTTGAAAATAGATTGAATGAAAATTGGTGTGGCTGTTCCTGCCTTTGTGTCAGCAGTGACACTGGGATTAGATACTCCTTTGGAGTTCCTTTTTGGTTGGAGTTATACGATTGCACCCTGGGTCCTGTAAATGCTGAGGAAAAGTTGTATTTGCATAATACCTGTTTCTTCACTTAAATGAACCTGCAAAGTAAACACACTATTTTAACATCTTGTATTTCTAATCCATAGCTGGTCCTCTTCAGAGTTTGACTTGAATGAAATCCGCCTGATAGTTTATCAAGACTGTGAGAGGAGAGGCAGACAGGTCTTGTTTGATTCCAAAGCAGTCCGCAAGATTGATGAAACTGTGGTTCAGGTATGAAATGTTAATTTTGCTCTTGTCCTAATAGGACAGTGTCAACTTGTTAATCTTAAGATCTTTTGCTTTATCTTTATTCCATGATAGCTGCAACAAGAGTGTGTTAGATTCCAAAAGGCCTGTGAACATATCTGGTATTTGGTATTTATAATATAAATACAGTTTTCAAACTTAACAACTTAGACCTGATTGGCTTTCTGGCAAAGAAATCTATACTCCTTTAAACTGAGTATTTCTTGAGCCTTTTTAATGTTGACTGGGTTTGCTTTTTGTTGTTAGCCCTGGCTGTGCAAATCCCTTGTTCCAGTAATGTCTACCACATGTCTGAAGGTGTTTTTCTCCTTTTGGTGTTTGGATTAGTAAAGTTGTTGTCTTATATGAATTAAAACAACTCCCCTGGCTAACCATGCCATATTGAGAAGAATTACACATGGTGATACGTGGCCATGTAAATTTTGGTGACATACTTAGAGCAGATGCTGTCAAGATGCAAGTTCTTTTTGCTGCTCTCCAGGCACACAAATTGTGGAGTAATGCTTTCAGCAAACTTAGGTGATTTTAAGATAACTAAACCAGTAGTGTTTCCTGTTTTGTGGTGGTTTTGCTTGATTTTTTTCCTACTACCTCCATGTTTCTCTTTTACATGGAATTATTTCAAATTTTTGTATGTTTTGAAGTTTTTTTAGAACTAACAGCTTCGGCTTATAGACTAATATGGTTTATTGTAGAACTATATATAGCTGTATAAGCTATGTAAGAAAAAGCAACAATCTCTGTTTCAGTCACACTGTAAATATGCCATTGTGCTGAATCAGTAAGACTGGCAAGCATCATCAGCTGATGTCTGATCATCTACTTAAGAGGGTAAATGGGTCAGACTAGTCTGTTAATCTTGCTTCCCCGCTCCTCCCCCCCCAAAATCAAGGTCATCACTTTGTATCTCTAAGTTGGTTTAAAACACACAGCATGGGAAGAAGAAACATATTTCTGGCTTCATTTAAATATTCAAATTATTCCACTTACTTGAATACTTTAAGCTAAAATTTAACTAAAAAATGTCCAGTCAGAAACTCTATGCAGCACTGACCTAAAACAGATTATAGCCTCCCTCATAACACGTGTTACAGGCTATAATCTGTTTTTTAGCTAGACACTAAACTAGGTACCCTTTTAAAATAGCCAAAGCACTTAGAATGCAGTGCAAACACATAGATGTTAAAAGTGATTTTGAGTGTCTGGTCGTTTGTTTGATATGTTATCAAACAGCAAGCCTAAAACTTGATTCGTTTAAAATCAAGGCAAACTTACTCTCAAGCTCAGTCCTCTTTAAACTGAAGTCAAGAAGGTGTGTGTATACTGTGCATTCATGCATTTTCCTGAAATACAGTAAAGCTTATTTACATTGAATATTCATATACATTGTTTGCCTTTAACCTGTTAATTCTACCAAATGATACATTATTCGCTCCTTGTTTTTGCTGGCTGTTCTTCTGTTTAAGAAATCTGTTAAACATTTGGGAAGCAAAAGCTATGTGCAATTTGAGTGATTAATTGTGCAAATGATTACAAAAAGTGGTTTGTAAGCAACCTATAAGCTGAGATTTTGTTTACATAAACTTTAGTAAATGTTACAAAGAATAATTCATAATGCTTGGGAATGATCTTTCTGTGAAACTGGCTAATTACTCTGACTATGTGTGATACTATGAAAACCTGTCTGGCATTGTAAGTGTGATAGTAGTTCTCCACTTGCTCTGATGCTGGCATTTTATAAAATATTTTAAAACTGATATAAGACCAAATAAGTTTTTTTAATTTCTGTTGCTTTCCTGTGGTTTTAAGAAAATTAATGCCATGGTATGTTTAGAGATGGGAGTTCTTATATTGACTTCAGTAGTTTTTATCATATTGTTCTGTTTTGACACAGAAAATTGCAGATGAGGCTTCTGTAAAAACTTGTGCCAAGAACTGCCAAGCAAGCAATGGGAACAACAATATTTCTTCCCATAGTCCCACAATAAGCTGTATGCAAAATATCAAAGAACAGATACCGAAGTATCAGGTAATATTCATTACTTTTGTTACTTTTATTTATCCACTTTACTGAAGAAGTTAGTTTATAAAAGCCTTCACTTACATACATTGAATGACTTACGCTTCTGTTATATTACAAGTTAATCTGAACCTTGAGATTTCTATCCTATCCTTGAAGTAGTATAGAATAAAAACATGTGGGTGCATCTTAACCTTTTCATCTATCTTGGTCTTATTTTTGAAGGAGTTGTGAAATCTAATCTAAAATCTATTAACATTTTGTCAATGATGTCATAAGAACCACTGTACTGTTCTCTGTTCTCCTCTACTTATACTTCAGGTCAGTTCTGAAGAAGTTGTTGAACTTTGTAAATTAAGAGTCCCTTTAGTCTGTTTTTTAGGGGAGCTAATTTTTAGATACTCTGGCCTTTTCTCAGTAAAAGCATTAGCATTTCAGCTAGAAAATGTAATTTGCAGCATGTATAGATTAAGGCGGGAAAATATATATTTAACTGGAAGGTAAATTAACAAACATCTCTCCATATTTGCTATTGATGATCAGTCTTTGAAACAAAATAAGCAATTGGTCTGAAGACTGTGTTTCTAAGTATAATCACAAACTATTTTCCAATAAAAAATGTTTCCAAGAAGCTTTCTGTCAGGGTGGGGAAGGAGAATGTACTGATTTGGATAAGGAAGCAGTTTGTTTGGGGATCCAGACCACAGAATCCAAGTCCTGTTAACACCTGCAGGTTTCATCAAACACTCCGCTATACGGGAATGTCGCTGGACACAGCTGTTTCTTTGGAAATGCAGCAGATCTTTTTTCTTCCTTCTTGCCTTTGGAGGTCCCCCTGGAACAAGGGTAATAATGCCCATCTTGTGAGAAAAATGGAATACATCCTCTGGCTGTCCTTGCTTGTACTTGCATTCAGTGTGTTAAAACCACACTGGTCTTACTA
Organism: Platyrinchus mystaceus; assembly: GCA_035041135.1. NCBI lineage: Eukaryota > Metazoa > Chordata > Aves > Passeriformes > Tyrannidae > Platyrinchus > Platyrinchus mystaceus. Next base: position 31,920,261 of record JAWWLV010000144.1, read on the forward strand.
TCCATTCAAAATGTAGCACTATGGCACTATATTAAATTGAAATAATATGCCCAGTTATTATTGACTTTGCTCTTTCCATCTTGTCTGAGCAGTACACCAGGCCAGCCTCTGATGTCAATATGCTGGGAGAAATGATGTTTGGCTCGGTAGCAATGAGTTACAAAGGCTCCACCTTGAAAATTCACTACATACGGTGAGTGTCCTTTTCTGTGATGCACTGTCTTGTCAGGCACTTGGAATTGATGATTCACTGAAATGACTGTTTATCCTTTCAGCTCTCCCCCACAGCTGATGATAAGTAAAGTCTTCTCAGCCAGGGTAGGAAGCTTCAGTGGAAGCAACAATAAGTAAGAACGTTTTTTTTTTCCTTCCCTGTCCAATGCAGTTGTCTGTCAGTCTGTCTCCTTTTGTAGTCCTAGAAAAAAATTAGGAATGGCAGCTGTGGAGGATTCTATTAATAGATCTTAGTCAGGCTACCCAAGCTTTTAATAAAGAAAAATCTCTGAAGTTTCTACTTCTTAATTTGTCCAGGACATGCAATAAAGTTCAGAGGTTAAGTGCTTTGAATAATCAAAGCCTCTATATCTTCCTGTTATCAGAAATGTGAGGAAGGTGTATTTGTTGAGAGTGCTTTGTTTCCCTATACTCCACTTCTGTTTTCTCCAACAATGACAGTTTCCTTCAGCAAATCCACTGTTTCTCATCTCTTCTGTTTTATCTTGTACCCAAAATGGGCAAATGTGAATAAATTGAATCCCAAATGTGACATAAACTTCTAATAATTTAAAGACAGAGCATATATAAGGAATAAATGCCTGTTTCATTCCAGTTTCAGAAACCTACTTGTCCTTGAATTTGATTGTTCATGTTCAGCCTTCTTTTTTTATAAAATGAACCTAATTCTTAAGCTAATATCATGCCTATTGATCGCATTCTTAAGGAACACTGGCTTTTCCCCCTATTTTAGCTTGCAAGATAGCTTTGAATACATCAACCAAGATCCCAGCCTGGGAAAACTGAGCTCAAATCAGAATGGTTTGGGAACCTGTCGCAGTGGAAGTAATTTAGGTAAATATTTCCAGGTTCTATGTCTTTCTGACAAGATAAGGCCATCTGTTTGTTAAGTTTTAAGGTTTTTTTCCCCAGTACGTCACGTCCTTGTGGTTTTTTACTTTTTTGTACTTCTTTTGTTTTACTTTTTTTTTTTTGCATTTTTTCTACATTGCTTTTGTTTCCTAGGTGTGTTACAGCTGTGTAGCAGCAAGCTGCTGCAGGGTGTGTCTGAAGGAGGTCCCCTCCGGCTCATCCGCAGTGCTTCTTTCTTTGCAGGTTTGTGTGGAATGCCAGCCACAGTGTGACCCATCCATTTGCACACAAATCCGGCTCCTTCTGTATCCTTGCAGGACATACATAATTACTCTCTAGAAACAGAGGGCTAAAATAGTGACAACAGAAGTATCTGGCATATACTTAAAAATCTTCCTTCAAAAAAAAAAAAAGGCTAAATTGATTGGTTTTGGTCCATATTTATTTTCTAATTGCTATGTTTAATTTTAAAGATATTTTTATGCAGTGTTTTTAATAATAAATTAGCCCTTATATTTCTTAGAGAACTTATGTTTCCTGGCTTATTGCTGGTTTCTTGCTGGTGTGCAGGTGTCTTGCTGGTGTACAACTTTTTCTTCTCTTACCCCTTGCTACCTTTTTTTTTTAATTTGATGGCAGACATTCAAAATTATTTCTTGAGCTAAATCTAGGTGGTCCTAAGGTTTTCTTCTTTAACAATATCAATTTCTTTAATTCTCAAAACTTTAAGCTATATAAAGTCTCCTTTTACAGGCATAGTGATGACCCATGCAGGTGGGTAGATCTTAGGCCTAATTACTTCTCTTAATTGCAAAAATATGAACTGAAATACCAATGCAATTTCTTCACAGCTTTGCAAATTTTGCATGCTCTACGATTTGAGTGACTCTGCTCTACTAACACTTCAATGTAATATGACACAGTCTGAATGTTTCTTACTGTGAGGCTTTGAGGACAGTAAATCTCTGCTTGGGGAGTTAAGCAGAAGCTTTTAATGGACCTTGTATTTGACTATTTCAGTATAACGTTAACCTGTGTTAAATGATAATTTTGCACACTCAAAAAAATTTGTCAAGAGTGGCAGGTGAGGGCACCACCAGCCCTCACTTTCAAAGCGTATCTGATTTCTGATAATGCAGATAATGTATTTGTATTCCTAAGCTCCTTAGAGACGTTTTTACGTTTGCACTGGGGCACATAACCTTTCTCTAGTAACATGATACTCAGTATAGGTATACTGTTTGCTGCCACCTCTCTTCACACCATACTGCTGATTTGCAATAAGAGTAAAGGATGTAATTCTTTTCCTGTATGACCTTTAAACTTAAACAATTTTTTAAATGCTGACAAATAGTATGATGAGTTATGTAATATTTTCTATTGATCTGATCTGTTTGTTTTAGCACACAGCACACCTGTTGATATGCCTAGCAGAGGACAAAATGAGGACAGAGACAGCGGCATTGCTCGGTCAGGTATCTGCTGTCTCTTGTTTGCCTTCTTTTTGTAATTGTTACAATTCTTTGGTGCAGTGATTCACCTGAAATATAGGCACCTTATGACCTGTAAACCCACAGTGGTTTTGATCTGCCAGGTGGTTTTCCTTCTGCATTTGCCCCAAGCCTTAATGCAAGAATATTTGTAATTATATTCTTTGTTTACAGCCACCATGTTCTGGGTCCTTTACCAATTTATAATTTGGAGGAAGAACTGGTTGGAGCCTTTACTAGAGCAAGTGAAGAGAAGCTTTTTTTGCACTGAATAAGAATAGAGTGTCAGAAGACCAGAAGTTCTGTTGATTGTAATAGGAGGGCAACACCTCTTGGTGCTTTTAGTGACAATAAGATAAATTTTAGTGTGTTCTAGTAGGGAAGATCTCTGACTTTATAACAGAAGAATGTCCTCAGGCAGTAAGATTTATTTAAAGTAATTGTCTCTTTTGTTGAAAGTGAGTTGCTTGAAAAAGATCAGCAAGAAAGAGGAATATTTGTGAGAAATTGTTCCCAGTTAGAAAAATATTTAACCAGCACTCTTTGTAATTCATTATCTGTGGGATTTCTTGTTTTCTTCATAGCATCTCTGAGCAGCCTTCTGGTTACTCCTTTTCCATCTCCAAGCTCTTCATCATCATCTTCTAGCAGCTACCAACGTCGCTGGCTCCGAAGTCAGACAACCAGTTTAGAGAATGGAATTATTCCAAGGTGGTGAGTGCCACACCTTTCTTTTTACAAAAGCTGTTTGGCAGTAATTTAAGCTAAATAGAGCTTAAGCCTCTTTTCTTTAAAAGGATGAATCCTATTATTAAATGCTCTCAACTTAGCCTATCTCCTCTGCATGTTACATAAGATTGCCAGTTTAAAGAAAGATTAAGTTTTGGGTGAATATGAACTTCAAAGCTCAATTTGAAATATACTTATTTTTATTAATATATAGGCTATGTCTGAAGCCATAGTCTGAAAAATAAACTAAATTGTTTCTGAATGAGCAGAGCATCCTGTTGAGATGAAAGGGACTGTAACGGCACTGCTGCCATAATTACATTATACTATAATGAAGTCTGACTAGTGAGCAGTTACTGAAATTTTGGAGTAATAGCCTGTGACAACTCTCTTGGCTGGTACAGGATGTTCCTGATGTGACTTCTGCCAAAACAGGAAGGAAAAAAAAAGCTGTGATCAAAAAGCTTGGCTTCTGTTTTGGAATTTTACTAGCTCTTGTAGCCCAGTGGCATAACAAAGCATGGAATGCCACAGACTTTGCATAGCTAATAAGCAAATTCTTCCCTTGTCAGTTGCAAAATATCAAGTGGTTCTTGACTATCTTCTCACTCTACTCATCCCCCTGTACCCAGAGACAGCATGGAATTAGTGGAGAGTTACAAGCAATTCCTGCTCTTTGGCTTCTCTCCCTTTTCACTGTTTTCAGTTACGGGAAGCTTAAAATCTGCCAGTTAAAGTAGGTAGTCAGTGAAAATTAAAATGAAGCCCTTTTTGAAAAGACTTCTTTCCCTAGTGTCAACACTTGCAGCTTTTTCCTGGATATTCTTAGTGAATTATTTTTAACATGAAGAATCGTGCCGTGGTGCTAATATAGCAGTCATGCTTCCTAAATCACACTTGCATTTGAGAACAAGCTAGTAAACATTTTACTTTCAGTAAATTGAAGTACTTTTTAGTCTAGTTGCCTAAAGAAATAAGGCTGAGAGCAGTCCATGTAAAAAAACTTAAAACATTTAGGGTAAATCGGACAATTTCAGCCCAGTTTAAGAAATAGCCAAAGTTTCACAAATATGAACTTCCTCAAAATGTCTGAAATTGTTTAGGGGAAATTAACCTCTTTGGGCTGTCTGTTCAGTGTAGGGAGTAGTTTTTTTTCTTCCACACTGGAGAACTTGTGCTGGGGAAAGATATTGGAAACAGGACATTATTATTTTCCCAATTCAGGAGTAGCTCTGACAGTGATTTTTTTCCTAAGCCAAAAAGCCTCTTCAAATTCTTGTTTTCTGATTGCTTGCTAGAGAAACAGTAGGCTTCTGGTTGAATATTTCAGCGCCACAGTTTGCACTTCCATTTTGCAGAGCCAAGATTCTACAATCACTGTCACTGATGTTTTAGGCTAATAGCTCAAAGAAAATGAGATGCCTACTGGAACTCCTCTTAGTCAATTGGCAAGCAAGCTAGATTAAGTAACTTGGTTGAAAAGGCTTTTCTCACAGACTTAAATTCTTCAATTTCTGTTCCTGGGAAGCAGTACAAAAGCTTGTGATGTTTCATAGATGCTGACTGACCATCCTTTCCCGACTTCCTTGGGAATTTCTGTCTCTGCATGCAAGTTCCTGAAGTTCAAATGAGGTTATGTTTTTGTCTTGAACTCTGTTTTCCCACAAGCTGTTTTTTGCTGGGGTTTTATTGTGTGTTTTTTCCTGTATTCATGGACTCATACCTCTGTGATGAGAAACTTTTATATATTTAAGTTTGTCAAACCAATTAAACTGTAAACGACTTATTTTTAGAATGGATGTAGAATGAATGCTTAGCTCTGAGTCTTTCCTTTTGTTAATTGCTTCATGGTGGTCTATAAATACCACAGACTCCATTTCAAAATAATTCTGATATGAAAAGACTTCAAGCTTTTAATTACCGCTCACTGGTCCTGCAGTCTTAACTTATGGAGAAACTCCAAAATCAAGCTATTTCCACATGAGCTGCTGCTCTGAATGTCTTCATGGCTTTGTCTTTCTTATCCTTTCCCCCCACTATAATTTCTCAGTAGATTAAAAGTCATTGTTCAGTTAAAGTTCCTACCAAAAGATATTCTGTCCATACTGTTTTACTTATTTATGTATATAGATGATATATATATAAAAGATGTTTTTTTCAGTGAAATAGATCAGGATGCTTCAAGCAAGAAAAAAGAATAATTTTGTAAACCCAGCAGTATCAGTATCTAGCACTGCAATGCAAATATTTATGGAAGAACAGGGTTTTGTGTAATCACAGTAAAACTTATGCTGGTCTGAGACTTGTGGATATCATTAAAATCAGTTGCCTGTGCTTGGCATTTATATCAGGTGGCAGTGGATCTTGTGTATTTGAGTCTTGAAAATCTCCAAAAATGGAGATTCCACAGCCTCTCTGGATGGTGCCCTCCAGTTTACTGACCATTTTTCCTCTGGCATCATCTGCAAACTCACTGAAGGTGTGTTTTGATCCACAGGCCAGGCTGATAATCAAAATATTGAGCGGTATTGATCCTAGTAGTAATCCATGTGTAATATTGAAGAGAGCCCTGGTTGTTGAAGGCAATGTGGCAGAACTGTCAAGGAAATAAACTGAATTTGGGGAAAAAATAATGGTTGTAAAATAGCCACTGTTTTTTTTGTTTGTTTGTTTGGGGTTTTGTTTTTGTTATTGGGTTTATTTGTCTGTTTTGTTGTTTGGGTTTTTTTAATTATTATTTTAATCAAAAATCCCAAATAATTTTAAGCTGAAGCCCAGCCAACTTTGAGCTGGACACATGTGTATTGATAGGCATTAAGTTTGCATTTCCACAGTAATTACTGAGCGGTGATGGTCTGTGTTCAGTTAAAATAGAAAGTTTTATTTTGTATTGTTAAGTGCAGACTTAAGATGGCATCTTAAGATGCCAGAACAGTATAAATAGCATGTTTCCCAACTTCCCTCATGAGGAAAAGTACAGATTCAAGAGCATCATGGACATACTGCTGAGCACCTAGACAGGAGCTAGATGCAGTTCAGAGCTCTGAAGTTACCTTTAACCTTTTTTGGTAATGATTTTGTGTGATGTATCTCCATTCCCTTTTCTTTATCTCCCTCAAAGATAAATCCAGGAGGGAATTTCTAGTAACTCTGTTTCAGAGGAAAACTGTTCACTTCAGGCCTCTCTGGGGGTTTTCTTCCTCCTATTTGAACAAGAATAGGTCTTGTGCATCGAAATGTTGAGTACCTTCTGTTCAGAGACTGACAGCAGAGCCTTATGTAGTCAGTCAAAGGAGACCTTGTACTATATAGAGAGGTACGGATAGAAGACAAATTATCTCTCGGTGTATATGTAACTGACCTAACAAATCTGTCTTACAGGTCCACTGAGGAAATGTTTAGTATGGCTGATGAAAACTGCAGCTCCAATCCTGCGATGGTTCGGAGGAAAAAAATTGCAATCAGCATAATCTTTTCTCTGCCTGAAAAAGAAGACGCACAGAGAAACTTCCAGGATTTCTTTTTTTCTCACTTTCCTCTTTTTGAATCTCACATGAACAAGCTGAAGTATGCAATAGAAAAGGTACAGAATACTAATTTGGCATAATGTGGAAAAATAAGTGTCAATCAGAATGAAGTATTCTAGAATCTGATAGATGAAGAGTGGGAGAAGGTGCGTGGTTTTGAGCTTGCCTCCCTCCTTACACATGCAGTCTTGAGCCTGAGCCCAGGGTAGGAATTCAGCATTTGCTGAAAGGGATGCGGTTTCTAGACAGAATTAGAATGGAGAGTTTTATGCTATGGGTGGCTCTTCTTTCTTTCTCACCATATTTCACTATGAGGTTTTTGACTCCCTGGAGACTGTGGAAATGATGGTATTCTATCCTTTCATGCAGTTTCTAAAAGAGAGACACTAAATATTTGTTGTTGTCTTCCTCTTAGTCTCTCAGAAATGTCATCTTCTCTCCCCTTGCCCAGTATTAGGGAATGGTCCCTCATGAGGTGGAGGGAGGTTGGCAACTGTTGCTGTCCTGAGTGGCTGTATAGGACTGGGGCTAGAACTTAGTTATTTTGACATGTTAATGAAGCTTAAAAAGATGAAGAATGCGAATTCTTTAAGAAGCTGTTTTGTGTCTTTAACTCTTAATCAAGGCCATGATCTCATGTAGAAAAATAGCAGAATCCAGCCAGAGAGTGCAGGTTTATATCAGCCGTGTCATGGATGCCCTGGGAGAATTCAGGTGAGTTGATGGAATTCTGAATTACAAGGAGAGCTCTTTTCATGCCCCTCAAAAGATACTTGTCATTTCCAGTTATAAGCAACTGAATGCAAGGTCTTGTATTTTAGACAGTCTTGAAGTTAATGTAAATTTTCTGCATTGGATATTGGGTAAATGTTTTCAGAAAACTTTAGCAAAACTTGCTCAGCCATTTTCCTAATGAGAGTTAAAGTAGTTGCACTCGTGTTCCTGGAACTGTCAGTTAAATTCTATAAGATCTTGTCAAGAGTCAACTTCTGCTGATACCTGTATAGTCGAGTGGATTGCTGTTGTATTCAGGCAGAGGAGTTGTCTATTCCTAGCCATAGATGCTGAACAATGTAACTGGCAAGAAAGATGCAATCAAAGACTCTCTTTTTGGTACCTAAGAAAGGAAGGAATGGTCAGAGGCTAAGAAAGTTGGCTCAAGAGAGAGAGAACGCTTTAGTGGGATGGAGTTTTTGTAATATCTGGGATGTAGAATCAAATCCCTGCAATGAATAGAATGGGTTCTTTTTCCCCTCAGAATTACTTCTGTATGATTTCTCTGAATCAAATACTCATAGGAAGGCAAGAAAGGGAAGCCACATATGTAATTCCTATGAAGATACTAGATTACTGATACTCTGAATTAAACAGATTAGTGTCCTGGACACTAGTAATTACTGGAAGAGTAAAAACTCTTCCAGTTTGTTTAGTCTCCTCAATCTTGCAAAAATAAATAGAAATTAATGGACAATAGAAGAGGAAAGGGGCTACTTGTAATTATTTGCAAGATTGAAATATGCATGTTAACACTTACTTTTTGGGAATTTTCTTTGAGCAGAGTTACCATCTGGAACCTATATTCTGTTCCAAGGATTGCAGAGCCTGTGTGGCTTAATATGATGTCCAGTACCCTGGAAAAGAACCAGCTATGCCAGCGTTTTCTGAAAGAATTTACGTTTCTGATAGAACAGATCAACAAAAATCAGTAAGCTTCTCCCACTGCTTTTCTCTTAAAAAAGCTTGTGTTCTTCCCAGTGCATGTGGGTATGTTAAAGCACTTAATGGGATATTCTTTTGTTGGTGTTACTTTGGACATATTCTTTTTTTCCTAGGTTCTTTGCTGCTTTGTTGACCGCAGTGCTAACATATCATCTGGCTTGGGTCCCAACAGTAATGCCAGTTGACCATCCTCCCATCAAGGCCTTCTCTGAGAAGCGCACATCACAGTCTGTGAACATGCTCGCAAAATCCCACCCATATAATCCTCTCTGGGCACAGCTTGGTCAGTAGGAAATGGAAAGCTTCAGACTTCTCTATAACTAGCACCTTTGTGCATCTAATCCTTTTAGATAGGAGCCACTTGTGATCCAGGTCACATTTTGCCTGGTTAATCAAAGTGTTTGGAGGCCTGTTTGCGTATCCTGCTTTTTATTCCTTATTCCTTGTCGTCATTCTCTGTTACACTGTCTAGTTAAGTAACTTAGTATAGAAGTATTAAGATGGTGCAACTGCTGTCAACCGTGTTGAGCAGTTTGGGAAAGAACAAGAGGGAATAGACTGGATTGAGGGGAGTTATCTGGTCTTGGAGGCCCTTTGTAGTTGCAACTGCACTGGTTCTGCCTCCTTTTATATCTCTTACGGAGTAGGGTAGAGAGCAAGACAACAGATCAGAAGTCTGGCAAGTGGCAATACCTCCATTCACAGTTACATGAGTGGGCTTTGTCCAAGATTTTTTTATTATGCCCCATGCCTCAGGCTGTTCTCTGACAAATAATTTATAGCTTATAAGTTATCTTGATACAGGGGACTAAACAATTGGTGTCAAGTGAGTAGGTGAGTGAAAGCTGAGAGAATAATTCTGCCAGTGGTAGATCCTGGAAAAGTCCTCCTTGGCAGCAGATGTGAGTCTGACATAAATCAGCCTTCACTTTAACTGATATTATATTAACTGTATTGCCATGTAAAATAACACATAGGCACACTAAAGCAATAACGTGACTTTTACACTGTGCTACTGGTTGTGTTTCTTGCTAATAGTTTCACTTATACTCGTTGTTCTCAGCAACTGTTATGAAACTAATAATTGCTACCTTGATCATGTAGTTGTAGTAGAATTGTTTCCTGGCTTAGGATATCATTTAAACATTGTGCAGAGTTTAGACGGAAGGAGAAATTAGAAGTGTGTTCATGGTGTTGAGGACAGAGCCAGGCCTGGAGTTATAAAAATCAGCTGGACTGGAGGCATAAGCCTGACAGCAGCTCTTATGGTCGCTCCCAGGAATCACCACTGGTGACTAGTCAAGAATCTGGTATTTTTTCTGCCCTGCCAAGTTCTTGGTTCCTGAACTCAAAATGCTTTCAGGTTTCATTTCATTTTTATTAAGCCCAAAAAGCTATTATTAGGTGGTTGCAAAAACTGGTCACAAAAGTAAGATGTTGCCCTCTGCTGGTCTCCTTCTTTAGGAAGAGGGAGGGAAAAAAAAGATCATGTGTCTTAGTGCTTAAAATGAAAATGATGTTTTATTAGGGAAGGGATTTTGCAATACCTGTCTTTCCACCTTCAGACCTCTATTTTCATTACATAGTACATATCACTTATAGTTACATACTGATACAACTGTAAATCCCACTGTCAGGAAGACATACTGTCTCTTAAACATCAGCTTCAATATAATAGTGTTAATAACAAGTATTAGTATGTTTTGAAGATCACAATTTTGACTTTTTGTACTGCCTTATTAGTAATGGTTTTATATAAAAACCAACTATGCAAATGAACATGAAGCCTGAGTCTGATTTCCATAGCAACTGTGCTCAACTCAAAAGTAAAGCAATATCTTCCCATTTCCTTTCCAAATTGCTTGTCCTTGTGGCCTGTCAGGCTTTGAGGTTAATTGAGTAATCTGAAGCCCTCTTTTGGTAACTGAGAAATGGATTTCCTGGCATGTTAGGCTATGAGGTTGGTTGCAATGGTGTTCCTAATTGAGGGAAGATGGCACCACTGATGCCACCACACAGCAGCCTCTTCAGTTCATCATCATGAGAAATGGCAGATGTAGGCAGGGGAGACAGTGACAGCTGTGGAATTACTGTCTCACTGATCCTTGTTCTGTAGGAATGGAGTCAGAAGCCTTATTCCTTTTATATTCTGTACAGTGAGGAGAAGGCTGGGCATAAATACGTTTGGAGGTTCTTTACTGTGTTCGTGTTCTCATATTGAAGCCAGAGGCCCCCCTGCCCTTGGCAAAAACTTTTCTGAAGCTCTGATTATAACTTTAATATAATGTTGCTTCTTGAGGTCTCATACAAAATCCTGATGGCAAACTCTGTCCAGAGCAGAGTTTGAGCAGCTCAGAGCAAGCATTTAAAACCTAAAGCAATCCTGTAGATTAGCAGGTAGCTGATAAAGTCTCAAGGCAGAGAAGTTTGCTTTCAGCACATAAGGTGGCTGAAGAAAATTGAGCTTTGCTGGCTGTCTCCCATGTGCTGGTGAGATCAGTCACAGTTTGGTTAAGCAAAGACAATTTAGTTGGTATTTTCTAACGGGTGTCAGGTGAAGACAACTGGGTTAACTTTGCCTGGTAACAAAAACTTCTTGAGTTAGCCCATCTTTGAGAGACCATGTAAACATTCCTTTACTGGCTAGCTATGTTTACTTTCCCAAACTTTGGAGTAGAAACCCTGTATTTGATAGATGATTATAAGCAACTGGAAGATAGACTCTCCCAAACAAGTATGTTGAAAATAGGATATTTATGACTTTAGTTCTGTTAAAAAAGCAGTTCTTCAGGATAAACAATCTAGTAAAGAAGTAGTTCTTGGGGGGACGCAGATTATACTGTTGTGCCTATCTTTCATATTACAGTTGTACTTTAAGTAGTAAAATTTGCTAGTTCTCCACTGCCCTCTGCCACAGATAAATGCTCATGTTAGTGTGGTTGACTCCAAGTACATGCCATGTGCCTTGCTCAATAAGGCCTCTTTTTCCTGAACCTTATTTATTAAGCTAATATTTCATCCTTTTTTTGATATCTTAGTCCTGAAAAATGTAATTTAGATTTTCTCTGTAAAAATGCCTGTGTTTAACAGCAAAAAAGTCACTTTGATGTGAAAGTAAGTAAGTAGAAAAATAGAAAATAGTATAGCTTGCTTTGGAGTTTTTCTGGATCTACTTTCCTCTTCACCCCCTCTTGTGTCAGTTTCTAAGTGGTAATATCTTGTAAGCATTGCGTGAATAAAAAGCCTAGTGGCTTTGGACAGAAAGAAAATGAGTAGTAGCAGCTAATTCCTCAAAAAAACACCAAAACACTTTCAGACAAAAGCCAGGTGTAAGAAGCCGTAGGTGACTCCTTTGTCTTTCCTTATTCTTTTAACCTTTTATGAATTTACTGTGAAAGAAATTGTCTGATTTATGTCCATAGTAAATGCTGTTTCAAAATGTATTGAATTTGACCAGTGAAGGTTATGTTACAATCAAACATAAGTCTGTGAAATTTTTGCTTTCCTGTGTAGGTGATCTCTACGGTGCCATAGGCTCTCCAGTTAGATTGACTCGAACTGTTATTGTTGGAAAACGCAAGGAGCTGGTGCAGCGCTTGCTCTATGTTCTAACTTACTTCATTCGGTGCTCTGAGCTGCAGGAAAATCAGCTGACATGGAGCGAGAAGGCTGGAGAAGGAGAGCAAGTGCTAAATGGAAGCAAGATCACAACTGCACTAGAAAAGGGAGAGGTAGAGGAGTCTGATTATGTGGTTGTCACTGTTAAAAATGAACCTGCTCTTGTGCCTCCAATTCTACCTCCAAAGAATGATGGAAGTAAGAACAACAGTATTGTAGAGCCAGAAAGCATTCATGCTGTCCCAGTCTCTTTGAAAGAAAAGAAGGAAGCAATAAGAAAGGCCAGTCAGAGCTCTGAAGCATCTGTGGACTGTCTTACTAGCAGTTTCTGTAAAGGAGGAGCTGATGGTAGGAAAAGAACTGTCACTGACACAGGAATAGTATCCTATCACTCTGAAGAGTTATCTAAATTAGAGGATTTAATGGATGTAAAGAAGAACAAGAACCAGAATGAGAGAAAAGCAGAAAAGCAGTTTTCTAGTAGGTCATCTGCCTTACCTTGTCCTGAAAGGTCTGGCCACAGGAGTTCCCACTTAGAAAAGGTCACCTTTCAGATTGGAAGTTCTGCGTCACCAGAATCAGACTTAGAAACTCGTAGAAGAGAAATGGAAGAAAATCTGAAGGCATTCAGAAAAAATACAGAGGTGATACATTGTGCCTCAACTTCCCCAGGTCTAGCTGTGGATGCTTCTCAGAATCAAGAAGACAGTTGTGAAGCTGCCTTTATAGCCTTCAGTAAACACAGTGTTTGTTATGCACAAATCCCACCGTGTGAGGAGAAGGAGAGTATACTTAACCAACATATGGAAAGTAAAGGAACTGAAATGAATTTAAAGAATACAATATCTAGTGAATTGCTTTTGCCAACAGATAACATAGAAACTGTAAAATTGCCAAACATAAAAGAAAATAGAACTTTATGCTCTGGCAACTTAGAGAACTATTCCTCTGACTGCGTAGAAGCAGATTCTGCTGTCAGACAGGATTCCTCTAAAGTAGGTGCTAAAGATGTCCCCTGTGGGGATGCTGGAAGGAAAACCTCCTTCAGAGTTGAAGGGGACATTCCAAGGAACGAGAGTTCAGACAGTGCTCTTGGAGCCAGTGATGAAGAAGGTGATTGTTGTATCCCTGATGAAGTGCATCGTAATAATGTCAGCAAACGACTTGAAGAATTTGCGGAAGTGGAACTTCCTTTACCAAGGTAAAGTAGTCTGATTAATTTAGAACTAAATTAAGTCAACAGCTGTTGCTACTTTAGAGTTTTTCAGAGTTTCAAGTCTGAAATCCTCCAGAGTCTTGACTAAGTTCCTTGCAAACAAATCAGTAGCAGACACTGATGTGGTTAGAAATCTTGTAAACAGATTGGGCAAAAAGAAAACAAAGACAGCAAGTTTAAAGAAGTTCTGTAACAAAGTATAGTTCAAATGTCTAAAAAAAAGTGGTCAAACTTTTTTATAAAAACTGCCTGTAACATTTAATGTAGACATATCACCTGAGGACAAGGAAAACTTTGCTTAAACAGATAATTGTTTAGATTTGACATAATTGACAAGTCAAAGACAGATTTAGAATAAATATGGGCATCCTATTAGAAAACTTTTGAGCGTTACAGGTGCATGTGGAACTTGATGATGCTTAAGGTAGGTTTCTAGGCCTACTTTAAGCATGAGAATTGGAGAAAACTCAAAATTAGCAAATTTTTTAGGTGCAGAACAGAGAGCTCATACATACCGCAAGCTCTAATACATGTAAATTTGCTTATTTATGAATTTGAAGGAATCATTACATTGTTAAATTTAGGCTTTTAAAATTCTTGTTTCAAAGAGCACCAGTAAGTGTTTACTGGTGTGAACATTTACATGTACTTTGAGTACACTTGTTGATTTAATATATGCAGTAGAAGCAGGGGTGATAAACCTAACTTTGTGTTCATGTAAAATGCAGTTTGTGGAGCAAGAATCTTACCTGCTTTGCATTTCTGTATTTCAGGTCAAATACCATCAGCAGTCAATGCGTGAAAAACTTTGGAAGATCGCTTCTGGGTGGTTACTGTCATACATATATGCCTGATTTAGTGCTGCATGGAATAAATAATGATGAAAAACTCAAGCAGTGTCTACTAGCAGATCTACTTCATGCAATGCACGTGAGTTAAAGTACTGTTCTGAGTCATAGCAGGAGTTGTGATATTACTGAGATCTACAGAAGCAGATTATTTCAATAGGTTTCTTTTTTTACTTACCTGTTCTGAACAGCCACACCTGCCATGTCTTCCTTCTTGAAAGGTGTAAGCCCTTAATTCATTATATGCAAAGCCTGTTCACACAAGAATTGTGTGCTTTCCTTTATACTCTCTTAAGGCTTCTCTTCAAAGATAAACATGAGGAAGATGGTTTGCAACTTGAAGTGACAAGAAAAAAAAACCCCTCAAGTGGCTTCTCTTTTCCGTCACAGTAGCAGACAGAATATGCAAGTTGAAGCATCATATTCTGCCACTTGCATGTGTTGCAAGGGAGGTAAAGTCTTGTTGAGGCCTGTATGATACTAGACTGTAATAGAAATGACTGACTACAGAAAGTAGTTGTCTTTGGATAAGAACTTTGCCATGTTCTTACTCTACTGTAAGTACTCCTAAATTATAAAATTTATAACTAACCTTTCACTGAAATAACTGTCTGACCTAAATATGCAATTTAAAATGCTTATCTAGTAATTGTCTACAGCTTCTCTATAGCAATTAAGAATCATCGTGCTGGCATGACTGCATGTAATATCCGAAACAGTGATGTGTGTGTATGTAACTTCTTGAAACAACATCAGATTGGTCTCATATGATCCTGTGTCTCCTCACTGGTGAATTACAAGTTACCTATGAGCCAGCAGTATGCCCTTGCAGCCAGGAGGGCCAATGGTATCCTGGCATTCATCAGAGAGTGTGGCCAACAGGTCGAGGGAGGTGATCCTGCCCCTCTACTCGGTCCTAGTGAGGCCACATCTTGTGTATTGTGTTCAGTTCTGGTCTCCACAGTTCAAGAAAGACAAGGAGCTACTGGAGAGCATCCAGTGAAGGTCCTCAGAGATGACTAGGGATCTGGAACATCTCTCTTATGAGGAGAAACTGCAGTAGTTGGGCCTGTTCAGTCTAGAGAAGAGGAGGCAGGGAATCTCATTAATGCATATAAATATCTCAAAGGTGGGTCGAGAGTAATGTCAGACTCTTTTCAGTGGTGCCCAGTGACAGGACAAGGAGTAATGGCCATTAACTAAAATGCAAGAAGATCCACCTCAACATGAGTAAGATCTTCTTTACATTGAAGGTGGCAGAGCACTGGAACAAGCTGCCTAGGAAGGTTGTGGAGTCTCCCTCTCTGGAGGCAATCAAAACCCACCCAGACGTGTTCCTGTGTCACCTGCTCTAGGGGACCCTGCCTTGGTCAGGGAGTTGGCCTAGGTATCTCCAGAGGTTCCTTCCAACCCTAACTATTCTGTGATACCCTGCCCTTGATTCTGTGTAGCAAAATCCCTCACATCTCTCTGAAACATGGAACATACTTTCACCATCACTGGATTAGTGTAATTATTACTCTCATAATTTATTTAACTTTTCAGGGTAGGTGGAATATGTGAAGAAAAATAAAATGGAGTAGTGATTTTGAAGCATTAATTAAAACTAAATGCCTCGATCAAATTGGCAATTAAGACCTGATCCGAAGTTGCTGAATATAAATCTTGTCACTGAAGTTGGTATTCCTTATAATTTTTTGCGATGCCTTTTGTTCCCTATTGGACATTGAACCACTTTCTTATTCCCTACCTCATTGTGAATAAAAATAGAACCTCAAACTGAGCTGTGGAAATGCATATGGAATTGTCACATAATTGTATTTTGTTTCTGTTGCAGCATCCAGTGCTAGATGAGCCCATAGCAGAAGCTGTCTGCATTATTGCAGACACAGATAAATGGAACGTACAAGTAGCTACAAGCCAGAGAAAGATGATGGACAGTATGAAGTTAGGCAAGGATGTTTTGGTTTCAAGTCAAGTATCCAGTTTATTGCAGTCTATTTTACAGCTTTACAAACTCAACGTCCCAGCTGACTTTGTAAGTATTTTCTTACTGCAGACTGAAGCAAATGAAAATGGCTTAGCTCAGATGGCAGATGCAGAGTTTTGTATACCGTGTTGCTATATCAATGAACTAATGCCTGAAATAATGCAGAGTTGTTACAACACATTGAAAAGAATCCATGCTGCAGTTCAGTAATGGATACTGGTTTAACTGTAATTTATGTTTAATAGATCAAATTAAAGTTAACAACTTGAAAGTGTATGTGCCAAAACTCAAATTTTTAGGCAATTTTAGCATTGTCCTCGTGTTTATGTTTAGGACTTAAATTTGGTTCTTATTTTTTTGTTTGTATGATTTCCACACTTCTTTAAGTTGTTGAAG